>OY282410.1:7723294-8923294 GCA_958295455.1 Coleophora deauratella | reverse complement strand
ATATAAATCCAATTACATCCGTCATGTAGAAAAAGTAAGGGAACCATTTTGAGAAAAATAATACATTTTCTGATAACATAAAGCTAAATTCTCAGCACTGATCTGCCTTAAGTCTAAATAAACTACTAACAAAACTTTGTATCCAACGCTATCTTGAATAAACATGACTTTCTTTAAAATGGATTTCTGAAACACAGATCAATGCAGAGTTGTAAGTTAAATGTTAAGGATCCATTCACAGTTATAGTAGAAAGGGGGAGCTATACAAAGGGCAGTTGAGATGTACAGTCAGACTACGATCTTTTGGCAGGTGGTGAAAAGCCAGAACTGATGCCACCATTTTGAAAAATGACACTATTTGTATGAAATAAATGTCAAATTTGCGACAAAAACCTGTCCTATTAATGTCATCTACCTGGCAAAAGATCATAGTCGAACAGTAGCCCTACAAAAGTCTGGTTGTACTGTTCCATTTCTCACTGTGAAAGGGCAATAAAATAGGTTACAACTAAATTCACTTTCCAGCTGCTGTAGCCAGTGGGTTCCTTAGCACTAAGATGACTGAGTCTCCACGAAGGAACATTTTTGAGATGAACTTGTCCTTGTTTACTGCCTTACCCTGAAAAAATAACATTTTATAGGGTTAAAACAGTTTTGCACATTCAAAATTAAAATCTTTAATATACCTATTTGCTATCAAGTTAGCAAAAAATGTTAAAATGTCAGTTATTCAATTTAAACAAACAAAATATAATATCAAAATATAATATAATATAAATATCACGCATATCACGCATGTTCTATCACTCTATCAGCCCCAGACCCAGATTCCCCGTATTGAGGTCTACTATTGACTGACACACATACAGAGCCCACAATCCTCAGATCAGTACAGAGGAGCGCAATCACTGAGCCACCAAGTCAGTCAAATAATGGAACACATTTTTCTTAGGTCAACAATGGGTGCATGTGAACTAATCTCCGTTCCGTCGTGGGTAAGGATATAATAGTATAAAATACTAATATTGATAAAAAACAATGATAAATTACACATAACCTCAAAATTTGCTCCAATGGCAAACACATTTCAACAATTTGCGCCTTTCACAAATGATAAATGTCATCAAAATCTGCACTGACCTTCTTCCCTTTGCCTGTTCTCGGGACTTCAGTCCACATTTCCTTGACATTCTCTAGAACCATATTGCAATGCCGGTCGAACGCCTTCACCCGGCCGAGCAGCTTCTTGTTGTTCCTACAGTTGATCAGGACCTGTGTGTTGTTCTTTACGGACTGTGTGAGCACAGACAGAGGACCAGTGCTGAATTCTTCCTCTTCTATTTTAGCTAGCTCTTCCAGAGTCATCTCCGAGCGTGGTTTGGAGGCGGTTGCCCTGAAAATGTAAAACATTAGTTTTGGGTGCTGGTGCTGTGATGTTGTTTGAGTGTAGTATATAGTAGTAAAAAATACTTACATTTTGTACTGGTTTATTGAGTTCTTTTGCTAAGAATAGGAATAGAAAAATTCTAAAATACAAGCGACACAGCACACTCGAACAGCACAACAAACGCTTCGCAAACCACAAACTTTTTTTTGTTTTATTTTACCCCGAGATGGGGAAGGCAAAGGATCAGAGCCATACAGCCTAGTCTGTTGAATATATTTTGTCTTATTTCTTTTAAAGGCCAAAAGCCATTTCTTCGTCTTCATAGAAAAAATTAATTAAAAAGCCATTTCTTTCGTCTTTGAATTTCCTATTCTTCAGCAAAATTATAGCACTTTTGATGAAGATTTCATGGACTTCTTGAGAGCACTCGACACACAGTCTACACACTTTTATTTCATTATCCTACATATTAGACACTTAAATGGCACTTTATTGAATAATACACTATCAATATTATGTATTAAAAACCACGAATGTACATAATGTTTCGAATAATAAAATAAAACCGACAAACTTGCTATGAATTCCCGCCAAAAAGTCTCCCCATAGACATTTTTTTTGTTTTATTTCACCCCGAGATGGGGAAAGCAAAGGATCAGAGCCATATAGCATAGTCTGTTGAAAATCTTCTATCGCATTAAAGGCCAAAAGCCATTTATTCGTCTTCCTTCATAAAAAAAAATAATTAAGGCCAAAGCCATTTTTCTATTCTTCAACAAAATGATAGCACTTTTGATGAAGATTTCATGGGCTTCTTGAGAGCACTCGAAACACAGTCTACACACTTTTATTTCATTATCCTACATTATTAGACACTTAAATGGCACTTTATTGAACAATACACTATCAATATTATGCATTAAAAACCACGATATCTAATTTTTCGGATAATAAAACAAAACTGACAAACTCTTGCTACGAGTTCCCGCCAAAAACACATCTAAAAGAACATTGCCCAAGAGCTTGGCTTGGAGGAATTCTAATTCCTCCACAAGTTTCCGATTTGGATAGCCTTGGAGTTGGAGGACTCAGAACTGTTGTAGCCTTTGCGGGCTTCTCCGTCTGTCTCCGTCCTCGACGATTTTTCCAATGGCTACTCCAGTTCTAAATCATCCAAGCTCGGTAAGTACGAAGGATAAGGTAAGGTAAGGATATTGTTGTCGCTCTTTTGTCGCCTGTAACGGGTCGTTCTCTCATTTCGTGCAAATCGCATGTCCCCCAAATTTTTAAGAAAGCTTTAAGACCTATGAACTTCAAATATTTTTTGAATTATTCTTAGAATACTTCTACACATCCGGCATATAAAATAAGTTATTAAACTTGTAAAAGAACAAGTGAATTTTAATTTTAGTGCTCAAAAACTCCGTACCTTCAGCGGTATTTTTTCACGTCACGGTGAATATGGCTGGATAGTGCAAAACATGCAGTTTTATTAGCTTAATTTTGTATAATCAACGACTGAGAACATATTCAGGAATACGATTATGTATTCAAACGTTATCAGTATAGGTTTATCTTGATTATATAACTGGTAGAAAATTTGTCACGAAAAATAACTCCTTACCGTCAGCGTTAATTTTTAATCTGTTTCTGAACGCTCCCCGTCCTCGCAATGTGTCATCTGTCAGTCGTCCGATGAACATTAGAAAGCATGGATGTGTGACGCAGTTACGTAATTAGCTTAGAAAGTTCTCGCAGTTTAGGAGATTGTGACATTTTTTTTACTTTCCCCTCAGCAGGTTTATATGGTAAGTTTCTATTGTTTTAATAAAACTTTGGCCTTGACATATTTGCTTTAGGTGAGTGTTTACACGGGGCATCAGTAAAATTTAGGTATATGTTAAAGTATCAGAGTAAACTCTAATAATATTTCGAAAAATCATTACCCTCAGACTCTTTACCTTCAGCAATTAAAGTGAGGGTAATGATGTTGATTAGATGGTAATGATCTGAAATTATGTATTGAATGTATTGGCCCGACTGACCCGGTGGCTCAGTGGTTAGCAATCCTGACTACTGATCCGAGAGTCGTGGGTTTGATCCCCACCAAGGTCAAACATTTCTGTAATGAGCAGATTTGTTTCACTTTGTTTGCTCTGCGTCTGGGTGTATTATAACTATATATGTATATATTTAAATGTATATGTGTATCCGCAACCCCCCCGCGGCGCACGCCCTCCCCCCGAACCCTGCAATTCCCGCGCCGCACCCCCTTTCCCCGCGCCACATCCCCTTCCCATGCCCCGTAATCCCCGCGCCAAACCCCCTTCTTCTCCCGTGCCCCGCAAACCCCCGCACCGCACTCCCTTTCCCCCGCGTCCCGTACCCCCTCCCCCGTGCCCCAAAATCCCTCCCGCCGCAACCCTTTTCACCCCGTGCCCCGTAACCCCCCTTTACCCGCAAATCCGTGTGTGTTTTCCGCCTAAAACTCATTACCATCTTTACTTTATCATTACCGTCATCAAAGTGGAAAATAATAATTTAATATCTTTTGATTTTCTGCGTATAATTTCGTAAAAAATATACACATAGCTACGATTTGTGACCTAGTTTCATCAGAGCTTATAAAAATGAACATTTAAAAATTTCTCTTACTTTCGACCGATTTGCACCAAATCAGAGAATCACCCTAACCTTCCTGTGGCCAAAACTGGATATTAAGAGATTAAATTCATCGATTCCTCGATTCACACAGGAAACATTAACATACCTTCATATATTTTGTAGAATTGTTTACAAAATTTCGTTAATTCTCTTCACTACCACCGAGGCAAAAAAGATTAACCGCTGCACGGTGTGCCAAAAACCCTTTAAAACGGACATTTTAAGCTAAGCTTAGAGATTGATGCGTTTCGATAATCCCGAATAAACTATGCGTCCGTGAAGCTATTTACGTCGGATGCCCTTTGTATCGCATAAAATTTTATGTCATAATTGCCTATGGCATAACAAGTAAGGCATTAAAATCTTGCGCAGAAATATAAATCTGCCTAATCGTAATTCTGCATAATTATTATTCCCCCTAAACTTTGAAAGTAATAAACAATAATGTCCTAAGTTAGGAATGACTAAACAATAATTGTCCTTATTGAAAACTGCATAAATATACTTTTGACTAAATAATAAATGACCTAAATAGTAATTGACATAACTGTAAAGTTCATAATTTTAATTAGGCCTAAATATTAAAAGCCCTAATTACACGGAACACGGAAGTCCTAAACTAATGCCGGAGCGAGCGAAGCGAGCTCGGGAATTCGGAGCACCCCGACACGGTTAATTTAGGTTCGGAGACTGTGAGGCGGAGCTCGGAGGCGAGCTTGCTCGCCTCCCCTCACAGTCGCAGTGTTAGGTTTGATTGATAAAACATCCACAGATCGACTGCTTGCTTGCATGCTTGGTTGCTTGCATGCTTGCATGCTTCCTTGCTTGTTTGCCTGTTTGCGTGCTTGCATACTTGATTGAACATGCTTGCTTGCTTGCATGCTTGCTTGCTTGCATGCTTGCTTGCTTGCGTGCTTGCATACTTGATTGAATGCTTCCCTTCCTAGCAATCTTAGATAAGTTGCTAGTTACCACTAGCAACCTTAGGCAGGTTGCTACTTACCACTTCCTTGTACTAATATACTGGTTCTTACAACCTACGCTATAAGTAGTAAATGAAGTTAAAAATAAATAAAACTTATTATTTAGGCAAATTTTCTATTATTCGAATGAATATTATGCTTAAGTTTGATATGCTATAATATTATTAGGAAATTTAACATTATGCAACTTTTATTAACATTAGGCACCCTAACGAATATCTCCGAAGTCCCACGGTATTAACAGTTGCGTTTTTTTTTGTGACAATTAATAACTTAACTCTCTACATTTTAAGTAGATTTATGGGTGCTACTAACTTTAATTATTATATACAAAAAATAAAACAGTTAAAGAAAAAAAAACTTTTTTCACGTTACGCTTGCGTTTTCGACTAGCGGTAAATATCAATAAATGTTGTTTTAATCGCTCAATAATTTGACGTAAATAGCTTCACGGATGCATAGTTTATTCCGAAAAAAAAATATTTTTTTTGTATTTTCTAAATAAAACATATCGACCAACTTTGGAAAAAGTTTTCTCAAAAACTATAAATAATTGCCACTCGGGAGTTTTTGTCTGGTATTTAGAATAGCGAAACGTATCAATCTCTAAGCTTAGCTTAAAATATCCGGTCCGAAGGGTTTTTGCATCGATATGAGAGACATATCGATGGGTTTTTGGCACACTGTGCGCTGTAAACCACAGACAGATAATTGTGGCAAAAACTTTTCTGCATTTTTTTTGTGTCGTCGAGTACTCCGGAATGGATGTAAGAAAATTTTGTACAGCGTTGAAACTGTATTTTTTGTGAAATATCAAAAGATTTTCGGCTCTAATGTAAAGTTTGCCGTTTGTGGGTTACATTACAACGTTACAGAGTTTGGCTGGTTTCATAGATCCGCGCTTCGGCAGCGCTGTTGAACAGCACACGCTCGGATATGTTAATATTACTGATGTGCCGGAAGGAATATTCCAATTTCCAGTATTTTACTCCATGGGAATATTCCCGGAAATTCCCATTGTGCCTGGGAATATTCCCCAAAATTCCCTATATATTAAAACATGTATAACATAAATATTGTTAATTATGAAAGTTTATACCTTACTTATCTGTCAGATATTTAACTGATATTAAACCATTAAGAATTCCAGCATTATTTTCATTATTTTCTCAATAAGTCCTTCCTTTTTTAAATTAATAATAAAAAAAAAAGATAAAAAATATTTAAAAAAATCCTTATGATTGACCTTATCGATTAATGCTATAAAAGTGCAGGATGTTATTTTTTCTGATTTTAGTCGGTTTTATTCCTGGGTGTGACAAGGGTAATTTCGAAAATCGTTAAATGTAGTTTTGCTTTTTTTAAAATAAAGGAATGTTTCTTTTGAGTAAAATTTGCTATCTGCAGCATTTAGAGTACTTTCCCTCCAGGTGGCGTTCCAACTTTCCCTCTGTATGTTAAGGCCTAGATAAGTAAAAATATTGATTTACTGATGTGAAAATTTATATTCTTAGTTACTGTTGTCACACAGTTGATTTTGATTCTTTAAATTTATACATAATTATACAGGGTGTAAAAAGACCACTCCCGGAAACTTAAAGGGGGGGTTCTAGGCACGCTACTGAATACGTTTATGTAAAAAAAACAGCAAAATTTGATGTCATTTTTGAAAAAAAAAAGTATTTTTTTATTATTTTTAATTACCTCTAAACGACATGAGAAACCGAATACAATTTATTTTTTTAAATTTTAAAATTAAAAATGAATAAAATAGCAAAAATCCGCAATGAAAACCAAAGAGAAACACTGTAAACTCGCCAGAAACGCACACAAGCGGCAGTATCAAGCGGGGACACGCGATTCAACGACACACACACACAAGCGGGGCGCGCGCGGGTCAACGACACAACACACATGGCTGCTACTCGTTCGGAAACTTAAAAAAATCAAAACTTACCATCTTAGCTACGTCTTCTTTCAGATCTTATGAGGTACGGCTCAAACTGAGCGCCCCCCATCTCAAGACAGAGGGAGCTGTACGCACAGTCTCCTCATGAAGGCGAGGCATCAGCGTTGGGTCTTCGGCGCAGTCCTCTCTCTAGGCTTGCCAACTACAAAAAAGGCATTTCCGGGATTACCCAGCTCGACATCCGGGACTTGGGTATATTATGCGGGACACAACACACCACATAGGTACAAAATGGTTAGGGCAAAAAACTATATATACTTATTTTTAATCATTTTATTAAAAACAAAAACAATACAAATGTATGACAAACATTTTAAATGATTAAATTAAATTATTTTTTTTACATTTTCTTGCGCATTTACAAGTTTTGTTTTGCAACACAAAGTTATAAAATTCACTGCATTTTTGGTCTAAATTAATTTTAATTCGTGATCGACATAAAGCTTATTTCTGCTGTCTGTCCATGCATTTCCACAGAGAGAAAATACTCTCCCTGCTGATGCATTTGAAGGAGGTCACACGAAATACGCAATGCGTAGGTATTAAGAAATTTTAATAATGTGTAACAAGTTACTCGGGCCAACTGCCCAACCGTCGGGCTACTGACACTGGGGCTGGCCACTACCAACTACCGTCGGGTAGTTGGTACGAGATAGATACTAATATCATATAATCACTGATTTCCGGGACAAAAGGCGTCCCGCAAGGGGTCACGGCGGGACGGTCCAAAATTGACCCAGAAGCGGGACGTCCCGGAAAATCCGGGACGGTTGGCAACCCTACTACCACCCGAGAGGTTTTGCCTACTCGGATATTTTATACATATTTTATACACATATATTTTTTTATAGGAATTACAATTTTAATATACTATGTCTGTATTGCAAGTTAAATTTGATCCGCTTTTCGATGTTTGATAGAGCTGAAATTTTGAAATTTTTTCTTTGAATTTCCAAGAAGTCCACTGTGTCACCGTATTTATCTTAAAAAAATAAAATTCGGCACAATAATTTTAGTTTTTCATAAATAATAAACTATATACTATATAGATCCATCAAAATAATACTTAAATAATAATATTAAAAAATATATATGTATTTCGCGGGGGTGTGCTTTTTTAATGAATATGCCCTTCTACGAAACACATTTCCAAAGCTTAGAAACGCCATCTATTGAGAATCTTATGAACGGTGTGACATACGTCATCTGAAAACTCCCTATTAGGGTTTGCAATCCGGATATCCGTCAATTTTATTATCCGGATTATTTGTAGTGATCTATCCGAATATCCGGATAACAAAAAATTTGTTAATAAGGCGTCAGCTAATGCTCGTTCGGGAGGTCTTAAAAGAAAAAAACATAGGATTTTGAGTAAAATAGATAATTTAATTTTTATGGCAGAGGTGGCAAACGAGCAGACGGATCACCTGATGGTAAGCGATTACCGCCGCCCATAAAATTTAATTGATTTTGTGTATCGCAAGTACAAAATTCACCACCCTGCCTCACTTAAGTATCAGTAATTTACTTCTGGTCACAAAGAAAACATGGACCAAGTAGATATATACAGCACTTGGTTAACGCATAGGATATTTTTTATCCCAGAAAACTTAACGATTCCCGGAGCAATGCTTAAAAACCCAAAATTTCCGTATGACACCCACTCCAATGAAGGTCGGAGACTCTATTCTCGAAGTTATTGACGAATATGTACTCATACAATAGCCGGGGCAAACAGTCCAGCTCGGCAGGTCCAACTTCGTGAAAGAGATCAATCGTTTTAGGGCGTCCGCTGCGTTAAGCGGGTGCACGGCGCGGGCGTCCGCCGCGGGGACCCGCGCCGTGCTCCGTCGCGGACAAATTTAACCCGTCGCGGGCGCCCGTGACACGGATAACGCAGCGGCGCTCACTGATTTTCTTGAAATAGCTCCACTCGTGTGCTCCTTCGCACGAACACATGAGCGTTCCCCGTCGCCCGCGGGGCGTACTCCGCCGCCCGCGCCGCGTGCGACGGGAGACCCGCCTCACGCAGCGCTGCTCTATGAAATGACATGAAACAGCACCCGGAGCGGACGCCCGCGCCGTGCACCCGCTTAACGCAGCGGACGCCCTTAGAAGTTCCGCAATGTCTTTACGTCGAAAATACCGTAGTGTGTCAAACCTAAGGCCTGGATCAAGTGTGTATTGCTAGAGTGCAATGGAGGATGCAATGCTCGGAGTTAACCTACGTGATCGAATAAGAAATTTAAAGATGCATAAAAGAACTAAATTAACGATAAAGCTCATAAGTGGCAGTGGCATAGCTCGTAACATAGATACAATAGCTGTTGGGGCAGGAAAGTTCTCGACTGGCAACCGGCACCGAAAGATGTAGCATAGGCAGGCCTATCGGAATCTGAGGTCTTTGACCTGGTGATCGTTACGGTTAGCAGCTGGATGAGGGCAGCGCCAAACCGATCGTTGTGGAAATCCTCTGTTGAATCTTCGTTGTGGAAATCTTGGGGAAACCTTTGTTTAGCAGTGAAAGACTAGGTATTGGTTGGTGATAATTTCGTCGGACTTCGGAACATTGAAAAGGAATATTTATATGTATTTTGGCTCTTGATTACTTATTTTATTATAGATAAACTCTAGGATAAAGCCGATTCCTACAAAAGCTTTTCCATTTATTGACAAAACAAGTATTGATATACATTGATTTAAAATACGAGTACTAGTCACATAAAAAAAAAAATCTAGTGCTTAGAAGCTGAGGTATCTCTTGAAGAAGTCTTCTAGAACAGGTTTACCTCATGTATGCGTTCGTTCTA
The DNA here is from genome assembly GCA_958295455.1 of Coleophora deauratella. NCBI lineage: Eukaryota > Metazoa > Arthropoda > Insecta > Lepidoptera > Coleophoridae > Coleophora > Coleophora deauratella. The sequence goes on along the minus strand of OY282410.1, from coordinate 8,913,481 downwards.
TACCTCATTTATAAATGACCATCGGTATGATCAATAAATTATTGAAATAAATCCTTATTTTATTCCGTTTTAATGGTGTTGCGAATAGAATAAGGTAGGTAGCAATGTGTTTGATACATTTTATTCCCATACACCCGGTTTAAAAAAAACATTTAACGAAAAAAAAAACTAACTAAGTATTTCAAAATTATCCGAACTATCCGGACATTTTAAATTTTAATATCCGTATTATCCGGATAGTAAATTTGAACGGATAATGCAAACCCTAGAAGCAATCTCATTAAAAGGCATTGCACATTGAACACTGAATGGCTTTACCTAGTTACACGACAAATCGGTAAATCAATAAAATGACTTTCAATGCTCATTTCAGCTAGAACGCCGAAGATACAACGTAGGAGTAGTAGAAGGCTTCCACGCATAGAAGAGTCATTCAATTCATTCATCGTTCAATTTTCATGTTTATACGGTTCAATCGAATTGACCGATGATCCGATGATCAATATTGAATCAATCGCATTGAAAGCTAGCGAAAACTTTAAGCTTTCAATGACATGGCGCTATCGCATTGAACTATGTTTAGACGTTTCAATGCCATTGAATCAATTAAATTGAAAGCAATATTGAATGGAAATTGAACCGTGTAACATCGGTTTAACGAAGTGGTGAGTTTTTAAGAATTCCTCCGGGAAGCCTTAAGTTTTCCGGGATAAAAAGTATCCTTATATGTTAGCCCAGCGGCGGTTTGTCTATCTACCTACCAAACAACCTAAATGAGATAATCAAATTAAAACTAAACAGCAGCGCAAGGAGGCTGGTTTCAGAGATCCGCTGCTAGCAGCGCTGTTGAACAGCGCGCGTTTAACAGCGCGCGCTTGACAGCGGACATCTGTGAACTGCCGTGTCATACGAATCTGTACTATCTCAAAAAAGGGCAATCTGAGATAATGATGTTTAAAGTTTTAAACATATTTTATAATGTAGAAAATAAACTACATAGTGTATTGAAATGATTTAAATCACAATAGTTTCTTAAAGTCGAGTACAACAAGAGGTCTCAATTATTTTTTTGAAAATATTCGTATTTTTCAGTTTATCCCAAAAAAACAGTTAGGCGTGTCAACAGTTTCATACAAACGTTGTCACGCGATAAGTTCTAACTATAGTTATAACAGATAGGCTTGACATCGATCTCTAATATAAATTATACTTTTTTAATTAAAAGTTGCTTTAAGGCAGGCTGGTTCGTATATGTATATTTAGGTACCTATATTTTTGCAAAAAATATCGATAAAAACAGCAAAACTGGAGTCGCAAAATGACCACTTCCCAAAATACCTGTTTGCAAGATGAAAATATCGTATAATATTTATAATTAGGCTAGTCATTTCTTTTTTTTCTCAGGTTAGTCACTGTATTTTTTGCAATACTAACATAAACAATTATATCCAGGGATAATTTTCAACAATACATAGATACGAACAGATTAATTCCCAAAATTCCAGTTTGCTAGATTAAAATATTTACATAGAACTGTAAAATGTATCTTACGATGAATTAACAAATGCAATCAACAAAGTTTTAAATTGCTCTTATCACTAAAGGTTAAGCCGCTGCAGCATGAAACTTAAAGAGTGCCAAGAGGGGAACCAAGTGGATCGAGGGGAGTGGCAACATTTTCAAACGCAGGGACTTTGCATAATGCCGAATTGAAAATACAGGAGCTTGCCTTGACAGCAACTAAATGATATATTTAGATTCAGCAAAGAGTCAATCAAAAGGTTTCATACCTGCCAAGTCTCAGAAACTTAGAGGCTCCTGTAGATACTGATCTTCAGTTGGATAAACAGGTATAGTACGAAGCCTCTTTGAGAACCGCTGAACTACTTACCCATACTTAGCACAGCATGTGTGCATAAGTTTCTCGCCAAGCATAGAAAGTCAGAAGCTCCATTCGAAATTGATTTCCACTTGGATGAACAGGTACAGTGTCCAGCCGCTTAAAAAAATGCTGAAGCACGTACTCAGATTTGAGTAATGAGTAATGATTTAACTTAAAGGTTGCTACTGATACTGATCTTCGCCTAGATGAACAGGCAAAGCATCAAGCCGCTTTAATAATCTATGAAACCCTATTTAGTCCCAACAAGGACTCAGTAAACAATTTTCACGCCTGAAAAATCTCAAAATCGAAAAGGCACAGCAACACATCTTTGAAGTTTAGAGGTTCTTGATGATAGTGATCTACACGTGGATGAAAAAGCACAGCGTCAAACCACTTTGAAAGCCGCTGCATCGCCTGCTCAGGCTCAGTAAAGACTAGGTGAAGGGGTTTTACACCCAGCACATCTTAGGAGCATAAAGACTCCTGTCGATCTCAGATCATCTCAGACTGGATGAATAGGTACTGTTTCAAGACACTTAGAGAGCCGTTGAATCATTTACTCAGACTCGGCAAAGACTGAGTGACCAGGATCCATACCACGCACATCTATGAAAATTAGAGGATCCTGAAATTATTGATCTCTACTTGGGTGATCTATCAGATTGGTAAGCCCTTTTGAAAGTCAGTGTATCACCTTATAAGTTACACTCAGATTTGACAGACACAGCGTTGAAACACTTCAATACATTAGTATAGTAACATTAGTATATCAGATGTCAACATCAGATCTTGAAAACTTCATTATAACTCGAGACACGACCTTATCGCTGATTACCTTGTAGTTGGTGGATTTCAAGACCTGATGTTGAAGTCTGAAATCTGAGAAGTTCCACGGAAATAGTTCCTATAATATTAAGAAAAATATCGAGTTCAAGAAATATTATTTACAACAATGGGTATGGAGAGGTCACCCATCCTTACAAGCTCATATAAAATAATATTTCATATGTTACGTCAATATGTATGTCCCACTGAAACGAACAGACGGAACGACCTTATATTACTAAACTGTCTAGGTATGTTATAAATCCAAGGAAACAGTACTATATTTGTCAAAATATTAAGATATTTCCTTGGATTGCTCATACTACATTATCAATTGATCCACCATTATTCTATTTGAAGCCCAAACATTTATTTGACCCTCGAAAAAAGTTATTGAGTTTTATGAGTAGAGTCCTGTGACATTTTTTCAGGTATTTTACAATTCATAGTATGTTTTAGGTATGTGCTCCCCCATATCATTACCGAACCCTTAAAAATATCTAGGTATCTACGTTGTAACTCTATTTGTGCAATCTTCTTTTTGCTAATAATACATCTATACGTTCTGAGATTTGTAAATTTTGCGAACTGTACGTTTTGCGACTCATATATTTCGCGAAGTACATAGTACATTTTTACTTATTGTAGGTTCTGCTCATTGTTGTGCATTTTGAGTGTGGTTAAATGGTTATTTTAAGTCCAAAAAATTATATTTTTTTTATTTTGATTATTGGTTCCTTGTGGAAAAATGTTCAGTTTCATTAGTATAATATGTAGTTTATATTTTCAGGGATTGGATAAGGACTATATTATATTCCGGGGCGAGACTTAAACAGTTGTTATCACGCCTATCTGTTATAATTACTTCAGATAGTATAGAAAGGCGTGACAGCACCTCAAAATATTGAAGTTATATCAGTTTCACAAGTTCAATATCTCGAAAACGGCTTAACTTTTTTCAATTGTGTTTGATTGTAGGTATAGTATGAAGGGAAAAAAAATATTTTACAATTGTTACGCGTAACTGTACTAACTTAAGATAGTACATGTTGGTGTGACATGGCAGTGAAACGAGATTTAGCAGGGCCGCGTTCAGAACCTGCACTCTGACAGCAACCGTTCACTATGACAACAGGATAGAATAATATAAATCGCGTAAGTGTGAAAGAGAGGGTCCGAAACGTTTGCTGTCAGAGTGCAGGTTCTGAACGCGGCCCTGCGCGCGTTTCACAAACGGCGCGTTTGAACAGCGTGACTCTAAAACGCGAGTACTATCCTCATACATATTAACTACTGATGTGCCGTTCCCAGTAAATTACTCGAGGCGACTAAATTACTCGGTAGCGTTACCGGGAACTTTCCCATAAATGGGAATTTTGGGGAAAATTGCTGAAATTTAAAGTTTAGAGCTTTACTCTTTCCTGATTAAGTAAATAAACAAAAAATATGTAATCCTGCAATATAATTCAATATTAATTATGTGTTTTCCGTCTAAATTGTCTATGTTCTCAATATTCCGAGGGAATATTCCCAGAAAAGCATACAGGGTGTAAAAAGACCTCTCCCGGAAACTTCACGGGGTTTATGTACGCCCTATATGAAGTTTAATCACCATGTACGTTTTTAAAAAAAACCTTTTTTTAGACATGTGATCATTTTTAAGCAAGCAATGTACGTGCAAAAATTCATTGCCGCATGCCGCCGCAAGTGTGTGAGTGTGCCCGTGGTTGTACGTGCCTACTAAGCTAGGCAACGTTTTTGCATCTCGTAGTCGTCGTTGCGTCCTTTCGCCCCCACCCCCGCCCGCCCCGCGGTTTGTTTTTCAAAGTCAAAGTCAAAATATTTTTATTTAAGGTGACGCACTCATAAACAATTATTTTAAAATGGGGCGTTTGCGCCCCGCAACCCGCGCGCACCTCGACAGTTTTACGCGACTCGGGAATCGCGATCGACCGAGCGCTAGAACACAGACGTCGTAGAGTTGCCTTTAATATTATTTATTTTACTTTTAATTTTCCTTTCTTTTCATAAATGCATTGTACTAATGTATACTTCACCCGACTACGAGAAAGTCAAAAGGAGGGTTATGATTTTAAGAGGCTACGCATGTTTGTGTGTATGTATGTAATTTTTACCAGAAAAATAATTCAAACATACTTAAGTACTGCTTTTTTCAGGTGAGATCATTTTACATTTTATTTTACAAACATATTATTTACATTTTACTTATTTATACTTTACTAGCGGCCCGCCCCGGCTTTGCTCGGGTGGACATACATTTTTTGATCATTTTGGGATAAACGCATCTTTATGCTTAGTTTTAACCATAGACCATTGTTATTCTCAAAGGTTTTTATGTTATTTTTACATTTTATTTAATCAAATCAAGTCAAAAGCATGTAGGGAGCATGTCGTCAACAACCCATAACGTCCCCACTGTAGGGGCACGGGTCTCTTCCCATAACTCGGAAAGGTTAGCCCATACTCCACACACGGGGGCCAAGTCCGGATTGGTGAAGGTTGTGGGGCTAGTGGCCAACCCCAGTGTCGGAAGCCGCCTGAAAGACCTCCGGCATGGCTTAACGACTGCCATCTAATGATAGCAGCCGGTACCAACGGCTTAACGTGCCTTGCGAAGCACGGAAATGGTCGAGATAAATGCCACTAACAGTCAAAGCCATCCAGGTTATGACCGTGTCTGTAGTCAGTTAACCTGCGTGATCGACGCGACCACGCAACCCGCACTGAGCCACGATCGCTTTAGGGAGCATGTAGGGAGCCTATTTCCTAGATGTGCACTCCCCTCCCTCGCCGCGCTGCCTGCTGCACCCGGCTACAGCGCGGCGGCGTTAATTTTTCTTGGACTGACATTTTTAAACTCGTAATACCTTTTGAATGGACTGTACCAAACATACAATACTAAAAATCATAACCCTCCTTTTTGCTTCGCCGTAGTCGCTTAAAAATAAACAAAATACTTACTGATGTCTCAGATGCGAAGAATGTTAATGGGTCCGTTAAATCACTTGAAACTTTATGACCTTGTAGCCTAAATGTCTAGAAATACACCTGTTTTTGTTTTATTTAAATCAAGCGAGTAGTTTTGAAGTTACGATAATTTTAGTTTCCGCCTTTTTAAAATACTTCGCTCGGGCGCGCCAAGCGCGCGTGACGTCATACAACAACTCGCCGCTCTCACCGTACTGTGTTTTTCATAAATTGCTATCGGATAGCCCACAATAACATTTCTAACTGGAGTTTTTTTTATGTGAATCGGTGTTACAGTAGTAACCACGTAAGCAGCGCTGAGCCATGACCGCTTCAGTGTCGTTATTGTGTCATTATATTACAGTTGATGACATAAGTGATTTTGACACCATCACCTTTACCATGCCCCTCACTCCTTATTTCCGAAAACTGGGCATAAAACTTAAACAAATTATACAGAAAATAGATCTTAGCTTATAAATACAGGAAAATCTCTAAGAAGTTTCTATAAATCTTAAAATAAGTTGATAAAATTAAAAATATTGTTTGTTTGTAGGTATGGACAAAGCCCTCTGCGCGAGAGTCAGACTCGCACTTGTCCGGTTTTTATTTTTTATGTGTATAGGTTAACTCATATTTATTTTATTTTAGATTGGCTAGAAATAGCTACGGCGACGACGTTACTGTTTATGCAAAACTTTTGGCTTTGGGTCTGGGTGGATCATACTTTCTCATCCATTTCTTTTGACTTTAAGTTCAAAAATATAATAGTAAAAAATAACTTTTCGGGTATATTGGTAGGTGTATTTGAGCACTTTGACACGAGCACGATTTTCTAGTTTGTGGATTCATCATTTGTAAAATTTTCAACGCAAACTTCATACATACAGGTAGGGAGCGGTGCGCGCACTGAGCGACCGTTGTGGAGTGACGTCACAGCAGCGTACTTTGACCCCGCGTCACTTGCCTACCTAAATAATTCAGTATCTCGTAAACTATCAAACGTATCAATCAATTTTTTTCACCATATTTTTTTATTTTTAATAGAGTATATTTTAAGATAAAAAACAAAAATTGGTGGTATTCTTCGTCTTTATTATTCTTATCTGCAGTCCTAAAATAAGTGTATTTATTAATGAATTTGAAACCATGATTAATTATTATACGATAACTAATCAATTGTCATCTTACACGGGGAACACATTTTGTAACTCTGCATATGTCGGTGAAGTATAGTTTTGAGGCGACTCCATGCCTTTATTCTCCGAACTCTGTTCTAAAGTTTTTTTCCTGAAATATAAATTTATCCGGTTACTTACTGCTTACTGAAATGCAATATGTTTATAAAAACACTGGACTGCTTATTAGTAGAAACATGTAATTTGTTAAAACTGTTTAAATTGTGGCAATTACTCACCTTTTCTTAGTTATATTCCTACAATGCTCTGTGAAACAGGCTTTCCTTTTCCTTTTCGAAAATATGGCACGTTTTTTTCCCATTTTTAATAATAAAATATCCCTCACTTATATTTGCGTTCGATGATGTGCGATAGTTCAACTGGGACAGACCTGTCGCTGACAATGGTCAGTGGCGGACTGAGCGGGCTGGAGAGGGCACTGATTGCATACCGAGACCGCGCGCGCCCTAGCTCATTTCATAAGGTCGTATGCGACAAAACAGTTTATTTCGTTTAACTTAAAAACTACAATTAATTTAGAAAAACTGAACAGGCATTTTCAAGTAAGCTTAAAGATTAATGTACGTACAAAACTTTGAGCCTTAAATCAGTTCCATTTGCGCGTAAAATGCAAATCTCTTTTTTAAAAGGGGTATCTTTAATATTTTTTTCTCTGTTATGAAAGTTAATCAATCGTGTAACCCAACAGGCAAAATGAAGTCAGAAAACTGAAGAATCAGGTTACAAAATATAACTTTCGTACGTTTCATTATTGCTGAGTAAAATCGAGATCCCTGCCACCAAAATCTTCAGTACGTCGTCTTAAGTAGATGCTGTACGCATACTTTTGTGATCAGCTGTTGCACTTCGCAAGTTGGTAAATAAGACAATGTTAACTTATCGAAAAATCCAGACCCAGCTCCCAACACCGTTGTTGGTATAAGATACGATACAATCAGTCTCATTTGGAGTGTACCCTTAGGGACCTTATGGGCCAGGGACTTGGCCATCTATCGCATATCCATCATCAGAAATAGGGGGTCATCATGGCTAAATCCCTAAGTGCCCCTAAGTCTACTTTTAGTGGAGTTTTGGATTTTGGTTGCATTTAAAAAAAAAAAAACGGTGCATCCTACATAAAAAGGTCACATGACCAAAGTTATTTCCCCTGGTAGCCCCTAGACGATGCAACAGTAAAAAGGCGGGGTTGGAAACAAAAAACAATCGACGAAAATTTCCTGAGCCCAAAAAAAAGCATTTTGGTTGGGTTGCGCATAGGAGGGCTCAGTCAGAAAGAAGCTTAATACTTCATACCAACTATGGGTCTTGCCTACAAAGTTGTTAGTAAAACCTTACCTGGAGTACCTGGTAGACTGACTGAAATACCTGGTAGACTGTTGTGGACTCTGTAGTGCTATGTATCTGCAAGTACAACACCACCTCTCACTAATCCAACACCCATCGTGCACACTATTCACAATTTTCATTACCACGAACACTAAGCCGACATAATTATTTGGCGTAGTAAAATTAATAAAACACACACAAAACTATTTACGAAAAACGAAATTATCGAAACAAAATACGATCACCGAAAGGGGGACGCGGGGGGACGCGCGATCGCGCGGCAGCATCTTACGTATTACCTGCACGGCTCGCGAGCCGCGACTGTGGAACGACGAGGCGCCGCTGCCGAGCGCGGAAACATGGCAACGTTGCCTACTTCGCCTGGCCGTTGCAGGGGTGCCCAATCGCGGCGGTACACGGGCCGCAGGCCCAAAGTTGTATTGTTTTTATTTTTTTATAATTATTAACTTTTTAGATACGATATGTTATTGTTATTTAAAATAAATTGTACAGCCACACACAGCACACTTTCTCGCGAATCCCTTTTTACCATCTGACATACACAGGGTTGTCATAATTATCTCAACATAAATCATCAATAAACATTGATAATTAGTAGCAAGTGATAGGGGTGGGGGTGATGTAGAGTAGACTTCACATAACAAAACAATGTGGTTTTGTATGGGAAGTACCTTATTCCAATACTGACCGGTTTATTGTGATGTCAGATGTGAAAGCCGCTCCCTGCTGGTACGCTGTGAGTGTAAGCACGCGGTTCTAGTTTCTACTCACCCAAACGTGGACTTTGCCAGCCGACGACGAACCCGTGTTATGTTCCCGACTTATTTACAGTGCCATTCTTCACGTCTCGGCAGCGGCAGTCTCCAGTCACGTGGTACGGGTCGAGCGCAGTACTTAATTTAATTTTAAAGCGAAATTTTATTAATAGCGTACGTAAAAGTTGACAACTCCTGACTGGCAAGTCATGTTGCGTGTGTTAAAACTCGGCTTGCGCTCAAGCGCAACCATCAATGGTTGGTCTTCTCTTTTCTGCTACCGTGCTTGAATATCGTTCTATCCTGTTCTTTCGCGCACACAAAAGCGGGCCGCTCTTTTTGATGTTTTTGTAAAAAAACATTGTTTGTAACAGTAATTAGGTAGTTCGTGGATCGTTTTCCTCCGAGCTAGACCTGTGCTCTCAGTAACGTTTCCTTTATTTTTTCTGTAGGCTTTAAGGTTTTTTGTACCTAAATAGCTTTGTTCTGATTATGATTAGGTATTTTAACTTTTTTGCATAAATCGCTAAGTGTTTCTGGTGTTTTAGTTGTGTAGTTTTTGTGAATTATTTGGTTTTGATTTTTGTTGACAACTTTTGTGTTTATTTTCTGTAAAATGGCTAACCACCCGCGTCGTGAGTATGTTAATTATTACTACAGCGCTCAAGAGTACGCAGAAATGGTTTTGTGCTATGGCATGACAGAAGGAAATGCGCCGATGCTGCTTTAGAACTCTATCGAGAGAGATACCCTACGCGACATCATCCATCGGATTCCAGCATGACGGTGCTCCTCCTCATGTTTTACTGTCAGTGCGTCGGAGATTAGATGAGATGTTCCATGTACTTTGGATCGGAAGATTTGGTGAAACGCCTTGGCCTCCGCGGTCTCCTGACTTAACCCCGTTTAACAGGCCCTGCGACAGTGCAGAAGAAATAAAAGAAGAATACGAAAGGTATTTGATAGGCTGAGAGATTGCAACTCAGGGTATACGTGACCATCGGAATGGTCACACACTGAGGTCACATGTCACTCATGTCAGTGACAGGATTTTAGATTGATTTTGTAATTAATTAACTGTTCTCTTTAGCTATGCCAAATATTACAGAGTGGCAAGTTCGAATGATATATCATAAGTTTAGCTAAATAGATTCAAGGACAACTCGAAAAATAATCAAGAATTGGTCACCTTACCTGAGTGCAAAAAAAAAGAGTCCTGGTAAGCACGCGCACACATCCGTCGTTCTCTGCGATTGACACTGACTCACGAAATCCGGTATTTTTAAAATTTACGTTGCCAAGTCTTGCCATTAATAAAAGCGAAAACAGAATAATAGGCTTTTTAATTTAAAAAGGCGGTCACAATGTTGAGCGCTCAGGTTGTGACTCAAATTTAAGCAACTCTTTTTTTATTTATTTTTTATTTATTAAAAAGTACATCAAATGTAATAGTGATAAAACATGAAGTAGTTATTACCACAATTAAACTGAAAAACAAAAACCTCTTACATTTATCGATTTTACATGATATTTTGATACTTTTTTGAGAGGAATTTCATAGGGGACAGCAAAAAACCAACTGCTAGGAACAATTTTAATATTTATAAAAGAAAATAAAATTATGGAATGATTTGTAATAAAATTGTAAGTGACACTGAATAAGATAAGGAGTTTGGATATTGTCACTTCTGGGCTCAATATATATATCATGTAAAATAAAATTAAATGGTGAATCGGAGGGACATACCCAGAAGGGGGGTGTGCCTTTTTTTAAAAAACACTCAGAAATTAGGTAGCAAAATAGATTTCATATTGTTGAAAATATATAAAAAGTCACGTGAAAATAGATTTTTATTATTTGAATTAATAGAAACGATAAATTTCCCACTTGGTCAAGTATGTATGAGCTGAGTGCGTTCTGGTTTCTCTGTTATATGTAATTTCCTCTTCCGAACCACACATAAATTTATTTTAATGCATTTTATGATTTAAATGCAATTTATAACTCGGCATCATAATATAATTCCTTTAGGAAAATTTTTGCATCAAAAATTATGAAAATTATTTTTTGCATCCATATACAAAAAAATATTCAATGAAAAGTAATATTAGAAAGGTATTTATCATTATTATGATATTAGTCAGTAATATCAGTCAGTTTTGACGATTTTTTAAAGATTTTCTTATTTCCAATGTTGATCAACGCCATCTAGTTGAGTCTAGAGAAAGCCGTGCAAAACTCCCTATTGCTTCAATGTCATTGAATCGTGTAACATCGGCTTAACAAGATGGCGCCACCTAAACATTTTCTTTCAGTCGGTCGCAGGCATGTCGCGTGGGACAAAGCTAAAAGTAATAAATAAAAACACCGGAGTTATATTTTTGAATCATTTTTATTTATGTCCAAAAGGACCAGCCATTATTTCTTAATAACCTATTTCAAATTTCTCTAGCATTAAAATCATTTTAATGTTTATAGGTAAGGTAGGTAGTTAAGTAGTTACACAAAAAATATAATGTACGAAAGAATTTTCTTTTTCACAGTTTTCTGCAATCTTACATTTAATCTTGCATTGTTGTATGTGTGGAAATGGGTTAAAAAACTTCTTTGGTTTTTCTTACAAAAACATTTTACAAAAAAAAGATTGCTGTTTTAATGCGGTTCAAGTGGTACCTAAACTACGGATGAGAAAATAAAAATCATTAAACATTTTAGAAAAAGAACGCTCATCAATTTTCGCATATTTCGTAATCACTTTAAAATCAGTCTTGCATTTTTTTCCTAATAATCAATTAACCAATCAAACAAATAGGTATATTAAAAATGGAAATTATTTTTTTAAATCTTAAATTATTATAAGGTACCTATGTATTGTAATTTCACAAATTCTTAGACGTCACTTTTTCGCATGAAACAGAATTTTCCGTGAGCTTTCTGACTGAAGACAGAACAACAGAAAATAAGCTTCCATACGGATAAGTGGAGTACTTACAAACCTTATATAACAAAATTGTTTGTTATTCCAACTTTGCCTTACTTTGTTCTGTCACCTTTCTCGCTCACTCTGTAATTAATTATCTGTGGCAAAATTAAAGAACCCTTTTTGTGACATAACATATCCAGCACCACACACTTTGTACTCGGCTTTCAGCTATGGCTTTCTAATGGCAGTGGAATAACTATGGAGCTAGTAAATATTTGCTATTGTTAGGTCTACATTTTCGATCTAGTGCGTAACTGAAACGTCACCTGGCAGTGGGTGCTCGTGCGTGAGAAGGACAGACATATCAGCCCCCCGACAATTTACTATGTGCTTCTCTTTTTAACATGTAGGAGCGAGCGGGGCATTAGGCGGCGATATATTGTAGGTGGATGTGGATATCGCTGTATTTTTGTTGGACGCAGTTACATCAATATTGCACAGTACGATCATATGTACTGTGCAATATTGATGTAAACGCGTCACTGCGCATTGTACACCAAAAGGCAATGTCTCTTTTAAGTTTTAGATATAGACCTTGAAATCGATTCAAGAAATAAATGCTTTATCACATTGAAATATACAAATAGTGAGCTTTTGTCTTCATTCAATAATACACTGTGAATTATGTATTAGCACCAAAATACACGGACTCAACAGAGTTAAATGAACAAATGCGTTTCATTTTATAGAACACATACACAAAACTTTCAATCTGAATGTATGGATAAGTCTCATCTAACCAGTAAAATATGATTTTTTTCTTACTATCATAAAAATACACTCGAAACTCTTTAACTCTGACTGGCGTTAACATTACTTACAGCATAAATTAAATATTTAGCTTTTAAACATTATAAATATACAACTATGTATGTAGAGACAAAATCTTTCAAGCTAAATGAATCTATACTATAAAAATACAATTACATTTTTTAATAATTATCAATAATTTATGTATTAATGCATGTACTTTTAAGACACTTCACATTTTGATCAAAATCTTATCGTATAAATTAACTATAGTATAATAAATGTACAAACAAGAGATCTCTTACAATGTGGAAAATAAATGGCGTTTATAGATAGATTTACTAATCTGAATACAACTTCTTTATACACACCTATTATGCTTAAAACCTTAATTAATTTTAATCACCCCAAAATAGTCTTCTTATCAATCAGATCCAATAATGAAGATCTTCAAAATATTTGCCTCCTTCTCCTTCGATGCTATAATTTTATCCTTTTTAAAACTAAATGTCTTCTTCAAAAATATTTCATGTTTCAAAATAATATTATAAATATAATATTTTGTGTATGTCATCCATATAGGCAAATATATTTGATGAATGAATTTTAATATTCTATATATTACTACACTAAGAATGTACCTAAATGTATATCAATCAAATATATTTGTCACCGTGAGATCGCCTAATGCAGTTTTTCATAAATATACGCTTAAATACACGAAAAACCGTAATGTGCAAAGAAATAACATGATTTTATGGAAAATCGTATGCGAGTGAGCTGAGCATATCCGAAGGTTGCCGATATTAGATTATTTTTTCATGAAACTACGCGTACATTTATAAACAAACTAATTACACGAATTCACAGTAACATATCGACTAGATAATATAAGATGTGGCTTCACTATTTATTTTTCACTCACGAAAGATTAAGAGGATTTCTTTTTTGGACTCCAATCAAAACTTAACTACGGTCCATAAGCTTTTTCCATAGAACCAGGTTAATTTGCAAACATCTTTTGGAGGTCTCATACTTGTACCCAGGTACCAGGTTTAGGTACTTTCTATGGAGTCATATAAAAAAAGAACATAAACAAAAACGCGTAGTTCAGTTTTAAAGAAAGTCCTTCTCTTTATTTATAAGCAATCGCCACATTTATTCAAATGAAATACACTTATTTCAATTTTAATGACCTATTTTTTCGCTGCAATATCTTTGCCCATGGACTTCCTATTTTCAAATTTTTGTTGTAAACTAGCGACGTTTGACGGTTTAGCAGCTAGCTTAGTACCACTAGGTTTAACATTAGTAATATTAGAATCAGTTCTTTGCGCAGCTGCGTTTGCTGGTTTAGGTACAACTTTAGGTTTATTTTTATTCAAATTATCAGCTATCGCCTTAACATTACTGTCTACTTTTGAAGTGACTCTGTTTATGGCTGGGTTTTTATCTGATTGTGCCTTATTTAGATTCGTTGCTGAGTTAACTGGTTTAAGTAAAGGAGTAGTTTTACTATTAACGGATGGTGTTTTAGTTACGATAGGTCGTACGGGTGGACGGTTATCGTTAGGTTTAGGGGTAACATTAGGTTTAGCAGCTACTTTTGGTGTTTCATTAGCTATTTTACTATTATTATTAATAACGTCTGGAGGTTTCATGTTCTTGGTGTCAGGCACAGCGCAACTGGATACCACGTCAGGGCTGTTAGTTATTTTGCTACTGCTTATATTCTTAGGAGTATTTTTTGGTGACGAAGGAACGTTCCTAAACGTTGTTGTTTTCAGACCCGGTGGAGTAACTTGTCTTGTGAATGTTGGTATTTTTGTATTAGCTTTAGAAGTGGGCGACGGTGGAGTTTTATCTTCTTGTTTTGTTTCCTTTTCTTTATCTTTGATTAAGTATGTAGGAACATTCACAGCAGAAGGATGTAAGTACCCACTGCTAGTGGTTGAAGCATTAGACTTTGCCCCAGAATTGCTATACACACTTTCTGGCGTCTTATAATCTGTATTCATGTATGTACTATCTCTATTACTGTCAACGTTTTCTTTGGCTTTCTTTTTTCTTGAAAGCGTAGACGCAGAATATATTGAATCAAAATTACGGTTTTGTATCTCGTTTACTATCTCGCCTAACAAACCCATACTTTCTGTGCTTCCTGAGTTAGATGCAATAGGCTTAGGAGCGTTGTAACCCTCGGGAGGGGCTTGCGGTATAGTTTTTATAGGTGGCGGTACACCAGGCAATGGCTTAGACTTAACAGGACTCTCTTCAATTATAGCGTAAATATTATCACCTGATTCTTCATCTATATGAGCTAATGGAGCTTGTTTTTCCTCAATGCAGTCTACGTAATCAGAATTTTTAATATCGTTTTGTGGTTTAGGATTTTGATAGACTGGAGTTGGGTCAGGCAACGGCGGCGGTGGCGCTGTAGGTCGTCCTACTACAGAAACTGGCCGTGGAACACTAGGTGCCTGCCTCATAGAACCAAAGCTTTGGAGTACAGGTTTCTGTGTAGCCGCTACTCTCATACTTTGGGCTCTGTTCACAAATGATTTAGGGTCATCACCATCTTCAGAATCTGATACAACTGGCACAGTATTGACAGACAACGGTATTTCTCTCTGCAATATCGGATTTGATATTTGCAAGTTTCTTAAAGGAACTTTATCAGTTTTCGGTATTTTCACTAAGTGATTAGGATTTTTAGGCAGTGAATTACTCCTTTCAACTGGAGTACGTTCCTTTTCTTTAGGCTTCTCGTGTTTCAAAAATGACGCGATCCTGTTCAAGGATATGCCTTCTTTGACTTTCTTAGGTTCCTCCGGTAAAGGTTTCTGTGGTCCGTTACCAGTATAATGCATACTTAGAGGTCGTTTTGGGGTATCATCTGACGCTGTGGGTAAAGTAGGAGCTGCTCTTATTGGCCCTAAAGTTTTCGACCCTTGCAAGGGAGATATCAATTCCTTAGCTGTGCAAGTCGATGCTTCTAGAATAGGGCTAGATATAACCGGTCTTTGTGGTGGATTGGTGACTACAGTAGGTAAATCAGCTTCAGATTTTTCATTAGTCATCAACGCTTTAATTCTATTTTGTACTGAGCTATTCGTTCTTTTAACAGACGGACTCGTTTTTGGACTACTTTTAGCAGTGACTGGCACTACAGGCAGCGGCGGTGCCGACCGCAAAACAGGCTTAAGAACACCTTGATTGATAACTGTTTGACTATTACTACTGCTCCTGTGTACTGGCGTTATTTTAGCGCTTTTATTATTAACTGCTTCAGCGATTTGCTTCACCTTTTTGTCGTTACTTATAACAGCTATTTCTTTGTCTTCTCTCTCAGCCACTGCGGGTGATTTCTCAACTGGTTTCAAGGAGAAACCTTTGAAGTTTCCGAAGAAGTTGACGGAGGGGTTCACGTTACCTGAGGGGCTGTGATCGGACTCGCTTCTGAGGAGACTGGAGCTCATGTCATCAGGGCTCGACAATGTGTGGACGTTGACTTGTTGGGAGTTGTTCTGAGAGTTATTTTGAAAGTTGGAAGCGAATTTTGTAGCGCTGAGTGAAAGGCGTCGTGGCAGGCTGGCTTTCTTCGGAGATGGGGCACTGTGGAGAAAATATTTATTGAAAAAGGTATTTCTAATAACAAACAAAGTCTTTGTTAAAAGCGAATAGAAATAGAAAATTACAGGGTTGTTATTAACCTTTGTGTTTTTATATCAGTAGACAATGGAAATGTTGCGACTAAATGTTGTTACATGCTGCGAATATATTCAACTAGTTTTGAGCATTATAAAAATTAGTAATCCGCACATCATGCATCCATAATTTACGTTTGTTAGTCATGCAGCAAAAATATCGTTAATTTACTGTTAGCGCAAAATTTACACCCAAAAACCACTCACCAGGCCAAATTAATGATGACACAAACATCAGATTTTCTGAAAGACTATTGCACTAAAACTGTTGCTAACATTCAAAGTGTGTATGAAGTGTAACTATTGCAGTATCTATGATGACCGTGTGTGATTTGTCCCAGATATTGTTTCACATTGAATTCCTTAAAAGCAAGACGAGGAGTCCTCGTCTTGCTTTTAAGGAGGACGCAAGCTCACGAGGGCACATTTGAAAACCAGCGCTGTAGCTCTGGCTGCAGAACAAGCTGAAATGGGTCCTGTTCGACACCGCACTACAGCGCAGCAAAGTATAATTTGTCTTTCATTTTTTTTTTGTTATAATTAATATTTAAATTTGTTTTTTTTTTTGTGTTTATTAAGTTTTAGTTTTTGTTATTCTGTTATTATTTCATATATATTTTGTATTGTGTGTCGAATAAATGTTTGAATCTGAATCTTGAATCTGATTAAAAATGTAATAAAAACATTCAAATACTAAACTAACGATGGAATTATAATTTGGCTTCGTTTCAAAGTTCAGCTGTAATGTTCAGAAGAAAGTTCAGCAAAACTTTCTTCTGAACATTACAGAACGTGAGTTAGCTACGTTCAGCGGCCCTTAAAGGCGGCTCAGATTTCATTCTGACAATTGGGTTTGCCAGTAGTCCTATAACCTTGACCAATTTGGCTTTGGTGCCCGTGTGTGGAATATGGCCTAACCTTCGCAAGTAACGGGGAGAGAGCCGTGCCCCAGCAGTGCGCATTCTACAAGTTGTTTTAGTCTTTTTAACAATATTGGTGGATAAATCCCTATACATTATTTGAGTAGCAACAGTTTTAGGTGGAAATGTTAGAAGTGCCCACACCATTATAATAATTAAGGAAGTGCAGAAAGAGAATAGGAAAGAAAGAAAACATGATTAAAAAGAGTAGATATATTTACAAATATTTTATTAACACCATATATAACCACAATAACCAAACGCAATGCAGAAGAAAATAATTGAAGTTCCAATAACTAAAGTCTGGCCAAAAAAAGTTAACAAAAATCTGATAAAAAAAAGCAACTGCATCAATGGCATTAGATTCTTCTAATCGTCGAATCTATGGTTACATAATAACAAGAGAAGAAAAAAAACTTGTCTCTGATATTATATAGTAAAGAAATGTTTCTGGACAGACTTTACAAATGATGTTATAGTAATTACAATATACTTAAGCTATACAACAAAACCGTTACATCTAATTTACTAAACCAACAAAAACACAAACCAAGCTAATAAATACTAAATCGAACTAAAATATTTCTTTGGCAAACTTAGCTAAGATTACGTTTGCGAAATGCATCCATGATAAAGCGTAAAATCTTGAGCAATATTTAGAACTAAGGATCTACTAATTAATCTCACGATAAATTCATTTAAAAAAATTGGCATTCCTAAAGAAAGTTGACAAGATATAAAATATTTATCCCTTTTTTGTAAGCGTTAAAAAACCAAACAGACTATTCTTTTCTTAAATCCTGAGAATAGAATAAAACATTTTCTTTATTATTATTTTGTAAAAATTTTAGTCAGCAGGTAAGTATTTTTTATAACGTTTTTTACTTTGCATACAAAGTAAAAAAAAACGTTCCTTTAGTATAGGTTCCATGTGGAAAGTTGTACCATGGAGAATGTTGTTAAATAAACCTCTTTATTTAAACCTACATAATTTTCTTTAGTCGGTTTTAATTTAAATTCCATTTAATTGCCAGAAAATTTCTTTTTTAAATCCTTTATACAGAGTTGATTTGAGCTTTGACCGTTCCCCGCACAGTTATTGGAAGTAGATGCCAATCCTTTCGTTGCTAATACCACGTTAGGATTCTTCTCGATAACCATAGGTTTTGGTTTCAAGACGGGCGGAGCTTTAGAGTCAGTCTTGTGAATATTATTTACAGCAACCTTAAAATTACCGTTTATTTTAGACAAATCAGGGTGACTGTTAGCTACAACTATATCATCTTTGGTAATTTTCTTTGGTTTTATTTCATTTTGGTTTTTCGCGTGCATTTTGGATATCTCAATCAAATCTGCTTGACTATTCGTAATTATTATATCGTCTTTAGTTAATTTCCTATCGAATTTGTTTAGATTTTTCTTTCGATTCACTTTTTTATCACCGAGATACAATATTTTGTAATGCAAAGGTTGTTTCTGTTTGGTCACCGCCCCATTAGCTTTCGGTTCAAATTTATTTATCTCCTCAATCGACTCATATATGGGACTTTCACTTCTCTCTTCATTACTACCCGAATTATCAACATTTACAGTCCTTCCCGTAACTTTGGCGACAAACGCATTCTTCATATCCGCTAACTTAGTAAGTTTGCCAGAAAAGAGATTGTTATCAACACCCACGCTAGTATCACCGTTAGTTTCACCAGTACACAGACAAGATATGAAATGTACGTACGATTTCCGAGGTTTCTTCCATCCGAAGAGAGCGCTGTGTCGCGAGTAGTGGAGCAGAAACAGTATTAGCACGATCAAAGGTATGATGCCGAGGAATATGACGTACATAGCCACCATGAAACTCTTTTGAACTGTAACAAAGGAAGTCAATGATTCACAATTAATTGTGTTACGTCATATGTGCTAAACGTTGTGGTATTCTTAGTTAATTTGGAATAATGAGTGTGAATTTGTGTTATTCATTTACGTAAAGACAGCAACCTGTATACGTAAAAATGTCGATGGGCCTATAAACGATAAAAGTGGGGTCACTTTTGGTGGTGCACAAACGGAGACCGTAGTTGTCAATTAGCATTTAATTTAATATCATGATTGTCTACGAGAGTAGTTACGTGATATTTTGCTCAAAGATAGTTAAAAACGTTGTTATTACCAGTAAAAAAAATGCTTTTATAGGTAAAAGTGGAATACTCACCGCCAGGATCGGTGGCAGGGCCGGAGTCAGGCGAGCCGCCCGGGCCCGGCAGCGCGCACAGGGGCGGAGCGAAGCCGGGCTCGCAGTGGCAGTGACCTAACGAAATAAATGTAACTTTGGGTACATTTTTAAACAGATACATCAAATACGAAAGAGTAGTAAAGCATAGGATAAATACTGGAAGAATACAAATCACTTATTATTGTTTGTCAGGTGATCCGTCTGCTCGTTTGCCACCTCTGCCATAAAAAAAAAAAAACAAAAAAAAAACAGTTGCCGTGGAATTGCTTGGGGGACCCTTTGTCCAGCCAGTTTATTTCGGCTAATGATGATGATGTACAGTAGGGCCCAACCCTTGTAGAATGAGGGTACATCCGAGGTTTTCCTTAAGGTCTACAATATGGGACTCGTCAAGAAGGGTTTTGTATAGGTTTTTGAAGATTCGGCAAAGCATTGATAGCTCTCTGGTGTTGCACTTTCCATCAGGTGGGCCGTTAACCTTTTGCCATCCTTTACAATAACAATAATTGTCCACGCTGAATACGTTAAAAACAACAGACTTCAATCGCAACAACTCCAATTTTGCTATGTTTTTGTTGATTTTCTCAAAAACCCGCTGAATCGATTTCAATAAAATTTATATGGGACCACCTGTGAAGTATTTAAACAAAAAACAAAAAAAGAATTTTCCAAATCGGTTCAGGCGTCTTCGAGTAATCGGTGAACATACATAAAAAAAAAGATTCTGACGAATTGAGAACCTCCTCCTTTTTTTTAATTCGGTTAAAAATATATATAAAAAGAAACAGACCTTCGGAATTACAAACTCCGTTCCCGCTGCAGTCGGACGGACATACAGCCGTCTCTTTCGCACGGATGGTCGCTCTCACATCCTCCACGCGGACGCAGCGCTGATGCAGACACATCTGTAGCAATACATTATTATTAATGGACTTACTTAGTATATTTACATGAAGCTGATTAGAAAGATAAACAACATCTATCAGATTTCTTATTGTCTTTTTGGACCAAAGAAAGGGTCATAACTTAACCGGCCGAACCAGAAAAAAACCATATCAGATTTGTAAGAAACTGTTTTTACTGTCAAAAGTAAGTAGTTCATTGAATGCTCCGTCTAAAGTTTTCCTAAGGATTGTATAAAGCATATGAAAGATCTGTAAAAATCTGAAAAACCATTTTTTTTTTAATAATTGAATTTCGCCACAGTTTTAAAAGTTAATGATGTTTTTCACTTATATTTCATGACATTGGCATTTCAAACCCACAGTTATTTTAATATTACAAAATAACCTGTTACAGAAGCCGACTGCATAAAATGTATTCTAATTTCAATCTGGTGATCAAGATTGCACTGGGCCCCATCTACTTACTTAGATTTACTTAGATTGGTAGAACCCACAACTCTTAGTCAGGAGCGCTAACCACAGTGCCACCGAATGTGTCGATAATTATTTTATATAGGTTTTATAGCAATGGTGCATTTTTAAACATTTATCAATCTTAAGCATTAGTATAATTAATGTACATGGTATAAAAAAGTGAAGAACCGTTAATGTTTCTTGTACGATTTTGCTCAAAGATTAGCTAAATGATTAACTTTGTATGCAGAGCCCAAATATTGCTTTGAATATAAGCGAAGTCGTGAAACAACAGTTGTTTAGTACAGTGAGTATAAACGCAAGTAACATTTTGTTTCTAAATATTTTTATAACCCGATATTTAATAATCATTTTTGAAAATATTTATCATATATTGATGCATGTTAATTTTTAGACAGATTTTTAATATTATTGAAGGCTGTGATTTTTGTCCTAAAAAAACGAAAGATCTCAATTACGTAATAATATAACAATGGTTGTGATTTATAGTTAATTATTTTTATCTTATTTTTAAGTGACTAGTTTATTCGTTGTGTAAAGGCGAAATGCTGTTTTGTAGGTGTAGTTTAAAGTAGTACGATGTATAGGTAATACAGATAGTATAGATATATCGTAACAAAAATGTGATTGACTAACTTTGTATGGAGAGCCCAAATATTGCTTTGAATATAAGCGAAGTCGTAAAACAATAGTTTTTTTAGTTCAATGAGTATAAACGCAAGTAACATTTTGTTTCAAAATATTTTAATAACACAATATTCAATAATCATTTTTGAAATTATTTGTCATACATTGATGCACGTTAAACTTTTAGACAAATTTTTAATATTATTGAAGGCTGTGATTTTTGTCTTAAAAAAAGAAAAAAAGATCTCAATTACATAATAATATTATATAAGAAAAGTTGTGATTTAAAGTTAATTATTTTTATATATTTTTCAAGTGACGAGTGTATTCGTTTTGTAAAGGCGAAATGCTAATTTGTAGGTGTAGTGTAAAGTAGTATGATGGATAATACAGATGGTATATTATAGATAGATATAATGAAACAATGAAGAACTGTGATTGAAATTACATTAAAAACTTTCAAGTGACTATTCTTTTCGTTTTGTAAAGGAGAAATGCTTTGTTAGTGTAGTGTAAGTAGTGCGGTGGATAGTACAGAATGGTACAGATGTAACGAAATTATCAAGAACTGTGATTTAAATTATATTAAAAATTAAATTAACCTACTTCATTTCGAGTTTTATTTGACCAAGAAGCTTACAACCAAACTGGAGGAAACACTTTGAAATAACAAATGAAGACGAAAAATATGACCTTAAATGCGCTTCTGTCTCATATGAGGGCGCTGCTGTCTCATTCTAATTACCCTACTTAGAATGAGACAGCAGCTCCACCAAAGAAGAGTGAAGCGCATTTAAGGCCAAATTATTTGTCTTCAGTCCGATCTTAGAGAGTGTTTTCTCCAGTTTGGTTATAAGTTTCTTGTTTTTACCCTTTTCAACCAATTTGAGTATGTTATATTATATACTATAATTTTTGTTGGCTGAGGCAATATAACATAAAATCTAATCTATCCCAAAATGCGTTGTATAAACAAAAATTAATCAGTATCACTATCACTATAATATTATAAATGTGAAAGTATGGAGGTTTGTTTGTTTGTTTGTTTATTTATTTTTTGTTTGCTTCACAGAGCATTGAATCGCCGTGCGCCGCCTACTACGGTAGCATGGAGATTCAATGCTCTGTGGTTTGTTTCAATGCCGCTTTCATGCTGAAACTTCTTAACGGTTTTCGATGAACTTTTAAAAGCACTCGGCTAACACACAGGATACTTTTTATCCCGGAAAACTTAAGGGTTCCCGGAGGAATGCTTAAAAACTCGTAATTGGCACTTCGTCACTAGATGACGCCACCTTAATATTTTCGTTCTCTCTGAATCCAATTCTAAAGTCCACGCAGAAGCTATTATATTATGAAATAAAGTGTACAAATGTTTGTGCCGATAAAACTCTGAAACAAGTTCCGATACGATATGGTGCGGTAGCCCTCTATCCTCCATCCATGAAGAAGATTTGCGGTTTTACCTAAAGGGCGTGCTTTTAAAGATATAAGGATTGAAATTTCACCCTTAAGAATTTTCTAGAGTAGAACAGTCTATAACATTCGAGAGTATTTGAGAGCACTCCACAGCACTCCCGGAACATTCTGGAACATTGTGGAGTACTCGGGAGCGGGTGAAGTTTGGGATTCGGGGGGTGAGTTTCGAAGTGCTGGGTGAGGTGTGGGGGCCTCGCAGGGTCTAAGTAGCGGGTTGCGAGGGCGAGGGGTGAGGCGTGAGGTGAGGCGCGAGGTACGAAGGTGAAGATCGACGTGTGCGGGGTGAGGCGTAGGGTGCGGGGGGGGGGGGGTGTGGGGTGCAGGGTGAGGAGCAGAGTGCGGGGTGAGGAGCAGGGTGCGGGTGTGAGGAGCGGAGTACGGGGGTGAGGTGCGGGGAGGGGCGTGCAGAGTGGTGAGGTGTAGAGGGGGTGAGGTGCGGAGGGAGCGCTGCGCGGGGAGGCTCCTGCTTTTCACGGTCACCTATATGTAGCTCGAATAGGGAATTAAAAAAAAAATTGTATACCCTGAAAACGAAAAATATTGTTTATAAACCAGTTATGTAAACTGTTAGAATAAGGTTTCAATAAAATAAGACTTAGATTAAAAAAATTATCCTTTTTTTCCAAATCTAAATCAACTCCCTGAGCGAAGTCGGGTACTTCAGCTAGTATAAAATAATATTTAATTTATTATTATATTTGGTCATTACATAAATAAAATAAATAGTCCTATTGGTAGGATAGAACCTTGGGTGCTAATGGCTAAAAACAAAAAAAATGCTTGGGCCTTACGAGGTTTATAAATGTATGGCCGCTATGTTGGATGAAAGAAATCGACGTCATTTTTCATAATTCATAAGAATGTTATTTTCTCTAATCTTATTTTCTAAAGTGTATGATATTTTCGTAATCAGCACCTCAGAAATCCTCAATAACGTTACCCATATCGATACTTTTATAAATGCATGGCCGCTATCTTGGATTAAAAAATTTGATTTCATTTTTCATAATCAGAACCTCGAAAAGTACATGTTCGCCATCTTAGATTCTATAGTGGATGAAATTTTCGTAATCAGCACTTAAGAAATCCTCATCAACTATACCCATATCAATATTTTTTGAAAAAATGCATGGCCGCAACCTTGGATTCAAAAACAGATGTTTTTTTATAACGTAATCAGCACCCCACAAAACTAATAAAATAACAGTCATATCGATATGATAAGTCAGTTCCTGCGCTTCAACCATGATATCTTCGAAATATAAACATTTGTGACGCACAACCCTAAGCGCTACGAGGAGCGCGACACCCTAGACCTCCCCGCAATCTCCGCGCGCCGCTGGACACCCGCAGCGTCCGCCGAGGACCGGTCGCCGGTGGACAACCCCCGCTCACCCTGCCGCAGCCCTGGGAGACCCGGCTGCTGCTCCGACCCCCGCGACCAACGTCCGAACCTATATAAGCCAGCGCGCGACTTCCGCACCGGAGACAGTCAGCTAGCTCTCGCGCCGTCAGGCTGAAGGGGTGTACTGACTGTGTCCGCTCTCCTCCTCTCTCCGTATCCTGCTGGTGACTTAACTAAGTGCGGTCTGAGCGTTTGTTCGGGACGTACTCACTAAGTCTCTAGCAAGACTTTGCTATCCGCCCAGCAACGCGGTTCGTGCGTTTGTACGAGTCGTGTCGTCTGAGGTTCCGGGATAAATCTAAACCCCTCAGATTGCTAGATAGGGACGTCTGTAGGCCCGTAGGTGATAACCTAGGCAGTTTAGCATAGGACTGTAGTAACCGCGTTTCGCAAATAAACCCCCCGTCTGTAGGATGCTTAGAAGATAGGGATTCGATCAGTGTTAAGCTAAGTCCTTATTGTAGAAACTGAATAAACAGATTTTCATCGTTGTTACCGTATTAAATGATCTTTCATTCCGGAGCCTGTAAGAATCCCACTTTAGGCTCCTTCTTATTGTCAACGAGGCACTCAGGCTAGCCGGCCCGAAGAGTGTCCCGTTACACATTTTTGCTTTATTCTCGATACTAAGGTAGTTGATACTTACTTCAGAATTCCAAAAATACTAAGTAAAAGCAAATAAAATTAAGACTTTATTTTTAAACGTCAGTTAAATTTTATATACCCAGCGATTGGGTATATAACTGGGTATATTCCCATAAATACCCAATCTACCCTATAAATACCCTCCCGGGTAGATAGGGTATGGAAAGATTGCCCATCATTGCATCATCAAATCATCAGTCACAATAAATGGGACACACACCCGAAAACTTTTACTCTCGGTTTGGTAAACGACTTATTATTATGTTCCGCTGCGATTTAGAGAAGGCTGTACTACCGCACTCACTCCAATATTAAAATGTTGTTTAGTTTCTATATAAATCATAAACTACGTTTGTATGGAGAATGCTATGTTCAGCGTGCTCTTAACATTACTAGTTTCACCAGACCCTCACCATGTTTTCCCCACATTTGGCCCCGTCTGGCACCATGCCAGGATCCACATCGTTCAGGCCAAGGTCCACAATCGCGGTGCGGCACGGAATTATTGTACCTGCAAAGAAATCATACTTTCTTACAGTCACAAGCAAGTATTAGTAGAGGATGTGATATTTGTCGATAGATGTCGCTAGTAGTAAATAAATTAATGTGTAAATCATTAAGGGTGATATTTACCACAACCTTTCCCTCCTAATCCACATATTAAGGAGCTATTGAGCTTATAACTCCACAGACAAGACCGAAACTCTTCAATTAAACAAACACTAGCTGGAAGACCGAGCGTCGCTCGTTCAATCGGAGCGTTTATAAACTACGTAAGATAACTTGTTTAGTAGGAGATACCTACCTAGCTAAAAGATTTATTTTCTATGAAACATTTTGCAGGGTATGTTTTAGTCGATAGTGGCGTTCTATGGGACGAAAGGACAAGCAATATTTGTTTTGAAATATTTTTTTTTATAATTTGATTCTATTGAAAAAAAAATACATGCAAATTACTCTTTTATAAAAAAATATATAAAAAAATACGTAAAATCCTATTATAGGGAATTTTCAGATGACATATGTCACACCATAAAAAACACAAACACATAAGGTTCATTCCAATCAAAAAAAAGCAAAAGGTAAACAAACATAGTATGCAGATGACATTGACATGTGTCAGTTCCATAGTAAGTTTGTTTACGTTTTGCTTTTTTTTGATTGGAATGAAGTATAGATTCATATTAATTGAATTAACAAGTGGATGTATTTTAGTTGATGATGGTAAACTGACCATTGTTGTTGATGAAGATGGCGGCGAGTGTGGAGACGGACTCCATGCCGAACTCGAGCCGCTCGTTGAGGTGGCGGCAGTGCAGCAGGCCGCAGCGCGTGTCCGCCACAGCGCATGCGCGAAATAGTTGCCGAGTGCGGTCGTAGCCGCAGTTGCCGTTCCTGGGAACGTAACAGACTGTTGGTGCCGGCCACACACCCGGACACTCAGGTACTAATCGTCCGAGTTATTTACAGCGTCCGAGTTATTTGCATTGTCCGAGTTATTTATATCGTCGGAGTTATTTACCTACTACGACCTCTCTTTCTTGCTTAAACACTTCTAACACGTGGGAGCGAGCGAGATAACAAGTGACAACTGTATTGTATAGACCGTCACCATATCGTACTCACAGGGGGGTGAGGTAGCATTCAGAGAGCGGCAGAGTGTTCATACTGTATGTAAGAAATACTATGGTATTTCCCGTACACACAATAAAAAGTGTCCATATTATGTATCTACTACGACCTCCCTATCTTACCTAAACAACACCACGTCCGAGTTACAGATACACACAAAACACAACTCTGTCACACTAGACAGACAGCACACGGTACTCACTTGTTGCCTTTACATTGGTGCCCCACAGCAGCTGGCACTGCGCGCCGTGCGACCGGCACGGTATGTTATAAATACCTCGCACCATACAAATACAAACCTTCCCAGTTATTTGCCTGTCACGACCTCCCTTTCATACCTAAATCACATCTGGACACCCCGTACAAATTGTCCGGGATAGGGTCGAAATACAACTCTGGCATACAAGACAAGACAGCACACTCGACTCACTTGTCGCCTTTGACGTTGTTGTTGGTTTAGCATGTGGCGACATAAAAGTTACTCGCCACAAACTATTTACAACGCGCTATCGCTGTTTCTTCGGATATACGCATATAAAGGACTTCCAACCATCAACGTCTGGACCACGGCCAGTTCCCAAGCATCTCCCTTTTCTCCGAAGTGGGAACGGTCCGTTCCACACCCCGGACACTTCATACAAATTTCGCGCCATTGTTTACTACAAAGACATTAATGTTTGTACAAATGTAAATGTGTGCGTGATGTACTAGGGTTGAATCGAGATTCAATTAGCCCTCATTGTTCTTTATTATTAGCTAGACTTTTACAAATAAATTAAAGGATGAATACACCAGACAAGGCTGTACAGCCTTAGAAGGCTTAGCTCTTTCCTTAAAAAATAAAATTTTCTTTGGTTATAATACTGTGCTTTGGAACCGTTTTGGAACCGTGCCAACCTCTTGACAAATGGTCACACATCAGTCACACAGGGGGGGTGAGGTAGCCTTCAGAGAGCGGCAGGGAGTGTCCATATTGTATAATATGCTTATACTGTGGTCCGTTCCTACATAGCACTTGCGTTATCTAATTCAACATAGATCTGCCAGTTTAACAATCAAGATCTATCTGTTACTCCAAGCCACACCATACTCACTTGTCGCCCTTAACGTTGTTGTTGGTGTAACACTTGGTATGCGAGTCCTCGCCGGTGGTGCCCCACAGCAGCCGGCACTGCGCGCCGTGGGAGCGGCACGCGCCAGACACGCAGTACGCCTGCAAATGACAACAATAATAATAATAATAAACTTTATTGACAAAAAGCACATTACAATACATAGGTACAATACGTTATGGAGTAGGTATATCAAACGTTAACAATTGGTTATAGTTTAGGGATATTAATAGGGTACACTGGTTTCCAAACTAGGGAGAGCCCTGTATCTCGGAGACCAGACCCCTTCTTTGCATATACATGAGTGAGCTAAAGGAACTATGTACTTAGAAAACATGACATTTATATATTTTTAATTTCATGATTTTGTTATAATTATTTGTTAATTTGTTTTTTGCTACTTGGCGTTAAAACAATATGCCCAAATCTCAAATTGTAAAACACTAGCATTAATACGGGGTGTAAATCGACAGGTGCGTCAAATTTTAATCAGGGCTTCTACTCCTAATTCTGATGAACTTTCCCCAAGGAACCCATAGTCAAATCGCAAAAAAAAATGTGGACTCTTCATACAAATCGATCAGCCGAGCGGCCAATAGCTGATATGCCTACATCTGTGTTGGTGTTATATGATAGTCCATTCATGTTAGTATGAAGAGTCCAAATTTTTTTTTGCGATTTGAGTATGGGTTCCTTGGGGAAAATTGATCAGAGTCAGGAGTAGAAGCCCTTATTAAAATTTGATGCACCTGTAGGTTTACACTCTGTATAACCGCAGCCCTGTCCGCGTATTACAAGCGCCATTTTTGGCGCCCGCGTCGAGAATCTCTCTCTCTCTCTCTCTCTTTCTTATCGTGTGGCACAATTTAACCGTGCTATCCACAAGTTATTGACACGGTGGTTGCTCGGTGTTGCACTTAGCATTACCCTCAGCCACATATGAAGCAAGCCTTCCCAAGGAAGCCTATATTCGACGACAATTAATGACTAGTACAAAGACTTATTTCAGCTAAAATGATTATAGTAAGAGACATTGAATGAATGAATGAATGAAAACACTTTATTGCACTTTTTTGTTTATTTTTAGACATTATTCACATTCATTCGTTCTCGCTCCCTCATCCATTGCAATCATAGGCTGTGCGTCTCCCAAACAAAAAGATTGATTAATTAATTCCTGTGACTTTATTACAGTGATCAAGTGATAAAGTGAACTGACCTCATTGTTCTTTCCACACGGCGTGGTGTCCATCTTGAATACGTCCCTGGGACAGAACTCCGAGTATCCGGTACAGAATTCCGGCAAATCGCACTCCTTGTCCGCCGACCGGCACACTGTCCCGGCCGGCTTCGGTCGACACGTCTGCAGCAAAGATAATAATTTCAATGTCTAATTTGCTTTTGCCAACAAAAATTACAGCTCTCTTATAAGTATCATATAGGCGGGTATACAAGTTCCAAATGTATTAGGTAGACTAAAAAAATACCTTCGAAAAGTGTCTCAAAAAGTACAATACTTATTACAAGTAAGTAGCACACCTAGAATAGTATTGTAGTAGAATAAGTACTTTTTGAGACCATCCCACAGACAATACAGACATCTTAACTTACATCAATGTTTTTCAACCTGTGGGGGTCGCGAAGCCTTTCTAAAGGGGTCGAGGGGAAAAAAAAAGTACTTATAGGTCCTACACTGCAATGAAAATACGATTTCAGTGAGAAGGCTGGTCCTGTTTATTTTTTACAATTTGTCAAAACGTGGTTCTACTTTGGAGACGTTTATAAGTAAGTCATTTTCTAATTGAAGAAAATTGTAAACATACTCTTTAAAATCACTAACATTTGGTACGTTTATGGCCCTAGGGGGGTCGCAAGAATGTTTTAACTTGTAAAGGGGTCGGGTATTAAAAAAGGTTGAAAAACACTGACTTACATATAACTATGATATTTTAGTCACCTCAAGGTTACAGCAAGCCCCGGTGGCACAAGTTGCGTTGCTCCTCAGCAGACAGGTGTCAGGATGACAGCACGCGTGACACGCGTTCCTGTCACGCGGGTCAGTGACCAGGCCGCAGTCGCACTGCTCGCCGGGCTCGAGGAATCCATTGCCGCACGTCGGGGAATCGAACAGGCGTTTTGGTTTGTTCCTGTGAAGAGAATTCAAGTTTAGTTGAGTTTTTTTTTCTTATTTTCATTGACAGGACTAAAGGTAGGCTAGCCTAGTGTGGGGTCACATGGTAAATTTTATTATCTGTAAATGAGTTTTGTGAAATAAATATCTATATTTCATATTATTTCCTGTATAATCAACTTCGTAGCGAAGAGATTGGTCAAAAACTATACCAAAGTTATATAATCTTTTGATGATTTCAATGATGGCTGCAATACAACTTTGTTTGC
This sequence comes from Coleophora deauratella, assembly GCA_958295455.1. NCBI lineage: Eukaryota > Metazoa > Arthropoda > Insecta > Lepidoptera > Coleophoridae > Coleophora > Coleophora deauratella. The sequence goes on along the minus strand of OY282410.1, from coordinate 8,883,212 downwards.
TGTCACACAGCCGGGTAAAAAGGATGTGAAAGTGCAGGAAATAGTAGAACAAAAAAAGATAAATTACACTGCGAAATATTGAATTACGAAAATCCTCCTGACACTTGGCGCGACACTATGCTGGAAGCTCGCAGACTCAGCTGAGCTAATTGTCCATGCTGTCCTCGAAGGCCAGCGCCAAAGAGCTGTCATTTGACAGCTGTCAGCAACAAGGCGCTGTTATTTCATAGCTGTCATTATCACTATCATAAGATTCACCAGAGCAGGTATACCTATACACCGCTCGTCTCAGCTGAGGCAGTAGTCCATGCCGCGCGTGCCGCTCGGGCTCACGATGCACGCAGTCTCACCTGAGGTAGTAGTCCATGCCGCGCGTGCCGCTTGGGCTCATGATGCACCACTGTGTATCCAGACACCGCCACCGCCGCCGCTCGTCTCACCTGAGGCAGTAGTCCATGCCGCGCATGCCGCTCGGGCTCACGATGCACCGCTGCGTATCCAGACACCGCCACCGCCGCCGCTCGTCTCACCTGAGGCAGTAGTCCACGCCGCGCATGCCGCTCGGGCTCACGATGCACCGCTGTGTGCCCAGACACCGCCACCGCCGCCGCTCGTCTCACCTGAGGCAGTAGTCCACGCCGCGCATGCCGCTCGGGCTCACGATGCACCGCTGTGTGCCCAGACACCGCCACCGCCGCCGCTCGTCTCACCTGAGGCAGTAGTCCACGCCGCGCATGCCGCTCGGGCTCACGATGCACCGCTGTGTGCCCAGACACCGCCACCGCCGCCGCTCGTCTCACCTGAGGCAGTAGTCCACGCCGCGCATGCCGCTCGGGCTCACGATGCACCGCTGTGTGCCCAGACACCGCCACCGCCGCCGCTCGTCTCACCTGAGGCAGTAGTCCACGCCGCGCATGCCGCTCGGGCTCACGATGCACCGCTGTGTGCCCAGACACCGCCACCGCCGCCGCTCGTCTCACCTGAGGCAGTAGTCCACGCCGCGCATGCCGCTCGGGCTCACGATGCACCGCTGTGTGCCCAGACACCGCCACCGCCGCCGCTCGTCTCACCTGAGGCAGTAGTCCACGCCGCGCATGCCGCTCGGGCTCACGATGCACCGCTGTGTGCCCAGACACCGCCACCGCCGCCGCTCGTCTCACCTGAGGCAGTAGTCCACGCCGCGCATGCCGCTCGGGCTCACGATGCACCGCTGTGTGCCCAGACACCGCCACCGCCGCCGCTCGTCTCACCTGAGGCAGTAGTCCACGCCGCGCATGCCGCTCGGGCTCACGATGCACCGCTGTGTGCCCAGACACCGCCACCGCCGCCGCTCGTCTCACCTGAGGCAGTAGTCCACGCCGCGCATGCCGCTCGGGCTCACGATGCACCGCTGTGTGCCCAGACACCGCCACCGCCGCCGCTCGTCTCACCTGAGGCAGTAGTCCACGCCGCGCATGCCGCTCGGGCTCACGATGCACCGCTGTGTGCCCAGACACCGCCACCGCCGCCGCTCGTCTCACCTGAGGCAGTAGTCCACGCCGCGCATGCCGCTCGGGCTCACGATGCACCGCTGTGTGCCCAGACACCGCCACCGCCGCCGCTCGTCTCACCTGAGGCAGTAGTCCACGCCGCGCATGCCGCTCGGGCTCACGATGCACCGCTGTGTGCCCAGACACCGCCACCGCCGCCGCTCGTCTCACCTGAGGCAGTAGTCCACGCCGCGCATGCCGCTCGGGCTCACGATGCACCGCTGTGTGCCCAGACACCGCCACCGCCGCCGCTCGTCTCACCTGAGGCAGTAGTCCACGCCGCGCATGCCGCTCGGGCTCACGATGCACCGCTGTGTGCCCAGACACCGGCACCGCCGCCGCTCGTCTCACCTGAGGCAGTAGTCCATGCCGCGCTCGAAGGCCAGCGCGAGCGAGCGCAGACTGCAGGAGCTCCAGTGCGCCGGCATCACGCTGGTGCTGCTCGGGCTCATGATGCACTTCTCGTCGGGGCACGTGCACTCTTGCTCTGTGTCGTGCTCCATGCCTACGAGCGGATAAACAAACGATTACATACAACCAACAAAGTTGGCGTCCAACTATATTCCCCGGACTTGGACCATTAATGAAAGCAACAACAGAGGTACAGATACAGAGCAGTTTGTTCAATTTTATTTTTTTATCATGACATTGTAACATCTAATGCTAAAGTTTCGTTCACTGCAGGGGCACGGGTCTTTCTCTTCCCATAACTAGAGAAGATTACGCCATAGTCCCCACACAGGGGCCAAGTCCGGATTGATGGAGGTTATGAGGCTAATGGCCAACCACAGTGTCAGAAGTTTTTAAGCTGCCTATAAGTCCTCCGATGTGGCTTAATGACTGCCATCTAGTGATATACAGGGGCGCCGACTTCTTAAAATTATTGGGGGCTCAGGTGCAAATCCAGGATTTCGTTTAATGGGGGGGAGGGGGAATTTTGAATGTCGTCTAGGTTTAAATGAAGTAACTTGGAATACGGGCATTTTTATGTTTTCGGTCAATATCACGCCGTTTAATATGTATGTGTCTCCAGTTAAGTAATGTAATTTACGAGGTCGTAAAATCCATTATATAATTCATACTAAAAGGCGCGAACGAAGCGAGCGCGAAATTTTTTTCAGTTCAATTCTTTATTGCATTCCATGTGTTTACAAATAGTCACCTGAGTGCTTATTTGTCCAATCGACCATATTAACGAAAATCACTTTTAAATGCAGTTATCATAAGATTTAAATTTTCTGTCGATTGGTGAATGATTTTTATAATTTAGAACTTAAGAACATTAAAAATATAATTACCTGTTAAAAAAGGCAATCTATAAGACATCATTTAATTCAAGTGAAATAATCAGTAAAAACTTTGGTGTATTAAGTGTTGCTTATGGACATTGAACAAATAAGCACTCAGGTGACGAAATATAGATGATGACGATGAATTTTTGTATGACAAAGAATTTTTTTTATTATAAAAGACTTACCTACCTCTGCTTATTTGCATTTTCAAGAAGTTTTAGGTCTATTTGCGCGTTTATTTGCGCATATCTTTCCTATTATGTAGTGAGCAAGGCAGTAGAATAGATCGAACTATGCATAGCTTTCTATTGCATAGTTCGATCTATTCACAAGACACAAGCTAAGAAAGCGCGAAAACACTAAATAAAGAAAAGAAATATTGGGGGGGGGGCTGATAATGTCATTGGGGGGGCTCGGGCACCCCCAGGTCCTATGAAGTCGACGCCAGTGAGTGATAATTCCGTTTAGAACGGCTCTGAAGCACATAAATACATTGGATTTCCACAAATCTCAATGTAAATGTTTATAATGTAACGAAAACCATGATGAAGACTTACCGAAATTGTGTCCCATCTCATGGGCTATTGTCGTCGCAACCAGGCCAATGACCTCCGAATGGTTAGTGGCCACTCCACCAGAGAACTCATATGTACATATCGGTCCTTTCAGAGCTTTGCCTACGACACCGTCTGTGAACTTTTGACGGCTGTAAAAAAAAATGAAATAAAAAAAATGGGGGCTAACGAAACTCACAAGATGGTGAGGTCGCCTTCAAGCGGCATGGAGTGTCCATACTGTATGTATTTATTATTATTATTATTTAGTAATAGGCGAGCAGCTAATAGCTGATATGCCTATATCTGTGTTGGTGTTACATGATAGTCCATTTAAGTTCACTTTGAGGATACACTAAATTGGATTGTCTTTGCACCTTTTGTCCAGTCTGTTTTTAAAACTATTTACGGAGGGGGCATCAACCACGTCTTGAGGTAGCTTGTTCCATGTTTTTACGATTCTGTTGTTTAGTGTGTGATGTCCCACATTAGTGTATGAGCGTGTATGGGCCAATCTCATACTGTTTGGGTGTCTAGCTCGATGGATGCTGCTGGTGTTAAAAATATGTGACAGTTCTTTGCAGTCATATTTGTTGGTCAGAATTTTGTAGGTTCAGTCGTTAATTTAACACTATTTATTATAATATACAGTGGTTTTACTCACGTAAGCAAGTGAGCGTTATCATTAGGTATATCCTTGAGCAATTTCGTTCGTCTATAGTGCAGAAAGTTAGTGAGTGTCGTATCGCCGTTTTCGACCAGTTGTATTTCGTCCTGCTCATTCCATACCACCACGCCCACTAGTGCGATAAAGATGTTTAGAGGTGCGTACACCTGAAATTAAACATATGTGTCAAAACACAATATCTCTTGATTTGCTTAAGGCTCAGTTTACACACGTTGGAGTTAATATGGGAGTGTTCATATTGAAAAGATCTATCTATCTATCTATCAGCCGAAAGACGTCCACTGCTGGACAAAGGCCTCCCCCAAGGATTTCCACACCGACCGGTCCTGTGCGGCTCGCATCCAAAAAAAGTAAAAAGTAAAGTAAAGTAAAGTTCTCGAATGGCGACCGCGCACCGGAAGGAGCAGTGTGGACAGGCCCCCGACTCGGTGGACCGACGACCTGGTAAAGGTTGCAGGAAGCCGCTGGATTGAAAAGATACTAATCATCAATTTTTCTGAGCAGAAAGAGCAACAAAAATAAAACAAATGTGGGGAAGCAACTTAAGCTTGTTTCTTAGTATAAAATCCCACTGAGTACTCCGTGTAAACTTGTAGCTTTCGGTGACATCTCACCGAAAGACGCTAAAGGCTTAAAATTGAAAAAAACTGAAAAAAAAGCAGGGATAAAGATATGGATGGTTGGCGACGCGATGAAAAGAAACAAAGGTTTCCTTGTTAATTTGTATGGAATAAACGACTGAAGCAAATAAAAAAGAAGAGATACAAGCTAAGAACTACTTTCAATTAAGGTTTCGAGGTCAAGAGTGTAACTTTTAGAAATTCTGAGAAGTCTATTCCAATTATTTCACTTTTTTTACAAAAGGGCAATCACTACTCTTGGTATTTATACGATTCAATATTTTCCTGCAAACTTCCCCAGATCTCTCACTCCCTCCTAACCGCTACGTCTAAGTTTATGACAACTGACCAACGGTGGAGGTTCGGCCTTGGAGTGCACTAGCCATCCATGAATTCAGTCAATTGAATAAACTTACAGAGTTAATAATGTTAGCCACAGTCTTCATCTGCCTGTAAACAGCTTGAACGCTGTAGCCGTTAGCCTCATACTCTCTGTGGTCAGCCACTAACACCAGTTCCACGTATCGAGACAGCTTGTTGGAGTTGAACGGTCCTCGGACTTCGATATCTTCGTTTAAGTCGCGTTTGTGCTGAAAAAATGTATTGGAGTGAGTCGCTTGGGTTGGCAAGTTAACAGAGACTGCGCTGTCACGGTTTTATATTGGCATTGTTTGAAAAAACGGCACTTTGCCATGGTAAGAAACTTACTACTAATTATTAGATGATTTATAAAAAAATTATTTTAAACAAAATTATGTCTATATATAGGTATATTTACACAAAAATGATAATAATAATAAAAAAAGATACATAAGAAGTGATAACAACTAATATCACTAGTCAAAAATGCCCCCCCGAGCCGTACCAGCAGCAAAGGAGCCCATGACACACATCGCGTTGCCGCGCTGTATGGCAATGGACAACCTTTGCAGCAGGTACGCCCCGGAGCGAGCGTCACAGCCCCTCTCACGAAGCCGACGGCCAACCTCTTACAAAATTATACGTACTTAGTACAGCAATATATTCATTTGCAATTTCGGTGTGAGATTTTTGGTAGAGGATCAATTTAAGAGTAAAAATGAAACATGGGTAAAGCCTGCACAACATACAGCTTTCAAAGTTAAACAGATATAGGCCTATACAGAACGTATTTTATAAGTTGTGTTCCCTCATGAAAAATAACAACCTTTTCTAAAGAAATACAATCGGAGAAAAATAACCTCACGATATGTATATTTACTCGTATGATATAGCGAAATACATTGATTAACCAACTTTCACTGTCAGCCATTTTGCCACCATTTCAGATAAAATCTACAGTAAAAATGCATGTGGAATCTAAAGACCATTTCCCACTTACCCGACTGACTCTACTCCTCTTGATCTGCTGTTCACTGTGATAATTCTTCAGCAACAGCGGGTCATACTCTGTGTTGTTGGTCACACCGCCTTCATACCCACACGCAAAGTTAGCAGCCAAGTCCGAATGATCGTACATGAAGTGCGCTGATTGGATGTCGTTGCCTAAAAATTGAGTGATTTTATTGATTTTTTGTTAATAAGACATATCATCCTAACTGATGTTATTAAACTTGTTCGGTCCTTTTTGATGCCTCTGAGGCCTTAATTAATCATGGAAAATGAGAAATTTTAATATCATCATCCAAAAGACCTCCACTGCTGGACAAATGATCCTCCAAAGACTTCCACATCATTATACATATAATAATAAAAAAAGCGGCCAAGTGCGAGTCGGACTCGCCCATGAAGGGTTCCGTAACAGCAAGTAACATAATATAAAAGTTCTTGTAGTTCGTTGTAGGTAAATTGCGGTTTACGATTTATGACGTATTAAAAAAAACTACTTACTAGATCTCGTTCAAACTAATTTTCGGTGGAAGTTTGCATGGTAATGTACATCATATATTTCTTTTTATTTTTATCATTCTCTTATTTTAGAAGTTACAGGGGGGGGGACACATTTTACAACTTTGAAAGTGTTTCTCGCGCAAATTATTCAGTTTAGAAAAAAATGATATTAGAAACCTCAATATCATTTTTGAAGACCTATCCATAGATACCCCACACGTATGGGTTTGATGAAAAATTTTTTTTGAGTTTCAGTTCTAAGTATGGGGAACCCCCAAAATTTACTGTTTTTTTTCTATTTTTGTGTGAAAATCTTAATGCGGTTCACAGAATACATCTACTTACCAAGTTTCAATAGTATAGTTCTTATAGTTTCGGAAAAAAGTGGCTGTGACATACGGACGGACAGACAGACAGACATGACGAATCCATAAGGGTCCCGTTTTTTTGCCATTTGGCTACGGAACCCTAAAAATCGGGGACAAATCACATACGGTCAACAAGACTCAAAACCAGGATCTGCCTCTAAACCAGAATTTGTCGTTCTAGGTCTACTAGAGGCAAATAAAATAGGAATCAATAATTTATTACTAGGACTTCAAAACAGCGCATACCGTCAGCCGGCTCGATATATTTCATCGTCTTCCCGTCATACATCGTCCCTCTCACACCGTGACACGTCGACAACGCCACCCAGGAGTTGTCTCGGTCTCTGATGCTGCCTGAATACTCGCATAATTCAAGGCCCTGAAAGTAAGACATTTTGTAGGTTAATCAACCGTTCAACAGAGCATTGGGTACATCATGCCAAAAATATTGCAGATTTAACAATAAAGTATAATTACGTACTGTTGAATATTTACTAAACATACTGATAAAGAAGAAATAAATTTCGCTGGCACAATCTAATAACAAAGTCATCTGTAGAGTATTTGACTAACATTAAAATTAAAAATATTTTTTTTTTTTTTTTTTTTAATGGCAGAGGTGGCAAACGAGCAGACGGATCACCTGATGGTAAGCGATTACCGCCGCCCATAGACACCCGAATAACACCAGAGGAGTCACAAGTGCGTTGCCGGCCTTTGATTTGGGAGTACGCTCTTTTTTATAATATAACAAAAGCCACGATAAAAACCATATTTTACAGTATCTAAATACCTTTAGCAGGGTTTCTTAACCTGTGGTCCATGGGGTCCGTGTAATGAAAGCTGGGGGTCCATGGCAAGCCTACATAAGTTGTGAGTAAATATTGTTAATATTTTCGCTTCGCGCCCTTTGACGGCGACCTATCCTTATTAAGAATTGGAATCGGTTAAAAGTGAAACATGACATGCGCCTTGCGTTATCAAAAACGGTTCCTCAATTTGACGTTCTTATCCAGCATAAGTAGCAGCAACTGCCACCAGGGTTCGGAAACCGGTTTTTTGAAAAAACCGGTTTCGGTCATTGACCCCGATATCGAAATAATTGTGGTTAAGGTTTCGTTCAGGTTTTGGTTACCGGTATATACAGGGTGTATATGCATAACCAAGAAACCTTTAAGGAGGTGAAAGTATAAACGATTCTGGTAGCATTCCACCAAAAAAAAACATACCTTATTTTTTTACCAAAATATCCATTATTTTTCTAAGTTCTAGCCACGCATTCTTATCAGCTAGTTCATTCACCCCGTGCGCCCCCGGCTCGCGTAGGTCGCTGGATAGTACTTACGCAGGAATGGAAAAATTCAAGGCCAAAATTCAATCGCAAGGTCAAGGCCGTCATCGCGTGGTCGCGCCGTCGCACCGTAGCGCTATTGGTTCTTTAGCTGTGCCACGTCACTGCCGCGCATGCGCGCGTCTCCTACCCCACCCCCTCGCAAGCAGTCGACGTACACCCCCTCGCGCTCGAGTCGGTGCGCAGGTCGAAGACAGTTGCTAATTTGTTTATCGAGCGGATGTACGTCGCCGCGATCGATCGCTCGATTAGATACCTAAATCATGGCTGAAAATACGCCACAACGTCGACGTGGCTGTTTTTTTTGCAAATATCAAACACTTTGATATGGTATCATTTGTACTTAACAAGTAACCAAAATGTTTCACGGACGCGTACAACGTGGATGCTGGTGGATGAAATGATTTCCTGACTGAAACGTGTCAAGCAGTTATTTTTCTAACCCCGCAGTTTAAAACCCCTTTACATGCTCAAGGTCGGGGAGGCTGGAGCGCGTTAGCCGTTGTATTTGTGGAAGTTTGTGTACTCTATCCAAGAGGAAGTGTGAACTGTGTGCGAGTTAAAAATACTTAGTTATTAAAAGTGCTTTCCGCGAGTTAAAAACAAGAAGATTTGAATCCTGTCACGGCTTGGAGAAGTAGGTAGGTATGTCAGCGTGTCTTGTACCAAAACGGCGGCCACTTTGAACACTTCTTGTGTACCTACTACGATTACTTTGTAAAATCATTTTGTAATTTACAATAAGTGTAAATTTCGGATTTTTAAATACGCTAAAAATGCGTTTTCATTTCACGTAAACATCAGAGTAGCGAGCCGATCGCGCTGTTGCCTGTTTCGTGCCGCCCGCCGCTGCGCTGTTGCCAAACCTCTGCTCACTAGACTACATAAGTAGGTACTAACGCTATCAAAGTTCACTGACCAGTAAATTGTGTATGAGTTTTGTACGTTTAAGGAAAAGAAAATCGTGTGATTGTGTGTTACTGGTATCTTACAGATTTTTTTTATTATTGTAAAATATTTATACATCAGTTATACAATCATACCCTTAAATGTTTCTCGCCTTTGCATATACACCCGGTATAAGGTGCTACTTTATTAGTGCCCGATATTTTAGTCAGTGCTTCTACTCCTGATTCTGATCAACTTTCTCCAAGGAACCCATAGTCAAATCGCAAAAAAATTTTTGGACTCTTCATACAAATCGATCAGCCGAGCGGCCAAATTAGTATGAAGAGTCCAAAAATTTTTTTGCGATTTGACTATGGGTTCCTTGGGGAAAGTTGATCAGAATCAGGAGTAGAAGCACTGACTAAAATATCGGGCACTAATAAAGTAGCACCTTATATAACCGGTTTAACCAGAACCGATATTTTTTCGTTCGAACGGAATTAACCGGTTAATTTGAAGAATATGCGACGTTGTAGGTATGTTTGCCGCGTGCGATCAGTTGAAAGCGTGCAAGAAAGTGAGCAGAAAACTCGGGCAGTGGCACCCGCGCGACGCGCCTGAACTTGACTTAAGTTTGGTTTTAATTTTAACCGGTTAATTTCGTTCTTATTTCGGTTACAAAACCGCTCCCTGATTAACCGATATTTTATTCAAATTTACCGGTTAAGCTGGAAACCGGGTTTAACCTGAACGGAATCGTTAACCGAAATTCGAACGAAATTAACCGGTATTTGTTAACCGGTTCCGAACCTTGACTGCCACATTGGCTAATTATTTACATGTAAAGTTTAATTGCAAACAATAAAAGCTGATTGAAGTTAAACATCGTTTTTTATTTTCGGTCCGTGGGCTTTTTGAAATTTTGAGTAGGGTCCATTACTGGAAAAAGGTTAAGAAACCCTGACCTATAGAATACGGCAAATGTCAAATGGTAAGCTTTTTACGCCAGTATTTTACAATATTATTCAAACTTAACAAATCAATGCACAATGTTTAGAAGAACATTGATTAGATTCTGGGGGAAAGCTGACAGAACTTACATGAAAAGCTGTAAATAACGTATTCTACTTAAGAAATAAAACTTTAGTTACTTTAGTAATTTCCTTCTTCGACAAAAAAAAATACATCTCCCCGTGTCAACTCAAATAGCAATATAATAAGGGTTTCGTTATTTCGCACGCTGCGCTGTTGTTGCGAGATTGGTAAATTTTAAAGGAAGACCAATAGAGCTTTAATGACCAGTTTTAATGGTAGACATTATACTGGCTTGCATCATCTTCAAAGGTGGCTTTTGACCTAGCATGCAGTGGCCAAATAGATTTGTCAAACTGTCTGAACGCAGGACCATAAAAACTAAATTGTTCTCATCATCATTATTTCAGTGGAGAAACTTTAGGCATATACCGTCAAAATAGGTTGCATTTTTTCTTTATGATTTTAGAAACAGATGATAATTAACTCTGACAGAAATTGCTCTTTTAACAACTATTTGCTAACAACCCGGACCGGGACTGCTGGGAATATTCCACATACGGAGGCCAACTCGGGATTGGACTATATTTTCCAACAACAACTATCTTCTATGAATCCAGACTCGTCTTCAGTATGTGTAGTATCATCATCATTATCTGCATTGGTTTGGTCTTTCATCTATAACAGACATTTCAGTCAGTGTCGCTAGTACACTCAGTCTGTGTATGAGAAATACATAGATATAGCTCGCGTCACAAAAAGAGCGCTGGCGGGCGTTCCGAGGGCACAACCGCTCACTCTTGACAATACAGGTTAGCATAATATAAATCGCGTAAGTGTGAAAGAGAGAGTACAAAACAGTTGCTGTCAGAGTGCACCCTCGGAACGCCCGCCAGCGCTCTTTTTACGTGTCGCGAGCTGTAAATATTGCTATGGCCGTTCCCCTACATTTAATGCAATACCCATGATCCTCTTGCACACCTATGTCTCTGGTCTTACATTGTTAGATTAAAGAATCTCTCTCACTAAAGGCAACAATACGCAATAACGTTAACAATATGCTGACACGATGAATAATACATGTTGACTGTGCATCAAAATTTTACTCACTATTGTATTGTTAAAATATTACAATAAATATGAATCAGTGCTGTGCATTTGAATGCAAAAACATAAAGAGTTCATTTACCACGCTAATCCTTTTTCCTGTTAACGTGATAATGCGGTGGCGATTTATTACTGCTTAAATATTTAATTAACCTGGGGTTTCTACGTATGAAATAACTTTCCCGAATGTAATTTCCTCAATGCATAAATCAATTAGAAATTGTTTCTTTTTTTTTTACTTTTCTAACACGTTACTATCTGATCGGCCAAATTAATATAGAAAGCCTTTTTTTTTTCGTTATTTGACTATTGCGAAGTATTTAGTAGTCACAGTTTGAATAGTTTCAGCCGATTATGTAAGAACTTATACGTGCTTCGCAAGGCACGTTAAGCCGTTGGTACCGGCTGCCATCACTAAGATAGCAGTCGCTAAGCCATGTCGGAGGCCTTATAGGCGGCTTGAAAACTTCTGACACTGGGGTTGGTCACTAGCCCCACAACCTCCACCAATCCTGGAGTGGAGTATGGCCTAACCTTCCCGAGGTATGGGAAGAGACCCGCATGCCGTGCTGTGGGGATGATATGGGTTGTTTACCGCTATACGACATGAGGTACTAAAGTAACATTAACACACCTCTTTCATGGGCTTGTGCAGTACAGTCTCTCCATCCTTCTGATAGCTCAGCACATGGTTGTCAGTCACCAGGTCCTGGTTCAGTCTTAAATCGAGGACGTACTGTTGCCCGTCGATGTTCACCCTCATTGTCACCTCTGGATGGTGGACGCCGTTCTGAAATTGATGGGTATGTTTTTGATAGCTCTATTTTTCTGGGGTACAAGACCAAGTGAGGACAGAAACACTTGTAGAAGGACTGTTTACTACGACATTGTAGTGTAGTAGTAAACAGCCCTTATAAAAATAACCATGCCTATAACCATTTCTACCACTAAGTGAATAAATCGAAAAATAATTGTGTTCTTATTTGTAAATATATCCTTAGGATTCCTAGGTCTGTCGCGACCGCTGCGGCCCTCCGGTACCAAGTCCATGGTCGGTCATTTCTCACCGGAGAGAATGGCGAGTCGAGCTTGAGTAGTTCTTTGAAGGCGGTATATAATATACTCGTATTATTCTCTTCTTCTTCCTTTCGTCAGTGATTGTAAAAAAGCGTAGATTTCTTCATAAATTGGGTTTATTGAGGACTTGTCATTTATTTAATTTATCCAGTCCTTAGTCAAAGTTTTGTATATTATCATGAGTAGAGTTCTTCTACTCCCTGGAGTTCTAATAAATGGTGATTGATAATTGACCACGCTGAATACGTTAAAAACAACCGACTTCAATCGCAACAACTCCAATTTTGATATGTTTTTGTTGATTTTCTCAAAAACCGCTGCATCGATTTCGATAAAATTTATATGGGACCACCTGTGAAGTATACCCTTTTAAACAAAAAAAGAATTTTCCAAATCGGTTCAGGCGTCTTCGAGTAATCGGTGAACATACATAAAAAAAAAAAAAAAAACCGACGAATTGAGAACCTCTCCCTTTTTTTGAAGTCGGTTAAAAAGAAACCAACTCACCGTATCTCTAGTACTCGATATCTCCCTTTTCGTTCTTGCATGGTGCACAATGGGCCTTACTATGCTATGCCTTCTGAAGTCATGTGATGGTGGTCCTGTAACAAAGAAACACAAATCTTAATATTGTATTTTAATATTTTTCACGTAAATTTTTAATATCAGACGACTGGAAGACGTATTGTTGTTGTATGGCCCTACCAAGTGTTACGGTGAAGTAAGATCCCTGGATGCTTAGAGCGCGTGATTACTGTTTATTTATTTATTGTTTAATTACATAAAACAGAATAAAAGAATGGCAAGATTAGAAATAAAATAACATTTACAACGGTATCTAAAGATCGTCGATAACGTCTTCAGATCCAAAACAGCTACAGTTCGTAGTAACGTTTGTCCTCAGATAAAAACAGTTCTTTAAGTGACAGCCCAGCTAAATAAATAATTCAATGCTGTAGTATAAAAAACGCAACACCTTTATCAATTTACAACCTTATTACTCAATTAGAAGTCACAAAATGGTTAGGTAGGGAGTTTGCTGACAATACAATAACTGCCAGTGACATTTCCGGAGAGCTGGGTTGGGTGCGATACATGATTGTTCCCAAAATAGGATCTTCTTAACACACGCATAGAATATTAATGTGGTGGTCTATATTTGGAACTCATTTTGACCCAAATATTTTTATTGTCGCTGTAGCTTGATACGTATCTTTTGATACCAATCTGGGACCGTTAATGTGGTACGTTTAGGAAATGCCATTGACAATGATATCATGTATATCTGTGTATATGATAGGCACAGACTTACCCCCCCCCCCCCCCCCTAAGCGGAGCGACGATATAAAACTTCTTTGATGATAGGATATACATGTAATAAAATTGGTGTAGGACCCGTTAACTGCGGATTCTACTCATCGTACTGAACAACTTTTGTTCCATGACTTTGCTCCAATCGCTAAAAAAAATTTGGACTGTCCATACAAATCGATCATCTGATTTGCCATTTTTGTATGGAATCCAAAAATTGTTTTGCGATTTGAGCAATGTCGTAGAACAAAAGTTGTTCAGTACGATGAGTAGAATCCCCAGTTAACGGGTCCTACACCAATTTTGTTACATCCTGTATATAGGGATGGGTAAGGGAGTAAAAACTCAGTCAGAGTAAATACTGAGTTTGAGTAAATACTGAGTATTTACTATATTAACTGAGTATTTACTCTCTAGAGACAGTAAAAACTTTTTATCGGCTATTTTTGCATGACATGGTAATCATGGTATACATATAATAAAATCAAGACCAATGCAATGTGAGGAAAATATATATTAAAAAAAACATGCGAATTTTTTTTTTTGGGTCTTCGTGTTGGAGTTTATTTTAACCTTTCGCTTGCCTTCCATATTTGAATATCGCTTCAAAGCATCTTGTGCGCACTCATGGTTGAATATGTTTAAATTCTTCAACCACTAACTGGGCAAAAACATTCGGCGTACCAAGCTTGGGCTGATGCTCGCAGTCGCAAAGCTCCGGGTACGCAAGATAAGAAAAGAACCTTTAATAGAGCCGCAAAGTCCTACGAAAAGACGCTACGCAGGGCACGCCTCGACCACATACGCCGCATCGGATCACAACTTGCCTCCTATCCCTCTGGGAGTAAGGCTTTTTGGTCCCTGGCTAAATCGGTCGAGGCGAATTTCAGTCGTGCCGTCTCTGCCTCCACTGATGAAACCTGATGGAACACTGGCTCACATAGCAACTGATAAGGCAAACTTGTTGCTGAAAATATTCGTGTTTGGATTCTACGAATAGTACACCACCCCACTTACCTCCTTGCGGTACTACAATGACTCCAATCTGTATCCGCCAAAAGGTTCTTAATACACTTTACAATCTAGACGTAAACAAAGCCAGTGTACCTGATGGTATACCAGCCATAGTTCTCAAGAACTGCGCTCCTGAGTTGTCTCCTGTTCTGACACGTCTGTACCGTCTCTCTCTTAAGACAGGTGTAGTCCCAAAGTCCTGGAAGCTTGCCAACGAGCAACCTGTGCCCAAAAAAGGTAGCCGTGTGGATCCTGCCAACTACCGCCCCATAGCAATCACTTCCACAATCCAAGATTATGGAACGTGTACTGAATAACCTCATTCTTGCATATCTCGAAGACAATGACCTTCTTAGCGATCGACAATACGGGTTTCGCCGAGGAGATCTTCCTGTGTATGCTACGCATGTTTGGGGCGAGGCCATTGAGAAACATGGTGAAGCACTCGTTGTGTCTCTCGACATCTCAAAGGCTTTTGATAGGGTCTGGCACGCCAGCCTTATTGACAAGCTTCCATCTTACGGGCTCCCTGTGAGCTTGTGCAACTGAGTATCCAATTTCCTGAGGGAACGGTCGATTCGGGTAGTCGTTGATGGCTGCTTGTCTGACCTATTGGTTATCGATGCCGGGGTACCTCAGGGTTCGGTTCTTTGTGCAACTCTATTCCTGCTACATATAAGGCCGTGGCCTGGACGCAAGCGACGGCGACGGCGACAGCAACAACGACAGCGACAGCGATGACTGTTCACGATGCAAGCGACAAGGTCACTGGGTTTGCGGCGACGTAGTGACGTGACTCTGTCGATGTTGGTCTGTCGCGATATCGATATTTCGATATTTTCATAATTATTCTTACTAATAACACCTAACACTGACTCAGCGGTTTCCGCTTCTGACTATTGATCCGAGAGTCGTGGGTTCGATCCCCACCCAGGGCAAATATATCTGTTTTTTAATATTATACTACTAATTTGCTAAAGAGGACGTAGATTTATACAGCAAACAAAACAAAAAGGCGATGAGCGGGGTTCAGGGGGAGGAGGGGGAGGTGTGGGGTGCAGGTGGGGGAGGAGCGGGGTGCGGGGGAGGGTGAGTTGCGGGGTGCGAGAGGAGGAGCAGGGTGCGGGGGTGAGGCGCGGGTTGCGGGGTTATGGCGCGGTTTGCGGGGGGAGACGCGGGGTACGGGTGGTGGGGGAAAGGGGTACGGGGGAGGCGCGGGGTGTAGGGGAGGATGAGTGGGTGCGGGTGGAAGGCGCGGGGAGCGGGGGAACGGGGTGCGAGGGGAGGAGCGGGGTGCCGGGGGGGAGGAGCAGGGTGCGGGATTGAGGCTCGGGTTGCGGGGGAGAGGAGAGGGGTGCGGGGGATGATGAGGAGTGGGGTTTGGGGGAGCGGGGTGCGGGGGGAGCGGGTGCGGGGTTGAGGCGCGGATTACAGAGGACAGGAGCGGGGTGCGGGGGACGGTGAGGAGTGGGGTGCGGGGAGTGCGGGGTGCGGGGGGAGACGCGGCGTGCGGGGGGAGGCGCGGGGTGCGGGGGGAGGAGTGTGATGCGGAGGTGAGGCGCGGTTTGCGGGGGGAGAGCCTTTAGGGCCCGCCGTTTCTTCTCACTCCGCAAACACTTCCCGAAACGGTGGGTATACGAGTTCCGAGTGGTAGGAACCTCGAATTAGGTAGATAAAAGAATGACGCTCGAAAAGTGTACACTGCTACCTACTTCGAATAAAATATTTTCATTTCATTTCAACAACCTCGTTAGGTTCAATATGTCTCTAAAATACAGGCGTGTCTTTTTTCTGCCAAAAGGAGTCCTTTCACCTTGACTCCTACTCTCCGAGATGAATCGATTCCGATAAATGACCACCTTGAGCGCCTAGACGTGACTATAACATCTAACATGAATTTCGGACAATACATAGAGTCCAAGGCTAAAGTAGCTGCAATGGACCTACGTATCCTATATAAGGTGAGACGGTACTTCACACCTGGACAGCTTCTTACATTATATCAGGCACAAGTCCTGATATAATGTAAGAACCCCGCTACCAGCTTGACGCCTTGGATGCTATCGACCGACGCGTCAGGAGACTAATAGGTGATGACGAGTTTATTTTAAATAAGCTCCAAAGCCTTGAGCATCGCCGCAAAGCCGCCTCTTTATCGTTTTTTATCGAATTCATTTCGGAGAGTGTGCTCAAGAACTTCATGACCTCATTCCCCTAGCTCCATTCCACCTTTGGTTCACTAGGCGCAGGGAGGCGTTTCATCCCTTCGTAGTTGATGTACCACCTATTCGCACGAAGCGATATGCTTGTGCATTTATTATGCGGGAGTGGACTTTCATTCCATAAAAAAACCATCTACATAGTGCCAATACTCACCGAGTAAAATGGCTATGATGGACGGACGGACAGGGCGAAATTATACGGGTCCCTTTTTTGCCATTTTGGCTACGGAACCCTAAAAACAAAACAAGTTACACGCATTAGTGGTACATAAAAGTTTCCCGTGTGCGCGGAGCCTAACGTGTTTTTTTAGTTGGTAACACTACGAATAACAACTCTATTGATAAAGATTTTTAAGGGGAATCCCCTAAATAAAATGTTAATAATGTTATATCGTCAGACTACTTAGAACTTAGAAAACTTAAAGAACGTAGAAAAACGTGTCAAAAAGTGTCGTACAGATAAATATTAGATAAAATATAATAACTTATTAATTTTTTGTTAGTAAAACATAAATACTCAGTAAAAAGTAAAAATAGAGTACTTATAATAGTTTTTACTGAGTATTTACTCTGGCATGAGTAAATACTGCAGTACTTACCCATCCCTACCTGTATACATGTAGGTTTATAAAAAAATCTTCAATATTTTAAATAATCTAAGTTCGGTTTCATCTTCGACATCTTCTTTATCTTAAGAGCTAGGCTCTTGTCTGACTGTCGGTGGATTAACCGCCATGTTTTTCTATCCCTTGCCAACTCCTTGACTTCCTGGTACGACACGACATTGACTTTGGCCTTCACTTGATCGGTGTAACTTATTCTCGGTCTCCCTTTACCTCTCTTTCCTTCGACATCATCCATCATAATTATTTCCTCTATCATATCAGCATTTTCTAAATATTGATCAAATACCTCAATTCCAGGTCAAAGTAATTTCAAAACGTAGATTTAAGTATATTGCCTTCTATAACTTCCATTCATAACCCTCTATTCAACCTCTTATCTTCTCAAGTGTACCTACAGAGCTCAATTTGATAAGATAAAGTAGACATACTAACAGGATAAGTAGGCTCTCTCCCATAGGTAAAGAGGATATTATACTGTTGGGGGATAACTGAGGCACCCCTCCCGCTACCTGCGCTCCTGTATAAAAGAGGACAGAGGACGACTATTTGCTGGATCGACGCTCGAGTAGAAACATCGTGTTCGGCGTGATTTGTGGACTCGCGTGACGTATTTCTTTGATTTTCATTTATTTCATGTGCTGTGTAATTATTTAATTGAAGGCTGGTATTTTGTTCTGTGTAAGATTGATTTTTGGTTAGAATAAACGTTTAGGTTATGTTGTAATTGTTTTTTTTTTAAATAAAATTCGACTTCTGATCCTAAAAATACATATCGATACTTCTGGGCTCAAAGGGCGTATACGCCTGAGGTCTATTTAGCGTTTACGCCCTTTGAGCCCAGAAGTATCGATATAATATCTACTTCTTTCTATCTCATCAAAACTATAGTATAGTAAACTAAGACTATGTAATGTAACGTACTTATGTTATGTATATGTTATAACGGATCGCTGAAAACAGTAGAAAGCACCTTTACTTTTTACATTTGTATAGCATACTCAATAAGGTACTCGTTGGAACCCCATACAAGAAGTATGATTGTATAAGTATCATACTTTTTTCTACTCCATAAATATTGATAGATATTTGCCGCTTTGGTTGGTCATTTTCCATGTTAAAATGACAAACTAGGTACCAATTTCTAACAACGCCCCAACAATGGTCCGCGAGCCGCGACCCTTGCAGTGCTGTCTGGCCCCGCACGACCCAAACCGGGGTCATGCATCGGTGCATGTAATTATAATGTAAAACGACGCGATTGCATCGTGACCGGGACCGTCCGTTTGTTTATATGGGACGCATGATGCATTCTGATATAAGTATTTTGCTTTTGTTCGTTGGGTTTTTAAACCTTTTATTTAATTACATGGTTGGAACTTTAGTATCTTTATTTGATAGGATAACATACTCCCCTTTTGTATTTCTATTGTTAATCCACGCAGTCACATTTCTTTGTTCGGCAGTCCGTCTTAGAGTGGCAAATAATGAATTCCAAGCTGACATTATTAAACTGAAAAGTATCTTTATTTATTTTTTATGGTTAATGTTATTTTCCTTTTAATTTACTCCGCTTGTCTTTGATGTACTGTCTTCTTGGTAAATCAAACATTTGCTGCAACAATTTTCTATCAAAATTAATAAAGAACGAGTAAATAGAATACGAACTTTGTGGTTCAGCGTCGCGCTTATTGGAGATCCAGATCGTCTTCAAAGTGAACTTTTAAACATGAAATAACTTTCCTCAAAGAATCCATAGTCAATTCGCGAAATTTATTTTAGACTACTAATCAATACTAATCAAGATTGCAAACTTCATGATTAAAAGTCCCATATTAAATATTTTCCGCATTTTATTAGACCTACAATAAACGTTTATTGTCAATAGCGATACACACACATTAATATAAATAAAACACAAAACAAAGAAATTTTTTGCAAAATTTTCTTTGTTTTCTTTACACATATTTGAAATCTAGCCAAGTTCATTGTGAATGACTAATGTTTAACTTCTACAACTAAGCAGCTCCATAAATAAAGTAAGCGACTTTGTTCGTAACATTTCTGGTGTTGCCGTTTACAGACTAATTGCCTTGATATTGCGGTAAAGACCAGTTTCTTAGATTAAGTGGTTCAGTAAGTACACGAGAGCCCTTCCGCGAATTCCATTGCAAAATAACTCGCGAGTTTCTGCCCTCATTTCTTCATGGCGAGTGACAGTAATGAAAAAAAAATGCCTTGCGGTATTTTCTTAATTGAATATTTTGTGATTACAGGGTGAAGTACAAAGCAGGTCATGGTGGCGTTATTCTGGGGCCACAGTGGAATATCTAAATAAAGATGACGTCGCGTCGACAGTATAATACATAATATCTTCATCATTAGTAGTCGTACTGTAGCCTCATTAGGGGCATAAAATACTGGGACGAGTAATCTAATAAAATTATAACATAACGTAAAAAAAATGGGAAAAGTTCAAATGTGGTTCCAATGATTTTTTCTTTTAAAAGAGACTAGCTTTGCCCTTAAAAAGTTTTACAAACATTTTCCCCACCCATTTAGTCATTTTACGATAGTAATACAATGCAAAACTGCCATTTCCACCTACTCCTAACCTTTATAGTTGTAATAAAATTGCGACTTTTATTTCTTCTTATTTCTCTTTGGAGTACCTTGAAGTTAAAAAAACGTTTTAATAAAACGATATAGGTAGGTTATATAGCCCATAAAAATGGGTAAGATTCAATTTGGTACTTTATTACTTTATCGTGTAATGTAAAGTATATTTCCAGAAACTAAAATATCTTTCAAGTAGGAGAAAGGTGAAACAAAGTATATATCTTTACAAGTCTTGTAGGCTTTCAATTTCATCTCATCCAAACTTTTTTATTTATTTACAATTTATTGTACATAGAAAAGACAAAGACATACATTATCAAGGAAAGAACATACAAAAGGTACAGCTTATTTCTATAAGAATTTTTTTTCCAGCAGACCTTGGACAGTGAAAGTTGAAGAAAAATGGCAGAAAAGACGTGTACAAAACAAAGATATAACAATTTGTGTCTTATGGCTTCTAAAAATAAGTGTCGCTATACAAATAAGCAGAAGGGGACAAGTATTACTATTCCAACTAACTATTATAACGGAACGTAACGCAACGGATGTGATTCTCATCATACAGCGCTTCCTTTACCACCCAAACGAGAAGTTCAAATTAAAAAATAAATATCACATGCAAGTTCTCTTTTTAAAACATCTTCTTGTTTTTTATTTCTTTTTTCAGCCAGCTATGACGCACGGTCTGTGAACTTCCTCCCATTGTGAGAACGGAATCGTCTAACGACTTCTTAGTCCGTCCCTTGCAGACGTTAAATAAAGTGTTAAAAAATATTGAGCTCCTTACTTCTTTTGTAAATTTTAACGAGGCTTCGTTTTCGAAATTTTGGTGTTGATGCGACAGAACATAACCATAACCAAGTATTATATGGCAGGAACACAACGTTACCCTATTTTTTTTGTAACTGAAGAAGGAATAAGAACTGACAATAGCTGATATTTCTTACATCCCAAACAGGAAAACACACTTCATACTTATGTCAAACTGTGTTTTCCAAACGTTAGTAGGTACCATAATAATTATTATGAACCCGTTGTCATAGTTATGTCATGCTCACTTATAGGCCGTCAGCCGTCAACCGTCAACATTTTTTTTAGCTTTTATAAAAAAATTACAGATTATATTAAGAAAGCTACAATAAAGTTTTTTATCCAATGTAGATTTGATTGAAGAAATCGGATGACTTCATTAAATGTACTGGCATTTTTGCCACAGAAAAACTTGTACTTTTCCATAGCAGCAATTTGATCAAATATTGGATATCAAAACTGAATAAAGATGGAATACCAATAAGACGGAACACTTAAGCTATTTTACCCATTTTCCTCACTAGTAATACAGCGCGCGACTTGGCTCAGGTATAGAGGTAGCAACCAATGCATTCTGCCTATGCTGACCTACGGTGCTGAAACACGGACGCTGACTAAGGCTAACATGCATAAAATAAAGGTAGCACAAAGAGCCATGGAGCGTGCCATGCTAGGTATATCTCTTGTCGCGTAATTCGATTAAAACTAAAGTTGCAGATATTGGACAGCGCATCACGAAACTTAAATGGAGATGGGCAGGGCATTTGGCTAGAAGGGAAGATGGGAGGTGGACTAGAGTTTTAACAGAGTGGCAACCAAGACAAGGGCGAAGATCAGTAGGTAGACCAGCTGCCTGATGGTCGGATGACATAGTTAGCGTTGCTGGACCTTGCTGGGCGAGATTAGCGAGAAACCGAGACAAATGGCGTGCAAAAAAGAGGCCTATACCCAGCAGTGGGCTAATGTGGGCTGATTAGATAGATAGATAGAGGTAGCAGCACAGAGGAAGACTTTTAATTGTTTCTCTGTGGCGAGCAGTGGTACCCACCCAGTCGAAACTGGTACATATAATTAGTTTTACCTACAACAACCAATTTTTTTTTTTTTTTTTTTTTTTTTTATGTGATAGGTGGCAAACGAGCAGACGGATCACCTGATGGTAAGCGATTACCGCCGCCCATAGACACCCGCAACACCGGAAAAAAAAAAACAATTCAATGTTATTATGATATTGCTACACTTACTTTACAAAAGAACCGGCTACACCACCACCGTGTCAAGGACAACCGGTGACCAGTTCAAGCCGATTACTTAGGTGGCCACTTTCTCTTACGATAATTCTATAATAAATTTGTATCTTTTAAAGTAGTCGTAATTCGTAATCAAAGAATCATTATTCCTATCAACTTGACAAGATACTGGCCGATTTTTCTGACTTCTTTTTAAATTTAATTCAGTGGATAATCTTACAATGGGCCGGGCCGGTTTCCTATAAATTATGAACTTTTTATGAACATAATTAAAATATGAATACATAAAGACATAATGATTTTTAAAGACATTTAAAAAATGACAAATGTTATTTTTTCACGACGGAAATGATTACCTGAACAAAGTCCGACTACAGTAATCAATGTGAAAATTGAAATATTGTATTTAAACAATGTCAGACCGAACCGTGGGCAAAACGGTGTAAATCATAATATTTTAATACCACATTAGCATGCACGACAAAGGACACGACAAAGGAAATTTGAAAACCATTATTAAACATTGATAGCATATTTGACCACGCTGAATACGTTAAAAACAACCGACTTAAATCGCAACAACTCCATTTTTGCTATGTTTTTGTTGATTTTCTCAAAAACCGCTGAATCGATTTCGATAAAATTTATATGGGACTACCTGTGAAGCATACCCTTTTAAACAAAAAAAGAATTTTCCAAATCGGTTCAGGCGTCTTCGAGTAATCTGTGAACATACATAAAAAAAAGATTCCGACGAATTGAGAACCTCCTCCTTTTTTTGAAGTCGGTTAAAAACCACATTTTGCCGTTATGTGGTCCGTGTGAACAAACTATGCATTTTTATAAAAATTTGCGCCCGCCAACTAAAAGGTACAGACTTCCTCCAGAGAAGTCACTTGCTTGCGATCTTCGCACTGTGTATTATAGTTTTGCCGGAAAACATCAATGTTAATAGCGTTAATGTGTTCTAGCATAAAAAAAATAAAGCCAGTTCCTGACTGAGTTGGGGAATCTTGGTAAGCCCGCTTCCACTTTTCGGCATCATCATCACCAGTGATCGGAGTAGGTAGATTGATTTAGAGTCAATGACCGTAAACGTATGTGTTAATATGGACATGCCGCTCGGATTCCGAGAGTTTTAGATTTTTAAGCAAACAAAAACGATTATTCTTTCCCTTATTCGACATATAAATAAATTGCTTCCTTCAGAAGCAATTGATTGAAGTAGATTTTCTTTAATAATACTCAACTCAATCCGAAAATACCGGAACTTTCCAGAAAAAATGAAGAATTCCAGAATGTTATAAAATCACGATGCAAGTACCAAAATCAATCTACCTACTCAGATCACTGATCATCACTTACCATCAGGTGAGATAATGCCATGGGCTTACCAATTGTGGATAGAAAAAACTGTTTTTCAAACTTGTACAAATCAACGCCCTTGCAGTCTTCTGTCAAGTCTGAACTATACAAACGTAAAGGTTACCTGTGATTCAATTTTTGACACAGACAAGTAGACATGAGTAGTATCTTAAAATGAGACAGAAACAATCTTTTCGTAAAGGGTTGTTACTTTCTATGTCATCAATAAGGTAGGTAAAGAGTTTCTATTTCTATAATCAAAAGAGAAATATTAATGAGCTCAAACCAAATACAAACTGAACCAAAAAGTGAAGTGGAATAAAAATAAATCCTGCATGAATGGAATCCAAGATCCATTCATGCAACACCTGACTGATATCAAACAAAACTATGTGACTCATACATAACATCGCAACGTACGCGAAGTCAGAGGTGAGGTGACTCATAGAGTTTTCCCGTGATTTTTATGTTTTTCTCGGATCTCATAAAGATCATAACACGATCGAGATAAATTATCAATCATTATTCATGAATTAGTAGGTTGTTATAAACACGTTTAGTACGTGTTTTTTACAACCGATTTGTGTGTAATGTTTGTAAAGATTATGTGAATTCGAATTTCTGAGAAGATGACATATTTTTTAAAACACGTTTGAGATGATTCTTCTTACATCTTAGTCATTTTGTGTCCACTAATACGATAAGTTGTTCTTTATTCAACTGCAGTTTATAAGAAAACCATAGTGTATGTTAATCAACAAAATAAATAACGTTGTCTATGAAACTGCAGTAGGTAAGTAAACTACAAGAAAGACATAAAAAGTATATACCCATATTAAAATTTAATTTAAATTAGAATAGTTAAGTTCCATTAGAATCTTGTACATTTTCAAGTTTGAATTATAAGTTTTAGTTTTGTACTCGCACCATTTTGTATAAGTTTCGAAAAGGACAAAAAACATCATCACACACGATCATATGGCCCCAAACTAGGATTCCCTCTACTAGAAGAACCAGACTGATATACTCTCTTCTCTAATATGTATGTATAGTTCAAATCTCAGGTTCAAATACATACACATATAAATATCTTAAAGAGAAATAGAGAAAAGGGATTTCGAATGCGTTCTAAATTGCGATGATCCTGATAAAATCAAGTACCTGATGTTAGCGATTTGATGAGTCAATGTGCAAATGAGTCAATAGATCAGGCAGCTGTAGATGCAGGCAGGATGCGCGTGGGCATTTACTATCGGAATCGCGTCGTTTCGAAAGCACAGCGAGAGTTTCATTCAAGTCTTGTCTCTTAGCTTTGATCTAAATTGATTTTACTCTATTAACTTACATCTACTCATAGATATATTTATTTAATCGAATCTAGAACTACCAGCTTATTTAAAGGATGTTTGCCCTGAATAAAAAAAGGGTTCACAACTCCTGGACAATTTGTACATTATTAAATAGGACGACCTTTTCAGTTTTGCGACTGTAGGATATGTAGAAACGAAAGATACGGGATTACTAATGATTTTTGCGGCTATACTTTAATTTCTAAGCGAACAGATTGGCAACCTGCTGGAACGGAAAGCTTAACGTAAGCGAGGTCGTCCCAAAGTAACCTGGAAGCGCTCACTGAATGAGGTACTAAAGAGGGCTGGCATGTCTTGGGAGCACGTGAAGTCTACAGCTGGGAACAGATCCGAGTGGGAAAAGTACTCTCGGCCCTATAGGTATTACGGGACTTAAAGAAAAAGCTTAGTCTCTCTATCTATATTCTAAACATGATATCAAGATTTCAATAATAAGTTCCAAAACATGAAACACCAAGCATTGCGGACTATTAGACGAACCAAGAACGATTTGTATACTAAAATCCAAACTAATACTGTAAAGTATTTTTTTTTTTCATTTTTCAAACAATTTCCTCCATATTAAAATAAGAACCCCGATCCTTATCAAGAACAATGACAGGTGGTTCCATTGTTGTAACAAGCTAGACAATAGCAAACAAATTAATATACGCTCCCACATTTATGCGCCTGAGCCTGAGGCCTGACATTTGCTTTGGAGACATACAAACACAGAGACCGCCCGTTTGATAACATACATAGATGAGCCCTTCATCACACTTGCTGTTGCCGATAAGTTTGAAAAAATATGGTGATGGTATGGTATATGATACGACAAGCTTAGTGCTGTTTAGCGTTTACTCCATGGGCAGCGCATTACTACACTGTGGACAAAAAAATCGACTCAAGATTTATTGCTCGACTTTTGAAAAAATAATTCAGTCTACAAAACTGCTAAACACTAAAAGCAAAAAACTAAAATCATAAACAGTAAACACACAGTTTTTGAACTTTTGGTTTAGTTTTATTTTGATAGATTGATTGAGTTAATTTTCCAAAAGTCGTGCATGAAACTTTGATTCGATTTTTTTGTCCATGAGTATATAACAGGCAGTTGATTGTGAGTTGATCAAATGAGGGAACTTTATTGCCATAGTTTATGAATATAACGATATAAAGCCAATAGAAAGCAAAACGAAGTTGTGATAGAAAACTGACTGTTGTAGAACCTTTTTGCAACATGTAAATACTTTTTATAGTTTTATTGCTGTGACAAGCAGACAGAAGGACGTTTTCTTTTTATATTTCAATCTGTAACTTAACTTTACCAAATACAGACATTTTGCCTTTATTCCCGTGTTTCGCCGCCCTGGAGCTCATTATTACACCTGCTTATTATTATACTCAATACAGTTCACTTCTCCCCATCGACTTCACTGACCTACGACCAGAACTGATCAGTTGTTCTTACTAACATACATGTATATATGGTCTATAGTGAAGTATTGAACTGTTATTGACTTGTTTGTGTCCCGTCCAGGCTAGCACAGAGATTGACTTGTTTACAAAGTCAAAGACATCGAAACTTTCGGTTCAAGCAATATATCATTGATTGGTTTCATTTAGTTCACTTATACTTTATACTCCGAAGTAAAAGTCGCCATACTGTGTAACTGTGTAGTGTCTTCAAGAAGTGTAAGTGTAAACAGTTTAATTAATTTAAAAAAAATGGAACTTGTACAGTACATAAGAATTAAACGTTTAATTAATTTAAACACTACACTCCGCTTAGGCATTTGAGTAAAAAGTGATGATGATAAGTACATCCTTGTGGATGGAACCCTGCTACAATTCTACTAGTATTCTCTGAAACAAAAGCTATCTAGTATTAGAGCGTTAAAGATTTAGCCCACCCATAGCATTGCGACCAAGTCTCAGTTTTATTTAGAAGAAAAGAAGCCTACTGCTATGAAGTGATCGATTTGAGCACTTAGCATGCGCACTTTAGAAATCACAACGAAGAAAATCATTGGAAAGTGCGTAAAGCGTGTAACTATAATGTTATAACAACTTTGATTGGTTTATTACGAAAGTCTGTTCACCGCGCATTGCGGAGCTACCGAACCGAGTTATTGCTGTATCCACTGAACTATACTAAGCTAAGTTTAATTGCTGTAAACTGTTTTGTTATAATAATGTATAATAATTTGCACAAATAACAAATTGTCCTGTTTTAGAGCGCTATTAAAAATAAGAAAAGCTGCAGTATGTTGTAAACTGTTCTGTAAAGAAACATAGACTGCGGAGATAAAACTCGACTACTTATAGAAAAATTCATCTAGCTCATGTCATGTATAGTAGTACTATATGTATGGTTACCTTAGGCTAGCCTAGGCTACTACGACATAATATTTTGTTCGAGGTTTTGTTTGGATCGAGACGAATTCAACGAAACTCATTTCATTTGCGTTCAAATTGTTGGGGCTGGGGCAAGGTATTTTTCCATATTAAGGAATAGTGAGCCAATAGTCGACACAAGATAATCATAGGGAACACACTGTTATAACTATTGTATCAATAACTTATAGTATAAATAAAATCTAATATACTTTATTGCACACAACATTGAAAAAAAGTATGATTAGGTCTTCTAATTTAATTTAAAGGTTGGATGGAAGGGATATCTTTGTGTATCAGTCCCCCTTTGCACAACTATAGAAAATGTCTCTGGTACAACTTTTATTATGTATTAATAGTTATTAAACAATATAATCCTTACTTATTATTATTATTGTTTTATTTACCTATGATATTACTTTTCTCTCGTCTTCGAATTAACATAAATACAACGGTCTTAAGCGTTTTGTTGGTTTTTTAACTGTTCCACTTGATGCTGAGTTGATACCAGTGCAGTGGTATAACGGCATGATCTGGTAGATGACCAGAAAATCCAACCCATAGATATCAGATCACCATATCACAAGTAAACAAGAGGTCAAAAGCTACGTCTAGCCGTATCGAACGCTGACTCACGTTAAACAACAAACTTATCATTACTGTCGATATAATACCACTTCGGTGTCATCATCAAATCAATTTACAGCTACTGTCTGCAAATGTAATTTTGCTTAATCATACTTTTTTGCTGTCAACTCTCAAAAGTTCTAACTGCGAACATCAAGCATTTGAATAACGTCTTTAGCAACTGATTTTCATGGAACGAATTCGAATGGCAAGTTACACTGAGTTGCAAGAGAAGAAATGATCTTGTTCACTTTAGTACGATTAATTGCAATGGATCCTCGTAGGAGCCAGCACCAAGGTACCAATTGTCGTGACATGTGTTCAATTAAAATAACTGTTATGTTAGTCAATTAATTCACAGCTTGAAAACGGTCGTGAGAGATTCAACGTGCCCTTTTGTTGTATGTGGGATAGAATAAAGGGGGATCGATTTGTTCCGTGAAATTAACTGATTAGATTAGTAATTAATTGAAATCTTGATTTAATGTTATTGAACATGCATTAGGTAACTGTACAAGATATAAGATGTTGTATAAGATTGATGGGGAGTGGGAACCAATAAGTGGCATCCGTAAAATATTGTACTAACATGTATTAGTTCATTTGCTAGATTTTTGGTGTAAACAAGGGCAAAAACCCTAAAAAGGAGACCCTAGGTTTGGTGTATCCTGACTGAATGTCTGATATTATTCACGCATGCGCGATGTGTCAAAATTTTGTAGTTGCCTTTTTCTGGACGTAACTAGTGAAAGAGACACTTAAGTTTTAGGTGGTATTTATACGTGACAAAATTTAGTTATTTCCATAGATTAGATTTTATTGTTGAGATTATCTTCTGTGGCGACAAACATTCTTTTTTAGTTGGTCTAATATTTAATTTTAGTGCCAATCGCATGTATGCAGCGTGTTTTTAAAGTCCCCATAAACCCCAGGTTATTATATGTATGTATTAAAAATACAGTCATGAGCTAGCGAAAAAAGTACCTTCTAAACAAATATTGCCACCTGAAAAGATTACTTAACGTGACTATAAATCTTAGAAGACATGTTAGACGTAATTTAGCAGTACATTAGTTCAGGTGTGCATTATTAACCATGATTCATAGCCTAAATGATCCGGCAACGCAGAAAATGAAGACACCTACTTTTTTATCGTAGATGTAATCCGTTATTAAACAGAACCTGTCTTCAAGCATGACCGTAGCAAGATAATGTGTTAGAAAGGTGAAATACAGTTATAGAATAAGTAACATAATAATTTGAAATCGAAATGTTTTTTTGGATTTCTCATACAAATTGATCAGCTAGTTGACCAACTTGGTACGGTAAATAGAGTGAAACAAAAGGTATCTGTGCTAAAAGGGAAGCCTAAATCAAACACTGGTATCAATGTGAGCTATAAGAAATTGAAGCGGATGGTATATGTGCTAACAGGCTTAAATCAAACACCGGTCTATCAGCCTTAAGCTGCTTTTCCACCGGCGAGGCGAGGCGAGGAGTGGAGTGAAGAGAATTGAAATCGCGTCGGTCTATTTCCACTGAAGATGTGCGAGAAGAGAATTTATTTTTTCCCGTACAATTTAAAATTCTCTTCCCTTCTTGCCTCGCCAACAATTAAAATTCTCGTCGTTCCCATCCTCGCCCATCCAGACTATTTCCACCGAAGATGTACGAGAAGAGAATTTATTTTACCCGTACAATTTAAAATTCTCTTCCCTCCTCGCCTCGCCGGTGGAAATGGAGCTTTAAGAAATTACTCTGAAAGAAAAAATATAAAAACTCCATAACAGAAATAAGTACTCTGAGATTCCATTATTCATTAAATTACTCTTCAATTTTCACATCACAGCTTCCCATATTTGGTGAAGGTCAGATTACATCACGCACATCGTTTTATTCAAGTTAAAGAAAGGAGCCATCGAAGACATGCCGAAAAAGTCGGTGAAAGTTCTGCCAGTTTTGTATGGTGCACTACTCGTACTTGTAACTCTACGTCTCTTATTACTTACAGGAATATTAAGCACTGTTTCAATGTGATTAAGTTCAGGTGTATTAGGGCACTTATATAATAGCGAATCGTAGTTATAGAACAGATATTTTCTTAGCAAGAAGGCGTATTCTGTTGCACATAGACCTTCCTAGAAGATTTCTACTTAGCACATTTCAAAAGAAAGATTCTGGTTTGACTCAATTACTACCGAATTATCCCTACCAGTCATCCTAGCGATAGCGGGATGCCGTTCAACACTACGTCTTCTCACGACCCTTTTTAAGAAAACGTGGCAAA
This sequence comes from Coleophora deauratella, assembly GCA_958295455.1. Taxonomy (NCBI): domain Eukaryota; kingdom Metazoa; phylum Arthropoda; class Insecta; order Lepidoptera; family Coleophoridae; genus Coleophora; species Coleophora deauratella. The sequence continues at coordinate 8,852,963 of OY282410.1, read as the reverse complement.
AAAAAAAACTGAAAAAATACACAAAGCAAGACTTTTCCCTTTCCTTCCCGATATGTGCCAGTCAATCTCACCATATAGCAGAGGCTAATCTACGATACTGTTTCGAAGAAATAAACCTTTCATTTTTACCTTGACGTTCAAATTTGAAGCAATGTAGCTTTGCTCATAAATATTTTAACTGTAATTACAAAATATTAACATTTATAACATGAAATGCGAACTAACACATCATTAACGGAGACGACATGATTAATTTAAAATCAAGAACATTTCATAATGCCACAAAACGAGCGCATCGACATGGTTAACTACTATAAAACGTTGCTTTAATAGATGCAATTATGACATCGTTGATTAGAGAAGGTCACAAGCCAGATAGGGGAGCCACAGATTCTGTAAAATCAACAAAACTGAGTACTTAATTAGATTCCCATGTTGCATCGTTGAGATTTAATAAGTTCGTACTACATAGAGTACGATCTGGTACGATAGATAGTGCATCATCACACTGTTTAGTAGGTTTGCAATTTATTTATCCAAACGCAGTGCGACACTTGACACCTGGCTGAAAGTGGGGGTAAACTACTTAATATAAACCTAAAATAAATGACCACGCTGAATACGTTAAAAACAACCGACTTCAATCGCAACAACTCCAATTTTGATATGTTTTTATTGATTTTCTCAAAAACCGCTGAATCGATTTCGATAAAATTTATATGAGACCACCTGTAAAGTATACCCTTTTAAACAAAAAAAGAATTTTCCAAATCGGTTCTGGCGTCTTCGAGTAATCGGTGAACATACATAAAAAAAGATTCCGACGAATTGAGAACCTCCTCCTTTTTTTTGAAGTCGGTTAATACTCGTAAAAATAAAAGTAACTTAAATAAGATATAATACACATTTAATTTGTATTTAAGATTCATTCAAAATTCGTGGACGAAATAATTGGACCCAAACAAGAGATCACGTTGGAAATGTGCAGAGGTGAAGTCGCAAGAAACTTGAAACATCTACAGTGGATATTTTTTATTTGACAAGATATTGAAGAATCATCTGTAACTAGGCTTTAATAAAATAAAATAAACCTTATACGGATCCCTCTCATAGGGAACTTGAGTCACAGTAGCCGCAAAAAGTAATTAATAAATTTGCTTAGGTTCAACATATGTAGTTATAATTTTTTTTCTTATCAAAGCATCTTATGAGATGTATGTATGTAAAAAAGATTTTGTCCAACTAAAAACACTCCACAAAACAGAAGCTTAACCAGCTGCCACTTGTGCGGTGTGCGGTTACTAAACGCGGTTAGGTTAAATTACGACAGCGGTTTAGCTTTGTCGTTTAGCTGCAAAAACTTTAATCTTACTCAATCTACCACGTGCAAAGTATGACTATGACTGTTGTTATCATAAACAAAGGTAACGTAGCGATTAACCGAACCGATGGTAGAGTCTAGGTGCATGGAATTTTAAATTTGCATAATAGGAGTGTGAAATTGCTTTGGATAGGAAAAAAGAACGAAGACTACCGTAGCGCATAATAATAAAAAAATTAAATATAAATTATGTTCTTTGCAAGAACCATAACATAAAAATTAGAAGAAAAACGTAAAAGTATCAGTTTATTACTTGACTGCACCAAAACGACGGTTTTGTTTTTCAGGTGTGTGCTCTGTCAGTTTGGCAACTCTGTCAGTTTCGTGATTGATTCCGACATGAGAGGTGTGTCGTTGAATGTCTTAATCCCCTGAGTTTCAAATTATATAAGAGTAAGTACATATTTTACTTAAGCAGTTTGGTTAACATTTTTAATTATATGTATTTTTATTTTCGTTTATCTAATCATGCATGTTGCGGGCAGCGCAGAACCTTTCGGTGTAGAAATCCTTGGGGGAGGCCTTTGTGCAGCAGTGGACGTCTTTCGGCTGATGTTGATGACGATGAATCATGCATGACTCAAACACAAATAGATATCTTGAAGCCTTGCGACAACGAAATGGGATGGACTATCCAAGATTACATTTGAAACTTTACAAAATTCATTAGCTTTTATCTTCAAAGTTCATTGCACTTCAATCGCACACCGAATCGCATCCGGCACACTGCGGTGCGAGAACCGAGAATGGAACACTCTTGAGGAAACTATGGCTCTTACGGCTTTACCGTAAATTGGAACGTTTGGAACACCTATCCCCCCTCTGGATGAAGATATTGAGGTCCCCGCGGGGGACGTGAATAGCAAGATAAGGACCAGATGATTGCAATGGCACTATTATCGTGTTACGTTAAATTGAGACTTCCTCTGCTCTAGTCTGGATAGGTAAGTATATAAGGGCATCACGTGATCTTAAGATAGGCACTATTGGTGCCAATGAAATTCGATTGGTTAAATTGATATGGTAAGTTTTAAAGTTGCATCAAGGATACACAATTCTACCAATATGTTAAGGATCTATCATAATCATCATGTTCAGCTGATCGATTTGTCAATTTAATTCAGTTTTTTCTAAATTTGCGATTTCAGCCAATTTGTGGAACAAAAGTTGATCAGTTGCATGAGTATTGAGTATAGAAGCTCACCCTGCATAGTCATGTCAATGTTCAAAAGTTATACAAGGTATTATATAATTATTTTAACAATAAACTCCTTTTGAACATTTGTTTGTTTGTTTGTATAGTCTTTATTGTACAACAAAATTATACAACAAAAATTGAAGAAAAAGAAAATTGAAATTTATTATTTTTTAATTTTGTCAGGGTGGTGGAGATCTGGTGCTCTGAAACACAGGATCACCTAGTTCAGACATCAGGCTTCACTATATTACTATACTACTTCACAATACACAAAATTATTTTATTATTTGTTTAAGGTTTAAAGCCTTACTTTTAACACGGTTTAAATATGTATACCTACTTTTATTTAGCATCACTATTTACCCTGTATTGTATTTTGTGAAACAAACAATAAAAAAATTATTGATTGATTGATTTTGAAAAAAATATTGATTGATTGATTAAAAAAATTGGCCTTAGTTATGCCATAACGACCCAACTGATTTAAAGTAAGTTAGGGAAGTTAATTGTAATTGTTTCATCACTAGTTACATACTTCACTAGATTTTTCCACAGTTCACTTTGCTTCAACATTGTACCTACATATTTATATTGCTTGGTAATGTTTTGAATCGGCATGTAAAACGTTTTCCGTTTACGAAAAACTGAATAGTTAAAGCATAATAAGAGGTTGAGTCATACCATACTCGTTTACTGATACATGTGTATGTACTTTGTTACAAGTCAACACACACAATGCGTTCGTACGTGGGAAATTTCGTGCAAAACAGCAATCTTTAGCTAAATTACGCAGAATCGATGTTATTTTCGCAGCGTGTGCGGTAAACAACCATCCAACATGCAAATTGTTTACTTATTAGAGGAAAACAAAACAACTGGAGGCGAGTCGGATGATTTTAGCCACGGATTTATTGGTGTTAGCAGTGAGCATGTTTTGAGAGCATTTCTATCAAGCATGGAAAGGTGGTTGGTAGAGCGCTTTTATAGTCACGCGTATCGCATTAGTGCAGAAACCCGCGTGACTAAGCGCTCGTAGATTTGGACTCCTCAACAACTAGGCTACTAGGCTACCAAAGAGTATTTAACGTGCCTGAATTCATAACAAATTGCTGCAAATTCTGAAGAAAAAAGCAGTGATGAAATAACACATTTACTAAATCAGATGTGCATGAATGGTCGCGTAGCACGCGTTTTTATTACAGACCAGGGTGTTAATTGGCAATACTCTATCTGCATCTTCGTATATAGAATACTATATAGCGATTTCAGAAAAAGACAACCTCTAATGTGTACTGCCAGTGTTGTGGCATTTATGGCCAACAGTGCAATCAAACGGCCTTGCTGAAACTATTTGAAACTCCCCGCCCATACGAAACAAAAATATACGTAAAACCATGTTGGAGATTTTTCATAAAATTACTATGATTTCAATTTTAACGTGCAATAACGTGTGTGGCTTATTGAAACAAGTCTTATCACCCTGTTTTTATTAAATACTTTTTTATCGGCAAAGAATTTTGGTAAAAGCCTTTGAAATAATTATTATATTTTATTACCTAAACGAATTTCAATATCAAATGACCAAAAACTAACAAAGCATTGAAACAGTGAGCTCGAAAGAAAAGGAAATACCATGGAAATAATACATTACTAAACCAACTATACTATACATATATAGGGTGACCCTAAATTAGTTCTTGATACGAAAGTCTATGCATGTGCTCATGATAACGAACAACTTTCCCTAAAGAACCCATAGTCAAATCGCAAAAAAAATTTGGACTCTTCATACTAATTTGGCCGGTCAGTTCATCGATTTGTATGGAGACTCAAAATTTTTTTTTGCGATTTGACTATGAGTTTCTTAGGGAAAGTTGTTTGTTATCATGAGCACATTCATAGACTTTCGTATCAAGAACTAATTTAGGGTCACCCTATATAGGGTGCTACTTTATTAGTGCCCGATATTTTAGTCAGTGCTTCTACTCCTGATTCTGATCAACTTTCCCCAAGGAACCCATAGTCAAATCGCAAAAAATTTTTTGGACTCTTTACACTAATTTGGCCGCTCGGCTGATCGATTTGTATGAAGAGTCCAAAAAATTTTTTACGATTTGACTATGGGTTCCTTGGGGAAAGTTGATCAGAATCAGGAGTAGAAGCACTGACTAAAATATCGGACACTAATAAAGTAGCACCTTATATAGTAACGATTACGAGATGCAGTCTTGACGAATCTTCTTTCTACCATGTACGTAATACCACAGATTATATAATAGTACTACGGTAATATATAGATATTATTGGATGCAGCTGTTTCCTTCTTGCTGTTGATAGATAAAGTGTCAGTTGTTTGTTGTTTTTATCAGTTTAAGAGCGCGCTTTTAATAAAAGCTTCATCTGAGGCGTTAGCTTAGCTTTCGCCGTATTATTTGTACAGCTTTGCTCTGTGTAAAATTTTTATCTTACTTTGCTGGCTATTCAATGAAAAGATGCTCGGTCTTGGATTCTGACACCAAATAAAGCCATTTTTTGTCTAGCATTTATAGCAGATAGAGAGATACATAAACGCTTTATTTAAGAAAATCCTGCCATCAATTTCGACAGCTACAATAATAATATTTAATTCATGCTAAACTCTTATTAATGAAGAAATAGAATGAAGGAATACATAATCTCGAAACATGACACAGGATTTTCGATTCATTTACCTTACCAAAAATAAAAATACACTTAATTAAAGCCCTTTATTTATAAACAACGAAATTATTATGTTTTTTAAAAGCCGACATGTATCCCGTTTTTAGGGTTCCGTAGCCAAATGGCAAAAAACGGAACCCTTATGGATTCGTCATGTCTGTCTGTCTGTCCGTATGTCACAGCCACTTTTTTTTCCGAAACTATAAGAACTATACTGTTGAAACTTGGTAAGTAGATGTATTTTGTGAACCGCATTAAGATTTTCACACAAAAATAGAAAAAAACAATAAATTTTGGGGGCTCCCCATACTTAGAACTGAAACTCCAAAAAATTTTTTTCATCAAACCCATACGTGTGGGGGTATCTATGGATAGGTCTTCAAAAGTGATATTGAGGTTTCTAATATCATTTTCTTCTAAACTGAATAGTTTGCGCGAGAGACACTTCCAAAGTTGTAAAATGTGTGTCGTCCCCCCCCCCGTAACTTCTAAAATAAGAGAATGATAAAACTAAAAAAAATATATGATGTACATTACCATGCAAACTTCCACCGAAAATTGGTTTGAACGATATCTAGTAAGTAGTTTTTTTTTAATACGTCATAAATCGTAAACCGCAATTTACCTTTCATTCAAGTTACAACGAACTACAAAAACTTTTATTTTATGTTACTTGCTGCTACGGAACCCTTCATGGGCGAGTCCGACTCGCACTTGGCCGCTTTTTATTAGTTTATTACCGGTGGTGCATCTGGGTCCTCCACCTGTTTTTTAGTAAACAAAAGTTTAAAGTAAATATGTAATACGCGTCGTCAAATATGGAATACAGCTGTGTTTATTTTTATATCGAATCGTTTTGTCTCAGACAGTAGCTCTCAGGTGACGCGCTTGCTAATATTAAACCATTGACAATATAGAGCTCCAGCATGTAACATTAATCCATTTATTTTTTGCCATCCATGGAGCAAAACAATTATCATCCATGGTCGACCATAGAGAATCATCTCTTCTACTCTTAATTTTTAAGTATTTGTGTTGTGCCAGTCTCCTTTCTGGGAGCAATCTAAAAACGAGCTTCACAAGCTTTTTGTTGCACCAACGACAGGCGTGCTCAGACGCAGTACGCAAGTTTAAATTTAGAACGCTCTCTCCGTCCATATGTCAGTTGAGTTCGAATTTAGAATTGTCGTCGATCGACGTTGAGATGGAGACCATTCGTATTGAATTGAATTCTATCAATCAGGATAATCTATGGATGTTTATCCAAATTCAAATGTCAAATGTTGAAGGCATTGTGTGCATGGCTTTCGAACTATTAGAAGAATGTTTATTTATGGTTGAGGTTGACAGTTTTTAAAAGTAACTAAATAAACAAAAAGGCGTATCTGTCGTTTCACGTGTAATCTACTTAATCTAATATTTTATATAAGGTCACAATAAATAAACAAACAAAAATATTCGGCACGCTTCAAAGATAAACAAATTTATTTGAATAAGATAATAAAGCGGACCTAGGGTATGATGGATGGTCGTGGTGAATGACGTTTGCTTTTATCAAATACCGGCTCGAAGGACCAAACTTTAAGATTCACTGAAGGTATTGTTGCTCGTCGTGGAAAACGTCCTGATAAATTAGACAATTGGCAGCGATTAGTTAAAGAGCACTCAAAAATACACCAAGCTCGGTTGCCTTAAGAACCACTAGGAGTTCGTAAATATCACCATCATCATAATCATCGTCAGCCTGCATTAGTCCACTGTTGGACGTAGGCCTCCCCCAAGGCACGCCACTTTTACCTATCTTGGGCCCCACGCATCCAGTTCGTAAAGATGTAAAATACTTATTTAGATTGCATAAGTAGTCCAAAATACTCTAGAATTCTAAAACAAATAACCTTATTCTCTTGTAAAGTATACGTATATTATATACCCATACACTTAATTTGCACACCACTTAACAGCAAACTTGCGTTAGAACACGCAACGAAACATGCCAACATATTGACAGATAAAGATACACGCAGCCTTATACAGGGTTTTATGAAAGTCTAAACTCATCTACTCATAAAACTGAACAGCATGCTGATGTCTCTGAAAAAAAATTGGTATTACATACAAATCAATTACCTGATGAGCCAAGTTTGTATGAAAAAATATTTTATTTGCGATTTCAACCAAGTCGTGGAATAACTTGTTCAAGAACTAGAGGAGACGTTATTTTAAAAAAAACAACCTGTAAACAGTGTATCCCTCCAAGTTCACAAACGAACAGGGATAAAATTGGACCGAACTATTTCACTATTTCGCAGTTTTCTTTTGAACTACTAGTTCAACTTATTGCATTGAAATAAAAAAGTTAATGGTTTAGGAATAGACTAAACATAGAAAATCATAAGCAATAATTATAGTAGCCAATTATAGTTCTTGTGTTCTTATGAACACAAGAAAATTTTAATTATAATATTAAGTGGCTTTTAAAAATTACGTTTTGTTTTTACAATAAAATTCGTTCTAAAATCCTTTTCGTTTGAGCGCGTTATCGAGGGACACACTGTTCGTTTGTTCAGCTCCGGCCTTTATCGGCACACTCTATAGCGTAGTTAGAGTGAATTCGTTTTAAATCGGTGTTTGCAGCAAGGACGCTGAGATTACAATCAGATCACAATCAGATCGACTGGTCGGACTTAGCCGTTCACTTGACCGAACATATCCTTAACAGTTTTGAAACACATGCAGATTGAAAGTCAAGTTTAATTTACATACGTGAATGCTTTGACTGCTCTTTGGCTGTCAGAAATAAATTGAATTATAATTTTATTATAATGCTTTTGAAAAGTTGACAGCCGACAAATTGCAAAAAAAAGGTTTAACACCTGTAAATATTATTTGCCGTCGCCTTTTAGATTAGGAAAAACCAACCGGGAAAAAATATAGAAGGAAAACATGATTTCAGGCTGCTTTTTACAAAGTGAACTTTTATACAAAAGCATTTTTACTGCTAGAAACTGAGCAAAGTATCTGTTGCATAGATACAAGTCGTATCCCTTTTAAGAGTATTGCGGAAACAGACACCGGAATGAAGCATGAAGTGCGAAAAGCTATTAAAAACCACGCAATACCAGCGTAAGATGGTATAATGAACCTCTAATGAGTTTTGCCTCGTAACGTAACAGAAAAAGCAAAAGCACTGGCCACTAAGAATTAGAGTTTGTAAACAAACGCCTACGCAAGAAAAGTTATGAATCGATGTAGAGTGAAAAGTCATTGACACGAGAAAAACGTAGTTGAGATGAGATTTAGACAGTGCAGAGCAGACCTAAAGATTAAGATAATTCAGGGTTCTCTTAAGCCCATCAACGTTAAAACTGAGTGTATCCTGTAGTTGTCAAGGCAGTATCTATACATAGTACATTGTAGTATGCACTTTCCAATCAGACACCCATTCAGAACCCATAGAGTCCTCACTGCAGGGGCACGGTTCTTTCTCAGGAAGGTCAGTTTACTCCACACTCAATCTAGAGAAAAATCGACAATATTTAAACTGAGGCATTATCATTTTGAATCATTTAGGAAAAGTATAAATGAATAAAACTTACCGCTCTGTTATTAAAGAATCTTAGGCCTACGGTCACATAGATAATCATCGCAGGCTCGTCATTGTCAAGTCATCTGTTACGTCGTGTGGGCAGAGCTGACATACAAACAGTTATCTAATAAACAAAAACTGGTTTTCATCTTCGTTAACTGCCAAGCGTCTATGTGTCAATGTCAGATGCACAATTTAAGAATTTGATTCGCTTTGATAGATATCAAAAAGAAGAAACATGTTTGTTTAAAGGTTCTAACACTATTTAAACTGGTAATTTCTTCTCGTGAAACTGCTCAACTTTCTTCCACGAAACCCATAGTCAATTCGCGAATAAGCAATTATATTCAGCTGCCATGATGTTTGATTACTGCGAGAAGACCTGTCTTCAGTCAGGAGTAAAAAGCTTAAAATCGCTGTAATTAATTTTATTTGTTATGCCTTTGATAGTACTGGAAGTCGGAGATAAGCAAGAGAAGATAAGGTCTAGGTAATAGGATATATTTACTTTTAATTAAAGTATCGAAATAAGATATATCATGCATGAGTCACATTTAAAATCCTGCCTATGATGATCAAATAACGCAAAATCTATATAATTTATACACAGTTTCATTCTTTTTATACTTACATCCGTCAACAATTCTATCGACGAAAAGTAACGGTAACTTCATTTGTATGAACAGTTTTTATTTCACGCCGAGTTTTTACTTTGCCACCGCTAATCGTGCTTGGAGGAAAATAAAGGCCACGCTCGCTAGCAGTGACCCCTTTGCTTTATTTTGAGTGAACATAGAAATGTGACGTCATGACCTTAACTGAAATGTCGTTTGGCTTGACAAATACTGCTGTTGAGAAAACAGGTCAACGCTCTGTCTGTGTAAAGCTCATAAAACTTTGAAAGAGTGTAATTTCTTTAGTATGATGGATAGGTTAGTAGCTATTAAATGTCTGTTGAGGCGCCTACGCTTGTCGCAATGATTTTCCTAGTACAATGTTAAGTTAGAAACCGCATCGTAGATATGAGAAAATCGACATAAGATAGTCATAACTTGACTTATGTTATTTTGAGTCATAAGCACCAGCCAAAGATACTTTCTAAGTATCCTTAGTAAGGGTGTTCAAAACGATTGCTTACTCAAATCAGCAGCATATTTCTTGTATTAGCATAATTCCACGACCTTAGATTTCTCGTCTAGCATATTTAGATTCAATGTCTTCGAGTAAGTTTTTAAATCTCCTCTCTCATAGATTTCTCCGATTTCTACAGGTCACCGAACAGCATCAGATCATCAACTGAACCAAGCAGGGAATTTGCCGATACAAAAACAAATCAAATGAGCTCCAGCCAGTTCAATGACCCGAATAATTTGCCGACAATGGTTTTTGGCTGACGTTGACTGCAGCGGTGCCTGGTAAAAGCTGGCGGGCAGCCAATGCGCGAAGCGTTTTGCAATGCCTGCGCGTGAGTCGGTTTCCGGACGCATTTTTATTTCTAAGCTCCCGTAATCCGACACCTTTTAAGTGTAGGCACCTGCCTACTACTAAGTAGTTGGTAGTTTCAACATTTAAACTAGTTTTAGTCTGTAAGATGTGCAGTTAAAATAAAAACTTGGTTGACGTATTGTATATTTTGTGCAAAAGAAATACAGTGATAGATAATCTACAGGACGGATGTAGTATAGTAAATTGACCACGCTGAATACGTTAAAAACAACCGACTTCAATCGCAACAACTCCAATTATGATATGTTTTTGTTGATTTTCTCAAAAACCGCTGAATCGATTTCGATAAAATTTATATGGGACCACCTGTGAAGTATACCCTTTTAAACAAAAAAAGAATTTTCCAAATCGGTTCAGGCGTCTTCGAGTAATCGGTGAACATACATAAAAAAATAATAAAAAAAAAAGATTCCGACGAATTGAGAACCTCCTCCTTTTTTTTGAAGTCGGTTAAAAAGTAATGCACTATACTGGGTTCTATCCTACCAAAGATGACGGGACTTCTCAAATAAGCGGTTGTTTTCTATACTAGTCTCCCACAAATCATCAAATCATAAATCGTTTATTTGTGTATAAACATGATCTTAAATTAAAAAAAAAACATTAAAATAGTAATAGTAGTAGTAATAGCTTTATAACCTGTCATTAGACATACAAAATTGAATTGAATTTACACACACTATTCAACCCACACACCAGTTTGTAGAATACATACTTATAATAAGGATTATTTCAACATCATATGTTTCTATCTAAAATATTGAATCAACAAGTTACTACTAGTCACTAAGAGAATAACCACTATCAAACCAAATATCGCGTGCGAACGACCAATGTCGCCTATTGGCCCTAAATTGGCTTCGTCCTGTGCTAAATTCTCATTTTCGCCAATAATTTACAGGCTCAGCTGTTAAATTAGGGCAGGGGAAATGAAATGAGCTAATTGGATAACGTGTTTAGGCTAAACTTTTTAAGTGGACCAAATTTTTATACCAAAATATTATCATCGTAATTCGAAACAACAACCGAAATCCAAGTGACGTAGGTACAATTTAATGTAATTAAAGAAATACGTTTTTTCTAATTATTATTGTTAGAGCAAAGAGACTTTGTGTTCTAAATAGTTTTAATCTTAGGCACACGCAACCTTTGTAGGTAGGATGTTTTTCTATGTGAATGACAGTTTGTTTTTTGAATGTGACTTTAGAGAGAAAAACAATCTGTTGTTATTTTTTATCAGTAAACCTGTTTATGGCACTCTGCATTATTTAATTTATTTTAAGTATACAATTGGAGTAACTGCAGAGGCAGCCCCTCCAATAGGTTATGGTCTACCAACACTACGGGTAAACTGAATAAATAAGTGCGATGTCCACTGGAAATGGAAATAGCGTAAATACAGTCGAAAGACAAGCGACTGAGAGTTCGCATGATTCTCAGAGTGTTATGAGTTCAAGCCTACCCGCGATGGAGAAACTCGACGGTAGCGCAAATTATAATACATGGAAGTTTTTAATGGAGCTATACCTAATCCATGAAGACTTGTGGGAGTACACAATGACTACGCCGGCTACTAGTGACGTGATAGGCTACAAAAAGGATCAAAAGGCAAGAGCCAAAATATGCTTAATGGTGCAACCACATTGTTTGGTGCATGTTCGCCAAGCGAAGACCGCAAAAGAAGCGTGGGATGCCTTGAAAGCTGCCTTTGAAGATAAAGGCCTGAACAATAGATGCAAACTGCTTTCGAAACTAGTGAGCCTAAAATTGGAGCAATTTCCAACAGTGAGAGACTACGTCACATCGTTGATGACAATAGCACAACAGCTTTGTGACCTAGGCAAGGAAGTGGACGATGAGTTGCTAGCGGCACTAATGCTACAAGGGCTGACAGAAACCTTCCAGCCGATGAGATTAGCAATCGAGAACACAAATGTCGAATTGACAACGGACTACGTCAAATCAAAATTATTTCAAATGGAAGACTCCTATCAGGCCGGTGCAGGTCCAAGCAATATTTCAAATGCTCTTCAAGCTAATAGAAGCAAAGCCAGAAGACCACAGAGAAACACAAATAAAACACGTGCAATCAAATGTTTTATCTGCGATGGACCTCACAAAGCGAAAGAATGCCCTAAGAACCCAAAGTCAAAGAAGGATACGTCGCTGATGTCCTTTGCGATGGCTACAACTGGCAGAGAAGGATCTGGAGAGTGGATTCTGGACTCTGGAGCATCGAGCCACATGACAAATAGAAGAGATTGGTTAACGGACATTAAGAAAGTAGATAAGGAAATTGAAATAACATGTGCAAATGGTGAAATAGTTTTTGCTGAGGAAATTGGTAATGTTGTCAATCATGAGTTGGGCATTTATGTTAGAGGAGTGCTGTATGTACCGAAATTGGCAAATAATCTGCTGAGTGTGAGCACAATTGTGAGTAAAAACCTGGTAGTTGTGTTTGATAAATCTGGCTTCAAGATTGTGAAGGCTGATGGATGTAAGGTAACAGGCGAAGTCACGTATGCAGGCAATTTAGAGAATGGTATTTATAAGATGCAGTATTGTTCGCAGGAAGTAGCGTTAGCTTCTACAGCTACAGAACAGTTGATCTTATGGCATAGGCGATTGGGACACCTGGGATTAAGGAACCTTACATTACTCAAAAATCATATGGCAGAGGGGGTAAGCTTTTCCGGTACTAACGATTCACTAGAATGTGAGGTGTGTGTTCTAGGTAAACAAACCAGGCAGCCATTTAAAAGAACTGGTGCAACCAGGGCAAAAGAGGTCTTAGGTCTAGTCCACAGTGATGTTTGCGGACCAATGAGTGAGTATTCGTTCGGAGGTTACAGATACTTTCTCACTTTTATAGACGACTTTACAAGAAAAACTTTTGTATACTTTCTTAAATCTAAGGGAGAAGTTTTTGATAAATTTGTACAATTTGTCACTTTGACAGAGCGTCAAACTGGAAAGAAGCTAAAGGTGATACGATCCGACAATGGCAAAGAGTTTGTCAACAGGCGGATGGAGGAGTTCTGCAGAGCCAGAGGGATTTGTCATCAACTGACAGTCGAGTACACTCCCGAGCAGAATGGAGTTGCTGAGCGTGCGAACAGAACTATCACCGAGAAAGCAAGAACTATGCTGGAGGAAGCTAGTTTAAGCCGTCGCTTATGGGCTGAAGCAGTGAATACTGCAGTTTACCTAAAGAACAGGTCTCCAACCATAGCCGTGAAAAACAAAACGCCAGAGGAAGCGTGGACTGGAAGAAAGGTCAACCTGAGCCACCTCAGATTATTCGGTTGCAAGGCTTACCTTCATATTCCAGACCAAAAGAGAAAGAAGTGGGACCCTAAGAGCAAAGCTCTAATCTTCGTGGGATACTGCAACGAAACCAAAGGCTACCGGTTGCTTGATCAATATACCAACCAGATACATAAAGGCAGAGATGTGGTATTCTTCGAAAAACAGAACTACGCGATTCAGAGACGAGCATCCGTAGAGGAGACAGTTCCACTCACAGAGACCATCATCGTAATGGAAGGAGTTCCACCTGTATCTCAAGAAGAGGATTCAGAGAGACATGCTCAACAGAATCAAGAAACAGATACTGTGGAGGAGTCTACACTTAGAGAGGTTGAAGACAGTCCTGAGATCCAACAAGATGAGATTGACAATGATGTTTGGATGAGTCCCGATGTAGCTGAGGAACTGATCCACAATGAAGAAGCAGAGAATAGGAGATACCCTTTGCGAACAAGGAAACCAAAAGAATTTCCCGACTTTGTGACTTACCAAACTTCGAAAGCGTCACAGGACCCGATAACTGTCCAAGATGCATTATCCAGAGAGGATGCACCGAAGTGGAAAGCCGCAATTGAGGAGGAGCTGGAGGCCCTCGAGAAAAATAAAACGTGGACACTTGTAAAGCCACCGAGGTCGTGCAACATCGTTGATTCGAAATGGCTTTTTCGAATCAAAGAAGAGGCGGGGGGAAAGACTCGTTATAAGGCACGACTTGTTGCTAGAGGATTCAGTCAACGTAGAGGCGTTGATTATTATGACACGTTTTCACCTGTAGTGAGACATAGCTCACTGAGAGTCCTGATTGCTTTAGCTGCGAGAATGGATTTGAAAATCGATCAAATGGATGTGAAGACGGCTTTCCTCAATGGAGATTTGAATGAAGTCGTGTACATGAAACAACCAGATGGGTTCGAAGTAAAAGGCAAGGAAAATAACGTCTGTCTTTTACAAAAATCATTATATGGCTTAAAGCAGGCTCCACGTGCATGGAACATGAAGCTTCATTCAGAATTGATAAAACTCAAATTCACAAGATCACGCTATGAGCCATGCATCTACACAAGAACACAGAATAATAATGTCGTCATAATAGCTGTGTATGTGGACGATATCCTAATTTTCTGGAACAACGAGCAAGAAATGTTCAAAGTCAAGAGTGACTTAAAATCCAGCTTTGAGATGAAGGATCTGGGCAAAGCTGAACTCATGCTTGGGATAAGCATTGAGCAAAATTCAAGGAAAATAAAACTACATCAGGAGAGATATGTAGAAAAACTCCTGAAAGAGTTCAATATGGAAAACTGCAGACCAGTAGTGACACCAGCTATAGTAGGTCAAAGGCTAGAGAAGCCAACACATGGCCAGAAACCAGATGACAGGATTCCGTACAGGAAACTCATTGGATCGCTGATGTATCTGGCAGTGTGTACACGACCTGACATAGCGCATGTTGTCAATTGCCTTAGCCAATTCAATGAATGCTATGAGGAGCAGCATTGGGTTGCAGCTAAAAGAGTACTTCGCTACCTGAAAGGCACCAAGAACCGGGGATTGAAATATTTGAAGGTGAAATTCCTAGAATTAACTGAGGGCTACGCCGATGCTGACTATGCTGGAGATAGTGATCGTCACTCGTATTCAGGATGGGTGTTCGTCATTCAAGGAGGTGCGGTTTCTTGGCAAAGTACTAAGCAACGCACAGTGGCACTTAGCACTGCAGAGGCAGAATATGTGTCGCTGTCCGAGGCAGTCAAGGAGGCTATATTCCTTCAGAGGCTATCAGCAGAGATGACCGGTATAGATAGTCCAGAGACTATAACAGTCTACTCAGACAGTCAATCCGCTATAGCCATAGCAAACAACCCTGTCCACCACCAGCGCACTAAACATGTAGATGTGAGATATCATTTTATTCGTGAGGCTGTTGAATCAGAAGTTGTCAGGTTAGAGTACAAAAATACTGAACTTATGGTTGCAGATGCTCTGACTAAACCCCTACCGCGACGTAAATTTGAGTGGTGTATTTGCGGTATGGGATTAGGTGTTTGAGTGCATGTTAGGCAGGTTGTTGGGTATGTTGAATTTAAATTCTGTTTTTGAGTTTGCTGGTGCTGAGATTAAGGAGGAGTGTTAGAGCAAAGAGACTTTGTGTTCTAAATAGTTTTAATCTTAGGCACACGCAACCTTTGTAGGTAGGATGTTTTTCTATGTGAATGACAGTTTGTTTTTTGAATGTGACTTTAGAGAGAAAAACAATCTGTTGTTATTTTTTATCAGTAAACCTGTTTATGGCACTCTGCATTATTTAATTTATTTTAAGTATACAATTGGAGTAACTGCAGAGGCAGCCCCTCCAATAATTATTTTTATTAGAATATTATTTAACAATCAAAATACAACATGTTTCAAAAGTGAGTTAACAGACAGTGCTGCAAAAACAATTTATTAGGAAAGAACGTGTCACCATAAATAATTTCAAATAATAGAAAAATCAGCATAGATTATGTCAGTGAAAATGGAACTAAGTAATTAGATTAGAATTATGAGTATTATGTCTTATTTGTTATTTTCAAGCTGCCCGAAAGTCTATAAGCCTCTAGCTAGTCCCATGCCAAAAAAGCTGTGACTGAAATAAAACACCTTTTGTTTTCACTTAGCACCATTTCGTATCAATTACCTAATGGACGAACTAAATGGAAGTAGCCATTTCGGACTGGCCTTTTTGGCAAAAACATGACGCGAATTACCAGAAACGTGTGCGGCTTTGCTAATTAGGTACATAAATTATGGTTTTAACTAGACATAGCTTCAAAGCACGTTCAAATAAGTTTATTTTCCATTTTAAACGACTTTTACCTTACTAAACCGTTGTTGGTAAGGGCTCTGTCCATCTACATAGGATAAAAATAATTCTCTATTCAAATATTTTGTTTATGAATTTTTCAGATCGGGTACAATTTTAACGGCAGCTTTTAAGTACTCTGTAGCAAGACATTGAACACAGCAATTTAAACGAGTGACCTTTAAAGTATCTGATAGAACTACACACACACAACATATGCCATTCCATTCAGCGGATTAAAAATGTCTCACAATGCCGGAAATACGAGACCGATTTCACAGACATTGGCCTTCAGAACTGCGCATAAGGATCAAATTTATATTTGAGAACTAATTAGACGTGATTAGCAGAAGTCAATGTCAAGGCAATAAACAGTCTAGTGTTTCTTGTAAGCACTAGCTCATAATACAGTAGCAAATTGAGTTAGTCATCCGATCGCAACGATACGCAGTTTAACAACCTATCTTCTTCGAAACATTATGTAAACTGCCCTGAAGTATTACATGTCAATGTCATGGCGTCCGTAAAACTATTACAGGCATCCTAATAAGTTTGCAGAGAAACCGGCTGCAAATCATTGACAATCTCTCAACGAAATTCCGTCCAACATAACTAAGAATCTCCGCGACGAAACCTGCTCAAGTGAAAGAAAACGGCATTGAAATCGGTCCACCCGTTACGGAGCTGCGATACCATAGACACACAGGCTTCAAACATATAACATTCCTTTTTTGCATCGGCAAAGAAATTCATACAGAGTAAAACCACTCCTGAAAACTTAAACGGTCGATTTCACTCATTAAATTGATCCGAAGGAACCCATAATGAATCCTCTAAAAAAGTTTGAATTCGCCATACAAAATTGGCTAGTCAATTTGTATGAGAAGACTAATAATTATAGGTTCCACAGGTACAGATTCATGATTAGATCACTGTGTTAATTTTGGGCAGTTATATTTTTGCACCATGGTACATTAGAACATTGTCCCCTGATAAGACATGACAGCATTTTAGAAACCACCACAGAAGAACAGACAGAGGAATGAACAGACAAGCAAGACCAAGATAAACTTCATAGAACAAGTAAATGAATGAGTAGTACCTATCTACGAAGATTTGAACCTCGCTGGTTCAGTGGACTTGCTTTTTGACGTCTAGTATTTTTTTTTTTTTTTTTTTTATGGCAGAGGTGGCAAACGAGCAGACGGATCACCTGATGGTAAGCGATTACCGCCGCCCATAGACACCCGCAACACCAGAGGAGTCACAAGTGCGTTGCCGGCCTTTGATTTGGGAGTACGCTCTTTTCTTGAAGGTTTGAATGTCGTATCGGTCCAGACCGGAAATACCGCAGGCGACAATTCATTCCACAGTTTGGTTGTTGTTATATTTTAGAACAAAGATATCAACACATACATATATGCGCACAGTTATTTTTATAAGTAAAACTAATTATTATTTGCGTGCCCTTTTTATGGTCCTTCGAAGCCGGATACGAATTTATTACACATATATCTTTGGACGTGTGACAACGACATTTCTTGTCACGTAAATCATAAATGTCAGCGCGTAATGCTATAGTAGAATTTATTATTATTTTGTTTGTCTCGATGTTAAACTTATAAAGTACTCAAAGTGCTTTTATACACTTCCGGACACATCTATCGGCCCACCTAGGATTTAAAGTTTCAATAGTATGTATATTGAAAAATACTAGCTATAGGCTATTCCTGCGTTTGAATTTGGAACTAATAGAACGCAAAAAAGATTGCTAATATACGCTTCAAAACTGCATAAAAGCTTTTTGCTTAACCTAACATTTTTTTTTACATGGCAGAGGTGGCAAACGAGCAGACGGATCACCTGATGGTAAGCAATTACCGCCGCCCATAGACACCCGCAACACCAGAGGAGTCACAAGTGCGTTGCCGGCCGTTGATATGGGAGTACGCTCTTTTCTTGAAGGTTTGAATGTCGTATCGGTCCGGAAATACCGCAGGCGACAATTCATTCCACAGTTTGGTTGTGCGAGGCAGAAAATTTCTAGTGAAACGCACATTATTTTTAGGTATCATTCATGCAAAATCTTTGGTCCAGAAACTGAAACAAAGACAAAGTTAAACTATGAAAGGACTATGACAAGACGGAGGTTATATTTTTTTGTCGGGCATTATTCAAAAGTTCTAAGTATTATTTAGAGATCATCTAATATATCGTCTCTCGCACGACTAACTCTCCTATCTCATTTTTAAGTAAGTAAGTACCCTATTTCAATTAGATAAAATCCAAACTCAAATATTCAAGGTTGTGAGATAAGAGAGTTAGTCGTGCGAGGGACGATATGCATTAGTCGTGCGAGGGACGATATGCATTAGAAAAAAAAATGCGAAAGTAAATAAGATTATAAATTACAGCATAAACGAACGAGACTTAACGAAAAGATCTTAACTCAAGCACTAACACAAGAATCGGTTTGGGTTTCAGACTAACAAGAACTCGAAAAGTGTTACAATCAGTCTAAAGGAAGACAAAGCCGGTATTCCATAGCTGTGGGAACGAAAAGCTGAGTCATAGCCTCATAGGCTTAGCAACGGCACGTGCGGCCTATCTGAACAGGCAATATGCAAGTAGAACACCTAAGGCCGATAACGGATACGACGGATACTATCGGCACAGAATACCGAATAGTTACTGTTGCCATCGGACGAAGAGCAAATAGTACACTGGCCCACAGAGATATCTGAACTCCTACTAAAACTATTCGCGATACATTGTGTATTACGGACAGGTTCATATATCTTTGTGGCTGTCTGTACAACCAGATTTTAGATTGCCGTATTATAACAACAAGAAAACGTAAAGAGATAAGGGTTTACGAAAAATGAACAGTAACAGCATTTATGACTCAACAACAAGTGAGACCTGAAAGTAAGACTTGAATTAAATTTATAATGCAATGAAGTATTGTATATTGAATTGATTTATATCGTATCTTTCTCTTTGAAACGGCATGTCTGTTTCCAGCCTAACACGTCAACAATGGGAGAAACTTCCTCATTTTTTTCTCTAGACATAAGATTGTAAGATTTGTCAGAAGGAGACGAATGATTACTTCTCTGTTATGATGACGATACTTGTTAATTAGATTGTGTTTTCAACGGTTGGGAAATAAGTATTTGAAATTCATTTCGTAATCTTGTTCCCAAGAAATGAAATATATGTGCACTTAGCCGTTACAAAAACGTGATCTGGCTGGGTACAGTGCAGCTACAATGAATCATGCCGAATAAACAATACGATCTTGTGAAAGTATATTGTAAGAACAGCTTAGTAATAGGCATTCACATGAAGTAGAATTAGATATTAAAACCTCTTGTTACTTAATTCAAATCTAAAGTGGAAATAAGTGCCCAATGTTATGGTACCTATAATTTTCAAATTTCGCAAAAATAAAAATAAAAAGATTTTTTGGAGAACTGCCCATTCCTCAGTTCCCATAAGAACATTGGATAATATTTTTTTGGCCAGCAAATCATACTAGTTTCTTTTTCTATGATCATACGATACTTTGTCTATCAATATTATTCTCTATGTATAAGTAGGTATGTTTTTGGTGAACTGCCCATTACTAAGCTTCCACGAAAACGTTGGACAATATTTTAATTAGCCAATACATATAGCAAATAAAAACTGTACCAACTGCACCAATTCTGATATTTTCCACTAGGCTCTCGCTTGATGACTTAGTATTCTCACCACTAGGAACTTTTTGTACGCTCAACTAAATTGGTTATCGTAACAACAAAATTGCAGTCTGCATAAACGTCTGAACAAGGGTAAGTTCACAACAGCTGACAGCGACACAACGGTTACACCATGTGTCGAACATACGTCAGAGGCCAGAGAACAGTTTTAGTTATTATCAGCCTCTGTAAATGAGGAAATTTCAATTGAGTATTTTTTTTTACGTTTTACAGTTACAGTATTAAGGATGTTCTCATGCAACTATTTATTTTTCCACTTAGGTATATCCCCGTATTTATTTATGAAGATACTTTATGAATGAAACACGAGTCTTGTAGGCTTCGCTGGCTGTACCATTTCCAAAAAACTGTGAGAGGAAGGTCGTGCCGTTGAAAGAGCATCATCCCTTGGATGGCCAAGTGGGAATCGTCCGGATCCGGATGCATGCCTGTGAGATGGACCTGCACGAACTTCAATAACCGGTCTGGTACCAGCTGGTAATGTTTTTATTTTAATAAATAGAATAAAAAAATATAAAAAAAGATCACAGGTCACTCTAACAGCGAGGTAAGCAAATACGAAGTTTTTTTTTATGGCAGAGGTGGCAAAAGAGCAAGCGGATCATGGTAAGGGATTACAGCCGCCCATAGACACCCGCAACACCAGAGGAGTCACAAGTGCGTTGCCGTTGCATAAAACAAGTTTATACGTATTAATAAAATCTTTAAAGTTTTCTTCATTGCACATAAGTAATATGTACAATACAAACTAGTTGTTACTACGATAGCCGATTCTGTGAAACATGAAAATAAATCATCTTGTAAATGTATGAATGTATTGAATTTCGATAAATTTTATACCTTTATTATTCCTCTGATAGTTTATGGCCTATCTATATGAAGACAGAGAACTTAGGCAAACAATAAATTTTATTACACTTAGGTATTCTATTCCCAGTCTATTCGATTCCGCATGACCTAAATACTTAACTAAATGCCTAATGCCTAACAGCCCATAAATATTATTCATGAAAGAATAGCAATAAGTAATAGGACAATAACTGCCGAGCCTGTGCGAAAACAATCATAATAAAATTCAGAGGTTGTTCACACTACGCGACACGACCTACTAAATGGCAAAAGCGACTAACAGGCAATGCCCTGACACCAACGGCTAACAACTGGCATTGCTATGGAGACCAGACCAGCAACC
This sequence comes from Coleophora deauratella, assembly GCA_958295455.1. Classification (NCBI taxonomy): domain Eukaryota; kingdom Metazoa; phylum Arthropoda; class Insecta; order Lepidoptera; family Coleophoridae; genus Coleophora; species Coleophora deauratella. The sequence continues at coordinate 8,831,482 of OY282410.1, read as the reverse complement.
ACAATGACTATCTTCCAAAGACCTTAATATCATATTTATGGACAAGGCTCCGGGGTTCCGACGACATTGTAAATTACATCGTTATTTAACTACTAAATTTGGATCTCACTTCAACCAATTTAAGGCCTGAGTATGTAGTCATAATTTGACAGTAATACGTCATCTGGGCCAGACGAGATTTTCGTGATAGAAGGCCAGTTTTTTCGAAAGCCATTGTCCGTATATATAAAGTCGTTGCTATCAGCAATATTCGTTGATGATAGCGAATATTATAGATCACGATAGACGATAAATGACAATACCATTTTGGTCGAAGGAGAATAAAATAGCTTGAGAATGGAAGTCAAAGGTTCAACCGTTCCGTAAGAAATAGAGAATAGTCGAAAAGAAATACATATAACTGGGTTTAAAAAGTTCGTAAGCATAAAATGCTCGAAATACATAAATAAAATATAGTCCAATTTCTACTATTTATGTGTATGACTGAAAAAGTAAGAACAAAATACATCATGCACTTCTATTTTTTGATTTTTTGTTACTTCGGCATGAAAAAACAGAACAAACTCACTACCTGAATAATGTTATCAACTACAATCAATCAAAACAGGTGAGATGATGTCATGGCAAACTCTTGGAATGCAAAATTGCAATCCATTTTTTAATGGATTTAAACTACCTCGCCAATTTTAAAACGGGTCTACATCTGTTTTACCAGTATCCTATCTTTACCCAGATTTACTTTGTATAACGATCTTCAATTACAGATCAGAGTAAAGAAGTACTTGTAACCACTTAAAAATATACTTCTTTGGGCTAGAAACACTTGAAGGAAATCCCACAATGTTATGTTGTACCTTATAATCTGTAACACTGATAATGGTATAGTGGAGCGAGACAAATTGCTGTAATTTATTGGGATTGTATGAAACCAGCCTTATCTTGAATTAAGAACTTTAAGTTGCTAAACGTTATAATATGTATAAGACCCATAACTTTCAGTTATAATTTACTTTTATCTAACCAAATACTTTAAATTCTTGTGGTATACGCAACTTACTAATGTCATATTAATAGTGTCTAGCCACTTTTGTCTGTGAGAATGATAAATCGTAACTGATTTAAAATTTTGACTCGTACAGTTCAAATTTTTAAAATTTTTTTGACAGTTCATATGTTTGACTGTTCAATGTGGGTTCGATCCCCACACAGGGCAAACTCTTCTGTGATGAGCATATATGTATGTATCTTAAAAAGTATATGTGTATGTATATCAGTCTCTGGTTCCCAAGATACAGGGAATACTAGTTTGGGGCCAGATGACCGTGTTTGATTTGTCCTAGATATTATTATTATTAAATATTAACTGACAACTATATTACCTGTAGTGTTCTTACAAAATTTGCACAAAAGAGGCTTTAAAAATACCAGTTAATTCCAGCTAAATGGGTACAAATCTGGGACACTTAACTATACGAGTGTAAGTTCAGTGAATTATTTATTATCCTTAGATGGGCTACAAGTCTAGATCTAGATAACTGCGCGCCAGATGTTCTTGTTTACTCCATGTCGCAGTCGCAGTGTTAATAACCTCCTTAGTTAGCTGTAGCATTGGTTTGTTGGTTTAGGATGGTTTACTTACTACAGAATACTTCACTATATGCATTCGGAGGTGAACCGTCGAGATTTCTGCTACCTCTTTGAATCAATTCCATTTTCTAATGGTGAAATGTTTTATATAGTAGAACAGTAAAATTCAATCCGAGAGCGTGACACTGCATATTCAGTCGAATGTTCTTCCGCAGTCAAATGTAATCTCTAACTAATTCGTCTATGACAGATCAGAAGGCATAGACACAGATTTTTCCGCCTGAGAGGCGCACGCGCAGGACGGATGTGACGTCATCGACGGAAACGCACCGTGTCCCAGCCCGTGTGGAAGTCATCATTCCCATAGCGCACCGCTGCGCTGAACAGATAAAAACAGAAATAAATACGCCAGCGTATATTGGGCTCGGGAGATATTATTATGAAAATATGTTGTGCTTAGATATTTTTCGCCTTTTAAACAAAGTATTAAAGCCTGCAAATGGTTAATGGCGTCACTGATTTACAAGATAATTTACAACGCATTATATGTATATAAATCGTATTCTTCTTTATCTTAAGAGCTAGGCTCTTGTCGGCGGAGCAACCGCCATATAAATCGTATTACATAGTGGAAAAACGCTCAAACACATTTAACACTGGCTAGAACAATTGTACATCTTTTAAGCTATGTCTCTAAAGGAATACAATCTGGTTGAAGTAATGAAAACTACCTAGGTAGAAAACTTAATAAAATATATTACTTTCCAAAATTACTTAGGTATTGAATATTGATATTACTTAATGTCGAAAAAAGTTTTGAAGTTAAATAACCAAGTCTATAAAATATGTCATAAAATGAACCAAAAGATTTGATCCTTCGAGCCGGATATACCAAATATTTCAGTGATAATAATTAATAATTTATATTTATAAGTTTTTTACATGATTTACTAAATAACACATTTCTGAGAACTGTAATTAACCGTTAAAATACATTTTTCCCATATCTAAGAAAAACTCTAATTCAGTAAGTTTAAAGCTGGTTATAGTGTGTCACTCACCGCGCTTCGCTCATAAAACTCTTCCTCGACTAATAACGACAGAGTTGATTAAAAAAAACAAATAAAAAGCAGTCGAGGGTATGTCGAGGGAAGGGATCCTATTAGTTTTAGTACTCACACGCATATGCGTCGTGTACGATGTAAACTAAATCGTCACTGTCGTTTATAACTTTTAACTGAAGCCAATAGAGATTTTTAAACGCTACAAGCATTATTAATTAGGTTCAATAATTATGTTTCCTCATGGGATCATTTAATTAAATCGAACGAGCCGCTCCTTGGTTAAATTGTTTTCAAGAGTACCGCAATTATGTCTTTTTAATAAGAGTATTTATTATTAAAATGACATTAATAATAAATTAGTAACTATACCTGAGACTTGAAATTATAGGTAGTATTCATAGTTATATCTGTAACCTATACTAAAAAAACTTTGCGAAAAAAGTCATCAAACAGTTTTTTGCAGAGATTATTATCGGAAACAATAAATGTACACTGAACAAATCAGAACTAACGAACGGGAGGAAAAAAATACGGAACGGTATGAAATCTGCAATAAGGCGACTGCTAGCATAAACATTGAATTTTTTTAAACGAAATTTTGCGTAGCAGACCCAACGAAATTTTACCAGCACAAAACGTAGAACTATAAACTGTATAAGCTTACAAACTTGGCTTTCGTGACATGGGGCAACTGTTTACGTTACGTACGCTTATACTATTATGTATCAGTATATTTATCCGGTTTGAAGAGTATCCTCAGTGGGATTACTGAAAACAAGGAAATTGCAAAAACCCAGATAAAGTTCTTCTTATTAGAATTTCCATACAAAAGGCGGAAATTGTAAACGCATGGCAAATATAAATACAGATTTATGTACGGCGGCGCGGCGGTCTTGTACGCTTATTCTACAATATTATCTATATTTATCCCGGTTTGAAGAGTATCCTCAATGGCATTACTTCAAGGAAATTTCAAAAACCACAGATAAAGTTCTCCTTATTAAAATTTCCATACAAAAGGCAGAAATTGTAAACGCATGGCGTATTTGTAGTATGAGTCATGTGTCATCATATTTGCGATCGGACATCCTCCTATCCGTTGTGAATCAATGCATACAAAAATATATATGCAAATTTATATCAGCAAATAGACAGTATGACAGTATTTCATACTATTTGGTTGTGTTGTGTCTAGCAAACTGAATACTGAATAAAGTTGTTTATGGGTTAATTTGAGTTTTTAAATTATTTAATATAAGTAATTTAATCATTTACACCGCTAAACACGTTAAAAACATTCGATTTCAAACGTATAAACAAAAATTTTGAGTTCTTTTTAATTTTGAAAAAGTGCATTACATGCCGAAATAAATAAGATGCATTTTATCTTTTGCCAAACAATAGTGCTCTTCTTCTACTTAGCGTTATCCCGGCTGGAGCCAGGATCCGCTTTCCGACTCAATCTACTCTACTTTGCCCAATCTTACTATCATAATCTTACTTAGCACTAACTTATAAAAATTGTAATGTATAACCTGGGGTGTTATCAAAACTTTGCACATGTTCAACAACATTTTCAATCACATCCTAACTACTGAATCCTTCTCAAATACTAAACTTGTTCTCGCAACGCCGCGTTTCAGAACTGTTTCCTATCAATCCTGAGCTCTTAGCTCTAGGACTCTTGAAGAAGGGACAGCACTCATAAGGCCTAAGGACAAATCCAAACTATTTTCGAATGTGTCGCGTCTTACAAGTTTTTTTTACTGGTTAATAAAATATACATGAAGCTTTATTCTGAATCTCTAACAAACTTATTGTGTAGAGTAACAGGAAGACTCCAAAAGGCGTTATAGGAAATTGAAATTCAAATCACGTCACCTTTGGTTAAAGGTTTATTTTATTCATCATTCTTAATAGAGAAGAATGGCTTCGTCAAAACCTCTAACATAATAAAATCAGCAAGTTATAGTTGGGAAAGTCTGTCAGTCTGTGTTGCGTACGCGTATAGGCAAGCACATCCACGTAAACTTACTTTCCCTCATAAATGTACCTATAAAACTATAAAATTATTCATGTTTCGGCTCGTATTCGGTCCGTAAAACATAAAAACAAAGACCTTATCATGCACGTACAAAAAAATGCGCCTTTATTTTGTATTCAAAATATTTATTTGTTGTCAAAGTATTTATTGTATGTCCATGGACTTAATATTTTTCTCCGTAATATGATTTACATTGGCGCGGGCTCACTTTTATTGCTGTGGTACTTCTTCTTAGTTATCAGCTGTCAATGACTATTAATTTAGTCAGTTGTGGAGGATTCATGAGTATGATGTATGAGAACAGCTAAGTATAAATTGGATGGCCAGGTCTAGATGTTATAATTCTACAATTAAAAACAATTTTTGACTAACTAGTTAGTAATTTAATGCCTGAGCTATGGCTAAAATGTCTAATGGGAAGGAAATGACCACAGGATGTGCTTGGCTGCCTTAGGCCACCATAATGTCTGGTCTGTCGGATATCTTGATACCTGCTAACTGTACATATGCAAATAAGGCTGCCAGCAAGGATTTCCTTTGCTGACTGTAGGTACATATAAAGTGCCAAGGAGGCCAAGTCTGTTATATCACCTGTCTATGGAGTGGCTGAATATTTTTGCATTTTAAAATTACGTAATTATAGGTTCCTCATTCAATGGAAATCAAACACTTTACGCTGTTCATGAAATTATCAAGACAAAAAGGGCACTGGACAGACAAATTCAAGATAGGTTTGCGTGTGGTAAAACTAATTACACTGAGCTATGTATGGCCCATTTTTACTGCAAATAGGTATGTCAATGTTATTAGGGTTTATTTTGTAAATTTATTTTATTTTATTTTATTTACACAGATATTTTATTTTGTCTCACTTTCGCTTTTTTGCAATTTGAGTGTGATTCAAAATAACGAATAAGTACTTACATTTGTTTGATGAGGTAGATATGACTGAGTGTGTAGATATTTACGTATAATTTTGACTTACTTCAATAATGTGTGATTAGGTTTGACAATAAATCAACAACTAAGTAAAATATTATTATAAGTATTATACATATGTTCTTCAATATTTTGTCAAGTATACACCAAAACTCTTGCGATAACACTTTCATTGTTCTAATTATCTCATTTTACCTTTATCATAACAATGTGTTTGTTGGAAATTACTTATCTCTAACATTTTTTGCATAAAACTCATAAAGACTAATCCACAGACTTCTAAAGAGATACAAAACAATCTGTACACTGTATATTACATTGTACATTTACTGCTACATTTTATATATTTTCTAATTCATGAATAGGTTTTTGTTTACAGAATCATACTAAATTACTTTACTTACATAGTTATATAAAAGCTGCCATTATATCCTTGACTGAAAGTAAACTGATAATAGAAGCAGGCTGATAACCGTTTTCCACCCTAATCAGGGTCAACATGGCAACACAGGACGCACCAGCGGACATCCTCTGATAACAGCTTTTACTCGCAATAAAATAATTACAATATTTTTGCCTTCACATCTTTTTTAGTGAAGCAATGAATGTGACAGTTGATTTAAGTAGTCATTTCAGGCATTATACATACAGAAAGACAGGTTGTAATAAACTGTAAAACTTTCACAAAGATAAAACTTTTTTTAATGGACTTTTTAATGAAAGTTAATTAATGAAATTGTATGAGAGATTCAAGGTGTAATGAAAATTGTTTAGTTTTGGGATATATCTTGTATCCTGTCACCCTATAACACAGCACCTGCCTGGGCAACATCTGGGCTTGCTCCATGCAAGATATACCCCACTTCTAAAATCTTCTTCTTCAAACTGATTGGATGAGCTAAGTAAGGTCCGCCCCTGGCCATGCAACGGCTCACAAGACTCATTACTGATTAATTTATCGATCTCAATTATACAATCCAAAGATCTTAATTATTAATCATAACGTTCAGCCATCTTGTTAGTGATGCGTCCCAACGGCGATATCGGCAGCTTTCTGATATATTTGATTGCAAAAGACTAATATGATGATTCTTATAAATGGTAGATGTTTTCAGTATGTTTTATGAGTTTTTAAGGCAATTTTACAGTTATTGTGGTACTTAATTATTTTTTTGTTTGTCTTTATACAAACTAAATTTAGTTTCAAAGTAGTTACAGAATAAAAAATATATTTATCTATACATATAAACTTTAATAAATCCAATAAATCTAAGAAAAGATTAAGGTAATGTAAAAATAGAGATTTTGTATAAGAATATCAGTTTTGAAATTGAAAGCAGCTTCTCAAAACTTTGGTTTCATTACACTGTCTCCAAGTGAAGTCAGTGGTCGAAACCAGTTGAAGGACCTTCAGCATAATGAAAGCACAGAGATTTATTATGACATTAATAAGTAATTGCTTATCTTATTTATGTGCTGACAGGCAGATATAATATCTCTTCAAAGAGAGACAGTTTGCAAAAAATATTTATTCAAAATAGTGTACTGAATTTCTAGATATGTTTTTTTTTTCTTTATTCCAATCTGGATTTGGCCCCGATGTGTGGTGTATGGATTATGACATTAATAAGTAATTGCTTATCTTATTTATGTGCTGACAGGTAGACATAATATCTCTTCAAAGATAAAAACAGTTTGTAAAAAATATTTATTCAAAATAGTGTACTGAATTTCTTGTTGTGTATTTTTTTTATTGCAATCTGGACTTGGCCTCGGTGTGTGGTGTATGGACCTTCCCAAGAATGGGAAAGGAACCCGTGACCCAGCAGTGGAGGGAGACATTATGGGTTGTTACCTATCTTACCTTTTTCTTCTTTATACTCTTAAATACTTTTGCCAAAAATCGGTAAAAGACCCTTAGGGGAAGTATTTATATGTTAACCTTTGTAATTTTATTTGTAATAAATCTATAAGCTAAGGCCTACTCATTTATTCCCTATCTGTAATGTGAAATTTCCGACCAAAAATGGAAAATTAATCGGGAATTTTAGGGGAACTCAACCTAAACGAAGTCACTCAAGCGGATCAGACACTATCAGTAATAATGACAGTATTTTTACATCAGTATAATGACATTCCATCGTTTAGTATGCGTCAGACCATCATTCCAACCACTGCACTGTCAGTATAATGTCAGTATATTGTCATTACTTGAAAATACTGTCATTATTACTGATAGTGTCTGGTCCGCTTAAAAACAATCTCCTTTTTTTGGTAGGAGCGCGCTTAATTTTCATCCCTTTAAAATAATTTTGAAAGTTGTTTTATGGTACAGACAGTGGACTAAACAGGTGTATTTATGACGTATTTCGGTACAAACAACAAAAGGTGTTTACTAAAACGTAGTAAGTAGGTACGCAAGTTCACGTCAAACTGAACTCGCATAAAACAAAACTTACGGCGTTAATAGCAAAAAAGGATGAATTAAATAAATTGTATTATAATGTTTAATGTACTGAGTACTTACTCAATCGTTGGGCTTCAGCGCATTCCTTTGTCAGAGCTAATAAAGTTAGGAAACACACAAGGATCAAACACCAAACACTGACACATCGGTTGAACATTTTACCACACTGAGTACTTTTAAACATCATACACTCTAAAATAACTGTCTATGATTAAGACTCTATCATTTTCGTAGTAAAATAAAAGATTTAGTATTTATAAAAACGCACAGCACATTATTTTCTTCGAACCGCGAACGCACATTCAGCCACCCAAAACAAAAACCGAAACTAAACTAGCCACAGATTAAAAATAAAATAAGACTACGAAGAAATGTTGCCAGAAAATACTCAAGTTTTTGCCACAATCACTTAGGTATTTTTGGGGGAGGAGAGGAGGAAATCTTATTCTTGCTTATACTATTAAACGAGTTATCTGTCCCCCAACGATTTCGAAAACCGCTTGAAACCTTTCGACGAAGGGGTTTAGGGGTTAAAAATCACCAGAAATCGATCTATGAGGGAATTATCTTCGAAAACATTCATTTTATGGGAGATTTGAGCGAAATATACAAAAAATATTTATTTATTTTATTTATTTATTAAATGACCAAAATAAAGACACATTAAATATCTTTGATATATACTTATCTGTGGTATTCTGTCATTCCTATGTATTCGTTGTATCTATCTTATCTGGCTAAGTTCTTTAAGTTTAATAAAGCCTAGTTTTCTGAAGGTCTCGCGTTTTATCTGTATCAATTTATTAAACTTAAAAGTATAATGTTACAATAACACAAGGAAAATATTATTTTAACACGATGTCTAGCAAAGTAGATAAATCTGACACAAAGAGTTCAAATTCAACTGTCTCCAATATGGCTGTACGTGTGTCGAGGTATTTAAATCCTGACAAGTTCAGCGCGGATCCCAGCGCTTCCAGTGCGGAACTCCAGTGGAATCATTGGTACCATACATTCGAGAATTTTATTTCTGAAGAAGTACGTGACGCTGAACCTCAGATGAAATTGAAGCTTCTCGTAAATTATTTGGCTCCTGAAGTGTTTACCCTAATCAAAGATTGTGCTAGCTACGGCCAGGCTATAGAGACGCTTAGGAGAACCTATGAAAAGCCGAAAAACCGTATTCTGGCACGTCACATACTATCTACTAGACAGCAAAAACCAGACGAAGCTATATCAGACTATGTTCGTGCTTTAAAACTGCTAGCTCAAAGTTGTGATTTTCGTGCTGTATCCGCCGAAGAAAATCAAAATGAATTCATGTGTAATGCATTCATATCGGGCATTAATTCACAAAAAATCCGACAGCGACTGTTGGAAAATTTGACATTGTCATTTCAAGAAGCACAAAACCAAGCAATCACATTAGAGACCGCCGAAAAAAGTCTTCAATCATTTTCTCTCATGTCTAATCCAAACTCCTTACTGAATGCTATTCCTGCTCAAGAAGTTTCCTTTCAAGGAAAAGAAGATCTAAACAATATAGCTGCAATAAATTTTAGTCAAAGAAGACGTCGTTGCTTTTTTTGTGGCGGAAACGTACATCAGCGTATTAAATGTCCGGCTTTTCATGCAACATGTCAGCTTTGTTCAAGAAAGGGTCATTTCGCTAATGTCTGCCGTAGTAGCGGCAAAGGTGACTTCACAATTAATGCCATTTCTCAAGATATATCTGCGAACACTGCGACCATAATCGCAGCCTCTCCGGGGAGCCTTCGCAAAGCTACTATACCCATTACCATTAACAACTATACTGCAGACGCCCTTGTGGATACCGGCAGTTCAGTGAGTTTTATTAACAGAGAATTAGCTGAAACATTGCAACTAAAGAAGAAACACTGCAATCAGACTATAACGCTCGCTGCATTGAATCATACCTCTATCGTTGAAGGTTCATGTGTCGCAACTCTTGAGATTGACAAACATGTCTACAAACAAAAAAAATTACTGATTGTGAGCAACCTGTGTGCAGATGTCATTATCGGACACGATATTTTAAAAACGCACACTTCAGTTGTCTTAAACTTTGGTGGTCAAGAAGAGCCACTTAATATTTGTAATGTGATGGAAGCTTCAGTACCCCCAGCCTCGATTTTCACTAATCTGTCACCTGCTATAAAACCGATTGCTGTCAAATCGAGAAGACACACTGAAGAGGATGAAATATTTATCAAACAGGAGGTGACGAAACTGTTAGAGGATGGAGTTATACGACCAAGTATCTCTCCATGGAGAGCACAGACCCTAGTTGCGGGAGGAGGTCACCATCGCAAACGTCTCGTAATTGATTATTCGAGAACTATCAACAAATTTACTGAATTGGATGCATATCCCTTACCAAGAATTGAATCAATTATCTCAAAAGTTTCAAAATACAAATTGTTCAGTCAAATTGATCTTAAGAGTGCTTACCATCAGGTGCCGATATTAAATAATGAACGGAAATATACTGCTTTCGAAGCATGTGGCAAATTATACGAATTCACTCGAATCCCTTTTGGCGTCACCAATGGAGTCGCAGCTTTCCAACGGACACTAGAATTTATAATAGAAAAGGAAAATCTGGCTGGTACTTTTGCTTATCTTCACGATGTTACGATCTGCGGCACTACAAAGGACGAACATGATAAAAACCTCGAAAATTTTATGGAAGCAGCTGAAAAGTATGGGCTTACTTTAAATAAGGACAAATGTACCTTTGCTGCAGAATCTATCAATCTGTTAGGTCATACTATTTGTAATCAGTCAATCCAACCAGATAGATCGAGAGTACAGACTTTGCTAGATCTTCCTGTACCTGAGGATACTCAAACGCTAAAGAAGGCCTTGGGTTTATTCGCCCATTACAGTCCGTGGGTTAGAAACTTTTCACATAAAATAAAGCCCTTAACTGATGCTTCTAGATTTCCGCTTTCAGACGAAACGATATGTCATTTCAACAATTTAAAGATCGAGTTAGCTAATTCTAGTTTACACGCTATTGATTACAATGCTACGTTTACAGTGGAAACGGATGCCTCGGAGTATGCAATCGGAGCTATCCTATCTCAAAATAATCGACCCGTGGCTTATTATTCCCGTAGTTTATCTGCGTCTGCGATTGAGAAAGAAGCGTGTGCTATAGTAGAGGCACTTCGCAAGTGGCGCCATTTTCTATTGGGGAAGCATTTCATATTGATTACTGATCAAAAATCCGTTGCATTTATGCTCTCTCATCATTCGAGCAAAATTAAAAATGAGAAAATTGAAAGATGGAGGCTTGAATTATCCTGTTTTAAATACGATATTGTATACAGACCCGGAAAGGAAAATTTAGCAGCGGATGCTCTTTCTCGTGTATGTGCCAATATGAACACGAACACTTTAACTGACTTGCACAATGCTCTTGGTCACCCCGGTATTACACGAATGACGCATTGGATCAGAACTAAAAACCTGCCATATTCCATAAATGATATAAAATCTATGACATCATCGTGTCAAATATGTGCTGAAGTTAAACCACGATTTCATAAAACTCAAGGACATCTTATCAAAGCAACTGCTCCTTTTGAAAGGCTCAGCTTAGATTTCAAAGGTCCAATACCTTCTAACAGCAAAAATAAATACATTTTGACTATGATTGATGAATACTCTCGATTTCCATTCGCTTATCCTTGTCCTGATGTTTCGGCTGAGTCCGTGATAAGATGCCTCAAAGACCTTTTCTTTGTATTTGGAATTCCGCTTTTCATTCATTCTGACAGAGGAACTGCTTTCATGTCGACAAGTGTGCAACAATTTTTGTTATCTCTGGGCGTTGCTTGCAGCCGGACTACCCCATACAACCCACAGGGCAATGGACAGGTAAAACGTCTAAATGGTACATTATGGAGGACCATACAATTATATCTAAAATCAAAATGTTTGAATGTAAACGACTGGGAACGAGTGCTACTTGAATCTTTACATGCAATACGTTCGCTGTTATGCACAGCCACGAACAATACGCCCCATGAACGATTGTTCCATCACCCTCGTAGATCAATGAATGGACAATCCATCCCGACATGGCTAACTTCTTCCGGAACCGTACTTATGAAGAAAAATGTACGCTCTTCTAAATATGATCCGTTGGTAGAAGAAGTTGAGCTTTTGCAAGCCAACCCGGAATATTCATTTATAAGATTTTCTGATGGTAGAGAGACTACGGTTTCCAATAGACACTTGGCCCCGTTTCCCGATGGAGTAGATGATATTTATGACGAACCCGTACCACCGGCTCAGCCTGAACCATCATGTGGTGATCTTGCTGATACAGGCCCACCACCACTAACGAGTCCGACGTCGCCTATGGCCCTTCGGCGTAGCTCGCGTGTCACAAGACCGCCTAGACGGCTGATTGAGGAAATGGAGTAAGGATGGTGGACAAAACAACAGCTGGGAAGAATGATATATACTTATCTGTGGTATTCTGTCATTCCTATGTATTCGTTGTATCTATCTTATCTGGCTAAGTTCTTTAAGTTTAATAAAGCCTAGTTTTCTGAAGGTCTCGCGTTTTATCTGTATCAATCTTCAACTAATCACCTGACATGAGCCGGAGGGGCTTTTGTGACATGTGATATGAACGCATAATGATGCTTATTTTTAACCACAGCTTATAAGTACTTAGTGGCCTAGCAGTTTTGATGCGAGCCACTTACGTTTTGCTGCTTTTAGGTCCGGATTCGTTACGACCACGTTTGTTTCGGTCGACGAGACTTAAATTGTTTTTTATTTGTTCTTTTTATTTTGTGTGAACTTATGTAAATAAAAAGAATTAACAGTGATAACAAATATTTTAGGGACATTTGAACGAATTTTTTTTTATGGCGCCATCTTTTGCCGTATAATTGAATTACATACCTGATGAATGATTGTGAATTTTTCACGGCTTTCTCTAAACTCAACTAGATGGCGCTGATAAACATTTGGAAAAAGAAATTCTCTAACCTATTTGATCTTTTGCGTTTTTACTAAAAGGGCAGCAAATTACAAATGCGGAAACATACAAAATAAAAAGGCTGTACGTAACGTAAATAGGAACGTGGATCAAAGGTTGAGCCATGTCGCCATCTCTTAGGGTTTTAGAGAACCACAAAAAAATAGTTGACCACGCTGAATACGTTAAAAACAACCGACTTCAATCGCAACAACTCCAATTATGCTATGTTTTTGTTGATTTTCTCAAAAACCGCTGAATCGATTTCGATAAAATTTTTATGGGACCACCTGTGAGGTATACCCTTTAAAAAAAAAAGAATTTTTCAAATCGGTTCAGGCGTCTTCGAGTAATCCGTGAACATACATAAAAAAAGATTCCGACGAATTGAGAACCTCCCCCTTTTTTGAAGTAGGTTAATTAACGTTAACATGTTATGACCAGTAATTTTCTATTGTAAATAAATGTTATTACGGAGATATTTACTGTAGCTAAAAATGACAAAGCTAGCTAAAAGTAGACAAAAAATGATCCTCAAGATTACCAAAAAATACTCAAGCTAAAGTTAACAAAGTAATTTAAAAGGTAACAAACAAAAATAAGAATTCGTTTGTAAACCTATTTATTAAGCTTCATTTACTTTTGTTGAGTGCTGTGTAAAAAAATCGTCGCTATTTAGGGTAATTTCTTTAGTTGGCAACCCTTTTAGAAAACGATTCTCTTCGTGGTGGAGAAAATGGGGGGGAATGTAAACGTCCGTCATCCTGATTCCTGACGATGACGGCAGGATAGCTTTACAGAAAATATTATAAGTGTGAAAGGGATTAATAATATTACATGATTTTAGAACGGGATCTTTCAACAGGACAGGTATAGGGAAAGAAAAGGAGGGGTGCGTGTAAACGTAGGGCCGCGTTCAGAACATGCACTCTAACAGCAACCGTTTCGCACTCTCTCTTTCACACTTACGTAATTTTTATTATGCTATCCTGTTGTCAGAGTGAACGGTTGCTGTCACGGTTGTTGTTTAGAACGGACGCTACGCAATACGCAGAGTATAAGTTCGCGTCACGTAAAAAGAGCGCTGGCTGGCGTTCCGAGGATGCACTCTGACAGCAATTGTTTAGTACCCTCTCTTTCACACTTACGCGATTTATATTAAGCTATCCTGTTGTCAGAGTGAACTGTTCTGCCCTCGGAACGCCCGCCAGCGCTCTTTTTACGTGACGCGAGCTGTAGGTAGGTACTTTTCGTGAGTTAAAGTTCCTTTCGATTTTTCGAGTTCTTTATCGGAGTCGAAAGTATTAAGCGAAACTAAGTGTTTACAAAAAGGAACTTACAACTTAGTCGCCCTTTTCGGTTCAGCAAAAGGAGAAAGAATCAGTTTTATCACGGAAAGACGGGGACGGGGTTTTGCATTTAGGGCGCCGGCGTTCGAAAAACTTTTCTTGAACAAGGCTCCGTAAAACTGTGGGACTTTTTAACTTAAATTCATCTATGGGCTCCTTCATGCAGGCCCTGCAGCAGCACTGAGCATATAAAGCGGCAAGAACAAGCGGCAGCCGACAGCGGCGCGGTGCGGCGACGACCTACAGCGGGGCGTAACGGAAGAGTCCCGACTCCCGAGCAGACAGGGAGGGTACAGTGGTAAAAGTGGCCGTAGCTTCAAAACTTTGGTAAGTTCACAGATTTTCCACCTTACCTTACCCTGGCCTTGCCAAGACTTCATGATAGAAAAATCCCAAATCTTTACTTATAGTAGGTACTACGTAGTTCCGAAATAAAATATTTACGATTGCCGAGTATGCGTTATTTCAAATGTATTATTATGGTATAGCTAGCAGCAAGAACTAGCCATAAGTAAGAGCCAATAGATGCTTGATTTTGTATTTAGGACACCCTACTCCAGTGGATACCTTAAAAAAAGTTAAAGTGCAACCTTAGATGAAATAAAATCCGAGAGTGCTACTCATAGTTTATAACCCTAGTGCAGTGTTATGGGGGTTCAAAGTTCAAACCCATAGTGATTTACTTGATGAAGATTTGAAGCAGGTCGAAGACTATTTGACTAGCTAAATATACATGCTAGTAGTTATAATAAAAGCATTGTATTAAGTATATGCATTAGATATCTACTTAGAAATAATCATAATAGCCAATCATCAAAATCTTTTTGACTATTTTTACTTTGGCAATACTAATAAACTTATAAAAGGGCAACACTTTCTCTTATGAGCAACACTTCCATCCATCTTTGGTTGGGGATTCCCCACATAATTTTATTTTATACTTACTTTCCTTTGTTTGGCTAGTCTTCTTGCACAACATAAAACAATCAATTTTAGATATATCTCTAGTATTGTTAGTGGCCAGTCGTGTGTACCTACACATCATAAATCAATTTTCTATCTCCTCTCATTGTTACTAATGTAGATATTTTGTTACTAATGTCGATATTTTGATTTAATAGTGGATCTGTGTCCGTCTGTATTCTTTATAGATGATGGCATCAAAGTTTCATAAGAACGCTATAATCACTGGCTACGTAGACTTCTACTGTCTGGTTTGCGAGAGCTACATCAGAAGTGAGGAAGATGCTGATGTTCACATCGAGAAGCCAATCCACAAAAAAAACTTGGGCTTTGCTGCTTATTTTGAAAAATTTAAAGATGATCATATTTGGAAGGTAAGTGTTTAAAACTATGTTATTAGTTCTGATCTGACAGTCTACCATAATTTTTTGGTTGACATGCTGCTGACGAGTACCTATTTTAATACTAGAAAATAAGTTCAGTTTTGTTTTTAATATATTATGGTTATTAACAAGAAATTAAGGCCAAAGTGTGTTACAAGCTCTGTGCCAATTGTCCCCCTAATATAATAGGGATCTGCGGAACAGCATAAGTTCATGAAAATCTATGTTTTCAGGTCAAAAAAGGCTATTTTTGCGAATTCTGCAACAAATACTTAACAACAGCAGCAAAGGTCGGACTGCATGTGGCTGAATCAAAGCATAGTGACATTAAAGGCACACAACTGCTTAAACGTGTTGGAAACACCATCATGTCCAATAACACTTTCATTAAAGAGAACGCATGGAATGGGATAATTGGTGAAACTTGTGTAATATGCAACACAGAATTTTTTAATGAAAATATTCATAAAACTGAGCAGGGACATGTACTGAATTTGATTTTGAAAAATGTGGAGTTCATAACAGAATCAGACATTTATAGAAAGGTAATGTTATGTTGTTTTTAACTATGTTTAGCTCAATGCACAAAAACAAAGCTAACTTCTCTAACTTTTAACACAAATTTTCAGATTGATGAGAGCTCGTTTCAGTGTTTGACATGTAACCTAATTTTTGCACTGGAAACTCTCAATACCCACTTCCAAGATGAGAACCATATCAAAAATTATGAGGCATGCTCACAATTCACCCCATCCAATCTGGGAAAGAACACAGAGAAGAAAACTTTAACTGCCCAAGATGCTGGTTGCATTGCAGAACCTAAAGCAGATAGTAAAATAAAATGCACAGATAAAGCAGAACCTAAAAATAAAGACTCCATAGTTAAAAGCCAAGACATAAATAAAAATATGAAAGGCAGCAATGCTGAAAATGATAAATCTTCCAAAACTAAAAACAACGCAACTGAGAACTCAAACAAAGCAAATAATAAAGCTAAATGTGAAAAAGAAACACATTTTTGTGAACATGATGAGTCAAACTATGAAACTGAATTCAATCCTCTCTTGAAAGATTCAGTTATATCAGCTGTCGTAAAAGAGATGAAGAAAATGTGGAAAAAGGAGGACAAACCTGATGAACAGAAATCTAAAGTCAAAAGTAACAGTAGAGAACAGGAGAAAGCTAAGATACTGGACTCAATTTCTGAATTCCAAAAGAAAGGCGTCAATGTCAACTTTGAGAATGATTCTGTTTTCTGTAAGAAATGCTTTGAAAATGTAGATTTCAGTTTTGAAGCTATTGAGAGGCATATTGAAGAGCACAACAGCAAACCAACTGAGAAATTGAAATCAGAATTTAACATTGGATTAAATAAGAACCACAGCAAAATAGATATCAAAAGTAATAACTTGGACAAGAACCACAACATAGCAAATCAAGCAACCAAAACTACTGATCAGGAAAATGATACCAATTTAGATAAAGCTCTTGTTAGTTACAGACCTGTTAATGTCTCAAAGACTGAGAATCAAACCAATGAAATCAAAGCAGATACACCAGGTACCTCCAAAACTCAACCTGCCAATGTAACTGAAGAACCAAAGGATCCCGTTTCTTATGCAAAAGCGAACCATATCACATACAATAAAGGTAACAACAATGCTTACTGTCGTATCTGCAACTCTCGAGTGCCAGCCAACATGAAAAACATGAAGGAACATATAAATGGCAATATGCACAGGAACAGAGCAGCCAAAGTTGTTACGGAGAAGAAAATAATTCCCAAGAAACCCATGAAGAAATTTGTTACAAACCGTTCGACAGTGGCCAACATGTATGACGATGACGTGATTGTAAATGACAAGTATTGTATAACTAGAATGAGTTATTTGATGATAACTGAACATGGACAGAGGTTGCGTTGTCAAGCATGCGAGGTGAACCTCACAGAGGATGAAGTTGATCGTCATTTGGAATCCTGCTGGCATGAACGAGCTATGGATACAACCCCTGTTGTGTGGAATCTGCCCAATGAATTTGTGAGAGAGGTGAGATTAGGTTGATTTACTGCATTTTCATTTTGATTTGAGGTTCATTTCTTTTGTATCACAATCAGTTTAACCATTTCATTCATAAAGAAATTTTTTCAAGAATTGTTTTTGTTGATATTTTCTTCTTATATGTTTTTTCTTATAGTAAAGTTATCAACACCATACAGTATGTATTTGAGATACACAATGCAAAAGCTTAACAGATTGGTGTATTGCAGGTGTGGGGAACTTATAATGTAAAATCTTATTATTTTAAATAGTGATTATCACAGCCCTTGGAAACATCTCCTCCATGTCTCATATGGTCTTGCTATTTAATCTTATATTAATCCTTAATCTTTTCTAATTATAAAGCTTGATAGTTGTATTGTACGTAACCAGGTCCGCCCTGGTCTTTTCCACTGTGGCTTCTGCAACCTGATTGTTGGCCCATGGGAGGATGTAGCCAGTCACCTCAAGTGCACCGACCACCTCGAGAACCAGGAATATGCTGCTGAGCGCTTGGCTGAGCACCTGCCAGGCATACTTGAGTACAGACGGTTCAAGGCAAGACAGATGTTGAGAATGGGAATGGGTATGGGTTTCGACATGGGAGGTTTTTTTTTTTGATCTTTTTAATGTTTTATGATTTGTTCTACGGTATTTAAATTTTAAGTGCTCCATTTGTTATATATACTTAAGTGTAATAAGTATTTTGGATTAAGATATTATAACGTTAGATATATTATTAAAAAAATGTGATTTAAAGAGTGAGCTTGAACTGTGATTTCTCTGAAAATAATTCCAAAAAATATATCATTTTAAGTGTTGAATGTGCCATTATTGTTGAATAAATACTTCATGAGGTGAATTCAAGGAGGCCCTTTAAGTTTTGAAACTAATTTTAAGAATATTGCATTTCCTGATAACAATGTGATTACTGATATGAAAGTATTATAAATAAAACATAAAAAATATATACAAAAGGTCCTTTTAATATTTTTTTTAGTTCCTTCGTTATTCTTAACAAAGAATACATCGTTGTTACACTAAATATCTTTCAACTTACATTGATAAAAATACAAAATATGGACCCCTTTACAACTATACACTTTTAATGGCCAGCCATGTATTTTAAATTCATTTATTACAGGGTGTAACAGAAGTGTGTGACAATACTTCAAGGTTGGCTTTTACCCATCAAACTGAACAACTTTTGTTCTACAACTTTGTTGAAATCGCAAAAAAATTTTTGAACTTTTCATACAAACTTGGTTCACCAGCTGATTGATTTGTATGAAAAGTCCAAAAAAGATTTTGCGATTTCAACAAAGTTGTAGAACAAAAGTTTTTCAGTTTGATGGGTAAAAGCCAACCTTGAAGTATTGTCACATACTTCTGTTACACCCTATTATATTTAGGCTCTCACTAAAAGATATTATGAATAGTAAGAATAAGAACATACCCAATGGGAAAGTATCTTCTAAGAACAAAATAGCTGCAAATGTTACACAGTTACTCATTACTACATAAAAAAATCGCTATATATTATATGATATTTTGCAATCGTGAGATCACAACTTTCTTGGTGTCCACCAATAATAAATTTGTTTGCCAAATATTATCTTATCTTTGATTTTATTTCTTAAAGATCTCAAATTCTGCAAAAAGTACAAACATTATTTTTAGATTCATGTCCTATTTAGGTATACAAAAGAATATTTTTTCAAAGGAATTCTAAATACTGGTATTTTATGGGTGTAAAAAACAGACACCCATAAACCCAATAATCATAAAAAAACCCAATAAATAATTATAAGAAAATGAGAGAAAAAGAAAATTATACAAAAGAAAAAACAATATCCAACTCTTTGATATTATACCGGTAGTTTGTCTCAAATTCGCTGTTCCAATTATTTTCAAGTACTAAATTAACCTAGCTGTACTGTAGGTATAGCAAATAATTCTGTATAAAACAAGAGAAGTTACCTATCTTTGATCTTGTGTTGTTTCAATTATCATCTATGTCATCTTATTGGTTCTATATTATACCATAAGGCTTTTTTATTAAGTGAACAAATGAAATGTTTTATGTTTTGAAAGAGTCATTAATGCATGGACTGGACACATGAAACGAATTGGGTCAAATGAATCCATAGGCATTGGTATCTCTAAAACCTTAACCAAAACAGTCCTCTTAAAAATGAGTTTTTTAAATTATGTTTCTTGATGACAATATAGGGTGAAAATAAAGACCATGACCAGTAGAGATCTTAAACGCACCTATTATCTTATCTGAATAAGTGTTTATAGAGAAAAAAATATTATTTAACCTCGTAAGGCCTGAGCCAAATTTCATTGCGGCCCAACGAACTCAAATGTGGTTCATTCAGAATTGGAGCCAATATTCAAAGTTCGAAAATCAGTTCAAATTTTTCTCAACTACTCCTAAACCTATGTCCTAATAATCGACAACGCTGAAAGCGTTAAAAAACCGACTTCAATCGCAACATCCCGTATGTTGCGAAATGAGAACCTCCTTTTTTTGAAGTCGGTAAAAATACTAAAACCTTCTCCTAAATGTAACAAATACTTTTCTGAAAACCGCATTAAAATCGGAAAAGCCAAACGCGAGATAATCGCGGACAAACATACATACATACAGGTCAAACTGAGAACCTCCTTTTTTTGAAGTCGGTAAAAATAGGACATTGGGCCTAACGAGGATAATAATACCCTTACATAATGAGTACATAGCTATAGATAAGTCCTACACTATATCACAACTGCAAGTAGTAGAGCCCTACCTCACTGGAAACAGTTATGTTAATCACAACACAGCCAATTTTCTTAAACATTTTAAATTTAATTTGCATTTTCCATCAAATGATAAAAACAATGTAAATTTTTTCACTTATTAAAATGTTTCTTACGTCATGATAATTCTGTAGTCTTTGTTTAAAGAAAAATGTTTATAATGTCATTTGTTTCTTTACTTAACGTCTTTTCTTACCCGACTGGCAGTGTATACCTATAAACATTCAATAACAGTTCCCTTCTATAACCAACATATCGTAATAACACAAAAGTTCTCCAGCACTTCTACATTTATCTATTCCCAAATGTTCATCACATCAGTGCAACTCAAAAATACACAGTTCGGGTTCAATTGCACTATCACTTCAATTAATATTTGTCACTTCACTTCATCATTCACTGACTTCCAAAAGCGGAGTCTTCATGTTGAACTTGCATATATTTTCACAGACGTCTGTCAAGCTCTGCGGGTTGTCATACGGGGGACATATCCGGATCATCCGATCACGGTTCTCAGAGATCATCTCAATGACTCCCCAGTTTTTGAGAATGCGGTGGCAGTTGCGAATAGCGTCTGTGGAGACCGCTTCGCCTGTGAGGAAAATGATTTGGATTAGTCATTAACTCATTAGTTACAGGATTACTTTATAGTAATTATTGAGATGCTTTCTTGATTTTGTTGACTTGGCAAAGTGGCTAGTCCATTGCTTCACATTAGGTCACAGGAGCTATTTAGTACTCTATTTGAATGGAAAGACAGTTTTTGAGATCCCTACACCATTTTATCAAACTTGTGGAGGTAAAATAGCCATTTCTACATTATATCGGGAAATCTTGGTACTTGGTATTGTATTGAAAATGTATGGACTCACGTCTGAGTTTTTTTTATATTTTTATTTATTTATTAAACACTGATTTAAGTTACCAACTTACCATAAACCATTTTGTTCTGCGTAAAGTCTTCAGTGAGGCTGTCCAGGGTGCGTTTGACGAGGTCCTTCTGCGAGCCCGCGGCCAGGCGGCGGCACGCGGCCGCGTACGCCTCCAGCAGCGGCCGCACGGTGACGAGCAGGCGGCGTCTGCGTCACCATGCCAATAGAGCGTGAACATGTGACATGTGAAGGGCAGAACTTAGGGAAAGATTCGTTTATCGAGGCGGCGTCTGTCATTGCCATGATAACAGAGAGTGTGAACATGTGAAGGACAAAACTGACATGGCAGCAGAAAGTGTTTGACGGGTAAGGGCAAAGTTTAATTAAGGAAAGAGCGCGACTGAGATGAGGTCTAACAAAATTAGCAGAAACTATTTAAATTTTGGCTTCTATTCGTGAAACTGAACAACTTTTCCTAGACAACAATACTAAATTCGCGAATAAAAAATCGAACTCCTGCATAATTATTTATCAACTGATCTATTCGTGAAACTGAACAACTTTTCCTAGGCAACAATACTAAATTCGCGAATAAAAAATCTAACTCCTGCATAATTATTTATCAACTGATCTATTCGTGAAACTGAACAACTTTTCCTAGGCAACAATACTAAATTCACGAATAAAAAATCGAACTCCTGCATAATTATTTATCAACTGATCTATTCGTGAAACTGAACAACTTTTCCTAGGCAACAATACTAAATTCGCGAATAAAATATCGAACTCCTGCATAATTATTTATCAACTGATAAATAATTATGCACCTATTCGTGAAACTGAACAACTTTTCCTAGGCAACAATACTAAATTCACGAATAAAAAATCGAACTCCTGCATAATTATTTATCAACTGATCTATTCGTGAAACTGAACAACTTTTCCTAGGCAACAATACTAAATTCGCGAATAAAATATCGAACTCCTGCATAATTATTTATCAACTGATCTATTCGTGAAACTGAACAACTTTTCCTAGGCAACAATACTAAATTCGCGAATAAAAAATCGAACTCCTGCATAATTATTTATCAACTGATCCGCCAATGTAGTAAAACCAAATTTTTTCACGTATTTCTTAAGTACATGGGGGGGGGGCTACATGCTTTGTAGCCTTATTTTACTACAGCACCATATTATTATTTTACCATTAATTACTGTTAAGCACCATTGAATTTTAACTAGTAACCGATTATTCATTACAATAGAAAGTCACGAATTCTGTGATGTTCCCATATTGCGTTGGGGGATCTTTGTTAACCCACTTCCATCTTCGGCATCATCATCACTTACCATCAGGTGAGATGATACCAAGGGCTAACCAATTAAGGATAAAACAGGCTCACCTCTCAGCGATCGCCTCTGGAGTCTTGGCTATCCTGTATTTGAGTTGCGCAGACGGATGTGGGACATCCCAGCCTTCATCTTCTTCCAGCGCCTTCGCGAACCTTCGTGCCCACCGCTGCTCCTCTATACCCTGGTTTTCCTGTGAGAAAGAATAGTAAATTTACATCAGGTTTCTTTTTTATTTCATATTTCTTTCTATCCTAATACAAGTTTGCGTCTTAAGAAAACTTGTTTCAGATGTGACTCGATAGGTCACGGGTTTAAATCCTGGCCAATGTGCCAATGAATTTTCGAAACAAACGTACGTGAGGAAACCTGCACAATAGAGAAGATTTTTCGGAGACCCTCATCTTAGAGAAAAACAATGTAAGGAAGAAGGTATCATATCAACGGACTTTAGCACTCCAGACATCATCAGACAGATGATGATGAGAGCTTCTTCGGGGAGGTTACGACCCTCAGGCCAGAGAGTATACAGGTATCAACACGACTCCAGAGCTCTCGACATCACAAAGATGATGAGATAGATTTTTCAGGGAGATCATGACCCTCACTCAGATGCACACCAACGGTGCAAGCAAGACGGTCACAAGTTACCGTGTCAACAGTCTCCAGAACTCTAGACATCTGCAGCTCGGTAGCCGCTTGTAGCATCCGTTCCTCCAGCAGAATGCAGGGCGGGTATAGGAACTCCTGGCTGATGATGATCAGGGGTCTCGACCCATAACGATAACGATGCAAGGAAGAAAGTTACCGTATTAACAGTCTCCAGCTTACAACTTACCGTGTCAACAGTCTCCAGAACTCCAGACATCTGCAGCTCGGTAGCCGCTTGCAGCATCCGTTCTTCCAGCAGAGTGCAGGGCGGGCACAGGATGAACTCCTGGCTGAGGACCGCACACAGCTGCAGACTGGCTTCCAGGAGATCAGAGTGTCGCACGACATCCTGGTCCGCGTCGGGACGGCATAGGAGGCTCTCTAGTGCCGTCGCTGGGGGGAGACATTTTGTTAATTACTATTATTACTTGCATCCAAACTAAGAGGTATTTATAATATAAATGCGAAATTACCTGTCTGTCCGTCGCGTCGCCTAAACCGCTGACTCAATTTTGATGAATTTTGGTATAGAGATAGATGGGTCCAAGGTCCAAGGACATAGGCCTAATGGATCGGACAGCACCGGTCGGCGTGGAAATCCTTGGGCCTTTGTTCAGAAATGGCCGTCTTTTGGATGATGATGATGCGCTGTATGTATGAAGGCTCCTCTACACAATGGGCCATCACGGGCCAACAAGGGGGACAGAACTATAGGTTAGACAAGGACGTACTTACATATTTACTCTACTTTCATATACATATAAGGTGCTACTTTATTAGTGCCCGATATTTTAGTCAGTGCTCCTACTCCTGATTCTGATCAACTTTCCCCAAGGAACCCATAGTCAAATCGCTAAATTTTTTTTGGGCTCTTCATACTAATTTGGCCGCTTGACTGATCGATTTGTATGAAGAGCTCAAAAATTTTTTTTCGATTTGACTATGGGTTTCTTGGGGAAAGTCGATTAGAATCAGGAGTAGAAGTGCTGAATAAAATATCGGGCACTAATAAAGTAGCACCTTATATACTTCATTCCAATCAAAAAAAAAACGTAAACAAACTTACTATGGAACTGACACATGTCAATGTCATCTGCATACTATGTTTGTTTACCTTTTGCTTTTTTTTTGATTGGAATGAACCATAGCTTTGTCTCTCTAGCTAGCCTATGATGGCCCATTCTGTAGAGAAGCCTTAAGAGTTAATTAATAAAGACAGATCCTGAAAAGTAAACTGTAAAGAATAACCAACATACCCATAATGGCGGGTGCGGCGTAGTGAGGCACGATGGTGTTGGCGTAATACGAGAGCTCTAGAGCCGCCGGGATGGACAACTGCGGTTTCACCACCTGCTTGTCGCCGCTGCCTTCCCGGCGGACCAGGCCGCGACCTAGGGTGTCCAGCTGTAGAACCAAATAATAATTATTAGTTCATAGTGTCATGTGTTAACTTAGTGTCGATTCGGTTTTCACGATTTAACTTATTTGAGAGAACTAAACTTAATATAACGTCACCTGAGTGCTTATTTGTTCAATGTCCTTTACCAACATTTTATACAACAAAGTTTTACTGATTATTTCACGTAATCTTACAGATTGCGTTTTCAACATGTAATTATATTTTTAATGTTCTTAAGGTCTAAATTATAAAAATTATACACCAATCGACGGGAAATTTAAATCTTATGATAAATGCAATTAAAAGTAGTTTTCGTTAATATGGTCGATTGGACAAATAAGCAGTCAGGTGACGATAAGTGTTTTGTCTTTTTCTCTCTGTATCGAAAAGACAAGGATAGGATGCTTAGTCCTGTCAAATAAGTTTAATCGTAAACTCCGAATCGACACCATTGTTTAGTTTATTTTGCTATCCACTAGATGGCAGTCGTTAAACCATGTAGCCTCGTAAGGCCCAACCTAATTTTACGCAGGTAGTAATTGCGGCCCAACGACCTAAAAATAGGTCCAAGTGGTTGCGCCCCAGACTTTCATTATGCTAAAAAAAGTTACCTAAACGCTTTAACTCAAATGTGATATTTTTATACAATGTGAATCTAATTGAATCTATGGATCATTCGGAAATGGCGCCAATATTCAAATCGTAATAAAAGTTCGAAAATTAGGTTCAAATTTTAGGTAGTTGGGTCTTTATAGGTCTTCAACGATTTGAAAAACTATTGGGTCTGAACTACTCGTAAACCTATGCTATGTCTTAATAATTGACCACGCTGAATACGTTAAAAACAACCGACTTCAATCGCAACAACTCCAGTTTTGCTATGTTTTTGTTGATTTTCTCAAAAACCGCTGAATCGATTTCGATAAAATTTATATGGGACCACCTGTGAAGTATACCCTTTTAAACAAAAAAAGAATTTTCCAAATCAGTTCAGGCGTCTTCGAGTAATCGGTGAACATACATTAAAAAAAAAAAAGATTCCGACGAATTGAGAACTTCTTCCTATTTTTGAAGCCGGTTAAAAATAGGTCGTAGGGCCTTATGAGGGTAGGAGGCTTCAGGCGATTGGAAACCTCCGCACACTGGGCTCGACGGCAGCTCCCCCAGGGAACAGCCTCGCCGCTCTGTCAGCAGCGCATATGACACGCGACCACATGATGCAGCACTCACCGCTCCCCTAACTACGGCAGGTCACTAGAGAAGAGCTGGCCAGAGATCGTCGCTTTCGCCACCGATCGGAAGCAGTGGAGAGCTGTAGTTGAAGCCCTATGCTCCTCGTGGAGTTTGAGACCCCAGAAGAAGAACCGCCCTTGTCTTTTACACTGTTCATATAACACTCACCGCTCTCCTGACTACGGCGGCGGTGTCCCCAGCACACAGGGCTCTGCCGGCGGTGAGAAGCGATTTGCCGCGGCGGCTCACGGCCGCTTGTAGCTCGCTGAGGGTACAGCCTCGCCGCTGCTCCGTTAGCAGGACATAAGATACCACGTTGGTGCACATGAGGGCTGTGGCTTGGGCGGCGTCTGCGATTGACATACAGTTTGAATGAATGAATGAACTATTCGACCGATTTCAGTCATGGCGATGGCGATCACGACTTCTAGTCGAATTCATCGATTCCTAGTGGAGTTTTTGAATAGAACAGAATAGATTTTTTTTTATTCAAAGTATGAATGAAGCACATAATCACAGAACAAAAAGAAAAACTTAAATATTTAGATAGTTGCTATGCAGTTAAAACATCGACGTAGAATCAAATGGACTTCGGGTCAGCGCTCAAAAGTGTCCGAACCAAAAGAGTAGTAAAACGCAAAAAGAGGTCTAATTTCGCGTCAGTCTTAATTTGGTCGGCCGGCTGACTGCGCGTCCAAAATAGCGTACTGCGTCGTGAAAAGTTGTAAAAACTATTCAAGTAAAGTGGAAAAACAGGATGGAGTATTTATTTCAATTTGAATTACGCATTTAGTTTGATTTCCATGAGCGAACAATCGAACATCACAACTTTGGAAGAAAAATTTTATAGAGTCGCTTTCAAGTATAAAGTTTCTTATTAAAATATTTTGTTAATTTTTTCTACTGTTTTTATTACATGAAATATTTTATTTATTTTAGCTTTTCCCGAGATCCTATACGTTGTACACTATGGAAAAACATTATAGCCGAATCGTGACGAGAGGAATTCTTTGTTCCGAAAAAAATCCACTTTATTTGCTCGAATCATTTTCACCCTGTATAATTCATATTTAAGCGTGTTTCTGTTTGTTATAAAAAAATAAACAAGATTCTGCAAAAATAAAAAAATACTTATAAAACATAGCCAACAAAAAAACATTATAAGTGAAAGCTACTCCATTACTTCTCTGTCTTCACTCGAAGCTGCGTAAGGTAAAGTACGTTCCAGTCGATGCTTCGTATGGTGATAAATTGTTGCAAACAAAAACAACCGTAATGCAATGACACACGATCTAAATTCAGATGTGTTGTTTCTATGCATATAACTACGTCTGTATAGGTTAACTTCGGACGCTTTTTTCGTGAATTATGTACTAGACCCGTCGTCCATTTGATTCTACGTCGATGAGTTAAAAGCATCAAGCAATACCTACCAAAAAAGGTAGATTTTGATACAGGTCGACGAAAAGTGGTAAATGTTAGAAGTTATTCATGTAACAGTACGACTTGCTCGAAGAAACCAAACCATGGGTATTTCACGAAAAAACATTATACTTCCCTATGCTAAGTTTACCGATCTGATCCACTTGAATTGAGCAAAAAATATTCTAATCGTCATATAAATTACTAGCTGATTCACCAACTAGCTACGGTTCATTCCAATCAAAAAAAAGCAAAAGGTAAACAAACATAGTATGCAGATGACATTGACATGTGTCAGTTCCATAGTAAGTTTGTTTACGTTTTGCTTTTTTTTGATTGGAATGAAGTATAATTTGTATGGAAAATCCAACCTTTTTTTTTTAATAATTCGAGCCAACTCACCATAGACAAGATGCCTGCCAATAGCCTCCACCATCATTTTATGGTCGGCGCTAACCCCCTCCCCATACAGCGAGGAGTGGCTGTGGTTGTATAGGATCTGGCGGTCCAGTGTAGCATACAGCTCGTTGTTGTTGGGCGGGGCGAGACTCCTCTCTATAGGCGCTTGTAGGTGCTTGTACCTTTGGAATGACGTCACTAGCTCCTGCAAAAGAAATGAATTGACGATTTGTACGTGTGCAATGTTTTGGTAGTCCCTTGACGTTCCATACAGTTCAATTCGGTAAAAAGCTTTGGTGCCGGTTTCTATCACTAGATGGCAGTCGTTAAGCCATGTATGGTGGCTTGATAACATCTGGCCCTGGGCCTCACCACTAGCCCCACACCCTCCCTCAACAATAGCTTTTTTTCTTCAAATTACGTTAAAGTAGAACCTTTTGATATTAAAGAACACACTTGATACTCATACTTGATATTTTGAGTAATTTATGTAATATTTACAGTTACACTTCCTTATTTCACCACTACAGCTCCTTATACAATTATACATCCCAGTTACAGCAGCCAACATGGGCCATGTTCTTGTTTGTCACATCTTAATTCTTACCTTCAACGAGATCGGCTGATTGAAGTCCACCCTAATACTGCCATGGTTGGTATTCAGCGTCCTCCAGATGCCCCTCAATGCCGACCAGAACGTCTCCATCTGCTTGGGCATTCCCAGCTGTTCCCTCACGAAGTTGCCGTCGACCAGACGGTCGTAGTTAAGAGTAACTGGCACTAGGAGGGCGTCGTCTATGGTACCGTCGAGGTAAGCGTCCATTATAACCGAGAGTATGCCCGCTGGAAATGGAATTAGTTTTTTTATTATTTATTTATTATTTTATTATATTTGGAAGATTGAGAGACCAATAACAACATTTAGGCAAATGCAAAATGGATTCAATAATGGCAATAACAAATCATCGCCAACAGATATTACAACAGCTACTGTTTCTATACAACATGTAAATAAACAATGATGTCGATTAAGTGTTTACGATTGAACTTATTTGACAGAACTGAACTTAATTTAAGAAAGCGTTCCATATTAGTTTCGTTAGACAAATTTTTACCCTGACAGCAGGATAGCTTAATATACATATATTTTTTAAGTGTGAAAGAGACAAACTCTTGTAAGGTATGGAACGACTTCTAAGCGTTCTGTCCTTGTCTTTTCGATATAGAAAGACTGTCAAAATGACACTGTCAAATAAGTTTAATGGTGAAAACCGAATCGACACCAATATGAGAATAAACATCACAGGGAACTACAAGTATTTTAGGAATAATTATGTATCTCCAACGTAAAGAATTTCGAGTTTTTCAATAAAGCTAACTAACGTATAGAGTATAAAGTATGTTCCAACAAAACAAAGGCAAACAGAATACAGAATTTATTGATAAAATTATTATGAAATTTTACATGTGTCATCGTAATATAGGTATTTATACATTGTATAAATAGTAATACTATACATTGATAGTCATAGTAATTAGTGAGCATTCATTTAATAACCTGGGTCAATGAACAGGTTTTGCGTAATGTTCATTTATTTAATAAAAAGCTTGTGAGATTAAACTTCTTTTTAATTTGTTCACAAAAGACATATGGGAAGAATTACATATCTCCTGTCCAATTTTATTATACACTCTTGGCCCAACTACATGGAGACAGTTATTTGATTTGACTAGTCTTGTTTGCGAACGAACATTTTCAGGACGTTAACATGTTATTGTATTTTGTGTGCAATAAAGAGTATTTATCTTATCTTAGAAATGTTAATTTCCTAAATCAAATGAAAAAAAAAACGACGTACGTTTCAAAGGTGTACGCTTTTAACTACCACTAGGAACTCGTGTACCCGCCGTTTTGAGAAGTGTTTACAGAATGAGAAGAAACTTCCCCTAAACATTTTTTAATTAATAAGTTAGTACACTTTTTGAAGTCTAACGTGAGTTCGTGGGCGATAATAAAACAATGTTCTGTGCTACACAAGTTATGTAATAGCTTACTACAAAACATTTCTACACTTCTTACATACTTGTACATACCCGATATGTCATCTTGGAATGCATGTCAAATTGAAATGAACTTTAAATGTTTTTTTTTATATACAGGTGACTGGTACACACACATTTACAAACCTCTTTACCTTTACTGGTCATTCTTCTCATGTAAGTAACTGAACATCTTTCGTGTTACTACTTTGTTGAAATAGCAAAAAAAATGTTGATTTTCATACAAATCGATCAGCTTGTCAAGAGTCAAGTCTGTATGAATACTCCCAAATTTTTTTTTGGTGATTTCACCAAAATTGCAAAACAAAAGCATGTTCAGTTTCATGAGTAGATTCACCAGTTAAGACGTTTGCAACTATGTATCAGCGACCCTATATAGGCACTATGTAAGTAATACTTCATATAATCAAAAAAGCTTTCACTTAGATGCGGCAATACAATGAAATACAAGACATACCTTTGGGAGGCTGCGGTTTCCCCGTTCTAGTGCGCCCTCCTTCGATGAAAAACTCCAGGTTGTTGTTAGCAGCTAGGCTGTTCAGGATGTACGCTCTGCAATCGAAAAGGTAATCGCATGTTGCAGGTAAATGATTCGGTCGACTTGTGCGGAGTGGCAGGAAGCTGGTCTCCGTTTAGTTAATTTGCAGCTTCTGCCTTCAGCTAGTATCTTGATATTTTATTTTGATTCGATACGACAACTATGTTCTCCCTTTACTTGTTCTTTTCTTTGCAATTTTCCCTGTACCACTTCATCCTTTCTTTCTCTGAACCTTTCTTTCTATAAAAGTTTTCAGAAAGATTACCTGTCATTAAACTCATAATAATAAATTGTTTATTTAACCTAACAAAGGAAACCATCTTCAAATTATAGATAATTTAACATAATTCGTCTTCTCTAAAATTTTCAGTAAGCT
Organism: Coleophora deauratella; assembly: GCA_958295455.1. Lineage (NCBI taxonomy): Eukaryota > Metazoa > Arthropoda > Insecta > Lepidoptera > Coleophoridae > Coleophora > Coleophora deauratella. The sequence goes on along the minus strand of OY282410.1, from coordinate 8,800,512 downwards.
TGTAATACCTAGCGGTACTCTTTTTTACGTTACTGTTCTTCATTATCAACAGTCAAAAGACGTCCACAACTGGACAAACACACATCGACCGGTCCTGCGCTGCCCGAGAGCGCAACGAGATCGTTGCCCCGCCCACTGCCACTTCAGTTTACTTCAGTTTTCGTTTTTTTTCTCTTTTTCTTACCTCAAAGCTGACTTGTAGATAGGATCGCCGTGGTACTCGGAGCCGTCGACCCGTCGACGGATGAAGAAAGCGCCGCATCCTCTCAGGAACCAGCTGAAACCAGTCGTAACTAGTTTAAACTCCAATCTCACGATCTCATTTAATGTTATAATAAATGCGAAAGTTTGGGTGTTTGTGACACTTTCACGCCGAAATTACTGATTTGTATAAAATTTTGTATGTAGATAGATTCGAAATTTAGTTAACTTAAAATTCATGGTTACTGTAGGATAGGTATCATTCATGGATCGATATCTACGCGGACGAAGCCACAGGCAAAAGCTAGTATACAATATGTCAAAGGACGTTCACTCAAGGCTGAAATGGTAATACATTTCTTTCAATATTATTCCAACATTATGGTAACTTCTAACACGGATTAGCTACTAACCCCACATCCTCCATCAACCTTTGGCTTAACCTTTCCGAAGTATGGGGATATATCCACGCCCTAGCAGTGAGGACGCTGGGTTACTAATGAAATATGAACAGTGTGTAGTGAAACTGCGACCGAGATAAGAGCACAGAGACTTGTGGCAATCTAGCTGTTTTACTGCTGAATAGCCTGAACAATTTCGATAGTGACAAGCAAACTCACCCAAAGAAAAGTATTCTCATATATTATCACCAGCGGCGACCAGAGGCGGTCTTAAACCGGTCAAATACAGCGTAAACGTGATCAGTATGTAGTCGAAGTGCGACCGGCGTAAGGGAACGAAGAAGAGCGGCAATCCAGCGGCTTTAGCGCTGAATAGCCTGAACAATTTCGATAGTGACAAGCAAACTCACCCAAAGAAAGGTATCCTCATATTATCACCAGCGGCGACCAGAGGCGGTCTTAAACCGGTCAAATACAGCGTAAACGTGATCAGTATGTAGTCGAAGTGCGACCGGCGTAAGGGAACGAAGAAGAGCGGCAATCCAGCGGCTTTAGCGCTGAATAGCCTGAACAATTTCGATAGTGACAAGCAAACTCACCCAAAGAAAGGTATCCTCATATTATCACCAGCGGCGACCAGAGGCGGTCTTAAACCGGTCAAATACAGCGTAAACGTGACCAGTATGTAGTCGAAGTGCGACCGGTGTAAGGGAACGAAGAAGAGCGGCAATCCAGCGGCTTTAGCGCTGAATAGCCTGAACAATTTCGATAGTGACAAGCAAACTCACCCAAAGAAAGGTATCCTCATATTATCACCAGCGGCGACCAGAGGCGGTCTTAAACCGGTCAAATACAGCGTAAACGTGACCAGTATGTAGTCGAAGTGCGACCGGTGTAAGGGAACGAAGAAGAGCGGCAATCCAGCGGCTTTAGCGCTGAATAGCCTGAACAATTTCGATAGTGACAAGCAAACTCACCCAAAGAAAGGTATCCTCATATTATCACCAGCGGCGACCAGAGGCGGTCTTAAACCGGTCAAATACAGCGTAAACGTGACCAGTATGTAGTCGAAGTGCGACCGGTGTAAGGGAACGAAGACGAGCGGCAATCCAGCGGCTTTAGCGCGCCGTAAGCGCTCCACGCAAGCGGTGTGGGTGCCGCAGCCGCCGCCGGCGACGCGACGTATGGCTTTGTGACACACCCATGCCACGAATCTGGCGGAAAGACATGATTATGACAACTTTTTATTTAGTGTAGGTCTTAAGAGTCAATTTAAAAGACTGTGCGCAGCATCTACTTAAATAAAAAAATAATTTTGATTTGATTGTATGGCATTACTACTGCCGTGCAAATTAAGAACACAGTAAGTAACAGATTTGGTGCGATTGATTTTGAAACTTAATTGAAACGCAATACGGTTTACTTCAATTCCCGCCAAATCTGTCACTTACTGTGTTTTTAATTTGCATGGAAGATTAGCTGTGAGATTATTTTAACCCTTTGACCACCACAGTCGGCTAGGGCCGACAATCGGTGCCGTGCCACAGGCGCTGGATTTGAGATTTTCGTACATTTTTGTCGGCTGGAGCCTACATTGGCGGTGAGGGCACGATTTGTCAGAGAGTAGCGTAGAACGTATGGGTTAATAGGCAATAATAGGCTGTCGTTGCAGAAGCGTTTTAGTACTAGCACAATATTTACACATTAGTACTTTCATACGATATGGCCACTCCCTTGGAGGGCTCTAAAGGCGATCTCACCGCCTTTGCGGGTAAGATCCGGTGATGGTTGCTTAGCGTAAGCCACGTAACACACACATTTACGTTCACATTTATATTTTTTATAGTAGTATGTAGCGGAATTGTGCTTTTACCCCTATACCCCTATACGATAGTCTCAAAACTCTCTACTAACTAGTCAAATGTAAACATGCACAACTAAATCTCGGTCTCGGTAAAAGTCGGACTGACTCGGTGGCTAAGTGGTTAGCGATCCTGACCTCTGATCCGAGAGTCGTGGGTTCGATCCCCACACAGGGCAAACTTTTCTGTGATGAGTAGAATTGTTTGCTCTGAGTCTGTGTGTATTATATCTATATATGTATGTATTTAAAAGTATATGTGTATGTATATCAGTCTCTGGTTGCCAAGATACAGGGAATTCTAGTTTGGGGCCAGATGACCGTGTGTGATTTGTCCCGGATATAATTAGATATTATTATTATATTCAATACAAAAATGGTAAGATTTTACTTATAACTTGAGAAACACTGTCGTATAACATCGACTATCTGTCTATAGATAGTTGTATAGTATAGTTGTCTTTAGCACAGCTTTTTCCTTACAAGTGCCAATATTCTTTACGAACTTCTCATCTACCTACCAACATTCTAAATATTATAGATATTTCAAAGGTTTTTTTCCCACACTTTTAATTGCGTATTTTTATATAAAAAGGCAATAATAAATGCTAATTGTTTTATGTTGTAAAGTGTTTTCATTATTTTTTTTTGCTTCATTTGTGGTTTTATGGCTATATGCAGGTACTTTTATCAACTGGATGAAAAGTTATTAACTTGACCTAAAGCTAAGGGGACATACCCATGAATTCAATGCTATTCAATGCAGCTTTAAAAATCATGAAAGAACAAAATATAAGATAATCATCATGAAATATTGGCTATATTAAGTTGCCTATTCTATACACAAAAAAACTTGTAAAAATTGGGGGTAAATCCTGCAACGTTGCCAATTGAAAAAAAATGATAATCCAGTAAGATATGAACTTACTTGAGAACATTGTTGGACATTGCCGAGCTGATGTCACCCAGAACCTTCATCGCTTTAGCCTCGACCCGCCGTCTAACGGAGGTGTAGTTTGCGGCGCTCTTTCCCTCACCGCTGCCCTCTTTGGCTTGCTCCGTCAGCTTTCTTAGCTCCTCCTGTGTTGTCTCTTCGATTGCTGATTGGAATCTCTCATCTTTTACGACCTAGAGACAAATAAAATTTACATTAAAATTCTACAATCTACGACATTAATGCTCAAAAACGTTTCAAATAAATCGTTTATGAAATCTGCTGTACTAATTATAAATTTTATTATTTATTTTATTATTTATTTCAACTTTACATTAAGATATTTTTACAGGATAAACCCAATACAATAATGTAGTTATTACTAAATATACTCCATATAAATTCATCAGACGTAATTATTTCATATTCCAGGTTTAGATTTTTAAACTGATGTCGGTAAGTACATATTATTTATAATTTAGACTTATACCAGGACCCACACCCCGGACACTTCATACAAATACCGCGTTATTGTTTACTACATAGAAATTGACACTTCTTCATGTCTGTACACGTGTTAATGTGTGTGTGAGTATCTAGGACGGTTAAGGCTTCTTGGTCATACCGCCCTGTCGTAGGTTATACATATTTTTGTTAGCGTCTTTAGTAATTGATATTTTCGAAAACAGTAGAACTTTTATGGACAGATATGAACACAAACGACAAAATCTTACAATATACATTTTTAATGAAGTGAATACCGTATACACGAGCCAAGGCTGTATAGCCTTAGAAGCCATCACCTCTCTCCTTATGAAAATAAATTGTCTTTGGTTTGCTAATCTTTTGACATCTGGTCACTTAGGAGTTAGGAGTCACACAGTGAGGTAGCCTTCAGAGAGCGGCAGGAAGTGTTCATGTTTTATAATATTTACACTGTGTATAAAAACATTACTAAAAATACTTAGCTTACGCACAAAAGGCAATTAGTACATTGACAAATTAATGTCATATGAAGAAAACCGCATTAAAACCGCTTCGGCCATTATGAATACACATACTTAAGTACAAGAACACGGTATACGACATAACTATAAAGTTCTTCTGATTCGTCAACATTACGAATGAAAAACTTACTTATTTACCTATATTTATTGTTTATTAATTAAAAACGCGGGTTGGTCGAAGATAAAAACCGGTAATAAATTATAAATCAAAACAATATTATCATATCATAACTTATTAAACAGCGTAGTTATTTAATAGGTATGTACTGATCGTTTTGGCAGAGAAGGTAAAAAAGACATCTTTGTTTACACAGGAGTTCGCAGTCATTCTTATCGTGTTACTAGGCCATTAGTTAAATATGTGTTACCATGTCAAGTTTTTATCAAGAAATGAGAAAGGGGCTATCTCGAAATTCGTAAACACTTTATGCACCTATGTTGACCTGTTATGATGCATTCATGTTGCACAGATAGCTGGTAATATCAGCCTTGATGAGACCAAAATAATCATAATATATATCTGGAACTTTACAAGTTTACTTTTGGTATTGTATCAGTTACGTATATGAAATCACCCCTGAAAAGGATGTTGTCAACCAAAACAATACACTGTATTGATATTATGTATAAACCCTAAGTGCTTAGACTCAGACAGGGGTCACCAAATGGCGGACCACGGTCCGGACCCGGACCGCCGACCTATTTTGTGCGGACCTTCAGTAAATAAATCAACAAACGCAATTATTTAACTGTGCAAATTGAGCTGTCAAAATTTACATAGAACAACGTTAAATTAGTGTCAAATCCCATACATTGTTTGACAGTTCGACCAGCACAGTTAAAAAAATTGCGTTGTCGATACTCGAGTACGTAATTTATGATTTCCCGCGTTTTGTCTTAGCTGCCTGTCTAGCTGCTGTAAAAAAGTAGGACCGGATCGCCACGATCATATTATTTCCTAAAACGGACCCCAAATGAAACTAATTGGTGACCCGTGCTCCAAGCCTTACAGAATGATGATCATCGACGGTTGAGTATATCGATCACGAATTTGTGTTGTGGCCCTTAGATTAAAAATTAAACTGTGCATATCTATCACGAACTAGTGTTGTTGTCCTTAGAATTAACAAAAAAACTTAGCATGTTGATCACGAACTTATGTTGTGGCCGTTAGATAAACATCACCTGAACGTATTGAACACAGACTTGTGTTGTGTCCCTTAGATTAGAGATACAACTGTGTATGTTTATCACGAACTTGTGCTGTGACCCTTAGATTAAGCCTGAGCACGTGAAACACGAACTTGTGTTGTGGCCCTTAGATTAGACATAAGCCTGAGCATATCGAACACGAACTTGTGTTATGGCCCTAAGATTTGACATAAATCTGAGCATGTGGATCACGAACTTATGTTGTGAACATTAGTTTAAACCAGTGTTTTTCAACCTGTGGATTGGGGAACTTGTGTTGTGGCCCTTAGATTAGACATAAGCCTGAGCATATCGAACACGAACTTGTGTTATGCCCCTAAGATTTGACATAAATCTGAGCATGTTGATCACGAACTTATGTTGTGAACATTAGTTTAAACCAGTGTTTTTCAAGCCTTTCTCAAGGGGTCGCGGGTAAAGGAAAAAGTAGTGTTTGTAGGTGTTACACTGCAATGAAAAAATAGGATTTTAGTGAAAAGGCTGAGCCTGTTTATTTAAGAACAATTTGTCAAAACGCGGTTCTGTTTTGGAGACGATAATAACTTAATAATTTTCTACTTGAAGAAAATTATAAACTTAGTCTTTCAAATCACTCACATTTTGTATGTTTATGTTCCTAAGGGGGGTCGCAAGAATTTTTTAACTTGTAAGGGGGTCGGGTAATGAAAAAGGTTGAAAAACACTGGTTTAAACACAAACCTAAGCATGTTTTTCACGAACTTGTGTTGTGAACATAAACCTGAGCATATCATTCACGAACTTGTATCGTCAAACTATACTCACATCAGGCACTATGTCCTTGTAGTCGTATTTGACTAGATTGACGCACTGCGCCAGGTCGCACAGGTAGCGCGAGACCACGCCGCCATTGGCGAAAGTCTGCCGCCCAATGTTGAGTATGTTGATCACGGTTCCCGAATCCGGGGTCTTGGGGTCTTGCCATGATTCCTGGGAAAGAAGAAATGGAAAACTATAGACTATGGCAAATTTCTTTTAAATGGTTATTCTTATTTTTATCCAAGAAACTGAAACATTATTATACAGTGTGAGTCTTTATAAAGTGCACATATGAAAGGGGGTGAAATAAGAGCCAATTTTATCGCCCAGAAAAAAAAATAAAAAAAAGTAAAAATAAAAATTTTATGGACGTTTATTTTTTAAATAGCATCTGCTGTCTCCAAGTAAACAAAACGTAATTTTTAAATTGAGTAGGTTAGAAGGTTAAACGAAAAAAGTGAGGATTGGGAGTAGATGGCCGTGCCACTGAAAAAAAAAATACACAAAAAATAAACACCATCAATTAAATATAAGCATTTTTTTACAGACAATTTTTCTTTTTTTTGTGTTTAATTGCTATTAAAGTACCACCTATTAACCCTATGTTTTTATTACTTTAAGATATTTGACATTAGCTTTCAAATAATAAAAACACCAAGTTTTCTAACCTACACTCAACGTTTGCTATGAGCGATAAAACAATGGTATTCCAGATACGCAATTTTTTCACTGTTGCTCTAAATGCTAGTTTTGGATTTTATTAATCTTATTTTTGTGTATTTTTTTATTTCTGTGGCACGGCCATCTACCGCCAGTCCTTACTTTTTTTTGTTTAAACATTTTAGCTTGCTTAATTTAAAAGTTACAACATTTTGTTTACTTGGGGACAGCAGATGTTATAAAAATATATATATATATATATCAACGATTTTTTTACTTTATTTTTATTTTTTCTGGGCGATAACATTGGGTCTTATTTCATATGTGAACTTTATAAAGACTCACACTGTATATAAATAATTAAAGATGTCGAACGATGAAGTGTCGATGAGAAAAGCGTCAGCCATATCGTCCCCACTGTAGGGGTACGAGTCTCTTCCCACATTTCAGGAAGGTTAGGCCATACTCTATTAACGGGGGCCAAGTCCGAATTGGTGGAGGTTGTGGGGCTAGTGGCCAACCCCAGTGTCAGAAGTTTTGAAGCTCCTCCGACATTGGTTTAGGTAGGCACATTATCATTTTAAATTATTTACAATATTAAATGATATTGATAAGAATATAAAAAATTAAGTTAAAAGGGGGTTTTATAGTTACAAATATCAAAAATACCGTTAGGTATTACATCACAGTTTGTTGCCAAGGCTCACGTCTCATAGTCAAGGTATTCTCAATAATATCTCGAAATGTATAAACATAGCCAATGTGTTTGAATATGTATTTATTAATGAGCTAAAAATATACATTCGCTGCGCGAGAGAAGAAGACAGAGTACGCCACGGTCAAATCGAGAACTTATTTATAAATTTTATAATACAGTGGCGTTAGGAAGAATTATTGGATTAGTTGAAGACGTGAAGACGAGATAATTATATTGTAACGCCTAGTTCTAATAGATTAAGCACATCCTCAGTATATCTAAAGGTAATCCATCCATTAAAAATATAATATCATACAAGGAAGACCAAAGAAGATGAAACAGGGTATAAGGCCAAAGAAGAGACGGCTGGATTGTGTGAAAGATGATTTGAGTATAAAAGGAGTGACCACTGAGATAACACTAGTAATAATAATCCTTATAATTTTAATATTAAAACACCTACATTATAACTTTGAGGTGCTATATTTTTCAAAAACGGTCCAATACTCTTGGTAGGTAAGACGTGCACTTTCACAGACTAGGAACTTTTCTGACAACCTCCACTACTCCTTAGCGCAAGGCGATATATCTAGATTGAGGTATCTAGATTGGTCATCTAACCAGATGAATACGATGTTTAATGAAAAAAAATGTTTGTTCCAGTTTGAGTTAATTGCCTGCAACATTCTATTGACCACAGGCGCCAGTGACAGCAAAATCATTGGAAAGGCTTCCAAAATACGCACAAATGACGTGTCTTATGTTTTTCAACGCGCGAGTTCTTTGGCACATTACCCGCTCACGTGCAATCGTTTTTTTTAATAACAATGTAGTGTATAGTAAACAAAATAGTTCGAACCAACTTAGAAGTGAATTCGAAGCTGACCGGAGTAGAAGGAATGCAATAGGTTGGACGTTGGACGCAACGTCTGTTGCAGAACTGATAACAGCTGCAAAAAAATAGTTCTGGGGCGAAGGGCACGTTGGCAAAGATATCTGTGGTAGAGTGGCGCAAAATTACCAGACAGCGAATTTATAAAATAAAATAAAAACAATGTCTTGGATCTTAATCAACCAATATTTAGAATCTTTGCGTCACTTCAAAAGTCTGTTGTAAAAGTACTGCCTTATTTTTAACTCAAGGTTGTAAAAAAATAATTTGTACCTCAGATATACCTAAATTGAAAGTGATTTCTTTCAACAAGATTCTGAAATAGTATAGGTAATAACATATTTAGATAAATGTCTTATGGCTCCTCTACATGATGGACCATCATACGCCATCTAGAAAGAAAAAAGTATAGTGAAGCTGTAAGTACGTCTTTGTCTAACCCAGTGTTTTTCAACCTTTTTTAATACCCGACTCCTGTATAAGTTAAAACATTCTTGCGACCCCCCTAGAGCCATAAATAAACATGCAAAATGTTAGTGATTTGAAAGACTACGTTTATATTGGCGCATAATTTTCTTCAATTAGAAAATGATTTAGTTATTATATTAATGTCCCCGGGGGGTCGCGACCCCCAGGTTGAAAAACACTGGTCTAACCTATAGTTTTGTCCCTCTTGCTGGCTCATGGTGGCCCATGGTGTAGAGGAGCTATTAGAATTTTTTATGTTGATTAATAAACACCATGACGTTTCTACACCTAGTGATGCGTGAATAGGTTTCAGCAACAAGAACGTTATAATAACTAAGAAGATTTAAAAAAAAATCTACATCTATACTTAAAAATTTATATAAAAACGGTGATAATATATTTAAAAAAAAAAGAAACTGTATATGGGCAGAGAAAAGGAGAACTGTCTCTGATATGGGTCATTAAAAAATAAATTCTTGGTTCAGACTTTTGCAATCTTAGTCCCGATTATTGGACAAGTTTGCACCACGTTTGCACTCGCTGCACTCGCAATATTTTTTTGAATCGATCGATTATGCGCGGAATCGCACACGAGGTCAGCGCACTTTAGCCGAGCGGGCGCCGCTCTCATTGGCCGCCGCGCTCACGCCACTTCCCGCCCTTTCGAGTTTAAATTTGGAACATAATGCCGCGCCACTTAGCGCGGATGAGTCGATTCAGTCGATTGTCAACAACACTGCAGCGATAATGGATAAATTTAACGAGGCCTTTATCAACAATGGGTCGTTGTAAGCGAAACAGTTGGTCAATGATCACGGGCAGTGATCATGATCACATTGAGTCGCACGTGAGGTGACAATAAGTAGGACATTACATAATGAATATTAATGAGTAATGAACTGTCAATAAAAATAGATACGTACGTAAAATTCCAATAATGAGTCAAACTGTGGGAGCATCGCAACTCTAATATAGGTAAGGTACTTATGTTCCGACATAGGATCTTGTGCATCGAATAAAGTTTGCATAATAAAAGTTGCAAATCAAAGCCAGTTTCACAATAAAAAAACCTAAAAGATTGATATTAAATACAGGCTGTAAATCTAGTCGTGCGTCTTTTAAACAATGTTTCAACGCCTGATTCTTATCAACTTTCCCCAAGGAGTCCATAGTGAAATCGCAAAAAAAAATCGGACTCGTCATACAAACCCATCAGCCGAGCGGCCAAATTAGTATGAAGAGTCCAAAACTAACACACACACACATACATCTTACATACACCCGAAAAAGTACCTACCCTCCGCTTACCCAATGGGGTAAATAGTATTAAAAGAGAATGCAACTAACTAACGTATCTCAATAACACGAAAGGGAAAATATCACAGTAAAGTGATAGAATTAGAATCGCAAACACATTTTTAACCTTGCGACTGATCGAGGACCGAATGGGTACGTATAGTGAAGTTGCGTGTGTGGAATACTGAACAGTTGTGACGTAGAAGGCTGTACGGATGTCAAGGGTGCTGGATCTAGGGAATTCCACAAACAGATAAAGGAAAAACAAACAAAGAGGAGATTTACAGGCACACAAAAGAGCGTTATTTTAACAGAGGCTTCTAGATAATACTGATTTCCATTTTTAAAATTTGATATGATGTAACTTATTCATTTAGAATTCTACGACGACAACGACGACGCCGGTATTTTTATTTCTTGTCAACCCTAACATACAACACTTCAGGAAGAAAACAGATGAAAGTCAGAATAATTCAAAGTTCTTTACTGCATAGATTGTTACATACGAATATAATATCATAAAAAGTGGCGGTAACTTTTGGAATTGACAAATTAACAGAGAATGTAGTTATAATTACCTTTTTTTAATACACTGAAAAGAAGTCTTTTGTATTGATTATCTCAATCTCAATGGATTCATATCATTTTAAATAACACATACCTAAAACACTAAATACGTCTCTGTTAACACAACGGAACGAACATTTGGGTATTCAGAATACAAATTTATACAGTCGCTTGCTACTACTTAGCAAGTCGACGGTGAAATTCAATTCACTCATACTAAAATAAAAATAACTAACTGATTTTCAACTAGTATAATAAATTCAAAATAACAATGTTCTTGCAGTGATTTTGTCAAAAAAATGAGTTGTTTCCCAACGATTAACATTTTAACAAGGAACTTTTTAAAAGTTACGTAGACAGCGTATAACGGCCCCGCTACTGGGGCAGGAGCCTCTTCCCATACCTTGGGAAGGTTTGACCTTGGTACTCTATACAACATAAGGTTAAGGGCCTATCTCCGATTGGCAGAGGTGGCAAAGAGTTTGTCTACTTTGAGTGTAAGGCTAGGGGTGTAACTGGTGTGAGGTTTTCAATCCCCTGCTGTACGCAAATATGACAATTAAAAAAAAACTTTCCATAGAATAAGGTGACAAGGCAATTAAGTAAATATATTTTTTTGGTTGTGGTTAAAGTTGTTAATTTTTCGATTTTTATTTACCGCTTATAACTTCATCCATCATATAATAAATATCACACCAATCTTGTTTGTATTCAAGTTTGTTTTCTTTACAAGTCGACGCTGCGTGGCCGTGCACAATCCAAATGCAACGCTTGGCTGCAGTTTCACTTCATATGGATGACGTTACTGGCAACCAATTACCACATTGCACTTCTCGAACGTAAAAAAAGAACAAGATACGCTGCTCTTTTATTATTTATTTTCATTTGTTAGTAGCAAATAATACTAACTATTAAAACTAGAGATGGGACGGATATTTGGCGACGGATATCCGGCCTATGCGGCCAGTATTTTAGTATCCGGCCGGATACCGGATAGTACCGCCGGATAGTTAGAATGTTGTAAATGATAATGTAAAACACAAAGTAAAAACAGTTTTTAATCTAACCCAATGGCACTTTTTAATGAGAGAGTAAGTAAATGTAAGAGTAATTAGATAATTTGGTAGGTAGTAATCAGGTAAACAGACACAGTATCATCAAAATGTAAGAAAATGCGGTTGACAGTTCGGTCTCCGTATTAAAAATTAATTTTATTATAATTTATGTAGTTTATTGTGTAAAATGTAGCTAAATTGTGACAATTAGTAAATAATTAACCAACGGAAGTGTTTTTCACAAGTTTTGAATCGTTTTTGAGCAAAAGATAAGCGTCGGAAAATCAAACAGCTGAGACGTCACCCATAACGGACGAATAACGAGGATTCAAAAACCTAACGCATCGGAATAACATTGGATTAACCTGGGGAGTATTGTTTTCAATGATAGTTACATTACATCGTAGTTTAGGTAATTCAAAATTTGTACAATGTGTGTGTTGTTTCCTCTAGTGTTGCGGGTGTCTATGGGCGGCGGTAATCGCTTACCATCAGGTGATCCGTCTGCTCGTTTGCCAATTGCCACCTCTGCCATATGTAAATTTAAAATACCTAAATTACGAAAATAGCTGCGCGACTTGCATACTTGGACTCACGGTAAGCCCGCTTTTACAGTCGGCAGCTAACGATCGGTCCGGTGTAAATAAATTTTCAGTATAAATTATACAAATTGTTGCGGACGAAAGATATCCATAAAAGCGACTTTTTGGTAAACTTACCATTTTCACAAAGATAAATCAAAATAGGACCGTTAGGAATTTTAAGACGGCCGAATATTCGGCTATCCGGCCTGTGGCTTGGCAGAATATTCGGTATCCGGTTATCCGGCCAAACCACTATCGGTCCCATCTCTAATTAAAACACAATTAAGCGACACATCTCCCCGCCCCCCGCCAACATATCCTTGCCATACAGTCGTCACTCGGTAATTCCGCTCGCTCCTACATGTTAAAGGAACACATAAGTAGTAAGGAGTGTCAGGGGTTAGTAGGCAGATAGCTTCCTTAAACTGAAAAACGTACTTTCATAATAATAGATTTCGTAGAGATTTCCCATCGCAAGCGAATTTGGATTTATACACAAATACGTAAAGCAATTTGGGGGGAGGGGGGGCGGGGTCTTTTGTCAGCCAAATACAATATGTAAAGTCTAGCCGTGCGTAATATTTTAATCAGTGCTTCAACGCCTGATTCAGATCAACTTTCCCCAAGGAACCCATAGTCAAATCGCCAAAATATTTTTAGGACTCTTCACACTAATTTGGCCAGTAGTTTGTTGCGATTGGACTACGGGTTCCTTGGGGAAAGTTGATCAGAATCAGGAGTAAGAAGCACTAGTTAAAATTTGACGCACGACTAGATTTACAGCCTGTGTAACGGTCCTCGAATTACTTCTACTCTACATAAAGACACGCGAAATGAGAAATGTACGAGTATGTATAACATCTCACCTCCATTCACTTACCATTAGGTGAGATGATGCCAAGGGCTTACCAATTGGTCGGCAACGCACTCGGGACTCTTCTGGTGTTGCGGGTGCCTATGGGCGGCGGTTATCGCTTACCATCAGGTGATCCGTCTGGTCGTTTGCCACCTATGACATAAAAAAAAAACAAAGTTCGAAGAGCGAGTACCAGAGTATCAAGACACGCCCTTGACACAACACGCTAACTATAACAAACAAGTGTAACAAACTCATCTCCACATGACAGATAATATTCATACATGTCATAAATGCCCGTCGCGTGCTCCCGATATTGATATCACATGTATAGTTATATTGTAACTAATATATGTATAGGAGCCACTGTTGTGAATCATGAACACCAAGTTTATTAAATAAAAATATTGTACAAAAGCTACTTGTTGTAGTGATAAAGGTGTTGATTGATTGTACTGATGTAAGTATGTACCGTATCATAATTATGATGATAAAGTTAAAGTGCCTCAACTTTTGTCGACTTATGGAGGACATATTCCACATTATCCAAAGATGCAAAAATCTCCGCCCTCCCCAATTCCCGCCATCCCATTTCAAAGGTCGGCAACGCAATTGTGACTCCTTTGGTGTTGCGGATGTCTATGGGCGGCGGTAATCGCTTACCATCAGGTGATCCGTCTGCTCGTTTTCCACCTATCACATAAAAAAAAAGATTTTTCGAGTTTCATCTCCAGCCGAAAGACATTCTTTGCAAGGCTTTCACCATGGATTTCCACGCCGACCGGTCTCGCGCTGCCCGCATCCAGCGGCTTCCCGCGACCTTCACCAAGTAATCGGTCAACCGAATGGGAGTCTGCCTGCGCTGCGCCTAACGGTGTGCGGTTTCCACTCGAGAACTTAATTTGGTGATCCAACGGCCATCTGTTCTTCGGGCTGTGTTTTCGAGTTTATTATTTCACTTTTTTTTATTCACACAGTCCGTTGTTAGACCAATGATCGGTTAACTTTTCAACATATCATAAGACACACCCCCCTCGATAGATACCATCTCGCAAGGGCCCTGCTGCTTGCGGCGCGGATCTCTTCTCATTATCTCGGGAAGGTCAGGCCATACAATACAATACAATACAATCTTTTATTTGTAAAAACATAATTGAAATTTACACGTCAACTTAATTTAAATTAATAAATTAAACACTTGTATTTACATTTTGTAAATGTTACAATAAAAATACAGGGACAAGTTTTATACAGTAGGTACATTAGGTACTTTCTGAGTTGCTTGGGTCACGAACCGTCAAAAAATTCACTGATGTTATAGAATGCCGCAGCAACCAACACTTCCTTCAGCTTTGCAACAAAACATGTGTAACTTGTGGCATTTTTTACTGCATCAGGTAGTGCATTGTAGACTTTAGGTGCCAGTGTGTTTATGCACATATTTGACTTGGCAAGTCGTAATTATGCACATATTTGACTTAGCAAGTCGTCGTAATAAGACTCCACAAAGGGGGGCCAAGTCTAGATTGCTGGAGGTTCTGGAGTTAGTGGCCCCAGTAAGAAGTATTCAAGCCACATATCACTAAAAACTATTATGGTTCGTTTCAGCAGATTGTTTAAAAACGGCTAGCCCGTTTTCAAAACAGCTCATTTGACAATTTGGTTACGGCATGGATACGTCGACATATGCTGTTTTGGTTTAAAACTACATGAGTAAACATTATTGAAAACATCCGTGAAAATTAAATTCGATGCGCGATATTAAATACCTATTATAATTATTAATTACAAAGACAAGACCGGCAGCGTTATTTATCCACAGACATCTACATGTAGACCTGTCTTTGGGTAAATTTTACTAGGCCGGGACTTTCCATGCACCACGGCAAGGTTTGGAACCGGTTAACAAATACCGGTTAATTTCGTTCGAATTTCGGTTAACGATTCCGTTCAGGTTAAAACCGGTTTCCAGCTTAACCGGTAAATTTGAATAAAATATCGGTTAATCAGGAAACGGTTTTCTAACCGAAATAAAAACTAAATTAACCGGTTAAAACCAAACTTAGTCAAGTACAGGCGCGTCGCGCGGGTGCCACTGCCCGAGTCTTCTGCTCACTTTCTCGCACGCTTTCAATTGATTGCACGCGGCAAACATGCCTACAAAGTCGCATATTCTTCAAATTAACCGGTTAATTCCGTTCGAACGAAAAAATATCGGTTTTGGTTAAACCGGTTAAATATACCGGTAACCGAAACCTGAACGAAACCTTAACCGAAATTATTTCGATATAGGGGTCAATGACCGAAACCGGTATTTTCAAAAAACCGGTTTCCGAACCCTGCACCACGGAACCATTAGGACCTACTACTATGACAACAGTTAATCAACAACTTCTACAGGGTGTAATAAAATTGGTGTAGGACCCGTTAACTGGGAATTCTACTCATCGCACTGCATAACTTTTTATTCAACGACTTTGCTCAAATCACAAAAATTTTTTTGGACATTTCATACAAATTGATCATCTGTTTTGGCATTTTTGTATGGAGAGTCCAAAAATTTTTGCGATTTGAGCAAAGTCGTAGAACGAAAATTGCTCAGTACGATGAGCAGAATCCCCAGTAAACGGGTCCTACACCAATTTTGTTACGCCTGTACAGACCTAAGTGACTTCACACGACGACGACGGTCCTCCATGGTGCCGCTGCCATTCATGAGGAAGGTCACCACGCCATGTGAAAGCTCTCACCTCAAACCTTACACATCCGTGCCGTAACCATGTGTACGAGAAAAGTCACTTGGTTCCCCTGAAGAGGCTCCAATTTCACCAAAAATTGGCCTGGCCTTATGAAGTCATAGGTGTTTGTAATCATCACTTCATAATTGACCACGCTGAATACGTTAAAAACAACCGACTTCGATCGCAACAACTCCAATTTTGCTATGTTTTTGTTGATTTTCTCAAAAACCGCTAAATCGATTTCGATAAAATTTATATGGGACCACCTGTGAAGTATAACCTTTTAAACAAAAAAAGAATTTTCCAAATCGGTTCAGGCGTCTTCGAGTAATCGGTGAACATACATAAAAAAAAGATTCCGACGAATTGAGAACCTCCTCCTTTTTTTTGAAGTCGGTTAAAAAGTAGGAACGTACAGTCCGGTATAGGTCAATGGTAACATTACCATTGTAAGATGATCTCGCTGTGTTAGACTTTTTCATTGTTGTATCATATTCTGCTTAAACTGGCTTAAAGTCAGTTTTGTCATTAACATGCCTATCAAATAAAACAAAAGAATACATGCATAACAAGCTACTACACACACTGAACATTATCTTTGTGTTGCTATCGAAACGTGTTCAGGGGAACAAAGGAAGAGGAACAGAACAAAGTACTTTGTGTTTATATCAGAAGCAACAAATAACTAAATAATGTCAATCCCGTCAATTCCATTAAATATTAAGGTATGAAAAAATCAGCTAAAACTATAGAAACTGAAAAACCTTTTCCCTAGTAACACCCATACTCAAATCGAGAAAAAAACTACTTTTCCAATTGTTCAGGCCGATGGGCAAACGGGAAGTCTTTTATAAAGATTGTAGTCGAAATCTTGTCTGTATAAATATGTATATGTAGAAGACATAGAAGATATTAAACTAATCAAACAGTTTCAAAATTCAAGACTACATTTAAAAAATTAAAAAAAAATCATTTACGCAGGCGGTGGCGCCGCGGGTAAAACTATAAAATAGGCGAGTGGTAGTAGAGCAACTGTTTCAGCAGTGATTCCATTTTCCGCACATCTCCGACAATCTACTAAAAAGCACATATTATACATTTACGTAGATACAGACGAATGAACACTTGTGATAACAATGAAAGAATAGTGCTCGTCGACAAAGAACAATTACTACTACCAAGGTCGATAGGTCATATACTGCTACAAAAGATAATGAAGTTCTCGATTCATATTATTTAGAACAAAAGAATAAAAATAACAACTAAATCCTTCTAGCTATATATCCCCTGACATGGAAAAGGACACAGGCTATCCTGAAAGTGGTTCCCATAGGAAACAAAAATCATTTTGAAATATTGTATTTTGAAAATTGTGTTTGCCGAATAAACTTCTATTCTTTCTTTCTTTATTTTGCTGTAATAGATAAAACTGATAGAACTAATTCTCAATTCTCACAACTCGCACAATCCGGACATGAGCCTTTTGTCCCAGAAGTGTTGTGGGACAATTTATTTTCATACAAATTTCATAAATGACCAAAGAGCTCGAAATCTCGCCAACTTCATACCGTCGGTTTAATGCATCCCACACGAATAATAAAACTGTCTTCCAAGCGGCTGCGGCTGCCACAATAAGAACTGCCTAGCTTGGCCTGTCTACCTTGAATCGAGTCGAGGTGAATGCCCGAAATTACCACTTGTATCCAGACATGATACATCTCTTATAACGGTATGACCGATTCTAGAGAAGCTTATTCAATTATGTACATAATGTTTGCCTGGATATTTTGTTCACAAATCGATTAGGAAGTAACCTCGGTGAGAAGATATCAAATCGCAAATTGCCAAAAGAATAATGTTTGAAATAAACCACATGTGGTCGTAAACAGAACTGAAAATAATCGTAATAAACGTTCATCAGTTTTATTTTTACGATAAAACGAAGCTATGGTGGAAAATAAAATATGAACGGTTTATTGCATCCATTAAAGTCTATGGCATACTCGAAATAGCTTAAGTAGGATCCTTGGCGAGGTGTTCAGTATGAAGAAGTGGTCGCCAGGCCAATAACAGATCGGAGATCCGTAGTTAGATACAACATGGTCAGGTCACACATTTTTTGTTTCTGCAACAGAACATTACTTGGTACAGATACTTCAAGAGACATGGCAAGAATGTTTTCAAAAAGAGGGGTCCTATCTTAATTTTATAAGTGAAGGAAGCATGTGTAGATTGTAGAATAATAAGTTGTTTCTGAGTGTTATTGAGCGAGCATACTAAAACTCTTTAGAAAATATCTTCAAAGAGTAAATTGTGGCTAAAATCGGCATCGCATTACAGTCATGCTGCCAATGCAATGGCAGTCAACGACATATAGAATTTACTTTCACATAAAGAAGAAGACAGATGCAAAGTACATTTACCCTGGTTTATATGAAATTGCATGGGAAAGTCAAGGTTAGCGAAACTGGGCAACTACAACTATCAATATAACAATAAGCCGGATTGGAATAGTTCGGTATTTCCTTCATTCATTGTCTGTGTTCTTTAACAATGCAAGTGAAGCGACTATAACAAATCACTGGAAAATATAAACAAATCGTATGTTTCGTATTTCATACGTAGCAAGTGTACACATAAGTGTAAAACATATTTTTATATGACCACGCTGAATACGTTAAAAACAACCGACTTCAATCGCAACAACTCCAATTTTGCTATGTTTTTGTTGATTTTCTCAAAAACAGCTGAATCAATTTCGATAAAATTTTATGGGATCACCTTGTGAAGTATACCATTTTAAACAAAAAATGAAATTTTCCAAATCGGTTCAGGCGTCTTCGAGTAATCGGTGAACATACATAAAAAAATAAAAGATTCCGACGAATTGAGAACCTCCTCCTTTTTTTTGAAGTCGGTTAAAAATGCTTCTCGTCGTATAGCAAGCACGGTAAGCGGCTATACATTTTTCGCTTCTCGTATTCCTTACATGACTTCGCTACTATACAATTAAATGGCGATGGGTAGGGAAGAAAATTGACTTCTCTCAAAAAATTTACTCATCAGCTGATGGTTTTGTGTTAGGCGGATCTCACACTGTCACACTGCAACGGAATCCGCTCCGGTGTGTTGGGCTACGATTTTTTTCCTTTGACAGTGTCAAGTAAAAATTCACAGCTTTGCACACCGGAGCGGATTCCGCCGCAGTGTGATAACCGCCTTATAGTTGAAAAAATCCAAACACCTCTTTCCCTTAATTATCTTTCCAGTTGCATAAAGAAACAGACTGGTGAAGACAAAACAATGTCAGTACTAAAGAAGACACCTCGACCTAAATCTACTTTATAGCCTGACTCGTAGCTATCGCATACGAAGGTCGTTTCCTGAGGTCAGGACATGCTAGGTTGGCTTTTCCTCTGGACTTGACGTGACTTGTAGATTGATTAAGTGTTTGTTTGATGAGAAGTTCCTTTTAGTACTAGTAATGGAGAACTAAGAACTTACATATGACATACAGGGGATTAGCGTGAATCTAATAACACGTCCAAAATACTAGTCGGCAGGCGGCAGCGATTATCATTTGTGTTCCTATCACCTATATTTTCGCTACGTTTATCTATTTGTCCGTGCGAATTTTCGCGTTTTATGTCGTAATGAATTTTGTTTACAGATTTTTGTGTTTGATTATAAAGATTGTGGAAATATTTTGATCATTTTGCAATTTCTTCTCTTTAAATGTTAGTAATTTCTCTAAAAATGATCGATTACTATTTAATTTGGTAAATTGCAAGTAATTATTGTCTGCTGTTGGTCTCTAGTAGGACTCACAGTATAAATATATAGAACCACTAGCTTTATTTACATTGTAAATAATATACCTAGTAAAAAATCATACGCAATTCAATTTTCTAGTTCTTACATACACACCACAATAGCAACATCCGTTGTGATGTGGTGTGATGTTTGTTTGCTCTGTGTACACTGGAACACAGAGATATCTGAACCCCTACTAAAGGTATTCGTGATACATGGTTTATTATGGAGAGGTTCAGACATCTTTGTGGCTGTCTGTACAAAGGAAGGTCACCTATTGCATAAGATGTTACTGGTATGTGATATGATAACATCATAGGGGAATTGTCACAGTGTATAAATTTGTTACGAATTCTCTTATCGAGTCTATCGTTTGGGTCGGAAAGTGCGTCTTCTATTTTCGTGAAACCAATGTTGATCACGATGGTTCGCTAACTCAGTAGCATAATAATAAGATAGTAACACAAAGTGTCATTGTAAACGGCGACAAGGGCCAAATAATGGGTGGTTGCAGTCCTGTCGCACAACTGAAAAATTGTCCCAAGGAACCTATAGTTTCAGAGCAAAAACAAATGACTGTCCTTACTAATTGTCAATAATTCAAAGTTATTCGAAAACTTCGAATAAAAGTTTTTTTTTCTCCTCTTGTATATTGTATACTGGAGGAGACCATTTGCCGTAGTCGTCGTACAAAATAATCATCTGTATCGTTCGTTATTTCACTTAGATACGTATAAACATTTAGCGGCCAACGCCGCAGTTGTATTACCAGGTTTTTACTCTCTCACGGGTGACCGGTCTTGCGTCACGCATACTTTGCCGTATTTACTGAATTTACTGTTAAGATAGCATTAGCAAAACAAAAACGTATGTGTTACAGTTAAACACATTCATTATCTTTAGTTATGTGTTGCCTACCACCGATTACTTCTTGAAGCGAAACATTGCGATAAGGAGAATGTTTGAATTAAGTGGAGTTTTGAAAATCACACGCGACATCAGATCAGCACAACAAAAACATTGTCTTGAATATCATGAAAACCTAGTCTGTGAATTTTTTAAGAAATAATAGAATAATTTCATAGCTGTAACGGATTGATACATCTATGTTAGATGTTAGTAATTGTCGGCACCGCTTTAGAGTTTTAAAACGAAATAAAATCTATTATATAATGGCTAGCTGTCCTGAAATACTTATTAGATACCACAGGGTTGTAAGAATCATGATGTATCCATCGCCTTATGTACATATCACAACAAATCGCTAATAAAAATAGAAGTTTATCATCTACGTACGTTCTACTCACGTAAACTTGATTAAAAAAAACATTTGACACTAAGCAAACTTCAGCTAAAAAAACAACCGACTTCAATTGCAACAACTCCAATTTTGCTATGTTTTGTTGATTTTCTCAAAAACCGCTGAATCGATTTCGATAAAATTTATATGGGACCACCTGTGAAGTATACCCTTTCAAACAAAAAAAGAATTTTCGAAATCGGTTCAGGCGTCTTCGAGTAATCGGTGAACATACATAAAAAATAAAAAAAATAAAAAAAAAGATTCCGACGAATTGAGAACCTCCTCCTTTTTTTGAAGTCGGTTGAAAATATTTCCAGACTTATCATAATCTTTCCACCAAATATGACTTCATCATCGCAAAGATTGACTATTTAAATAGGTGCAACATGTGAATATCATGAAAAGATCACGCGTTGGCTTTGAACTTTGTTTGAATACAATGTAATATGATTTATGTGATGGACATACAGTCATACAGAGTTCATAATTTTGGCGAAAAAACCTTTAACCTCTTACACATACGACATTTATTTTCTAATGGGAGCTTACTTGAGTTTAATAAGTCATATTAATTTCACGCCTATTAACCCTTTATTAACCGACTTCAAAAAAAGGAGGAGGTTCTCAATTCGTCGGAATCTTTTTTTTTATGTATGTTCACCGATTATTCGAAGACGCCTGAACCGATTTGGAAAATTCTTTTTTGGTTTAAAAGGGTATACTTCACAGGTGGTCCCATATAAATTTTATCGAAATCGATTCAGCGGTTTTTGAGAAAATCAACAAAAACATAGCAAAATTGGAGTTGTTGCGATTGAAGTCGGTTGTTTTTAACGTATTCAGCGTGTTCAATTATTTTAATGAACGCAGTGATTAAATCAGTCATATTTTAGGAATTCGCATACGTAATTAAGGTGTATGAATTACTGTGTTGGTTGCATTGGGATTGATTCACTTTCATCAAAAAGTCATCATCCTATAGGCGTATTATTAAACATACCAGTGGGTCTCCTTCACTGTGTTCCGTAGTATACATAAGCACCACCAGATTTTTTTTAAATTGTCTCTGGCACCACTAAACATGAACTGCCACGGCTTGATAGATTTTGACATGCGAGGTGCCTGTCGTTAGATTCTATATTGACATAGGAGGATACATTTTATGCAGTGGGGGTTTTTTTTAAAATTGTTTGCTAACCGTTGAAGACCCTAAGCGGACCAGACACTATCAGTAATAATGACAGTATTTTTACATTAGTATATTGACATTCCATCGTTTAGTATGCGTCAGACCATCATTCCAACCACTGCACTGTCAGTATAATGTCAGTATATTGTCATTACTTGAAAATACTGTCATTATTACTGATAGTGTCTGGTCCGCTCTAGATCCCGTGGAAGGCCCTGGAAGCGCTCGCTTGACGTAGTGAGAGCGGAAATGAGAGCAAATGATTTTACTAAGGATGATGTTGAAGATCGGGCAAAGTGGACTAATGTGGATCGGGTGAACGTCTCACTTGAGTCTTCTTAACAAAGTGTGAGAAGTTTCTACTTGAGTCTCCTAATCTTAACTAATATTAAGGGGTTATTAAGAGTGTAGTTGAGGGACTTACTTGAGTCTCCTAATGTGAACACGCGTTAAGAGGTTACTTCGGGTACATTGGAGGGACTTACTCTACTTGAGTCTCCTAATGTTAACAAACGTTAAGAATTACTTAAGAGTATATTTGAGAGACTTACTCTACTTGAGCTTCCTAATCTTAACAAAGTCTGAGATGTTACTTAAGAGTTCAGTTACAGAACTTACTCTACTTGAGTCTCCTAATGTTAACAAACGTTAAGAAGTTACTCAATAGCAGGGTTCGGAACCCGGTTTTTTGAAAATACCGGTTTCGGTCATTGACCCCTATATCGAAATAATTTCGGTTAAGGTTTCATTCAGGTTTCGGTTACCGGTATATTTAAACCGGTTTAACCAAAACCGATATTTTTTCGTTCGAACGGAATTAACCGGTTAATTTGAAGAATATGCGACTTTGTAGGCATGTTTGCCGCGTGCAATCAATTGAAAGCGTGCGAGAAAGTGAGCAGAAGACTCGGGCAGGGGCACCCGCGCGACGCGCCTGTACTTGACTAAGTTTGGTTTTAACCGGTTAATTTAGTTCTTATTTCGGTTAGAAAACCGCTTCCTGATTAACCGATATTTTATTCAAATTTACCGGTTAAGCTGGAAACCGGTTTTAACCTGAACGGAATCGTTAACCGAAATTCGAACGAAATTAACCGGTATTTGTTAACCGGTTCCGAACCTTGCTCAATAGTACATTTGAGGAACTTACTCTACTTGGGCTTCCTAATCTTAACAAAGTCTGAGAAGTTACTAAGAGTGCAATAGAGGGACTTACTCTACTTGAGCTTCCTAATCTTAGCTAACGCTGAGAAGTTACTTATGGTTAGAGTACATTTGAGTGATTTACTCCACTTGAGAACAAGCGTTAAGAAGTTACTGAGTAAGTTGAGGAACTTACCCTGGACAGAGGAGCACACCGGGAGCACGCCAGTCCCGCGGGCGGGCGCACGATGGGCTGCGGCGGAGGCACCGTCACTTCCTCCTTCACTCTGTATAGCGCCGAATTTCTCACCTGTTGGAATTTATTACACATTGTAATATTTTTATTTTTCTGTAATTGTGGCAGCACTGCTGCTTGTTAGAGATAAGATGGCGTCCATCGCTCTCAGTACCAAAAATGTAAAGCTCTTTAATTTAAATTAAAACAGTTCACTTTGAAGCATAAAAATGAGTTTTACTAGTGGCCAAACACTGTATATTACACGTTTGGCGCTATTTATTTATGTATTGATTTATTTAAATTGTTGATACTATCAATAATATACATATAGCGATAGCGGAATGCAAAATAATATTTTATAACGTCTAAAAACAAATGCGGATGTCGGAAGTTTCTTTACTATCATAAAAGTTATAAATTAATTCAGATATCATATTACAGTTTTCAAAAAGTACAGTTTTCAAACGACAACGCAACCTTAAATTACGAACATTGCGTGATCTTATGTAAGAAGTGTAACAAGATGAATATTTGGGTCGCTAAGTGTTTTTTTTTTTCTGTGTAATAGTGGCGACTGTGGCCGGCCATTTGTGGAGCAATACACGATTGTGCGCGCGAGTATAACTGACCTAGTACCTTCTCTAGTAAGTTGGTATTTGGTAAAGTAATTGGTTAATTTACACATTGCAATGTTTTACTTGTACATTTCCTAGGATGTAAATATCAAGTAGTATTATTAGAGATAGCTTCGATCAGTTGGGACAGGAAGCAAAGCTATTGCCACCTAAAAAAAACAGAAACAGCCGTTCGCATCAAGTCACATTATAGGAACTCTTTAGTCCTTGTGGTTGCGTCTGAAACCAACTCCCCTGTCGTTGACGGGCCCCTTTTAAACATAAAAAAGAATTTTCCAAATCGGTTCAGGCGTCTTCGAGTAATCGGTGAACATAAATAAAAAATAAAAAGATTTCGACGAATTGAGAACCTCCTCCTTTTTTTGAAGTCGGTTAAAAAAGCAGTATAAGTAATAAACCTCTTCCAGAAAAACCTCGAAGTAGAGAAGAACACGACTATTATCAGACGAGACTACGGCAAGTGCTTAATAATAATACTGGATTTAATTCGATATCACGTGACTCACAGCGACATCGGCCTCGATCTTGGCGTACATGTCGGGGCGGCGGCGGCGGCGCGCGCGCACCGCGGCCCGCAGCGAGCCGGCGCCGGCGTCGCGGCCGCACCACCCGCCGACGCGCTCGCCGACCACCTCTAGCATGTCGGCTACGCGGCTGCAACAAGTGATAGGTAGCTACGTTAGAAATATACTAGGTATAATATGCATAGCTAGCTACAGGAGTGGCTGCGACCATGCTATATTGAAAGAGCACAAATAAATGTCAATGCGCTAATCATCTTGTATCCGTTCACCCATCCCTTCAATATATAACAGTTAGGCATAGGTATCTTGGGCACTAGCGACCAACCTAAACTATAGAAACCATACACACATCGCGTCGCGCACTTGGCCGAAATTGGCTTGGTCGCTGCGACCACTGGTCGTGGTCGTACCCAGCTGGATGGTATGTCATACAGTATGACCACTCTCTCTCTTTTTAATATCATCATCATCAGCCGAAAGACGTCCGCTGCTGGACAAAGGCCTCCCCTAAGGATTTCCACACCGACTGGTCCTGCGCTGCGCACAACCTTCACCTTTTTAATATAATAAATAATATTTATTAAGTCATAACTGGTGTACAGAGTTCTAACAGAAACATGTCATTCAAAATTACAATTCAAAAGGACCTTACTCCCTGCGGGTAAAATCCGGTGACAATTGCTTAGGAGAAGCAACGGGTGTGGTGGAGTATTTTTTTTTTTTATGGCAGAGGTGGCAAACGAGCAGACGGATCACCTGATGGTAAGCGATTACCGCTGCCCATAGACACCCGCAACACCAGAGGAGTCACAAGTGCGCTGCCGGCCTTTGATATGGGAGTACGCTCTTTTCTTGAAGGTTTGAATGTCGTATCGGTCCGGAAATACCGCAGGCGACAATTCATTCCCCAGTTTGGTTGTGCGAGGCAGAAAGTTTCTAGTGAAACGCACAGTTGTGGACTGCCAACCATGGAGGAGATGAATATATTGGGATGAGTATACTGTTGTTCGCTAAAATAGTGCAGATAAAAGGAGGTTTTTTTTCTTGTGAATTTAAACGTAGAAGTTTTCTGTCGTCTCAAACTTACTTAATTAAATAATCAATTACGAGTCTCTTAATTATTGTATAATACATTGATAAAAATAGTAGGTTATAAAATAAATATTGTTCAGCAGACAAAACAAATGCATATCGCAAAATTATACTATACATAGATAATTTATTATGAAGTATTATTTTGTATATCCGTATAGGAATAATCGAATTGCCAAAAAAATCGACTAAATACAGAGCCCCGGGCCCCGGTCACAAACAATAGTATTATAAAACTACGCGGCGGACTTCATATGCTGAGTCTCGTGGGTTTGATAACCATCCTGGGCAAAAAAAAGGCTTTAAAAATTACAAAATACAAACAAACGATACACCCAACAGTCGGTTAGATTGTACGACTTTCTATTTTTTTTTGTTATTGTGCGAATACTTACTTGATACTACAGTAAAGAGGATTTGACTTGAGTTAGTTCAATTGATAACTTGGGTAGTTTTATGCACTGGTCAAGCTAGGCAACTTGAAATGCATACAAGTGCATTTCTCATTTCGCTCAAAGAGCGCGTTCGGTCATTGCTGCTAACGTTAGCAACAGATGTAAACAAAGAAGTTCAATGGACTGATCAAAACAATACAATACCCGGTGATAAATACGCTAAATACTCGTTAGACATACAAGAGTGCAGTGTAAATAAACAAACATCTAAGTACTAGGAAATATGTACATATAAGACAATGCGTGAGTAAAGAACCTTATCTCTTTTATGCATGAACCGAGGAAAATACCTTTATATCAGTACAACTGCGTATTTTTAGTGATAAACACAGATAGATCTTCCCGAGGTATAGGAAGAGACCCTTGCCCCTGTAGTGAGGTCGATATGGATTAATCTATCAGAGATAAGGATAGAGACCCTTGCCCCTGCAGTGGGGATGATATGGAATTATGGATTGTTAGCACAGATTGAAAAATGTTTAAGAGCAGCAATAAAAGGCACTAAATTTCAGGGATACAGATAATATAAATACTCTTAATTGGATAGATAATGGAATATATTTTTATATTGTTGAAAAATTACTAAACGATCACTTAAAAATTATTTTGTAACTTTTTTTGACGAAAATAAAAACCAAAACATACCTTGAGGTAAAGAACCAGTACAAAATGGCGGTGAATATGGCCAACTCGGCAGCACCAGAAGCCACCCTGACGTGTTCCACCACCGTCCAGACATTTATCATGGTCTCCATCGTAGACCCGTATCGCGACCAACCACCGCCGACAACCACTACATCACCCGTCCCGTTCCAAACCACGAACTGTTCCGATTTAATTTTGATTGACTTTTAGTACACGCTCATTGAATATTAGATCATTTGATTCACTTTGATTGAGTTTTATTTTCACTT
This sequence comes from Coleophora deauratella, assembly GCA_958295455.1. Classification (NCBI taxonomy): domain Eukaryota; kingdom Metazoa; phylum Arthropoda; class Insecta; order Lepidoptera; family Coleophoridae; genus Coleophora; species Coleophora deauratella. The sequence goes on along the minus strand of OY282410.1, from coordinate 8,772,997 downwards.
TGCTTGTAAATTGCACTTCACTATGTAGGTCTTTTAATGTTTTTACTTAAAATTAAATTTGACTTACTTTTATTTTAATTAATTTCACTTTGATTGAGTTTTCTTTTGTTTTTGTATTGCTTATAAAGCTTTTCTAGATAATTGGCAATAGTTCTAATCCGTGGAGCAATTAACATCAAAAACAATCACTGAAAACAAGATAAAAACAAATCTTGTCGATTTCAATTTCTTTGCGGATACTGACTAAATACAGAAAATTTTCCTACAGCTACACGTTATTAAAGTGGAATATTTTATTATATTGATAAAGAATGTAGACGAGACGAGAGCCAAGCGAGCACTGCGCGAATCCACATCAGTTCGCTTTGGCTTGTGTTCAATTGACCCGCGATCAGGACCCTGCCCTCGGTATGCCTCCTAATGCTTATCATATGATGACATATCACACGGCATACGGGCGTGTCACTACCGTGCGCACGTGACTTCGTCCCAGCTAAGATAGGATAGCTTTTAAACTTTTCCATTAACATTTTCCACGATTTTCATAAAACGCTGTCTTAGAATCTATGCTGGGTAATAAATATATCATCATCACCTAAAACGCATCCACTGCTGGACAGACCTCCCAAAGTAGCTTCTGCAAGGCTTCACCAGATCATTATCAATCCATCTGACGGGATTTTTTTATATTCTCTGGTCGTCTTTATGTTTACTTTGTTCTTTTTTTCTTATTTTTATTTATCTTCAAATGCAGCCAGCAACTTACTAAGGAGGCGACAGATCGCGAGGCTTCGCGCAACACTATTCGGGAACAAAATTATTTTAATTTCCTCGTGATCGGGTGCTGTCCGTGTGAACTGACCTGCTCGTCATTGGTTTTTGGAATTGTTAGTCATTAGCTACAAATAATTTTTACTTTTATCTCTTTTGAATCCTTTATTTATTCTTATTTTTGTATATTTTATTTACAGACATGACATTGTATAATTCATTTATTGATCTAGCATTAAGATGTAATAGAATATAAGACTTTAAAAAAAAATGTGTTGGAGGGAGTTTCTTTAGGGCCCGCCGTTTCTTCTGCCTCCGCAAACACTTTCCGAAACGGTGGGTATACGAGTTCCGAGTGGTAGGAACCTCGTATTAGGTAGATAAAAGAATGACGTTCGAAAAGTGTACACTGCTACCTACTTCGAGTAAAATATTTTCATTTTCATTTTCATTTAAGGGACCCCGAGATTCAACACATGACGGACCGACTAAGGAGGAGGCAGCCAGCAAATACATACACATAGATCATTTATAACCTCTTAAATTAGATAATGGCTTCATATGACTGCGTGATGGATAAATGGTAGCCGATAACATACAAAGCGCCAATTATCGATTGAAAACAATAATTAATAAGTAAGTGAGTAACAAAGATAATTTCTTGTACAGCAAACCGACCTAGTTGATGGACGATATGTAAGAGCAAAGTTCAGATCGCTGCCCCGAGAATGCGTGGATGGAAAATTTGTAGGAATATTAGTTTCAAGGGGTACAGTGCGTAAGGAAGGTACCTAATTAATAATCCTAATTCTAACTATGATTATACAAGGTGTAACAAAAAGGTGTGGTGAAACTTCAAGGTGGGGGCTTCTACTCATTGAACTGAACAACTTTTGTTCTACAACTTTGTTGAAATCGCAAAAAAAAAATTGGACTTTTCATACAAATCGATCAGCTGGCGAGCCAAGTTTGAAGTATCATCACACCTTTTTGTTACAGCCTGTAAATGTGAAATGTGTTTTTTTCATTTCTTTGTTTGTTTCCCTCTTGACGCCTCAACGCCCCAACCAAACTTGACGAAAGACATTGCCAGTGAAGCGGCGAAAAGAAAGCTCGTTAGCAATAAAATGATAATAGCAGTAAGTTTTGTATGTATTTTAATAAGTTTTATAAGTCACATAATTGACCACGCTGAATACGTTAAAAACAACCGACTTCAATCGTAGCAACTCCAATTTTGCTATGTTTTTGTTGATTTTCTCAAAAACCGCTGAATCGGATTCGATAAAATTAATATGGGACCACCTGTGAAGTATACCCTTTCAAACAAAAAAAGAATTTTTGAAATCGGTTCAGGCGTCTTCGAGTAATCGGTGAACATACATAGAAAAAAAAAAAAGAAAAAAAAAAAGATTCCGACGAATTGAGAACCTCCTCCTTTTTTTGAAGTCGGTTGAAAAGAGGGACCACATCACGGGTAAGGGAAAAGGGAATATGAAGCTGCATAAACACAATACTTACTATAGTGCATTCCAATAAAAAAAAAGCAAAAGGTAAACAAAGATAGTATGTATCTGACATTGACATGTGTCATTTCCATAGTAAGTTTGTTTACCTTTTGCTTTTTTTTTTGATTGGAATGAACTACACTTTACTCAGTATAAACATATATCTCCTATCTTACTACGGAAACAAAAACCAAGTGTTTCATAAATACGCTTTTTATTATTATTATCTACACTATCTACCGCCCATACAGTTATTTGAGCTATGACCTGAGTTAAAAGTTTTCTGCGTAGTTTAATTAAATAACGATCTTCAGACTAAAATAATTGACCACGCTGAATACGTTAAAAACAATCGACTTCAATCGCAACAACTCCAATTTTGCTATGTTTTTGTTGATTTTCTCAAAAACCGCTGAATCGATTTCGATAAAATTTATATGGGACCACCTGTGAAGTATATATACCCTTTAAACAAAAAAAGAATTTTCAAAACGGTTCAGGCGTCTTCGAGTAATCGGTGAACATACATAAAAAAAAGATTCCGACGAATTGAGAACCTCCTCCTTTTTTTGAAGTCGGTTAATAATTTTAAGTTAAAAATAAGTTTCAAATTAGACCCATTAAGTACTTTATTGCACACCAACATCGAAATACAAATCAATCATTAAATGTCCCATTAATTATAAAATTATTTTTTAGATTTTTAATTTAAGTACGACCCATGAGACGCAAAAATAACTAATTTTAGAAGTAATCTCTCATTTTTGTGTTTCCATTCATTCATTCAAAATTAATTATTTAAAATATAATACAAAACTGCAAAATAAACGACATACACGTGATAAAAATATAATGCAAACTGCATATTATTATTTTAATACATTTGAATTCTCTTTCACCGCTCACCTACACGACGAAGCAGAAAAATATTTCAAAACATGTTAATGAATCATTGGTTTGCTCTGCTTTATAGTATTTGAACTCTTTGTTTTTATTCGTTCGTTCATCATACATTATCATGGAAAGTGTGAACAAAATTAGGATAGAATTTTTTTTTCACATAGCATGTTGCTTATACTGTAATGTATTCATGATATTTAAATAAATATTCCTATTTATTCACGTGAAAGGGGCTTATTAAAGATTGCATGAAAAGAAAGAAAGAAAAATATTGCGAATTTATCAATCATTTTAAAATGCTTTTAACATTTGTCCCAATTAGTCACAATGAATTTTATTGTAACGCCTTATAGGTTTTCAAACTCTATTACTGAACATTTTCAAACTCTCTAATGTTGCTCGCGTTTTGCCTCTTCTTGCCTTTTCTACAGACTACGGGTTGTCTGGAAGAAATCGCTTTTAACGATAAAACCGCCCAGATTGTCTACTTGTTTCTTTTTTTATTGTTATTGTTGTATGTGTTTCTTGTATGACAATAAAGAGTATTTGAATTGAATTGATATTGAAAACCGACGAGCGCTAAGAATATTTTATTTTTTCTAGGCTACGTTTCGAGATTGTCGGAGCACAGTGGAACCAATCTAATAATACTGTGTCATTGTACGCAAATGAGAATTTTAGTTTACACAATCTACGCCTTAGCCCGATAAATGATATCGCTTTATAGTGTAAAGATACGACTTTACAATTATTACGGTTTGCGGCACAGTTATAATATAATACGCCTTTTCGACTTAAGTCCAAATGTATAATACGAATTCTGTCCAAACGTCGACTGAACCTGTAGACTTTCTTCAAGTCTTAAAAAAACGAATTAATTCTTTAAAACGGGCAAAAGCAGTTATTGGGTCGTAATTTCAATTCCGAGCCAGTCCAGCGGCACTCATGTGTGACCGTGGCCACGTATGTAACTTATACATAAATTGACTGTAAACTTCTAATAAACGTAAACATTTAAGTGTAAAAATATGAATAAAATAAAATTTTCTTTATTTTATCCGAATAGGTATGTATGAAAATGAAATAACAATACAGTATGATTAGTAACTCTTCAAACTGTGTTGTTGTCAAAATAAGATCTTTATGCATAACTTTGGCATAGGTAATAGCATTTGGCATGGCATTTGAAATAGGCGGGTGGTAGGACCTTGTGCGAGGTCCGTCCGGATCGCTACCACCATCTTACTCGCTAATCCTGCCGCTAAGCAGCAGTGCTTGCACTGTTGTGTTCCGGTGTGGAGAGTAAGACAGCCGAGGAAATTACAGGCACAAGAGGCATTTCATCTTAGCCCTCTAGGTTGGCAACGCATCTGCAATCCCCTCCGGGGTTGCAGGTGTCTATGGGCAGTGGTGATCACTTACCATCAGGTGACCCACTTGCTCGTTTGCCTTCCTTATCACATAAAAAAAAAAAAAAAAAATTAAACTATTCTGTTTGATAATTGTGTCGATTCTGTTTTCACGATTAAACTTATTTGACAAACTTAATTTAAGCGTTTTGTCTTTTTCTCTCTGCATCGAAAAGACAAGGATAGGATGCTTAAATTAAGTTTAGTCCTGTCAAATAAGTTTAATCGTAAACTTCGAATCGACACCATTGTATGGCATCGATTTTTAACAGACTTCAAAAAAAAAGGAGGAGGTTTACAATCCGTCGGAATCTTTTCTTTTTTTGTTTAAAAGGGTATACTTCACAGGTGGTCCCATATACATTTTATCGAAATCGATTCAGCGGGTTTGAGAAAATCAACAAAAACATAGCAAAATTGGAGTGGTTGCGATTGAAGTCGGTTGTTTTTAACGTATTCAGCGTGGTCAATTATATTATGTAAGTAGGTACAAGACAAATCCATCAGAAATACGAAAATAGATAAACTGGTTAGTAATTAATGAACTTGCAGCCAAATTAAACACACGCAACTTATACCGACGACGAAATTACATATAAATACATAATTTTAGACTATTAAATACAAGTAGGCAGACAAAAGCACTAAAGTGCCTAAATATGAGTACCAAGATAGCATTTTATGCTGACCTTCAGTAACTAAGAAAAACGCTAATATGTACGTATAATGTACTTGTAATATACAATATCATATATCTGTTCTTAGGTACGGAATAATTATTTGGGGTAATAGCACAGATTCAAACAAAGCATTTATAGCCCAAAAAAAGTGCATAAGAGCTATTTGTGGTAGTGCTCCAGACGATTCTTGTAGACCACTATTTAAAACTTTACATGTATTGCCTTTCCCGTGCTTGTATGTTTTCGAAGTAGCAAAATTTGTAAAGGAACACATGCACCTCTTTATGCAGACGAAAGATAAGTTCCCCAGAAACACAAGAGCACCAAATAGGTTAGTTCTAGATGTTACACCCAGAACAACTTGTTTTCAAAAAAACTGCTATGCAATGTGTATTGCTATTTACAACAAAATCCCACAAGACATAAAAGTGTTACCAATTAACAAATTTAAATCTACATTGTTTAACTGGCTACTTAACAAATTATTTTATACTGTACAAGAGTTTTTAAGCCACGACAGAATATGATTATAATTATTTTGACATTTCATCATTGTTATTGATAATTATGCATGATTATTTTACTTTATAAATACTTTGTAATTTTAATGTTTGCATGCTAGATTATGGCTGTCTAAGGCGACCTGTCTCACATTTTAAATAACACCTAATGTAACCCTTGGACATGGCAAATAAATATTCATTTCATTTCATTACAGTATTTTAAAAAAGTGCGTTTGAAATTTTAAGGGGTTACTCAGAATCAAGTATGGAATACAGGAAAAATATTGAAAAAATCCGATCCACAATATTTTTTTCAGTTTCCCATACCAATTCTTGATTCAGTATTCCGATTTAGTACAGGAAACTGAAAAAAATAATTGAAGATTTTTTTCAATATAGTATCAGTAGTCCATACTTGATTCTGAGGAACCTACCGTAAGTAAGCAATCTTCCGAATAGTAAATAAATAAATAATAATTAAATACCAATGACAAAAATATGTAGTTTATAAAAAACTAAAAATCACTTATTTGTAATGTACTGAAGTCCTTAAACAAACATAATGAGCCCAAACTCGGGGGTTTAACAAGAAGCTATTGAAGAGTTCCACTATCAACCCCTGCTTCCATCGTCAGATCAGCTCGATGGAACCACATCATTTTATTGGCCTCAGTATAACATACATTTGCAAAGTTTTAAACGATATAACAATTAGAGGTTGGTTAAATCAGACTTCCACAATTTGTTTACATTTATTAGTTACAGATGGAACTAAAAAAAGCCTGTTAAATCGATCCAACACAAGGTACGCAGTGGCCTAGTAAAATAAGTTAAACAAATGATTTGTCCAAAACACATTTTTTTTTTATCTAAAATTCGTAACATCATTTCACCAATCCTTCTACCGAGGCGGTACCAATATTTTTCTGGTGCATGTACGAATGAATGTACATAATGTGTGCTCGTTAAATTGTTTTTGTCTGTACCCAAAACGGCTGAATGGAGTGCTTCTGATTGACATAAAATGCATTTTATGCAGTTTTTTTGTTTGAGTTTATTTTTACTTTTTATTTTTACTTAAGATCATTGGAAAAATTAAGCACACAATTTCACGTCACTGATATTTTTTAGACGAATTGAGAACCTCCTCCTTTTTTTTGAAGTCGGTTAAAAACGGAAATAGGTATTCGTAAAAGTTTTGGCTTAACAATTAAGGTATTTTGTTTTTAAGATATAACTGCAACAATGCGTTTAGATTATATGTCTAATTGAAGTCTTCTTTGTCCCAGCGAGCTATTTTGATTTGAATATTCCATTAAAATAAAGTGTGATTCACAAACTCTCTGTTGTCCAATGAATGAACTCGTCCAATGAGTGTTAAATATTGCGTGCAAAGAAAGTGAAATCGACAACTCAACTAATATTTTCAATATCAATTGAACTGAATAAAACATAGTTTCGCTACTATTTCATATGTCATGTAGTGTAGTTTATTTAAGACTTGGCACTAGTGTATCTTTGCAGCCAGGTGTAGCTGCGTTTACCTTTGAAAAACTGATAAGAGCACTGCTAAATTGTTTCACGATCGCAGAAAATCCATTTAGTCCAAAACAGAAACAATAAATGCACTTGAATTAAAATTATTAAAACAAAGGAATATTTATTAGGAGTAACGTAAAGGAATTATGCACGGAAATAATAAAATTATGGACAGACATCCGTCACCGCGCGCGGCTCAGGCAAGACTGACTGACTGAGCTGTTTGTAGCTCGTACTACTAACTGCTCATGAAAGTCACACATTGCGCTGCGTTTATGCAATGAACAACCGGCGCAGGCGCATCTTTTCACAAACGGCTGAAAGCAACTGAAAATATATGGAACATTTTGCCTTAGGTTAAATTAATAACTATTAAAAAGTTTTTCACCCTTTTATAGGAATGACTCATACCCTTGAGATGGCTGTATAGTTTTTAACACTAACGATGAAAAAAATATCTTGAGATATGTATTACTGCCTATTCTACATAATAAAATCATAACAATTCAGGATAAAAAACAAAAGGCCAATTGTATTTTCCTCTGATGATTCCAGAAATCTTGTGTTATAAACAGAGACGGACTTCGTTAGTGCTCCTGAGTTTTTGATTCCCATCCAAGGCCAACAACATTCGTGTGAATTTTTTTTTTAAATATAAAGGTTGGCCAGGGGAGTGACATCCAAAGATAAAATTTAGATGCCTTGTGTGAAGGGGTATCCAAATCACCCCCATGTATGTTCCGCGATTTTTTGTAGTTTTCGAGTTATGATCTTTTTAGGAATTTTTTGAAAAAAATCAACTGTTACGGCAAAAAATTTGTTTTTATAATTTGTAGTAAGATTTTGTGGGATTTTTTAAATGTAACTCAATCTTTATGAATTGTACTTTTACTCGTAAAATAATCAGATTCGTACCATTCGTACGAACGTAAATGGCTGCTCGAACGTAAATTCTCCACTTTGAGTCAACATTTTGTAGCTTCCATTAATGGTGCGAATCTGATTATTTCACGAGTAAAAGTACAATTTATAAAGATTGCATTTAAGATTACATTAAAAAAAAAACACAAAATCTTACTACAAATTTTAAAAATAACATTTTAGCCGGTACGGTTGAATTTTTTCAAAAATTTCTTAAAATAATCATAACTCGAAAACTACGAAAAATCACGGAACATACTTGGGGGTGAATTGCATACCCCTTCACACGAGGTACCTAAATTTTATCTTTGGACGTCACTCCCCCGGCCATCCTGTATATGAACAGTAAGTACAGTCTGTGTGATATTTTCCTGCCTGATTATTAATAATAATATCATAATAATAGTGTCCCCAAACAAGGATTCCCTGTATCTTGGGAACCAGAGACTGATACACATATACTTTTAAATACATACATATATAGAATATAGATATAATACACCCAGACTCAGAGCAAACAATTCTGCTCATCACAGAAAAGTTTGCCCTGTGTAGGGATCGAACCCATGACTCTCGGATCCGAGGTCAGGATCGCTAACCGCTTAGCCACCGAGTCAGTCAAATTATCGTATTTGAAATGATTGTATAGTTCATTCCAATCAAAAAAAAGCAAAAGGTAAACAAACGTAGTATGCAGATGACATTGACATGTGTCAGTTCCATAGTAAGTTTGTTTACGTTTTGCTTTTTTTTGATTGGAATGAACCATACACGAGGAGGAAAGATTCTTGCATATTGCGTAAAGATTAGACCTTTTTGGAATACTTTGAAACGATACAGATACAAAGAATAGAAGATACAGGGAATCCTAGTTTGGGGCCAGATGACCGTGTGTGATTTGTCCCGGATATTATTATTATTATTTTGAAATGTACATTTGGGCTACTCTGATTATAAGGCTATTCCAGGTAAATTTCACGGCTTTTTAGATACGTCAGTTACATACACCCTCTAGAGAATACTGCAAGACTACGAATCAGCTTTCGATGTTCAATGCGCTCGTTCTTTAGAAACCTGGATTATTTACAATACGATAGGTATAATCTCACAAAACCTTTGTGCTATTTGGACTTTGATGCTTAGTTCTTTATCCACATATTGATAAAGAAAGATAACACCAATAACGCTTAAAAGGATATTCCATTTCCCAAACAAATACGTGATGAGTAATTTATTTTTGTGTCCGTCTAAGATAAGTGGATGTTTCTATGCCGTTTATTAATTAATATAAAACTATAATCTGGAAGACGTCATGTCCAATGCCCTCTATATAACCTGACTACGCGCACATAAATATTGAAATAATATTAATCGTTCATAATTTACTTATCCCCTTATCAGATAGTTAACATTGACCTAAGTATAACAAAACAGATAATATTGAAATGAATAACATCCGTTCAATGTACATTTACAAGGGGATGAAGCTAAGAAAGATGTAATAACCTTTTAACCTACACCAATTTTGTTGCACCTGTATATTCCTTTATGACTGGAAAGCAATGGCTCCCCCAGCGCCAGTAACCAGCGGCGTAACCGAGTTCAGATCTTCAAAGCGAGAGTCTATCTCACAAATTCTTACGAAAAAATGGTGATGGAGACATATACTTATGAAAAATATATGACAGACAGACAATCTATGACAGGAAGCTATAAAAAATCGGTCGGCAGCACTATTAACTGTGCCAAACGATAAAATAATCATTGTAGAGTTAGAATAGGTAATATTAAAATTTATAAAAACATGGAATTTTCTGTTCAACTCGATTTATTAAATAAATATTCCTTGCTTATGCATAACTTTTTGGAACATATCATTTAAATATTAGAGCGCTTTTATAGTCACGCGGGTTTCTGCCCGCATGCGGGCCGCCCGCAACCTATCGTTTCAGTACATTTTTTAGATCCCTTTTATTGTCATACGTGTCACACGCATGCAGGTCGCTTTGGAAACGCCTCACGCCTGCGGGCAGAATCCCGCGTGACTATAAAAGTGCTTTTAGTGCCAACAATCACCATTATCGGTCGATGTGGGACCGTTGGGATTGGATAGCTTTTTGGTGATCATAGATCCCACAATCATATTCCCTTTTTTAGCCTTTATACATATGTATATTATTTGGAAATATTTCCTGTAAGTTCTCATATCCCTGAGAATAATCCCTTAAGTTTCCAAGTAGTAAATTCCTAACGGAACATCAGTAATTGTAAGCATCAATTGAAGCCAACTCCGGCCGGTGTACAATTGCACCATTCATGACCACTTAGCAAGGAGTACCCACACCACATCTGAGGATTTCTGGAACTTTCTGTAAACATAGTTCAGTATAGGCTATTGTTTTCCAGTTCGCATTATTGGTACGGAAGAATATGTGATGCTCAATAGTCAGCTTTATTGCAAAACAACCCGTCATTTTGTTATATGTTTTATAGGAGGTGACAGTTGAGTTTTTATAGATACTATTGTAATCATTTCTGATCCAAATAACCAAGATATGAGTAAGTTTACAAAAAGAATGAGTAAAATATCAAGATGATAGAAATCTGTCACTTCTGGCGCTAGTTGACTCTTAACGTTATGACCACGCTGAATACGTTAAAAACAACCGACTTCAATCGCAACAACTCCAATTTTGATATGTTTTTGTTGATTTTCTCAAAAACCGCTGAATCGATTTCGATAAAATTTATACGGGACCACCTGTGAAGTATACCCTTTTAAACAAAAAAAGAATTTTCCAAATCGGTTCAGGCGTCTGCAAGTAATCGGTGAACATATATAAAAAAAAAGATTCCGACGAATTGAGAACCTCCTCCTTTTTTTTGAAGTTGGTTAAAAAAAAATTGTATCAAGAAAATCGTCAAACTTTTGACCGCCAGAGTCGCTGCGCTGCCCACTTTTGTGCTCTGTACACCATCGGCAGTCTATTTCTCTGCATATTTTTACATTTTACTTAGTAAGAAAATATCCAAACTAAAAAAAAAACATTTAAAACACAGACCGTTAAGAATATTATGGGCTATTTAAAACGTCTTCAGTAAAACGAAAATTTGGGAAGTATCATTTTTATTTAAGTATTTAACGTGATTTCACGACACGGGCGTAAATTGCACCTTTCCGCTGTACATGTCGATTTGTGGCGGAGAAAAGATTTAGGGCGTTATAATAACCAGTAACGCAACTCCTATACAGGACTACCTCAATGGGCTTATAAGCAGTGATCGGAGAAGGTAGATTGTTTTTAGGGTTCCGTAGCCAAATGGCAAAAAACGGAACCCTTATGGATTCGTCATGTCTGTCTGTCTTTCTGTCCGTATGTCACAGCCACTTTTTTTCCGAAACTATAAGAACTATACTGTTGAAACTTTGTAAGTAGATGTATTCTGTGAACCGCATAAAGATTTTCACACAAAAATAGAAAAAAAACAATAAATTTTGGGGGCTCCCCATACTTAGAACTGAAACTCAAAAAATTTTTTTTCATCAAACCCATAAGTGTGGGGTATCTATGGATAGGTCTTCAAAAATGATATTGAGGTTTCTAATATCATTTTCTTCTAAACTGAATAGTTTGCGCGAGAGACACTTCCAAAGTTGTAAAATGTGTGTCCTCCCCCCCCGTAACTTCTAAAATAAGAGAATGATAAAACTAAAAAATATATATGATGTACATTACCATGCAAACTTCCACCGAAAATTGGTTTGAACGATATCTAGTAAGTAGTTTTTTTTAATACGTCCTAAATCGTAAACTGCAATTTACCTTTCATTCAAGTTACAACGAACTACAAGAACTTTTATTTTATGTTACTTGCTGCTACGGAACCCTTCATGGGCGAGTCCGACTCGCACTTGGCCGCTTTTTTTTGGTACTTGCATCGTGAATTAATAACATGGACAATCCTTTTTAGGGTTCCGTAGCCAAATATCAAAAACGGAACCCTATGGATTCGTCATGTCTGTCTGTCCGTCCGTATGTCACAGCCACTTTTTTCCGAAACTATAAGAACTATACTGTTGAAACTTGGTAAGTAGATGTATTCTGTGAACCGCATTAAGATTTTCACATAAAAATTGAAAAAAAAAAAACAATAAATTTTGGGGGTTCCCCATACTTAGAACTGAAACTCAACATTTTTTTTTATCAAACCTATACGTGTAGGGTATCTATGGATAGGTCTTCAAAAATTAAATTGAGGTTTCGAATAGTTTGCGCGAGAGACACTTCCAAAGTGGTAAAATGTGTCCCCCCCCCCCCTGTAACTTCTAAAATAAGAGAATGATAAAACTAAAAAAATATATGATGTACATTACCATGCAAACTTCCACCGAAAATTGGTTTGAACGAGATCTAGTAAGTAGTTTTTTTAATACGTCATAAATCGTAAACCGCAAATTACCTTTCATTCAATCAACTCAAATATAAAAAATATAGAGTTCAAGACATGTGTGATCCCACCAAAAACATTTTCATGTAAAAATGTTGCCAAGATGAGTCTACGTAGCTTGCCCTGTGAAAAAGTTATTAGATCTCGTATAAAGCCAAGCTCTAAAGACTGCACGCTCTAAACCTACAAGCTTTACACTACACCTTACTCAAAATGTATAAAAAAGTGGTCGGATCTCATGTAGAGCCAAGATTTTTGATCTATGCGCCCTAACTTTACCAGGCCTACCTTCGCAAATTCTACATTTTAATCAAAATGCGTGGCTTGGCCGTTTTGCTACCGTCACGAAGATTTCATAGGCATTCGTTCATTGGGTGTGAAGTAAAACGGCCAAGCCACACGTTTTGACTAAAATGTAGAATTTGTGAAGGTAGGCCTGGTAAAGTTAGGGCGCATAGATCAAAAATCTTGGCTCTACATGAGATCCGACCACTTTTTTATACATTTTGAGTAAGGTGTAGTGTAAAGCTTGTAGGTTTAGAGCGTGCAGTCTTTAGAGCTTGGCTTTATACGAGATCTAATAACTTTTTTACAGGGTAAGCTACGTAGACTCATCTTGGCAACATTTTTACATGAAAATGTTTTTGGTGGGATTTCATTTATTTTTGTAAGTTGGTTAATGGATTTTTTTGTTTATTTTTTCTTCCTTTTTTTGGGTGTATTTCTTGCACGTCAGCCACACATTTTTTATAGCCCACTCTCTATCTTTGCCTTTTTTATTTGATGATTTACTGTTTAAAATAAGTGATAGATCAGGGCAATACTTCGTTCTTAGGCGATAATATCGGAATCACGATAGGGCTCCCCATCCTCGGCGCAAGTATAAAGTTGCAGTTCAGCCCAGTGATCTACAACATATCGCACTATATCAGTCCTTACTTGCAGCGCTACGTCAAAGTAAATTTGTTCGTACATCAAATACGTCAAGGAATGGAAGAGGCGATAATATCGGAATCACGATAGGGCTCCCCATCCTCGGCGCAAGTATAAAGTTGCAGTTCAGCCCAGTGATCTTCAACATATCGCACTATATCAGTCCTTACTTGCAGGCTACGTCAAAGTAAATTTGTTCGTACATCAAATACGTCAAGGAATGGAAGAGGCAGGAACCGTCTCCCGGCATTACCACACGATGACGGCGGGGTCCCACCTCTACTTTCAGTACAACAATTTCAGAAACCATGTTAAAATCAGAAGAATACCGATAATACTCAATCTAAAGCAATTAAACCTACACCTTACGACCTTAATATAAACAAAACTCATCCTATACCTAATTCTATTCAAACTTCCAATATTAAATTCTAAGAAAATAACAAAGAAATACTTATAACCTACTTAACCAGTACCAGTAACCTACTTAACTCGAATTATAGACCTACGAATGCGAAATACGAATATTTCCTAACAAACGATGCTACAACTATATGAGATATTCGAATATTATTTACCAAAGTTTTACTAGCGCAGAAGAAGAATGTCGTAAACGACTGTAAACGGCCGAGGAACCACTTCGCTATATAAGGCTGCTCTAAGGCTTCTATATACAAGTCGGTACCGTGTTTCAAAATACAGTCAGCGCCATCTAGTGACGCCGCACAGTGTTTTATGAGGGCCAATTTTGTGACATGCCTGTTTTATTTCAGAAATATATAGATAAAGTCAATACAAACACGAGAGTAAAGCTCCCGTACGCCTAACATAAATAGTTTCCTTAAAATAAATATTTTAAAATCGATATTTTTTTTCGGATAATTTTAAAAAAATAATCATAACTTACAAAATAGTAAATTAATTATCAATCCAGCATAGTCGTTAGATGAAATCATCAACGTCACACATTTTAATAATATTTGTAAACTTCTAAGTTCATTAGTTAAGGAATTATTTAATTTTTCTTCGATATCGGTTTTATTTTTTTTACACGAATAATCCGGCGTATTAGGATGAGATTTTTTACCAAGTAATTGTTCATGATGTCCTTGATGTGCTCTAAAAAAAAAAACCACGTCCTAATTCCATGGATTATTGGAATTATTACAACTTTATGTTTTTTATCAGGGTTGTCACTTCCAGTATCCGAACAAATACGGATATTAAATTGGTTATTTAATAAACAAAATTTGAATTACAAACACCTACAGTTTTTTTTATGAAGCTAAAATTATATAATGTTACAAAATTCTTAAGAATCTAAAATTATAATATTTATATTTATGTTACAAATTACGATAACTCATGTATCTTCGATAGTGAGATACTCAGAATGATTGTGCGATTCATATTACATTATGCTACAACATTTTTAAGAATCTAAAATTATAATATAAAGATAAAGTAATTATAAGATAAAGTATTTTCCAATTATGCCAATTACTATGTCTACTCGCTCAGACAGGGGCAGTGATTTTCCAGAAAATAACTTATAAAATATCCAACCTAGTCAACTCAACTCAAAATGTTTTTTATTTAAGTAGATGCTTTACACATGCTTTTAAATCGTCAATTTTTTTTTTACCTAGTACAAAGTCCCTACCACGCGGGACTTGTACACTGTACACTCAACGTTTCGGGAAGTGTTTGCGAAGCGAGAAAAAACGTCGAGCCCAAAAGAAACTCGCTTCAACACATTTTTAAATAAAATCTTAAATTCTATTACAATTCATGTCAACAATAAAATTGTGAGCTGGAGGATCTATAAATGTCCATATATTATTGTCATTTATATAATCTAATATTTTGTAATACCCTTTAGAGCATAAACAATTTTTCACATGCAATTTAAATTTCTTTTCTGGCAAACTAGTTACATTTTCGTGTATTTTGTTATAGAATCTTATACACTGCCCCATAAATGACTTTTTGACTTTACTCAGTCTCGAATAGGCAACATCAATCTTATTAATATTTCTTAGATTAAAATTGTGTCTGTCACTGTTTTTACGAAACATGTGCAATTTTTTACGTACATACATGATATTTTAGTATATGAATTGACTAGCAACAGTAAGAATATTAATTTCTTTAAACTTATTCCTCAACGACTCGCGGGATCGCATCTGGTAGATGGCGCGAATTGCCCTTTTTTGCAAAATGAAAATCGTTTCAATATCAGCCGCATGTCCCCAGAGTAAGATTCCGTAAGACTATACTGTGAAAATAACTAAAATAAACTAGTCTCGCAGTACCTACATCTGTCAACTGTCTTATTTTCTTAACAGCATATGAAGCTGAACTAAGCCGTCCCGCTAAGGTTTCTATGTGTGGGCCCCATTGCAGTGTAGCATCTAAAGTTATACCTAAGAAAACGGTCTTATTTACAAAGTCCAATACATTATTATCTACAATTACATTGTTTACAATTTTTTTACATTTGGTAATGAGAATTTTAAGCATTTTGTTTTTTTTTTGCATTTAAGAGTAGATTGTTTACAGTGAACCACTTTAGAATCTCTGAAAGAGTGTTGTTTACTTCGTCAGTTTTGCTTTCTTTCCTGTCAACCTTAAAAATAAGGGAAGTATCATCGGCAAATAACACAATATTTGACAAATTTTGCACTATAAATGGCAAGTCATTTATATATGTCAGAAAAAGAAAAGGGCCTAATATAGAACCCTGGGGCACGCCCATTTGAACCATAGAGCCGGATGAATTTGTGCCATTTACTTGGACTTTTTGCGTTCTGTTGCTTAAGTACGAATTTACAAGACTGAGGGCCCCGTCATCGACACCGTAATGCTTTAACTTTATAAGTAATGTATGATGTTCAACACAATCAAATGCTTTAGATAAATCACAGAACACTCCTATTGCATTTTGTGATTCTTCAAAAGCATCATAGATGTTACGAATAAGAGATACTCCTGCATCGGTTGTAGATCGACCTTTTGTGAAACCAAACTGTTGTTTATGCAGAAGATTATTTTTATTAAAATGTTGTAGTAATTAGTTAAGCATATTTTTTTCAAAAAAAATACTGAGAACTGGTAGTACAGAAACTGGCCTATAATTTCCCGGATCAGTTTTGTTACCAGACTTATATAGGGGTATCACTTTACTACATTTCATTAGGTCCGGAAAGACGCCACTACCAATACTGATATTAAAAAGACAAGCTAAATATGGCGCTAAAGTCATAATTACATTACTAATTAAACTTACTGATAGTCCCCAAAGGTCTTCAGTTCTTTTCATTTTAAGAGATTTAAAAGTTTTGACAATAGTGTCTGGTTCAATTTCTCTGAAGGAGAATTTTTCATTACAAATACTGACATTATCTTCTAACAATTGTTTAGCATGTACAGGTGACGAATTCAAGGCCTTAGTGGTCTTAAGTGGAATATTTGTGAAAAAAGTTTCGAATTCTTTTGCTACATCGGCATTTGTTGTAATTTTACCCTGATCTGTTTGCAAAACATATTCATTATCGCGGGGTTTGACCTTGCTGGTTTCTTTGTTTATAATATTCCAAACGGTTTTAATTTTATCATCTGATGATTTTATTTTTCTGGCTAAGTAATTATATTTTGCTGCACGGCATATCTGTTTAAAGATTTTCGAATACTTTTAAAGTTATTATTAAAAATATAGGTTTTTCTGTCATAGAGATCAAATAAAGTTTGTCGGCTTTTATAAATACCTACAGTAGCCCACTCGCAAAATTTGAAATGATGATTAATATTTCTGGTATTTGTTTTAAATATATCTTGAAAACTGTGAAAAAAACATTGTAAAAACTATCTGTGTCATGATCTTTGAATTGGATGTACCAGCCTCATCAGGCGCATCTCCTAACATATTTGTGGCTGCTCTCAGAGGTTGAAGAGCGCCGGCTGTGGCGCTATCCACAACTTCATTTGCCTTTTGCTGACCAACACGAGGGTTGGCGCCGTCATGCCCCCCTTGCATTAAGTCCCCCGGTCGGAGCCCGGAAGGACATCCCCTCACAAGCTGGGTCAGATCCTGCTGAGGCAATGTGGCATCACAGGTTTGGAACAGCTCCATGACGCCTCACCCCCGTTCCTCCAGAATATGTGTATTAGCATGGGATTTTAGCACAAGACATTGACCTATCGAGGGTGGACCTCTTTCTATGCCACACGTACACTTTCATCGGAATATACAGGGTGTTAAAAAGAGTTAAAAATTTTAAGGGGTTGAATTTACATTTACAATTTACATTTTATTTTTTACATCTGTATCACAATAGTTGATTCTGAGTTATCCTTTTTTTAACGCACTATTTTAACACCCTGTATAACACGTTAAAACCACCTAAATATACATTAGAAAAACAAATTATGATAACTTTTCACAATTTATATACAAAAAAATATATTTACAATTAAGTGACAACCCTAACGTCGGAAAAATTCGGATATCCGTACTTATGTGATCATTTCTATAATCCACGGAATTAGGCCGTCGTTTTTTTAGAGCGCATAAAGAACACCATGAACAATCACTTGGTAAAAAATCTTATCCTAATACGCCGGATTATTCATGTAAAAAAATTAAAACCGATATAGAAGAAAAAATAAATAATTCCTTAACTAATGAACTTAGAAGTTTACAAATATCATTAAAATGTGTGACGTTGATGGTTTCATCTAACGACTATGCTGGATTAATAATTAATTTACTATTTTGTAAGTTATGATTATTTTTTTAAAATTATCCGAAAAAAAATATCGATTTTAAAATATTTATTTTAACGAAACTATTTATGTTAGGCGTACGGGAGCTTTACTCTCGTGTTTGTATTGACTTAATCTATATATTTCTGAAATAAAACAGGCATGTCACAAAATTGGCTCTCATAAAATACTGTGCGTCACTATTACCGTGTTCAACGTTTCACCCCCATTTTTTAAGAGTTAGGGGATGATTTTCGAAAAATTATGACGTACGTATTTTTTATTTGTTATAAGAAGTATTTTAATTAATTTTCACTTATGTAGCACAAACTGTAGTGCAAGTCTCATCTTATACAAACTTCCACCGTAGTAGGTACTATTATCTAATCTGACCTTCCACCTCCTATTTCCAGGGGATAGGTTAGGTTAGGTTTTTTAATTTTTTTGTTGTCTTTGTAGTAATATTAACTTACATACCAAATTTCAGCTTTCTAGGACTTCAGGAAGTACCCTAACAATTTTTATGATCAGTGAGTAGGTGAATCAGTGAGTCAGTGACGAAATTGAGGGTTTTGAGACATTAAAAATATAATATAAAGTATAATAGCTACGATATTATATCTTTGTATGTTTAATAACTGTACTGATGGCATTCTACCTTGAAAATTTTAACTATTTAGCATCATCCAAAGCAAAGTTATGAGAGTTCAAAAAAACGACGAAGCGTTTCGAGAAAAGGTAGGTAGTGCCCTTGCGCTTCGCTTGGCTCGTCTTGGCCGGGGGCACTCCCGTGCCCCCAGATTATGAATTTATACGGAACCCTGCCTCGGTGCGCGAGTCCGACTCGCACTTAGCCGGTTTTTTTCAAGAAAGTTTCGGTATTTCCGGATTGAGTATTATTAAAGTGAATCTGATTCAATCAATTCTCTTCTCAATCAAACTCTGAATGAAGCAATATATTTATATGTAGAATAACAGAATAAATATTGGTTTTTGTCTTTAAAAAAAATTTTAACTTTCGGAATCCGCGCGGCATGTTCATATTAACATATACGTTTGCGGTTGTTGACCCTAATTCAATCTACCTACTCCGATCACTGCTTATAAGTAATGTGAACCCTAACAGGTTCAGTATTAATTTCAAGGTACAAAGACGTGACCACACGCACATGACAAGGGGCAAGGGGCCGGACTTAGGGTGTCTTGACATTTGTATTGATTTATCCAATATAATGTTCTGTCTTCTAAAGTCTTTGAAGGCGGCCCATATGTCTGTCGCAAGACAAGCTGATATGACGTAGCGAATAAGTAATAATGCAAATGAAATTCTAAATGTTCTATTTTAATCGTATTTACTTCAAATAATATTTAAATTGTTAATTAAGACATGCATACAATGGAATAATAATGTGAAGTTTATGACGCATCAGCAATAAAGGTTATATGTTCTGCGGTTTCAATATAGTCATTTAAAAAACTGCTAACTTTGTTCATGTTACTCGCGAATGTGAAAAAAGTATGAAAAAAATTGCATTCTCACGACAATGCATGCATGTAAATCATTTAGTGCTTGCTAATTTCTTGGCTCTATAATACTCACTTATTTCGAGTATCAATTTGACAGTGGAATTTGTGCAAGCGAAGTATTTACTTGTTAGTATTTACGTGTTATGTTAATACAAGCTTGCAAAAGAAATCGAAAACGTGTTAAGAAATTAGTCGTCATTACTTAAACTGGGGCTTCTACTAGTGAAACTGAACAACTTTTCCCAAGGAACCCATAGTCAATTCGCGAAAAAATTTTTGTACTTTTCTAACAAGTCGGTCACCTCGTCGGTCGAATCACGAAGGGACGTAACCAACAAATTCTTGAACTTGAGTTATACATATTAAGGGTAAACTTAAAAGAAACCTAACAATTAAAGAGAGTTAGTTCTTGTTCTAAATGATAGCCTCGTTAACTACGTAAAAGCTTAAGACACTAAGTTGGAACAGTTCTTCACAGTAACTTTTAAACTTTTTCTTAAAATCACTCTACTGTAATGTTTTAAAAATTTGCTTACGCCCCTTCGTGATGCGACCGACGACCTGATCGGCCCACTTTGTATGGGCAGTAAAAGTTTTTTTTTGCGAATTCTCTATGGGTTCCTTTGGGAAAACTGTTCAGTTTCATATGTAGAAGCCCCAGTGTAAGTAATGACAACTAATATGTTAACACCTTGTATTATACAGGGTGTAACAGAAAGGTGTGATAATACTTCAAGGTTGGCTTTTTACCCATCAAACTGAACAACTTTTGTTAAGCCATTATAGACCAATAAATATATTCTTATTCTACAACTTTGTTGAAATCGCAAACAAAATTTTCGGACTTTTCATACAAGCTTGGTTCGCCAGCTGATCGATTTGTATGAAAAGTCAAAAAAAATTTTGCGATTTGAACAAAGTTGTAGAACAAAAGTTGTTCAGTTTGATGGGTAAAAGCCAACCTTGAAGTATTATCACACCTTTCTGTTACACCCTGTATAGGCAAGAGTCATTATTAATATAATTCATTCCAAAATTTTACTTTTACTTTGTCGGTCCCTGGACACCAATCTCAACAGAATACTAGGCTGGGAAAACGTATGATTTCAAAAACTAGATTTCAAAACTTCTACTAGATTCAAACCAGATTTCAACTTCTATGGACCAGTCATTACACAGAGGATCGCAAATAGCATGGCGGGAATTTAATAGCTGTAAATTATAGACAACACGTCTTTTTTTCAGTATCATAAAAAAACATCTGCAATTTAGCTTCTTTAAAGCAAGTTTTACACTTTGTTTTATAATAGTTTTGAAACATGCTACTTATTTTTTTCTTACGACAGGTTTCGTGGGATAAAATAATGAGACCTAATAAAATGTTTGACATAATTTCTTTAACTTAGTGTTTTTGGGAAAAAAAAAGAAGATCAACACACTCTGTTCACTAGTTTCTTGGGTTCCACGTCCTCAAAGGGTAAGGGGCCATATTTACTAAGGCTACGCCGCCGCGTCGGCAGTCAGTCTGTCCGTCAATGGTCATCCTGGCTAGTCCCCTCTTTTGAAACGTTACAGTCAAGAAAAATATTGTAATAAGTAGCAGGTTGAAATTTTCACTGAATAAGCGCTATTTTGGCAGAATAAATTGCACAGCAGCACTGGAAATAGTTTTTTACGAAAACGTACAGAGAACAACACATCGAATTCTACAGTTCTACCTATGATCACCGTTAATAATTGATAATTGGAAATCGCAAATTAAAGTTACACTTGTATGGTCGCCTGCCTTTAAAACAACCAGCTCCACCTCAAAATACAAGACTCTACATGTAAACGGATTAATTTTTGAGGAAAATTGCAAACAAAATTGTCGCCAAATTTTTGCCATAATAACCAATACTGCCGCCTTACCTGATATTACAGTAAGTTACTACTTGCAAAGTATCCTCAAAATCTTAAGAGGCATTATTGATTGTATGTTGTTGTATGACAACTACCCTTAAATGGCAACACAGGCAGAAGCTTCTCAGAATCTTTAGAAAAAAGTACAATATAATTAAACTTTTAATTTCTAAATATCCTCTCAAAGGGCAGAATTTCGACTGAAGAGGGTTGAGGAAGGCCTTACAATCTGGCACCAGAACAAGAGGAGCGCGTCGCCACTGTCAAGGTAGACCAGAGAAGAGATTGTACTGTGGAGGATCTTTCTCGTGAACTTATAGTGGTACAGAACCCTTGGTGCAGAGTCCAACTCACACTTACATATATTTTTGCCAATGTATGAGAACGTGAGGAGGGCAGCTCTTAGATAGGTCGCATACAGGTCGGTACAGTCAACCGCACGTAACAGGTTGGAGCGCTACCAGAATAACCTGAAGTATGCAAAGCGAGCCAGCCCAAGATCAAACTTATAATTATACTATACTTCTGTTTTTATCATGATTTACAGCAACCTACAAAACGGTAATTTCCGACCACAATGCAACGTACTGACCGAAGATTTGAAATTTGGAGGAAATATTGTTTGAGTGTCTTAAGCGTGCACTGAGGAAGAATCATTTAAAATTCCATCCCCAAAGAAGTGAAAAGGGGTGGTTATGAAGTTCTCGCGACTCACAAATGAGAGCGAGCGGGAGCGAGCGGGTTCTATTGGATATTTACTGTTTACATCAGAAATCTATACGACCGTGTACGACAATATAAAAAATATAATGCCCAAAGATACAGAGTAATTTACCATTGTTTGCAATGATATGTTTGTCATTTCAAGTGCGTTGTAAATTAAGTTCTCATATACATATAATTTTGGGCACTTTAGACTTTAGTCCTGCGTAATAAATGTGAATAATTAACTAGCTAATAAGCTTAACGAGCGGCTTTGGGCAAATCGAAATTATTACGCGGAAACTGTAAATAAAGGCAGATTTCTGTAACAAGTTATATATTTTTTTAATTTTCTTGTATTGTTAAGCCGCGCGAAAAAGAGACTGTTATAAAGAAGCCTATGTATGTATGTTTGTATTTCTGTACACTGCATCGTATGGACGAACCTCTCAATCGAGCTCGCAAACGAATGCACCGTTTTGAATGTAGTGTTTTTACTTCACTTGAAAGCAAATTTCATCGCGCTGGTTCTTAGTTATGATTGGTGAAAATAGTTTCAGTATGTTTTGAGTCATTCGACCACATTCGACTTTAATGTCGGAGGAAGTGGCGCGCGTGGCCTTTTTTCAATTTTATTTTCATTAATTTTCTTTATCCAACTATCTCTATACGTGCATAATATCAATCATCCGGATTTCAAAGCATAACAAACGGTCCAACTTTAGTTATGTATAACATTTTATTATTGTTTCCGTCTTTACTTGAATAATTTGCGTTTTTAATAATAGCTTGCATTTACTTAACCGTCATTATATACTGGTAACAATAACGATGACAAAGTGTTCTAGAAGTTTCGAAAAAGAAAAACCAGTGATAGATAACTATTATAACAAGCCATGTGATAAAAAACTGATTAAGTAAATATATATGTCGTGGCCAGATCATAGAATTGATCATTTCATGATGTAGCCGACCATTTCATGAAATGGTCGTATTTCATGAAATGGCCAGCTAAAACTGACCATATCGTTTAAACGTCAACGTTTAATGATATGTCCATCCACGTTTGGCCATATCATTAATGTAGGGGTTCCATTATAAAAGGTTTAATAATAATTTTAAATACGTTGAAAAGTTACTGGCATCTTCATGCCATGACAACTGGCAACAAATCTTGGTTAACAGAGAAATTATACATTCTTAATACTTACCTTTTAAGATTGATATCTACTAACCTATGAAACACTTTCCGAACTTCAAGGTTTTTACGGTGCGCTCGTTTTTTGATTGACTTTCGAAAAATTATTGTAGTTTAGTATCGTAATGACATTAAACTTCTATTTTATTTTCAATTAGTGAATTATTAATAGCCTTTTTATTATTAACTGTACTCCGCCATGATACATCACAAAAACAAAAAGATATCAGCGCCTCTAACGGTGGATACTGTAACTATTTTAAGATATGATCACTAATGCTTGACCATTTCATGAAATAGCCGTGCGTTTAGCTGTATATCGTGAAACGTTGATGTAGTCATTGATCTGGCCAGACCATATCATGATGTGATCAGCGGATATTTTCCATTTCATGAAATGCGACCATTTCATGAAATAGTCGGCCACATCATGAAGTGATCAACTCTATGATCTGGCCACGACATATTCGTCCCTCGCACCACTAAGTCACGTATCTCAGTTTTTTGATGATTTGAGTTAGGACTGCCACTGACTTCCTTGGGTCGTTCTCTATGTTTTCCTTTAACTCACGCTTCTGTATGAATAGTGGTTCTCATGATATTGGTATTTACATAGTTAACGTATCTCATAAAAATCCAGGAAAAAATTCAACTAAGTGACGTAACTCACTTAGGGTTTTTAGTCAAAACCTGTTTTAAGACTTTGATAAAATATTATATCGTATCTCATATAGGATTTTTAGTGAAATATTATTTACTTAGGCAATGAGATACGATACGATATTATTATACTGTTCTTTATTTTGGCGAGAGATAGACGGTTGATATGCTGTTAGGCCGCGGGTGCACTCATCTGATCCGGTCAGATCCGTCAGCCTGTCGGTCCTCTTAAAAACTGTTAGATGTACGCGGGTGCACTGGTCCGGTAAACTGTCGGACGGAAACAGTCATTCCACCGTTTTACAGCGCTGCTGCACTCATCCGATCCGGTCAGATTCGACAGCCAAGCCACGCCTACCTATCGGTTCTGTAAAAACCTGTCGGATGTACGCTGCTGCACTGGTCCGATAACTGTCTGATGAAAACAGATATTCCACAGCTCCGCCCGCTCCGCATAGCAAGCGTCGTCGTCGCTTTGAATAGTGTTGTCTATTGTACGATAGAAAATGTGCTCGACTTTTACACCAACTATTATAATATTATGTAATAATTTTTACTCGTATGTTTAGTTATATTTATAGCCCATAAGCATATTGTATGAATCTATACGTAAGTATTTATTTTTCACTATCTTCCGCCCGCGTGGACTTCAGAATTTTGTCTAAAAAGAAAGAAAATATTAAGATAGTGCCATCTAGTGACGAAGTGAAAATTTTGAGTTTTTAAGCATTCCTACGGGAACTCTTAAGTTACCTACCAAATTTCATTCAAATCCGTTTCAGTAGTTTCGGCGTGAAAGCGGAACAAACAAACAAACAAACTGACAAACATACAAAAAAATTGACAAACAAACAAACATCCATACTTTCGCATTTATAATATTAGTGAGATTAAAAATGCATTAATACTTGGGTGGTAACAGAACCTAAACAAGTAAATATTAAAAACTGAAAATCTAAATATTTTACATAAGTAGATGCTTTACACATTTTCTTAAATAGTATTTTTCACTTAGTACAAAATACTATAATATATTCATACATACATATGCATTTGCATATTCAATAACTATACATTAAACCTTAATATAGTAAGTAAAAACATGTCGATAAATTATGCACAACACTTCTTTTCGTCCGGTATGAATGTCAGCATCGGACTGCGTCGGATGAGTGCATCATCGTTCATAGAAAATGTACAGCGACTAGTAAGAGCCGATAAAATAAGAGCCGCTTTGAAAGTCATCGGTCCTGTAAACTGTCGATGTCGGATAAGTAGTACTCATACCAAATGTACAGCGACTGAATCAGACTGTGACGTCATCTTCTGTCAGATCTGACCAGATAGGATGAGTGCAGCAGCGCTGTTAGCCACAAAGTAAGTGTCGTCGCGTCGTTGTTATTGAATAGTGTTGTGCCCAGTACATGTGTGCTTTGGGCTTTTAGCCAACATCAATTATTGAAGTTGTTGTTTTTAATACAGCGTAAAAGTATAAGTATACCTATGCTTGATTTATGATGTATTAAAACACTTGGTTACCTAGGTAGGTAACCAAGTGTTTTAATACATCTAAAATTGTGGTTTTCTCATAGAACTTTTCATATTAAAAATACCATATCATTACATGAAACTGCATATCGTCGGTGAGCAAACAACACCGCACAAGTTGATTTTTGCGTTTCCGATATGAGAGCCTTTGGATGCAGGTTTTAAACGCACTCCTATGTACCTATAAGATTTAGGTAAACATATCGGCCTATAAGAAGCCGTTATTAAAAAAAATTACACTACCTAAGTATTTTTTCTGTGCCACCACTAATCAAATAGTTTTTTTGGGTGACTTGTAAAGTAGGTAAAAATGACATACGCGGTGTTGTTTGCTCACCGACGATATTCTAAAAGTGTATGTTAATAGGTCCAAAGATAAAAACGAATCTTTTATTTTTTATTCAAAACGCATTACATTAAAATAAGAAGAGGCTTGGGTAGCTACAGTACAGAACCTAAATATGTAAATATTATTGAAAATCAAAGTATTTTTATCTGAGTAGATGCTTTACACATTTTCCTAAATCGTATTTTTTTTCTATTAATACAAAATACCATAATAAACATACAAACATATGCATTTGAATATTCTATAAATTTATATTGATTTCTGTAGGTACCTATAAAACATTATCATATTAATATATATGTAAATCGATAACTAAAATCTAAATGTCGATGAAATATGCATAACACTTCATCTCGTCCTGTAAGGATGTCAGTGTCAGACTGTATCGGATGAGTGCAGCACATTCATAGAAAATGTACAGCGAATAGTGAGACCGATAAAATAAGATCTGTTTTATAAGTCCGGTAAACTGTCGGAGTCGGATGAGTACACCCGCCCTCATACAAAATGTACAGCGACTGGAACGGACTGTGACATCATCTGTCGGATCTGATCGGATTGGATGAGTGCGCCCGCGCCTTTAGGATGTTTACGGGGGGTGAACGACGGTGGCGCAGGGAAGTTCTGGCTAATTAAACTATAGGACTTGGTGATAAGTAGTTCTTTAATGATTTGTTATATTTTATTACATATAGGTTGAAAACATATATATTATATATATATATATTATGTAACAAACCTTTTATGTCGGAAATTTTCCTATTTTCATAATAAAACTAGTGTAACTGTAGGATCGTAAGTGGAAAATTATTCGGATATTGAAAAACAAAGTTTTCACAAAGTCTCGTATCTGTTTTCAAAAATAAAAAAAAATATTACAAATACAATTAAGTGAGTAGGTAATATATCAAATGAAAGCAGAAACTTTACTCTATATATAGGTATATTAGATTTATTTCAGCATGTCCTTGGAATTAAAATATAATAGAAGTTTGAAATTCCCTAACTGAAAAACGGTTGTTTTGAAGAACTTGCAAAAATGAGATACGTGAGTTAGTGGTGCGAGGGACGATATACGTTAATCAAAATTAAAAAGTGCTCATTCCAAAACCACTTCTAGATTTTAGCCTTATTAGCATTGATTGATTTAGCATATAAAAGTGTGGTTGTACTATGAGATCATTTAACTTCTCAAAAATATAAGATACACCTAACCTAGGCTAGGCTAACACCTAGGCATTCAGTCGACCTCTAAATAAAGTCATAAACTAACATTAAAAAATACGTACCCGACGGACATAAAAAAGCCTTTATCAATTTGGGGATTAAGAGGAATCAAACGATATTTACATAAAGTTAAAATTATACAAAATGTTAAAAATTTGCGCCTACCACATCAGTGTATCTACTTATAAGTTTTTCTCTTAAATATAAGGGAAAAGGAGCCGTTCTGAGATTTAAGGCTTCAGCTCCATCATGGTTGTGGAGATTGAGGAAGTGGTTACTTACTTAATACTGATAATTGTTAACATTTGAAGTCGGTTGTTTTTAACATGTTTATCGTTGTCAATTATACATAGTTGTTAACGTTTGAAGTCGGTTGTTTTTAACATGTTTATAGTTTTTCAATAATACATAAGTAATGACATGTCATACAGGCCCAGGCAAAATTAATTATATCGTTAATTATATGCAGCATTCTATGTGTTAGATATGTTAACAACCCATATCGGGGCACGGGGCACGGGGCACTGCAATAATCAATCTACTGGGTGATTATAAAATGTTTGGCAATATTTTAACTGTGGCTTCTACTCATCAAACTGAACAACTTTCCCCAAGAAACTTATAGTAAAAAAGCAAAAAATCTTTTGGACTCTTCATACAAATCCGTCAGCTGGTCAGCTTTGTATGGGAAGTCCAAAACTTTTTTTGCTTTTTGACCATGACTTTCTTGGGGAAAGTTGTTCAGTTTGATGAGAAGCCACAGTTGAAATATTGCCAGACATTTTACAATCACCCGGTATATTGCATTAAGTAAATAAGCTTAACAGTTGATTTTGCAAAACATCACCGACTGCTGACCTATTTGCTTGATAAATAAGCGTGGTGGTGTGGTGTGATACTGACGTCAAGTCTAACACAATATATCATTAAGATACTATGTAGGTATCATAGTAAAATGCAACGCATTTTCTATTTATATCATCCTTCCTTTCATTACCATGAATACATTTTATGTACTGTAGGTATTGTATGTATGTTACAGTACATGTTTACTAGGTTTTATTTACATACTCTAGAGCTAGAGATAAGGAACTGTTGGCAGCTTCAAAGTATAGCCTCTATCTCTGAGAAGATTAAGGAGATTGAGGTGGTATGTGCACACAATGCGAAGAGACGAGGAGTACGTGGTCAAGAGAGCCCTAAACCTGCCGTAGAAAAAGAGAGGCAGAGGCCGCCCACCAACGACGTGGTGGACCAGCATGGCCAGATTAATAGATAAGGAGGACTTACCCGACCCGAGAACCCTAGACCGAATGGCATGGCGCAGAAAAATTTGGAGAACCGACCCCAATTAATGTGGGATGGAGCAAGGATGAAGAAGAAGAAGAGCTAGAGATAAGGAAAAAAATCATGTCTCGGCAAACATTGCTCACGCCTAATTCCTATTAGGGTAGGCAGAAACCACGGATCACGCCTGTTCTGATATACTCCCCTCGCTTCTCCCGCACTCATCACTCCTTGCATGCATACGCGTCAGTTCTGGGTACTTTTACTTGACCTTTTTTTCAGAATATCACCTATAAGTATAAGGTTAACATCGTTCGTCATACACTTAAGATTGCCTTGGGCGTCCTCCGACTCGCCCTTTCACTTCCGCTCTCTATATTTCTTTCGTTAGCCTCCTGACATCCTCCACAGGATCTCCAAACCATCCCATCATCTTTTCAACTCTTGTCACTACATCTTTTACACTGCACATTCGCAATGAATGCATATCTGCATATTTTAACTATACGGCTAGTTCTTTTTTAAGTTCAGTCGTACTAGGAACATTTTATTGACAATTAAGAAATCCGTTTAAAACCTAGATTTGAAAGTATAAGTGTCTAGGTTGGTTGTCGGAACTTGTACCGAGCACACGTCTGCTGAGTTATTTTTAATTATTTCCGTTTTAGAGTAGTCTCAACGTTATTTTTGTGATGGGGAAATAAATAGCTGTGATTCCGATTCAGTGTTAAGCGGTCATAAGAAGAGGATTAACTCGGGAGACAGCTCCGTTTTCCGACTTCCAGCAGCAAACCACCACGTGGAGCGTCTTTAAGTGCCCATCGCCCTTAGAGCCGCGTCTTTCACTTGACATTGGCTTTTCGCCACTTTTTTTATCGAAAATTCTCCCATTTTTCATTTGACAATCGCAAAATCACTCCTTAAATGAGATGTGGAATGCCAAATAGAAAAATAGATAGAAGTATAAGTGTCATGCATGGCTCAGGATTTTGAAATATGTATATGTATATTAAGATATGTATATCAAGTGAAATGTCTTCGTCATATAAAAGACATCAACAATCGATGCAATTCTAAGTAAGAAAAAAGTTTCAAAGTACATAATAAGTACCAAAAATGTTGCAAACTACTGTACTTATAAACTTTGAGATTATTTCTTTAATCCGCCCAACAGATTTCGAGCAAATCGAAGGTAGTATGCTGAAAGGTTGAAATGCTGAATACAGGAGTTTTATTATTTTTAAAAATGAAAATGATTCGTTTGCTGTGTAAATTATGCCATTTTACTGTTAATACTGGGGTTGGCCACTAGCCCCATAACCTCCATCAATCCGGACTTGGCCCCTGTGTGTGGAATATGGGAAATTTCCGAGGTAATGAGAAGAGATCGTGCCCCTGCAGTGTGGACGATATGGGTGGTTAACGTGCATGCAGCATGCAGCGTATCTTTGTCTTTGTGTACATAAGTATGTACTTTTATTACTTTCGTTTTAGATCTTATCTCTGTAATTTCAATTGCACCAGACAATTTAGCGCCCATTTTAAAGGACATTGCTCAAACACAATGTTGAAATATGTATGTAAGTAGTCTCCTGCCATTTTTTGCAGTTTTAGCTCAATCTAAGCGTGTTAATAGAATTAATTTTCTGTTTATATTGTAGGATTGTTAAATAGCCTATTTTGTATTTTGGCAATAAAAAAATTGGCATACTTGAACTAAGGGTACATTCCTCGCGATATCCAAAGTCTTGTAGTCCCACATCCCAGCATAGGATAATATTGGAACCTATAAGGTATTCATGATTCCTAAAATGTCACCCACGGAATGTCGGCGTACACCGCTCCGCCTACTCTTGACTCTGCACTTGTGCAATATGCATCCATAGTCTTGGAGTTGATACACAATCATTCCTACCATCAGAATAATATACAATTGACAACATTAATTGATGATTTAAATTATTAAAAACAAAATTCTGGGGAAAATTTATGAAAAGCGGTACAAGAACATGGTCGGACCTTAAGGAATGGACCGGACATTATATTGTTGCCCTTGCTTGGCAGATTGTTGACGCAGAGAGAGGAGTTTCGGACACCCTCCGATGAGACGACGGCACCAGAAGAAGAAAATAGATCTATTAGAGATTTCGATTGAAAGTTGTAATTTTGGTAAAGCATTTGTATTTTACATTTTTGACATGATTTCCGCAAGGTTGCTAGACATAAATCCTGGACATATGATCTGTAAATGCAAGTACTTGTAGTGTGCCTTGAGTAAGACCTCTCTTATTTAAATAGTTATTTCTATTTTTTTTACTAGCACCATGTTATATTTTTTCCATTTTGTCATTATGTTAATTCCACTGCCATTACTTTTTAGTGGCGAATAATATCTATAAAGTGTCAGGTTCCAAGTTGAGTACCAAAAACCTCTGCCTTCCAATTACAGTCAAAGATAAAAACCTTCTCTAATCCACACAATCGGCCTATCTGATTGCTTATTACGTTGCACACGCGTCGGATGTTGGTCGCGTTTCGCAAATCCCGCCACCGCAATAACCCCTGCGTTGCCTAACCACGCGACAATGTGTCATACATATCATATGCCGACAACTTGCCCATTAGCGAGTAGGACCAATGAATTCAATCATGGAATTCTAAATGTAATACCTATTTATTCGAAATTAATTGTTTATTACAGAACAGTCTGTCTATTCGCATTACAATGGGAGTGAGCGTGTTAGAGGTAAAAAATTGTGGTTTGTATTTTAAATCTGTGTGAAGTGTAAAAAAATGTGTAAAGTTTACTTAAGAAAAACATTTTTTATTGTACATTGTAATCTGCATTAAATAAATATTATGTAGTTACACTCTTTTAGATAGTATAAAAAGATTAATGATTATGAATGAGTGGAAGCGGCAATACTAACAGCCAGTAAAAGTATGACATAATTATAATCAATGTCTGGAACAGATATTATATCGTTATGTTGTACATATTAGATACATAGTACAAAGAAATATAATAAAGGTCAACACAGACAAACCATAATATGAATTTAACTCCTTAAATCTTAATCTTATCGTCTGGGTATCTATGGATAGGTCTTCAAAAATAATATTGAGGTTTCTAATATCATTTTTTTCTAAACTGAATAGTTTGCGCGAGAGACACTTCCAAAGTGAAAAAAATGTCCCCCCCCCCCATAACTTCTAAAATAAGAGAATGATAAATAAAACTAAAAAAAATATATGATTTACATTACCATGCAAACTTCCACCGAAAATTGGTTTGAACGAGATCTAGTAAGTAGGTTTTTTAATACTTCATAAATCGTAAACCGCAATTTACCTTTCATTCAATCAACTAAAACATAAAAATATAAAAAAAATATTTAATTTCATAACAAGAACTTTTATATTGTTAAGTTTCGGACACCATATCATAGAATCAAATCCATCAGAAATCATCTGAATAATAACGTGTTTTAATATTCAACGACTTTTCCTGTAACCCTGTATATGATAACACCAGTACCTAACCTAAACAATTTGGTGAAATTGTGCATTAATGGGCAGGCATTAGATAGGGGTGTTTCGGGTGAGGAGGAGGGGGTATGGAGAAACTCTCCTGTGAAGAAAAATGAAAAACAATTTTTGAGGGTATGTAAGAAGGGGATGGAGGAGGGCGGAATTGGTAGGGAGACTTGGAAATAGGGGGGTAAAATGTACAATAATGGACATCGAGTTGAGCGCTCAATTTTTTTTTGGTAAAAGGTCTATGCCTTAAGTAACTTATATGCAAAATTACAAGTTGCGGTTTTTTATAGATTTTTACAAATTAATTTTTAAATTTTCACAAATTTCATACATTTTTAGGTTAGGTTAGGTCACTTTGAGCATCAGATATGAACTGGAACACCCCGATTGAGATGGGTTAGGTCACTATGAGTATCAGATCCGATTCAGAGCACCCTAATGGATTTGGGTTAGGTCACTACGAGTAGTAGATCCGAATCGGAGCACCCCGATTCCACGTGGTCTTGTCTGTCACACAACTAGAGTGTTATTAAAAAGCGCGGAGCCAGAAGCTCACGCAGGAGGTCCTGAGTGGAGCAAGCACGAGAGAGAGATGGGCGAGAGTGCTAGCGGAGCGAAAGGGGCGACGTAGCGAGTCTTCTGGCGAAGCCCATTTGTTCCCCACCTATTCAAATAGTACATTGTGTATCAAATCCGATTTTTTTTTTAAATCTATTATCTCAAAAACCACTTTTTTGTTGTGTGCTATACTTATCAGGGGGAGGTCCCCCCCTATTTTCAAGTCTCCCTACCTCCCCCTCCCTTCAACTTACCCCCTTCTCCCTCTTATTTGGCCTTATATAACCTCAAAAAGCGGCCAAGTGCGAGTCGGACTCGCCCATGAAGGGTTCCGTAACAGCAAGTAACATAATATAAAAGTTCTTGTAGTTTGTTGTACGTAAATTGCGGTTTACGATTTATGACGTATTAAAAAAAACTACTTAATAGATCTCGTTCAAACCAATTTTCGGTGGAAGTTTGCATGGTAATGTACATCATATATTTTTTTTAGTTTTATCATTCTCTTATTTTAGAAGTTACAGGGGGACACACACACATTTTACAACTTTGAAAGTGTCTCTCGCGCAAACTATTCAGTTTTAAAAAAAATGATATTAGAAACCTCAATATCATTTTTGAAAACCTATCCATAGATACCACACACGTATGAGTTTGATGAAAAAAAAATTTTGGAAGCACTTTAGAATATGCAACACCGCAGAGGAGGGGGAGGGGGGGTGAGGGGGGTAACCCTCCCCACCCCTCCCCAAAGTGCGGAGACGCGAAAAAAAAATTTTTTTTTTTGAGGTTATGTCGGTAAAAACGATGAGAAAACGCGTGGGCTCCGCCAGAAGACTCGCTACGTCGCCCCTTTCGCTCCGCTAGCACTCTCGCCCGTGCTAGCGTAGCGAAACCTCAGGACCTCCTGCGCGAGCTTCTGGCTCCGCGCTTTTAAAAAACACTCTAGTTGTGTGACAGACAAGACTACGTGGAATCGGGGTGCTCCGATTCGGATCTGTGACTCAAAAGTGAACCTAAATTAACTCAAGAGGGGTGCTACTCAGTTTCATATGTTTCGGAACAACCTTCGTAAAAATTACGTTCCTTGACACTTAACTTTTCATCCGAAATATCATTATTATGCCGCACGTTATGTCACATTGATGCGTAATTTTGACGTTTACAAATGCATAAAACGAAACTTTTGCTGTCATGGCGTCTGTTTTTGCATAGTTTCACCTGAAAATACGTAATTTTCAAAAAATCATATCTCAAAAACTACTGCGCTCCGCATCGTGAAATTTTGGGAAACGATACACCTAAGTAACCCCTACCTACAAAAAAAATATCAACTCAATCTGTGGTGTTGCATATTCTAAAGCTGAGCCAAAATTTTTGTGTTTCAGTTCTAAGTACGGACGGACGGACGGACGGACGGACGGACCGACAGACAGACAGACAGACAGACATGACGAATCCATAAGGGTTCCGTTTTTTGCCATTTGGCTAGGGAACCCTAAAAATGGTTTAGCATTTTTCTTGAAAAAGGGGAGGTTCCATGTCCCCCCTTAACAGGAGATGGTTCCCCCTACCCCCCTCACCCCCTCACCCAAAACTTCCCCCATCGAATGCCCACTATTGTAAATTTTTACCCCAACTATGAAAGATAACCTAAAAATTCGGAAACCCGAATGATCGAATAAGTAGTAAATGAAGGTCAATATTTCGATGATGTAAGAGTTGAACTAATCAGCATTCATACGCACATTGATCATGTAAGTCACAAAGCAAGTAGAATAAAATTATTCGATTCGTTGTCCTTCGAAATAATAATGTTGCAACAAAGTAGCGTTATTGCAAATAAAAGTCATTTATAAGTTAACTCGCTTACCTTTAAACGCTGAAGTTAGTAGATTTACTTGAATAGAGTATGGATAGTACAGAAATCGCTTTAAAAATTGAATTCAAATAGGAATTTCCAATTTACTCACTTCCACAACAAACAAAACAACGGAAAAATAATTTGACTGCTGGGTTGCCATAAGTATCACTAGAACTCTACGATTTACAGCCACCGCGCACTATCAACTTTTTGTTCCGTCGATAGTTTAGTCGATCTTGTATTTAGTATGGAGCTACAATGGATTTCGGATATAACGACGATGAAGGGATCACTGTAATTTCGTCGTTGTATCCAGAAGTCGTTATAGGCAAAGGTAAAGAGATACAGACAATGTGCGTCTGGGAGCTTTACTTATTCAAAAGTTTACTAAACACAGTTGCTACTCAGAATATCACTTTGTAACTGAATATAACCATAAAAACTCCGAAACGTACACGCTTACCTACCTACCTAGCTAAAATATCTGTAAACAAAAGGTAAAGGTCACCGCAGTTGCTGACCATCTGTGTGGATGTAAACAAAAGTTAAGAAAGCTCTTTGTGTCTTTGGTGGCCGTCTCTGGTCGCATGGGATTTCTAAGATTTTTTTAAAAATGATTCATTAAAAATAGTCACTAGAGTGCGCGCCACCAAAGAAGTCCCTCAGACGCGTCGCTGTCATCGCACTGAAAATGGAGAATTACTTGTCTTACTGTACTTTTAACTACTTTCGGCATTATAAGAATCACTCAGCACACAAAAATAAATAAAAAATCTCCACGAACATATCACCATCAGTTCTATTGTCAACATCATCTGTCATTTTATTTTAGTACCAAATTTTGCCACGGGACTTCTTTCGTGGCGCACACTCTACACCCGAACTCGACGTTACATACAAAGTCATTATAGCAACATGAATTTAGTACTAAAGTGCTTTAAAATCAAGGGACTTAGATTTAACGTTGCTATAGCTAAATGGTCGCTATAACCAAGGTCGTAATAAATGAAATCCACTGTATATGAGAGTGCACGCACTCTCGACCAAACAGTTGATCGACCAAACTATCAGAAATGACTGAACGATCGCTACTCAACTAACCAGTTCAGTTCTCAACTAAACACTTGAGTCGATCAGTGACTTTGTATAGCGCAGTAGCAAGTGCGTGCACTAGACTCAGCTAAACAGTTGAGTGCCTGTCGGCCGATAGTTGACTTTGAATGGCGCAGTACGTGAGTCCGCGCACTATTGACAAAGCTGTTGACATTGGCGTAGCTAGGGATTTTTTCTAGGGGGGGCCAGCAGCCGCACACATGCAATATCACAGTAATCCAGTCTTAGCAGAGGTGATAGTATGTAGGTGTAGGTATCTACCGTTCTTAGAAACTGTATAGTAGTTTTGTGATTAAAATATAATAAAAATAAACAATATTATTTCATGTGTACTGTTAATTTTTCTAGGGTTTCTAGGGGGGGCCAGGAGAAATCTAGGGGGGGCCAGGCCCCCCCTGCCCCCCCCTAGCTACGCCCATGGCTGTTGAATCGATTGTCATAGTGAGGAAGCCGGCGTCTACATTATATTTGTTTTTGGATATATTACTTAATTTTGTAAATATTATGTTTTATTTATTAAAACCTCCCCACCTCACATCCCGCGCCGCAACCGCGGCTCACCCCAACCCCAGCCCTTCACCCACTCCCCTCACTCACCCCTCCTCACCCTCCTCTTCCTTCGCCTCGCCCCCTCCGCACCCCACTCCTCACCCCCCGCACCAACTCCCCGCACCCCGCTCCCTGCTGCACAGTGAACCCTCGAGTTTTCCGGGACAAAAGTATCCTATGTATTAGCCGAGTGCTTTATCTATCTACCTACCAAATTTCACCCAAATCCGTTCAGTAGTTTCGGCGTGAAATTGGAACAAACAAACATTCATACTTTCGCATTTATAATATTAGT
This sequence comes from Coleophora deauratella, assembly GCA_958295455.1. Lineage (NCBI taxonomy): Eukaryota > Metazoa > Arthropoda > Insecta > Lepidoptera > Coleophoridae > Coleophora > Coleophora deauratella. The sequence goes on along the minus strand of OY282410.1, from coordinate 8,736,301 downwards.
GAGATAAGACGAGAAGTGAAATATCGTATATTTTTGAACCCTGGCCCCTACTCTACACGTGCGATTGTTTAGTCACAATCGACGTAGTGCGCGCACCAGCATGTGACAAAACTATCGATCGAAAGTTTAATCACGATCGCATTGCGATTGTGACTAAACAGTTGATCGACTGTTCAGTTGACAGTGCGCGGTGGCGGATTATTTTTGCATGTTGGAAATAAAAATCAAAGCATTTTATATAAATAGCAATATCAAAAATCAAATGAAATAATAGAGAATAACAGACATCTAATAAATAACCCTAAGAGTAAAAAAATAATTTATATCATAAACCCTATAAAAATTTTAAATAAGTCCGTGCTATGGCAACATTTAGAGTAGTTTTAAACACAGCTGTCATGACGTTCCTTGCTCAGATATTTTTTTTAGTTTGTGTATTATTTATATATAATTTATAACGTTTTCTTCTAAAAACACTAAAGAAAATGTATGTAAAGAAAACAATTTTATTATATTTTTTACAACTATGAGTGTCACTGAAGTGATACTGAAGTGATTTACCTCAAATTTTTTTTTTTTTTTTTTTTGTTTGGTTCTTTCCTGCTTTTGCAAGGAAAAGGCAAAGGCTTCTCTGGCCATACAGCCTATTCTTACGTAGTTTGCTCTTTAAATATTTTTCTATTTCATTTGAGTTCTCATTTATCAATTTCTGTCGTCTTTAACTTTTTCTCTATTCTTCAACAAAATGATAGCACTTTTGATGAAGATTTCATGGACTTCTTGAGAGCACTCGAAACACAGTCTACACACTTTTATTTCATTATCCTACATTTTAGACACTTAAATGGCACTTTATTGAACAATACACTATCAATATTATGCATTAAAAACCACGATATCTATTTTTTCGGATAATAAAACAAAAATGACAAACTCTTGCCGCGAGTTCCCGCCAAAAAGTCTTTACCTCAAATACATTTTTTACGTTCCAATACAACCATTAGTCATCGATGAGGTCATCGTTAGTTGGCTGGGATGGCCTGTCTGTCAATTGTCATGTCAAACAAGAATAATTTGTTTCCTACGATTTGCACTTCCGAGTTTTTCCTATTTTTTAAACAAAAATGGGTCTATTTGGCAAATCCCCTGAACGAAATCCTAAGGAAATGGTAAGTGTCAAATCTCATTGAAATAAAATGATTTCCTGCACACGCAAATATATTAAAACCAAATTACATTTTAGGTGAATGAATGGTCCCACAAACTTCGAAAAGAGGGATACAATTTGGATAGACAGATTAGAGGTAATGAGCCCTAGAACCTCCTTATGAATTCGCGTATTGTCTGCTATTAATTTTAGTACGAAACTTCTTTTTTTGTGATTACAGCAATTCAAAGAGAGGAAGAGAAAATCAAGCGCTCTCTGAAGGAAGCAGCCACAAAGAATGATAAACAGGTGTGCACGATCTTGGCGAAGGAGATCATCAGATCGCGGAAGGCAGTCAGCAAAATATACACAAGCAAAGCGCATTTAAACTCAGTGCAGATGCAAATGAAGAATCAGCTAGGTAAGTGTCTCTTTTTATTGCAAAACAAGAACTGTTTATTTATTATTATTATTTAATATTTATTTAAGTAGTACACATAATGTACATATTCTTTTTATTCATTTAAATAATTTTATTTTCTAAATAGTACAAAGTTCTTAACACTCGGAAGTTGCACACTCAATGTTTCAGGGAGTGTTAGCAAAGGTAGAAATTTACTTTAAACTCACCTTTTGGAAAATGTTAAATAGAAAAGCATGGCCCTAAACTCAAGGAATGATCACTGTTATTATTTTTATTAAGATAATGGTAAAGATTTGGTTTTTACAATTAAACTTATTACACAGGACTAAACTTAATTTAAGTATTCTGTCTTTTTCTTTCTGTATTGAAAAGAACAAGGACAGGATGCTTAAATTAAGTTTAATTCTGTCAAATAAGTTAAATCGTGAATATCGAATCAACACCATTAAATTACTACTTTTACTTAATTTGGAAAGCGGAACCTAGCTCAGGCCAAAAGGCCTATGTATTAAGATTTTTCATAAACTAATTTAACTAAAAACCAGATCACATTATCATTTCTTTATTATTATGCGATCATATGGAATGTAAACGGTATTTCCACAATAAAAGTAAGATAACTTAATATCTCTATTACTTAATATCTATTCTATATGTATCTGTGTGTATAATAATGTTGATCTATAATGTTATTTTTTCCATGAAGAACATAGCAATTTTAAATAAGGTGCTACTTTATTAGTGCCCGATATTTTAGTCAGTGCTTCTACTCCTGATTCTGATCAACTTTCCCCAAGGAACCCATAGTCAAATCGCAAAAAATTTTTTGGACTCTTCATACACATTGATCAGCCGAGCGGCCAAATTAGTATGAAGAGTCCAAAAATTTTTTTGCGATTTGACTATGGGTTCCTTGGGGAAAATTGATCAGAATCAGGAGAAGAAGCACTGACTAAAATATCGGGCACTAATAAAGTAGCACCTTATATAAACCATCCTGATATCTATATTAGATTAGATCTTTATATCTCCTTTCATATTATCTATGGTATTTTATTGAACCACATACACTGATCTGGTAATATAGCGATGTGAACTTCTGCTTGCGAGACAAAGGAGTTTTGGATTTGAGAAAACATTAAAACTGAATATGATTTGTATTATTAAAGTTTTACACATTTTTTAAATTGTTTTAAAGATAAATTGTTTCATTTAAAGTTACGTATTGTTTTAATTTAATATTTATTGGTGAACTTAATGTTGTTATGGTCATTTTAAACTTTGTATTTCAGCAACATTGCGAGTGGCTGGGTCATTACAGAAATCTACCGAGGTAAATATCATATTATATTGAAGACAAAATGTCTTTTGTGTGATCTTGAGAAATACCAAAGTGCGTTGTTTCTTTCTTGCAACTTTACCTCATGCGTACACCGACATTATTCCCACAAATATAAACTTCATTGTAAGTGGCCAACAATATATAATATTTTGAGATAACAATATTTTATTGCCTAGTTTATTAGCTTGTAAAATATCTTTGCAATAAGGGTGATGTACCTGATCCCTGAGCAGTTTAGTCATTTACAATAGTATGATTTTCTATACATTTTATTCAGTTGTAGTACTGCAGAATTTCTTTGAATAAAAAAGGCAAAGGGTTTTGGTCATCATACTGGACTATACTATACTTCTACGAATTTTTTGAAATTGCAAAAAATAAAAAAAATTGATCAGTCAATTTTAAGAGGACAAGAGGACAATCTGAACTTTTTTATGTTGTTTAAGTATAAGTTTTTAGGGTTCTGTAGCCAAATGGCAAAAAACGGAACCCTTATGGATTCGTCATGTCTGTCTGTCTGTCTGTCTATCCGTCCGTATGTCACAGCCACTTTTTTCCGAAACTATAAGAACTATACTGTTGAAACTTGGTAAGTAGATGTATTCAGTGAGCCGCATTAAGATTTTCACACAAAAATAGAAAAAAAAAACAATAAATTTTGGGGGTTCCCCATACTTAGAACTGAAACTCAAAATTATTTTTTTCATCAAACCTATAAGTGTGGGGTATCTATGGATAGGTCTTGAAATTTAATGATATTGAAGTTTCCAAAGTGATATTGAGGTTTCCAAAGTGGTAAAATGTGTGTCCCCCCCCCCTGTAACTTCTAAAATAAGAGAATGATAAAACAAGAAAAAATATATGATGTACATTACCATGCAAACTTCCACCGAAAATTGGTTTGAACGAGATCTAGTAAGTAGTTTTTTAATACGTCATAAATCGTAAACCGCAAATTACCTTTCATTCAATCAACTCAAATATAAAAAAGCGGCCAAGTGCGAGTCGGACTCGCCAATTAAGGGTTCCGTATCAGCAAGTAACATAATATAAAAGTTCTTGAAGTTCGTTGTAGGTAAATTGCGGTTTACGATTTATGACGTAATAAAAAACAATAAATTTTGGGGGTTCCCCATACTTAGAACTGAAACTCAAAAATTTTTTTTTCACCAATCCTATACGTGTGGGGTATCTATGGATAGGTCTTCAAAAATGATATTGAGGTTTCTAATATCATTTTTTTCTAAACCGAATAGTTTGGGCGAGAGACACTTCCAAAGTGGTAAAATGTGTCCCCCCCCCCTGTAACTTCTAAAATAAGAGAATGATAAAACTAGAAAAAATATATGATGTACATTATAACGCAAACTTCCACCGAAAATTGGTTTGAACGAGATCTACTAAGTAGTTTTTTTTTAATACGTCATAAATCGTAAACCTTTCATTATTGCAAATTACCTTTCATTCAATCAACTCAAATATAAATAATATAGAGTTCAAGACATGTGTGATTATGAATTTATACGGAACCCTCCTCGGTGCGCGAGGTCGACTTGCACTTGGCCGGTTTTTTCTATTTTTGTGTGAAAATCTTAATGCGGTTCACAGAATACATCTACTTACTAAGTTTCAACAGTATAGTTCTTATAGTTTCGGAAAAAAGTGGCTGTGACATACGGACGGACAGACAGACAGACAGACATGACGAATCCATAAGAGTTCCGTTTTTTGTCATTTGGCTACAGAACCCTAAAAATCAACATTTAAAATTACACAACTTTTATTTTACGAATTTAGTGATATTTTCTTATTTGAATTTAAACCGTCCAAAATAAACCCTAAAAATATAGAGTTCAAAACATGTGTGATTATGAATTTATACGGAACCCTCGGTGCGCGAGTCTGCTCGCACTTGGCCGGTTTTATTTGGAGTTTCTATTAATGGTGTTACGGGGAGAAATTAAATAAAAGAATCTTTTACCAGTAACAAACAAAAATATATTTTCGAGACAAAGGTTGGGTTTGGTCAGTCCGGTTTTCGATTTTAGATGGAGTATTCTTGGTCGCGCAGAATGGCACTCCCCTGACGTTTTATGAGTAGAACGTTTTATTTAGTAGCCGCAATTTAAAAGTATTCACATATTCAGAAAGGGCACTGTAGAGTAATATTTGCTTGTTTTTTGTACAACGTTTCTGTTATATAGTTAAATTAACTGTTGAGACTAAAAGATACAGGAGTACTAAAACTAAAAGATATACATAGAACTCCAGAGCTGTTTATTATTAGAAATTTGTATCTAATACTATTTTACAAGACTGTTTCTTAAAGAAAAAAAACGGCCAAGTGCGAGTCGGTCTCGCGCACCGAGGGTTCCGTATAAATTCATAATCACACATGTCTTGAACTCTATATTTTCTATATTTGAGTTAATTGAATGAAAGGTAATTTGCGGTTTACGATTTATGACGTATTAAAAAAAACTACTTACTAGATCCCGTTCAAACCAATTTTCGGTGGATGTTTGCATGGTAATGTACATCATATATTTTTTCTAGTTTTATCATTCTCTTATTTTAGAAGTTACAGGGGGGGGGGGGGGCACACATTTTACCACTTTGGAAGTGTCTCTCGCGCAAACTATTCGGTTTAGAAAAAAAATGATATTAGAAACCTCAATATCATTTTTGAAGACCTATCCATAGATACCCCACACGTATAGGTTTGATGAAAAAAATTTTTTTGAATTTCAGTTCTAAGTATGGGGAACCCCCAAAATTTATGGTTTTTTTTTCTATTTTTGTGTGAAAATCTTAATTCGGTTCACAGAATACATCTACTTACCAAGTTTGAACAGTATAGTTCTTATAGTTTCGGATAAAAGTGGCTGTGACATACGGACGCACAGACAGACAGACATGACGAATCCATAAGGGTTCCGTTTTTTGCCATTTGGCTACGGAACCCTAAAAAATAAAACTCATTGTTTATTTACTGTTCAGGTGATGCAAGCGATGCAAGCCCTGATCCGGCTGCCAGAGATAGCGCAGACCATGCAGGACTTGAGCAAGGAGATGATGCGCGCCGGCATCATCGAAGAGATGCTGGATGAGACCATGTCCGCGGTGGAGGATGAGGAGGAAATGGAGGAGGCGGCGCAGAGTGAAGTTGATAAGGTTGGTCCATATTTTTTCTTTGCGTATATGTTGCGCCCATTTTGAGTGATAGGCCGACGTCACTGCCAGCCGAGCTCTTAAAGTAAGTCCAGTGGTAGTCTGAGGTTGCTGAAGGGACGTGGAGTAACTTTTTTCTATCATGATTTATTGGTGTCTAACTTGGCGGCGGAGTGGTTAGCGCTCTTAATTACTGATCCGAAAGTCGTCCGTTCAATACGCACCCAGGCCAAACATTTTTGTAAAAAACAGATTTGTTTGCTCTATGTCTGATTTTATTTATTATGTTATGGATACTTTACAGCCTTATAATATATGCAGTATTATGCGCACTTATCAGGTTTTGAAATGATAATTCTATTGAACTAATAAAAATAATAAAATTGCAAAAAATCTTTAAAAATCGGTCACAAATATTGTGTCCAATACACAGAATTTGTATTTGTGTTCAGTTTTATCACTATTAAAATAAAATGAAATTATTTGTAAGTCAAAAATTAAAGAGATCAAGTTATGAACAGGAGTAATCGGGATTGATAATTGTCTGATAATTATGAAATAAAATAATTTTATCGATAATTTGGAACCCTTGCAGTTAGACTGACTCGGTGGCTAAGTGGTTAGCGATCCTGACCTCTGATCCGAGAGTCGTGGGTTCGATCCCCACACAGGTCAAACTTTTCTGTGATGAGCAGAATTGTTTGCTCTGAGTCTGGGTGTATAATATCTATATATGTATGTATTTAAATGTATATGAGTATGTATATCGGTCTCTGATTCCCAAGATACAGGAAATCCTAGTTTGGGGCCAGATGACCGTGTGTGATTTGTCCCGGATATTATTATTATTATACTCCAATTATATTACATCTCCATATGTAAGTACGTGTGTCCCCGCAGGTGCTCTGGGAGCTGACGCAGGGCAAGCTGGGCGAGGCGCCGGCGCCGCCCACGGCCGTCGGCGCGCCCTCCACCAGCCGCCACGCCGAGCCCGCGCCCGAGCCCGAGCCCGAGCCGGACGAGACCGAGCTCGACGAGATGCAGTCGCGGCTCGAAGCGCTGCGGTCGTAGGGCATGTGAAGAGTGCGTAAGTTGTTATATGGGACTTTTATTTGGTTACTAGCTTCCGCCCGCGACTTCGTCCGCGTGGACTTCAGAATTGTGTCCAGAAAGAAAGAAAATGTCAAGAAAGCGAAGTGGAAATTTGGAGTTTTTTAGGCATTCCTACGGGAACCCTTAAGTTTTCCGGGATAAAAAGTATCATATGTGTTAGCCGAGTGCTTTATTTATCTACCTACCAAATTTCATCCAAATCCGTTCAGTAGTTTCGGCGTGAAAGCGGAACAAACAAACAAACAAATAAACTGACAAACAAAAAACATCCATACATATTTATAATATTAGTGAGATTATTACGAGATGCAGTCCCGGTTTGAGGCGCTGAGGTTGTAGGATGTGGGCGTAAGTTGTTACATTGGAATATTACATTATTAGTATTATATCTTGTTGATGGGGGCTGCCTTATTATTATTATATTGTCTTGTTGATTGTCACTGCCTTCGTATTGACACTTCGATCTTAATCGACTTTTGCTCAAGCTCGACGATTTGCAGTTGCGGCTTGAAGCGCAGCGGTCGTAGTATATGGACGTAAGTTGTTAGAATGGAATAATATGTGACATACAGATTGTATTTTCTTTGTATATTTATTCTATTTTTATTTCATTATTTACTATAATTATTATTATTTTTACATCTGACGTTTCAACTATTATGTTTCTGACGATCATAATATTATACTCTGACATTTTTATTTTATTGTGAACATGACATTGATAATATAAAATAAAATAAATCTAATGTAATCTTTTATATTTTATTGTGTTAGTTAGACAAAAGGCTGAAATCTGTAACCTAACGTTGATCCCCATATCGATGCGTATGGTTCATTCCAATCAAAAAAAAGCAAAAGGTAAACAAAGATAGTATGCATCTGACATTGACATGTGTCATTTCCATAGTAAGTTTGTTTACCTTTTGCTTTTTTTTGATTGGAATGAACTATAGATCTGTTTCCAACAGAGGACTATTATGTGCTAATGACAAGTTAACAGAGATTCCTTATCGCGTCGCTCTATTTCCTCATTATACTGCACAACTTCTGTAAGAGATACACAGATAGTCAATTCTCATAAACTCTGAACTGTCAGTAAAGAAATTGGCCAAACAGCTATTAAAGTTGTATCAAAAGTCCATTTTGTTTTTGTGATTTCCAAAAAGCTTCGGTTAATGGGTCGTCCATTAATCACGTGAGTTTCAAAAGGGGGGGAGGGGGTTCGGAAAAAATCACGAAATATCACAAGGGGGGTGGGGGGCTGTTGTAAGATATCACGTGTATTTATTTTTTCGTTGAACGCGCGATTTCTAGTAATCTATACGTCGGACTGTTGTTGTTACGTTGTTTTTAACTCATCCCAAGGTTCGAAACGGCTTCAGGCAGTCGGAAACAACCTGCAACCTTAATGTCTGTCTGGACATTTTTATCACGGTGCTTAATTTTCCAGAATTAAATTAACCTGTATTTAAAGATACATAATATTTTATACCAAAAAAATACACGTGATTTTGGGTAGGGGGTGGGGGTAGTCTAAAACCTCACCACGTATCAACAGGGGGGGGGGGTCTAAAAAGTTGCTAAAAACATCACGTGATTAATGGATGATCCCCAACAGGATTTGCACCTATTTTGTTATGTTATTTTTATACAAGGTTACGAAGTTAGAATGGAGTGGGCTGGCTAGATATTATGTAACCTTATCAATGTTATGTGTGCAAGTCATCGACATGAGAAAAATCGTACGTAATAAGTTCGATTAACTAATGCTTATACAGTTATGTTTGAGCAAAAATGAAATGGTTACTCATTGTGTAATTAATCAGTTGTTTCTCAATTTAAAATGTAATAAAATACCATGTTATTGTAAACTGTGTAAACGGTAACCAGTGAGTGTGCCTCTCGACTAATATTATGTTGCGAAGAATTACTTAATTCACTCAACAAATATATTTTTTATAATTGACACGGTGCCTCAGTTGTTATAGTCTATTCAGGGAAACGAGCTAGTGGAGCGCTTTCTCTATCACACAATCACTTACAAAAGACAAGGATGGAAGAGTGCGTCACACGGGAAAGTAGGCGTCAACTTTTGCTAAGAAACTAAAGACGCGTTCACATACCAAGCGCTTCTTTTAAATTCTGACTGAACATTAATTTTGATATTTTAATAGAAATGTTTTTGTTTTATAATTTCTACAAATTTCAAAACCTATTTGATATTCTTACTTATAATTATACATTTAAAGGAAAAATAAAGAAGGTATTTTGAATAAATATTAATTTTTATTTAGTTAAAATTATTAAACTTTGTCCAGAGAAAAAAAAAACAAATTATAAAAAATGTATGACGTATTACTGCTTGTTCTGTTGCTTTCTACATTTAATATAAAAAAAATGTGTCATGACATCTATATTCCTATTCATTTCATTCATTTTTAACCGACTTCAAAAAAAAGGAGGAGGTTCTCAATTCGTCGGAATCTTTTTTTTTTTTTATGTATGTTCACCGATTACTCGAAGACGCATTACTGAACCGATTTGGAAAATTCTTTTTTTGTTTAAAAGGGTATACTTCACAGGTGGTCCCATATAAATTTTATCGAAATCGATTCAGCGGTTTTTGAGAAAATCAACAAAAACATAGCAATATTGGAGTTGTTGCGATTGAAGTCGGTTGTTTTTAACGTATTCAGCGTGGTCAATTATAGGATGAATATTTTTTAACATTTCCTTCTGTCAGTGCAGTTTTATTTTTGACCTTTGCCATTTTGTCAATTGGAGAGGTGGAGACGCCTGAACAACACGAGTCGCACGAACAGACTAAAAAGTTGCGTACTGTGAACACAGCTCTAGTGTCTTTACTCCGGCCAATGGCAGAAAAGTTAATTTCATCGGTACTAGCTCGTCTCCCTGAATGGACTATAGCGGTCCCGACCACTGACTGATTCAAGGGTAGTAGGTTCGATTCCCACTCAAGGCAAACATTTCTGTAATGAGCTATGTTTGATCTGTGTCTGAGTGTATTATGTCTGTAATGTATATCAGTCTGGTTCCCATATTACAGGCAATCCTACCTTGGGGCCAGATGACCGTGTGTGATTTGTCGCGTATATTTATTTTTCGGTTGACTTGTATGGAGCGTCATCACTAAAGCTGATTTAATTGTTGTTTTTTTTTATCCGCAGGTAAATGGTGTTACCCATGTGTGAATGTGATACCCATGGCATGGATTTGTTCGATTGCAATGCCTTACTTACACATTTTGTAAATATAATATTATTATTGTTGTATTTTATAATTAAGTTTACACTAGTTTTGTCATTAAAACCGCGTTGTTGTTTAAGTATTGAAGGTATTTGCGTACTGTGAGATTTTTATTAAGGTTTTTAATACATAAAAATAACAAGTTACTTAAGTAGGTCTTCAACGAAAAATATTTAGTACTTTACATACATTTTCCGGTAGTCGAGCTAATATATAATCGCTTAAAAATAATATATTGTACATCAAATGTCTGGCGGGCCCTTAGGATTTTTACTAGTTTTTCTTTCAAGACCTATTACTGTCTCTTTAGCATTTTTACTTATTTTTTACATGTTTTTGGGAGTTATGATTATCACAAATGCACGCGCATTGGCTAACCTTCGAATGTAATAATAGTTAATGTGATTATTAAATAATAAAGTTTATATAAAACAAAAGAGAAACACAAAATGAAATTAACATTATAAATGTTTATACTTACGCCTTTTGTTATTTCTGTTTCCTTATGGACTTTCGAATGACTTAAAGATATGAAAACTTTTTTAAATATTTTTTTAAAGTTCTAAAATCAACTCCCTTAGCTTGTATTTCGAGATGTACCGAATATTATTATAAATTATGATTTTTGAAGACAGTTAAAAATAAACCCGGAACATTTATAGGAAACCAAAAATGATCCGGTATAATTCGGTGACGGTCGTTTAGTGCAAGTAGAGATGTAAAAAAACGGCTTTTATCTGAGGTAAAAAAAACGTTGTAAAAAAACCGATTTTTTTTCTGGGCATGTTTTTTTTGGAGTATAGTATGAAAATAAAAATATCCTTAGGTGATTATCGTTAAAGAGGTATTCGTTTTGTTTAAACGTGCAAACTAACGTTTTTGTTGTTTTTAGTAATCAAATAGCTCAAAATTGTTGGCACTCACTAATATTTAATGTTTAGTGAGGGACAGGATTTCTGGAATCAGTGTTTGGTTTAGATTTTTTATAAATGAATAATATCAATTACATTAAATTACAAGAAAAACATCACCTTTTGATGTTTTATTCCATTTCAACTGTATTTTTCGTCTGAAAAAAAAACTTCTGAAAAAAATAACGTGGGTGCTATGATTTTTTCAGAAGTGAAAAAAATAAAATTGTTTTTTTTTTTTTATATTTACTTCATTAGGCGCAAGCCACGCAATAAAAAGTTACGCTTGCACAAACGTCATGTTTTAACAATAATGCGACATATCTATGGAGCGGGCGTCCCGGCGGGCGGTTTAGATTTGGGAACTTGAACTTTTCACTTAAAACATCCCGTAAAGCTTCGAAGCAACAGTTCGTGGATTCTTTTGCATCGTATTCGGCAAGGTTACAAAATTAAAAATCAAAATAAACATGATCTAATGATTTGTATTTTTATTATTTTTCAATATAAATATAATTGGAATAATACTACATCTTAAGTACAATATAACAACATGGCTATAAAATCATAACTACACTTTGTATCACAGTCGGTTACAGCATCTTGGAGGAAAGATCCAGCTCTAGTTGAAGGTCTTGGATGGACTCCTTCTTCAGCAGAGGCCTCTTGTCCACGTCTTTTGTCTTTTTTGGATTTTTCTTTTTTGTTAGCCTGCAAAGAGACGAGGATTAAACTTTACAACAGTATGAAGATTTGTGATAAGGAGAGCTGAACAGAAATAACGGAAAAGACTTTCGATTGTTGAATTTTGTAAAGCCATTTTATTTAGTCATTCTTGCTGAATGATATTTAGGTTAGTCATAATAAAGTATACAGTGTAACTGGTAGATAATGGAAACCTAGTTACTACTGATTTTCTTCATAAATTTTTGTTGAACAACATTGCTGAAATCACGAGAAAAAAAATCTAATTTTCATACAAATCGATTAGCTTCTGAGACAAGTTTGTATAGAACGCCTAGGGCCTAGTTCTTTTGCGATATCACATAATTATAGAACAAAAGTTTTTAGTTTCATGAGGAGAATCATCAGTGGAAAGGCTTGTAGGTATTATGTACAGACAGCCACAAAGATATCTGAACCTCTCCCTAATACACCATGTATCACGAATAGCTTTAGTAGCGGTTCAGATATCTCTGTGGGCCAGTGTACTAGTCACTTGTATATCTTATTTATTGTTGACCTAATTATAGGAAATAATACAATCGGAACAAAAAAAAAACTCTTTTTATACAAAATTCGCAAACTAACTGATAAATTATCGACAATAAGTACGGAGAGTCCAAAATACAAAGTGATTTTTAATGTCTAGGTATTTGGTATGTATAGGTAGGTTCGGTTTACATCAGGAATAAACTTTTACGATTAGCTGTAAACTAAGCTCACCTATTAATGACTCCATCGGGGTGGTCCATCATCCTGATGATGTCGGCCTGATCCGAGGAGTCCAGCGGCGCTACCGAGATGTCCCGGACGGCTCGGAACTTGCCGCAGTTGTTCAGGTGCTCGTTCTCAAGCCGGAAAAAGTTCCAGATGAAACGTCTGCGACAAGACATTATTGTTTTCATGTTTCATTTATATTTGATGTATTCGAAGACCAACGTTTACAGACAAGCATTAGTCTATCTTATATTATAATTTACTAGTTTTATATCGAACCATGAATGATAGCTATCATATAGGAATCATGAATATTCCGGGATAAAATTTAGCCTATATGTTAATGTTTAATCTATCTACCTACGAAATTTCATCCAACTCCGTTCAGTAGTTTCGGCTTGAAAATGTAACAAACAAATATAATATTAATTCTTTCACGTTTATAATATTAGTAAAAGGATAACCGGCGGCCTAGAGTGCTATTGTGGTGCACTTCCGGATTAGTGATAAGTACTAAAAGTTTTAATGATTTTTCTCATTATAAATCAAAATTATTAATAAATATTATAATGTAATCATTTGGATGTAAATCTACATTTAAATATAAAATAATTAAATAAATAGGACCCGTCGGTGTAATAATCCTTGGGGGATGCCTTTGTCCAGCAGTGGACGTCTTTCGGCTGATGATGATGCGAGGTTCAGGAGACAGTCTCACCTGAACACCTCGAGAGGCGCCAGCAGACTCGTCATGGTGCCGTCGGTCGCGCGATCGTATTTGCGGAGCAGGAACGAGGGGATCCACACGAAACGCAGTAGGAAGTCCTCGATTATCGCGAAATAGTAGAACTAGAATGTAAATGTTGAGTTGTAAAGTGAATCACAAATAAAGATAAATTATAAGGCTAAAATTGCTTTTTATTACGATATTGCTTGAAAGAAAAATGTTTAAAAATATTGATGATATTGACAACTTAAGGTAGACTATTATTTTTGATAAGTCTTAAAATCTTGAAGCTGTCCAATAATGAAATGATTTATAAGTAAAGAAAGAAAGAAAACACGTTTACTGATTGCAGAACACGACACAAATACAAAAAAAATTCAAGCTTGGCTACATAAAAATGGTAACAAACAAGTTTAATTTATATTGATAAGTTTCTTTCTTTTAGTATGTAACTTTTGCTCTACCTATTTTTCCTGTTTTCTTATCCGGACACCGGGTTTTCTGGAAGAAATCGCTTTTAGCGATAAGACCGCCCAAATTGTACCACTGTTATTTTAATATTGTGTCTTTTGTTGTTGTATATATATTATTATTTTTGTGTGTGTACAATAAAGAGTATATCAATCAATCAAACAATTTATGCAACCACAGGGCTCCAACTCAGCATATGCTAGGCTCGAAAGCGAAGCGCTAAGCGCTGGTATTCTGTTGATAACTCATGCATGAAAGTAACTTATGGATTTAATTGTATTTACTATAATTATGCTTTAGCTTGGAATACCATAGTGAATACAGTTCGTCTATCTCACTCACCCCTGGGCTATAGACTATCTCTTCTCTCAGGAACTTGTTCTCGGAGGCTAGTCCACACGAGAACAGCCCCCAGTCCATCTTGACGTCCCACGTGTAAGTGTATATGGAGGAGATGAACTGGCATATCAGCATGGCGTACAAGAATGGGTTGTCCTGTGGTCTGCCTTCGTAGTTGCCTGGGGAAAATTATCATTGTGATGAACTATTAAATGGGGAGTGAAATAAGTGCAATACTTTAGAATTCTGCTCATAAAACATGAATTATTTTGCCTATCGTATTCAGTTTGCTAATTTCAGCGACGCAAAATTGCTATTCGGTATTTTTTGCCGACTTTCCAAAGACAGGTTAGGGTTGTTTTCTAAATTAATTTCTAGGGCATTTTCTGATGCGCTCATTTTCAACAGCATTTCCCTTAATTACGTGCGTGATCTCTTTGACTAGCGATAGGTGTTATTATGGAGCAACAATAGTTATCGCGAAAAATCTACATCATAATACATTTGGGTTCAATGTCCTTTAAGTTAAAAGTTCCTGGCCACAGATATTAACTATTGTTTCTTAGAACATCTGCCAAAGTTTTTATCGAAACGTCAAACACAATTTTACATGATGCCAACTCGTAAGCACTTACTGTCATAAATCTTCTGCAATGTCCCAAACAGCACCACGAAGAGCGTAGTGGAGTACTTCCCCGCATTCACGAGATGGGGGAAGGCCTCCTTGCTGTCCCGGTACCGGCGGATGCACTGCCAGAACCGGGTCCACGCCGGCACTATGTTCACTAGGGCGCGCGTAATTATGAACCAGTGGGTCGACTCGAAACTTACTGTGGGATAAGGGAAGAGCTATGAACCACTAGGTGGACTCGAAACTTACTGTTGAATAAGTGACAAGATTGAGAATTTTACTAGAATAAATTAAGACCACGTAGCTGATATAGGATGAATCTTGCCCTATATGTATAGAGGGGGGAGGCGTGGACGAATAATACCCAAGTAGTGGCGAGGCAATGGATTGTTAACAATCGCAGGCTAGAAGATGGAGTGATGGACGGCCTCCAGATAGCTATTAGCTTATTATGAGTGTCGCTTAAGATGTTGCTAAGTGGATGACTGTGAGTGGAGGCCAGATTTCATTAGGGGATACATTGGCATATTGGATTTTGGATAGACATAGGAGGGAGACAAGTAAATATCCAAATTAAAGCATAGCAATAGCTTGTTAACAAATAGCAGGTTAGAAGACATAGTGTTGGACGGCCTAATGAAGTTTCTAGGATACCGCTGGATGTACAGACAGCCACAAAGATATCTGAACCTCTCCATAATACACCATGTATCACGAATAGCTTAAGTAGGGGTTCAGATATCTGTGTGGGCCAGTGTACATATTATGTGGATCAGGGTGTTGGTAAGTGAATGACTATGAATGAGGCCTAAGTTTAAAATGAACACATGGTGGGTCCAATGAATTGTTTTCCAGTTTTGTCATCAGAAGGACAGCTAATTTATAAGTATATAATAAAATGTCGTTTTCATGGTTCAAATCCTCCGAGAAAGCATTTGATAATATTCAGCAGATATAGTTTAAAATATCTGCAATAGACATATACCATGACCTTACCATTGACACTGAACCAGTCCCCGTTGGCAACGTAGAAAGCTATCAGGTAGTGGAAGTCCATGAAGGCGACTGCGAAAGAGTTCCATTGGTCAGCCAGCCAGAAATCCGCAAACAGAACCGGCATAAACGGCGCCGCCAGGATACGACCCTGAGGGTGGAGCACAATAATTCTAGTTTCGTAAGATCGAAATATTGGGCCATCGTGAGATATTTTGACGTACATGCTAAGGGGTCACTGCTAAATTGTAAACATACTGAGGTCATGTCAGAAGCCTTACTGGTAGCTTAGAAACTTCTGAACCTGGGGTTCACCACTTGCCTTCCAAGGGTAGATAAGCACAATCATTTTAGTTCCGCGCGATCGAGATACTGGGCCATCGTGAGATAAGGTTAATGTACTGAGAGGTCACTGCTAAATTGTGAACATACTGAGGTGATTTTTAGAGGCCTTATAGGCGCCTCGAAAACTTCTGAACCTGGGGTTCACCATTTGTCCCCTGAGGGTAGAAAATCACATTCATTCTAGCTTCGTAAGATCGAGATAATGGGTGATACCGTGACACAAGGTTAAAACGTACTGAGGGGTCACTGCTAATTTGAGAAGCTTTACAATGGTATTGGGTTGGGGCCTTATAGGGGATTTAGAGCCTTCTGAGCCTGGAGTTTGCTACTAGCTACATACACCACCTATCCCTAATGCAAGCGTATCGATACTTCTGGGCTCAAAGGGCGTAAATAGTCCTTAGGCGTATACGCCCTTTGAGCCCAGAAGTATCGGTATGAAGTATGACCTAAATTTCCCAAGATATGGGATTGGGAAGATACCCGTACCCCAAAAGTGGGGACAATGCTGGTTGTTGTCGTATTCGTTTCGGTCCCATTAACTCATAAAATGTTTCTCTCAACATTTTTCCCAAGTAGCCAACCAAAAAAATACTTTAACAGGTTTTCTTCAAAAATCACAGACTAGGTTCTTACGAAATCTAGGACCCTCAACATTATTTATAAACTTTTGTTTGCATCATTGCATCTAATGATGAGTTTTTAAAACAAACATCCTTCCAAAAATACTTAATTAAACAATGTTACTTACACTTATCCTCAAGAACCAAAACCTGGCTTCATGTCTAAAAACCTTCAGCGGATTGATCAGGAACAGAATCATTATAACCACCAGCGCGAGTGGATTCACAAACGGCGGTATACTCAGGCTCGCGCTGTATATGAACGACAGTATACTGAGCGCCCACACCACTCCGAAAATTGCTGCCAACTCCATCAAGTCTTGCTCCGACAAATGGTTTCTGGGGTCCAACTCGAATATCAAAACGTGGTTGACGCCAGAAGACCGCCATCCGTACACATTGATGCCTATTAAAAATATGAATTCAACTAGTAGGAAAGGTCCTCTGTATAATTTGAAGGCGGTTTTGAAGTTCTCCGTGCCCCCTTCATGGAAGAGCGCTGGAACGAAAGAGAATTTAATAAATTTATGAGGTGCCATAGACAGGCAGCGAAGCGTACATAGGACGACATCAATCGTGGGAAAAGCCAACGCTGTTTTTATTAATGTAAAATGACCCCCATGTTTTTATCGCTATGTATATGAATCTATTTTCATTAAGGCCAGGTTGTACTACGCTACTGCGCATTGATTTGCGCAGTACTGAACGCAAGTCCCATCCACATGCGCCAAGCACCAATTATTTAAGTTTTATGTTTTTTTTTTCTGAATGAAAGCGTTCAAACTAATCGCGGAGTTTGGCGTATGGTCGAAATCAATATTGTAATACAATTTTCAATTTTCCTCATTTGATATATCTAACTAGGAATCTCTGGGAACTTTTTTTAGTAACGGTACTTTGGATTTGGAGCCGAAATTGTTGAATCGTGTTTCGGATTGCGTACGATCGTAGGAAATATAGTCAAAAATAATTCTTATTTTTTTCAGGCATGTTTAAACTGTTTAATAAAACTAAAATCTTGACTACGATACGTATACATACATACGCCCAAAAACATTATCCTGCGCTTGGGCAGTGGGATAAAAAGTCCAATTTACGTTCCACGATTTTCCATACAAACTGTATTCAATTTGAGAAAATTATTTATGAAATGAAATGAAATGAAAATATTTTATTCGAAGTAGGTAGCAGTGTACACTTTTCGAACGTTATTCTTTTATCTACCTAACACGAGGTTCCTACCACTCGGAACTCGTATACCCACCGTTTCGGGAAGTGTTTGCGGAGTGAGAAGAAACGGCGGGCCCTAAAGAAACTCCCTCCAACACATTTTTATAAACTGGAGTCTATTTTAACCACTGTTTAACTACATTCAGTTGTTTAGTATAGTCTAATTTCCATGCTATGTTTTGATAATGATGACTGTTGAAAACTGATGCCTTTTTATTTAGTCGCTATATTTTGACATAAGAGTAGTCGTTTCCTATTAGAATGATTTAAAAATGGCTATGATAGTTCGTTAGGATTTCTAGTAGTATCGAAATCTGGGATGACCAGAAAATATCAGCAATCTAACACATATAATCTGATCAAATATGTATATGTAGTTATGTTAGCATGGATTATGTTTTTATCTGTTTATGTTAATTTGCGCTGCGATAATGTGGTTGCGGTCAGTTAGCTATAAATACTGATAGTGCAAAGTAAATTTACTCTGCTCTAAGATTTATGAGGATGGCGTGTAAATACGGTTATTACTCATCCTCATCCCATAAAAAAAAACTTGGTTATTCTTTCCTTTCAAGCCATTTAAACGTGGCCTCAAGTATAAAGCCAAGAGAAAAGTTTAAAAGTAGAGAAGCCATTTATATAATGTTAAATCATTAAACTAAAAAACCGTAATTATGCTTATAGGTTGCGGCGGACTATTTTTTGCAACCAGGGTCCATTGCGCCCAATTTGCATGAGATTCAATAAGCAATCGAAAATCGATCTTTGCCGTCAACCTAATAGTTTCTTTAATCTCGAAATCAACACATTAGGTATTTTTATGAAATCCGTGACCAAATTAGTTAGTGAAAGACAGTATTACTGACATTTTCAAAACAGTGTTTTCATTTTTTTTATAGTTGACAATATTAAAAAGCTACTTCAATAACTAAAAAATACTGTATAAACTTACCAGATAATACAACAGTGATGAACAACACTATAAACGATCCAGAGAACAGTCCCACTTTGAACGTTGTCCAAGGACTCTGCTGCTCCCCCAGCGGTGGAACTCTCAGCTTCTTCATAGCTTTCTGGCGGTCTCCACCTTCAAGCTCATTGGTGACAGTAGCCTCTGTGTCGCTTATTAGTCTATCTATGTCTTTGTTTGTGTAGAAGTGTGATGTTTCAACATGCTCTGCCCGCCACTGTGCTCCATTAGTTACGTTTAATAACTGGTGAATAAAAAAATATATGTATAACAGACTATACGAGTAAATCATTATACTCTCTACTAACTTGTCAGAGCTTTTGCTACAATAGTGACAAGGCTTATGAGGTTGAAATGACATTAAAGTTCAGTAAAATACGTTTTATTAGCTTGAGAATGATTGGTGTACTATCTGTGAAATTTTTAATAATGTTTTTTTACCTTTTTTTTAAAATTTTTACTGTTTCTTGCTAAGCCCTTGGAAAGCTTAATTTGTTACTAAATGATACCTGTAGTCTGAGCAATGGTTGGCATTGTATGTATTGCTTATTCATTAACTTGAACTAGATTTGAACGAACTCAGAATAATCTCTGACTCGTTGGTACGAAATGATTGTAGGAACTCTTACCAACCTTATCATGTTTCTTCAGTATCTTTCTAAATCCTGTATAATTCAAATTCTGGTAGTTCTGCAGCAGTATCAAGCTCAGATAGAATTCACTAAACGCCAGCTTTAGCTCCTGCACCTTTCTCCGAGATATCTGAGGCTTTTTGCTGTCACCACCACCTTTGGGTTTCATTGTGTCAAAGCGGGACTTCAACTCGCTCTGTAGGGTGGCATATTTACGTGTTGCTTCGGCTAGCTTCTCTATAAGAATAATTATACATGTGCTAGAGAGAACACTTTATCAAAACTCTTCTGGAAGGAGATATCAAAGGGAAGAGAGGATGTGGAAGGCCCAAATACACACATATGGACCAAATAAAAGAGAATGGAGTCGTGTCATACCAGGAGTTCATCCTAAATGGCGATTCCTCCACAGATGATAACACTGCTCTTAAATTTTTAAAAGCTAGAGTAAAATGGGAGGAAGAAGGAGGCTGAAGCAGTTAGATTAATTTAGTGAAGGCAAATTTAAACATTGCGTAGTTACAGGAGCTCAAGGAGTTAGCAAGGAATGGGAAGGGATGTTAGTTATTCCATGGATAGGAGCCCCACTCTTGAGAAAAAGATGCAAGGTGAGCTATAAATTCTTAAATATGTGGATTTTTGTTATAATCATGCAGGCTCCTGGGATTAAGATAAGATATAAGGAGTAAGTAATATGACTTTGCTGTGCTAATGCAGCATATTTTTTACTACATATTATTGCAAAGTATTCTGACATTCTGACTGACCCACAATAAAAATATCCCTCATTAACAAAAAATATGTTAAACTTGATAATTTTTAACTATTTTGAAAAATTTAAATAACACAATAAGGACAGTGATACAAGTAAGAGAATAACTACCTTCACAATATTAAAATATATTCTAGTTGTTAAAATACCTGAGTAAAAAGTATTAATTTTCTTCAACTCCTGATCACAATAGTGGAAGAAAGTCTCATCGAAATTAGCAAAGTGGCGTGAAAGAACTTCTGGCTCTACATTCTCAGCGGACGGGGCTTCTTCAACCGCCGTGTAAAGCATTGCTTTCATCTCCTGAAAGACACAGAGGCATAAATCCAAATATGTAGGACTTGGTTTAGTTTAGTGAACAAGGGCGTTTTGAAAGCCCTCAATCTTATCTAGAGGTAAGTCTTGCTATCAAATGTCAGACATAAAAGTATTGATATTTTGAAGCAGTAAGACAGCAAATTTCCTATTTAATTAGGCAAACATGTAAATCATTACAATTAACAGAGCCTTACCAATTGTGGATTTCAACAAAATAGCACGACAAAGGTAACCTTTTTAATGACAGAACCCCAAAAAGGCTTAGTCCTTAGTATTTTGAACACATTCAAATATAATATAATATGATTTATGTATATTTCCCTATTCTATAATTCTCACACATAAAGATTATTTATCAAGAACTGATATCAAGCTCTTGATAACTAAATTACTACCAGGTACAGTGAACAAAAATGTGTGCAACAAACCTCATAGTTTATGTATTGTTTGCGCCATTCTGGCGTTATATGTGCACTTAGGTGCTCTGCGAACTTCATCTTGTGGCCTCCACGACGACTTTACTTTGGGAGCCTTCCTATTACACTGTAACTCACTGTAACCCTGAACACTACACGAAGATAAAATACAACTACACTGTATACACGTTTGCCTTATGATATGAAACTGGACTATTATGACCTCATAGCAAACAAACTAATGCGTAACAAAACATTGGAATGCTTGCAGATATAAACGAAAGGATTTCATTGTTTTTAATTTTTTGAGACAGAAAAAACGAATCCAAAGAACACGGAGAGGAACACAACAATCTGTTTTTGACATTCACAGATAGCGTTCCTGAAGCAAATACCGTGAATAAAAAAAAGAAAGGGATAGTAATAGACAATTGTCAATAAGAGGGAATGAATAGAACAACTAACAATAAAAAAAGGTGCTACCAGAACTATGAAAAACCGTCAAACGTCGTTGCAGTGAAATGTCATATCGTCGTTGACACACCAATTGACGTTCAGAAATATGAATTTACGTTTAAAAATAGGTTATGCACAGTATGACAGCGTTTTACAAAACATAAAACGCTTATTAAATAACTTACCATACATATTCGAAACCTAAATAATTTATGAGAGTGGCAACACTGTCTTCACCCTGATTGGTCGGCGGTATGTATACCTGTCCCTTTCCAACTCTATCTTGCTCCCTCCCTCTCCACCAGGCAGGCGCTCACTCAAAGGTGAGCGCTCGCTCGTTTGTTCATTGAGATCCATAAATTAGAATATTATTAATGGGTTTCTAGCTATCCACTTATTTTATTTTAGGAAACTTAGGTAAATGAAGTGCATACTTTAACAAGTTACCTTAAGAATGGTACTGGCTACAAATATTGTAGTAATCTATGTGTTATGTGTTTGTGTTTCGAGGTTATGTACTACCTATATTAGGGAAGAACTCAGGTAAAAATAAAATAAGAGGTTTCCGTAAGTTAGATTTTCATACTTAGAGTTTGTTTATTGGGGTCACAAAGGGTTGAGACAACTGATCTATGAAATAGGATGGTATTATAAGAGAAATCATTTACCTGGTGCAAGTCAGATAAAAATCTGCCTAGATCAGATCCCGAGGGGGCATTTGGTTGTACTTCATGTTCGGTGGCCCATAGGAGCCATCTCCGCCAGGCTGACCTGTATGATTTTTTGGTAGAATCACGCCAGCTGCATTCCAGAAGGTTGAGTTGATCGGGCGTCCAGTTTGTTAGGACCTTATCCCACCCCCACATTTCCAGATTTCCAGGGTGAGTTCGTGAACTTTCTGGGGTGGTTGATTGGTTGTCGTGTCGATCATCACTTTGTGGAGGTTCCGAATTGTAAACGGGGCCGCCATCGCTCTTTTCTTGAGGTCGGGACGCCAGAAGGCTTTTTCCCATCGAGGGGTGATTAGTAGAAATGTGCCCTTGGCTTGGTTCAGGTGGGTTAAGACTTTTGGGATAAGAAAAGGGGGTGGGAACACCCACGCTAAATTGTATTCCCATGTCTGGGAGAAAGCGTCTATGAACACAGCTTGTTTGTCTGTCGCGTCTAGGGATGCGTAGTGATGTACTACATGGGCTCGATGCGACGCAAATAGGTCGATTAGGGGTGTACCCCATTTCCGGAAAACTGTCTCCGTTAGTGTTGGAAGGAGGTGCCATTCTGGAAGAGAGGATCGCCTGGACAGGCGATCCGCCTCGATGTTGTATTTGCCGGGTATATGGTGCAAGTTCAGGCGAATGTTGTAAAACTGCAGTAGGTGGAATATTTGATAGGTTAGGTTCATGAGCAGTTCCGATTTCGTTCCCCCTTGCTTTTTGAGATAGGACAGGACTGTTGTGTTGTCTGACTGAACAGAGATTGTGGAGTTTGCTAGTTGTGGGCCCTGTGTTTTGAGCACATTTAGGATAGCAAGCATTTCCTTTTGGTTTGAGTGCAAATTCTTTTCCATTTCTTTCCATGATCCACTCAGTTGTGTGTTGTTCAGTTGGGCCCCCCAGCCTAGGCCTGAGGCGTCCGTCGACAGGTGGTGGGATACTGACGGGACATGCAGTGGTGAGTGGGCTACGTGAAAAACCAGCCACCAGTTTAGGTCCATAATCACATCTGCCGGCACCATGAACCGACTGTGCGGGGCCTCGCGAAGTAGGCTGTTCGTGAAGGAGAGCAACCTTCGAAAGTGCAGGCGACCGTACGGGACTACAAAACTGGAGAAGTTGAGTATGCCTGTAAGGCTCTGTGCCTCTCTTAGGTTCAAAGTACCTTTTGAGATAGTTTGATGTAGCCGCTGCTGGATATTCAGGAGTTTCTCTGTTGGTAGATATTTTATGTTTTGTGATGGGTCCCAGACTATTCCGAGAAACTGGATTTTTGTTTGTGGAGTAAGGACCGATTTTTTGAGGTTTATTTGCCAACCTAGTGATTCTAATAGTTTTACTATCTCCGATATTTGAGTCTGTAGGGCATGTTTGTTCTGGTTCGCGACGAGAAAATCGTCGAGGTAGATTAGTATGCGTATGCCTTTGTCCCTGAGGATCTGGCCTATCCAATTGGTTATGCTCGCAAAGACTTTCGGCGCTGTGGCCAGGCCGAAAGGTAGGCAGGTCATCTGGAGCAATTCTCCTTTGAAAAATAGTCGTAGGAAACGACGATGGCCGGGAAACACTGGGACGTGGAAATACGCGTTGGACAAATCTATTTTGGCAAGCCAGTCGTTGGGCTGCAGAAACGAGGGAACTTTCTGTTGGTTTATTAATTTGAATTTGCTTACGTAGACAAATTCGTTTAGTCGACGTAGATTGAAGACTGGTCGAAAGGAGCCGTCGTTTTTGGGCCTGAGAAACAAGCTTGAGAGGAAGCTTGGGGAGATTTGTGCCCTCTCTAATACCTGCATTTTCTTTAGGGCTAGGACCTGAGATTCCATTTCTGTAGAGAAAGGTACGACTATGGCTTTGTTGAATAGGTGAGGCACCCTCAGAGGGGGTTTCGCTAGGAACGGTATTCGGTATCCGTATTTTATGATTTTCAAAATCGGGGTTGGTGCACCCAGGGCTTCCCAAGTATTGTAATACAAATGGAGACGACCCGCTTGAAATGGCGGTGAGTCAGAACTTACGCCTTGCTCGTCCCCTGCTGGGAGCGGCACCCCTGGCTTGTCTGGGGTTATCGTTAGATTTTGGTCCCCGGGAACGAAACGGCAGAACCTGCGCGGGTGCGCGTGGGTTGAAATTAGGCATGGGCACCACTGGTGGGCCATAGACAGGTAAAGCTCCTTGCGCAGGAGTGAGACCAAATGGGTACATAGGCATGCCATGCGCTGGCAGCATTGGTCGAGGTATATTTTGCCCCGGACTAGATGTGAACTGCGTAAATTCGATGCCTTGCGCAGGCTGTCGATTATATGCTGACTGGCCAGCTGTAAACTGCTTAGATTTTGTGCTGGTTTGTGTCTTCAGAGGCCAAAATACTTTACTCATGCCCCCGTTTTTTTCAATGGAGGCAGTAAATTCTGCCGGGTTAAACAAGAACTCACATGACGGGGTAATTTTGCGAAGGCTGGCTTTAGTGAACCTATCTTTTACGGAACGTAGAATAGCGTCACGACGCTGTTGGATCAAGTCGGCACGGTGGCCGCAAGCCATTTGTAATAGGTCATTAGAGATTGTCTGGAAATTACCCGTAAATATTTCCTTAATTTTATTTTCGAGACAGTTTAATTCAATCGCATCGCGTGATTTTAACCAAGATAGTAAGTCACGAAAGCCAGATTCAACGGCTTCTTGTTGTTTTAGAACCCCTTGAGTTATTGCAGCAAAACCTCGCTCGGTAAGCGCTAGGTGGTTAAATTTATCGTAGGGTTTTATTTCGTCATTACAATCCAGATTGGTAAATCCAGGTGTTGAGCAAAAACGTTTTTGGGCCTCTGAATAACGAACCTCTGACCAGTTTTGAGAGTCGAAATGTTGGACTGATTTCAAGCGATCTAGATATGCTGTTTCGGTTTTTGCAATAGAAGGTTCTTTGAGGGTAGTATTAACGCAAAAATCAAAACTGACCTGATTTGGGATCACGTTTTCGGTTACGGTTTGTTGAGGGGTAGAATCGTCTCTTCCCTCTTCTTCGTAAATTTCGCCACTGACATCTAGAGATACTGCTTCCTCCTCAGCCTCATCGTTGACGATGGGGCCGTACGCATGGTCATTTTCAGAGGGCAGATTTTGTGGCATTGTACCGGTATGATACGAAAGACCTTGTAAAAAATTTTGAATTTGACATATCTGTTGAGCCAAATTATCAATCACGTCAGTATCATATGTACGAGGATGCTTATTAACTACACTTTCATCGGGCGGTGGAGCCTTTCGCTTCACTGCCGGCGAGGGTCTTTGTTGTACCGGTACATTGCCAGCCTCGTCCATTTTCCAAAATGTACCTTTTTAAAATGTAGCAAAAAATAAAACTAAGTTAAAAACTTTTCACAAAAAGGGACAGGTTTTCAGAAGAAAATATAAAATTTTAACGAACGGTAAAAACCGTTAAATTTTAAATATAGAGCAGAAATAATCGTAATGTATAAAGCTGCTTACCACGACCGCTCAGTTCGAAGAACAAAACGCCAATGAACAAACGAGCGAGCGCTCACCTTTGAGTGAGCGCCTGCCTGGTGGAGAGGGAGGGAGCAAGATAGAGTTGGAAAGGGACAGGTATACATACCGCCGACCAATCAGGGTGAAGACAGTGTTGCCACTCTCATAAATTATTTAGGTTTCGAATATGTAGCGGTACAGTTCTTTAATGTGATAGATATCTAACAACTCAACAGTCTTTATTATTTCATGAAGTTTTATGATAACGACTAACGAGTACAGTTACAAATTACAGTAAATACAACTTGTTACTATCACAAGGTAGCGCGACGCAAGATCATTTTCTCGATTACTTATATATATACCTCATACTGTTTGTTAAAATCACTGTTTCTGATAATCAATTATTATTTTTTCAATAAAACGTAGATTGTCTAAGGTAACGTGTAAGTAAACACTATGAACTCAATGATTGACTAATTTAACAATATAAATAAAAGAAATAAAATATATCTACAAAATCATTTATTTTTCTCATCACTTTTCTCATTTTCTTTCTTATCATTGAACAGTGCTTGATTTATGTTTTCTGGTATCACCCTGGCCACTTTTCTGGGTTCCTTGACCAGAGTTTTAGGGCACTGCATTTCTGACCAACTGATGGGAACCATGCAGACTCCTTGTGGTGATCCCTCTGCTGTTGCTATGACTACTCCAAGCTCATTTTCCGCTGTTGATAAATGGTACCAATGGATTTCTGTCATTGGTAGCTGGTTTATTATAAGGAAAAAACCTTAGAGAGATTGTAGTCTGGTTATGATTGCAATGGATTTGATTTTCCAAGTTATTATAGTATACAGAACAAATGGAAAATTATAATATAAGTAATTAAATTATAAGAAAAATAATTGAAACCATAGGGAAAAAAATATATTTTCTTGGGTGTTTTTTAGTATTTAAGGCTGATGGACCAAAGTTACTTGCAATAGCTGTGGCAACAGGAGATAGCCAATTCCAACACTATTACTTAAAAATGTTTTGCTGTTCCATCAAAGCTTTTTAAACTCACCATAAATAATTCCACACTGGCTGTACATCCGTTCTATAGAATGATATCGATACTTCTGGGCTCAAAGGTCATATATGCCTAAGTTTTATTTAGCGTATATGCCCTTTGAGCTCAGAAGTATCGATATGATATAGAATAGAATGAGAGACAATAATTTATCAAAAGGATACAACTCTAGCCAGAATAACATCACCAGGCCTAAAACACTTATATGGGTCTATCCTATCTTTATCTGTAGACTTGATATCTTCCTTCTTCAGTATCCCACGGTACGGTCGGACCAAAACCGATGGACCGACACAGAGTATAGTGCAATTGACTTGGCGGGAATTAACAACCATTACTTTTGCCGTCACTATGTCTCCAGTTTTTGGCAGGACACTAGGTGTTCTTGGACTTTCTACTGATACTATAGTTGTCTGAAAATAAAAGTGTTTTTGTTTTTTTAATGAACTTTGTACAAAAAGTATTAGGTACTATACAGTAAGAGGATATAGAAAGAATGATAAGTCTGAGGACAGTAGAGCTAGGATTTCCAAAGGATTATTTTGTTTGAGGTGGCGTTTGTCCTGAAAAGGATGTTAGTTATAACAAGTAGGAAATAAGACAAGTTTTACCTTAGTTTTCTCATCTGGTTCCATCTTCAGAACGCCAGCCAACGCAGCATAAATATAACCTCTCAATTCATAACTTCCTGGTCCTGAAACGAACTCTTTGTTTGCTAAGCTCAAACGCATTCCTGGTATACATATTTTCCCGATTTCTTTCAACTTTTCTGAAGTCATGGTGATATAAAATTGTTGGTGGGAAACAGCACTATAGTTGAGGTTATATTAGTTTTTCCATTTAAATAAATGGTATCGAAGAATGTCAGTTCGTGAGTAATTTAAAAATTGTTTCACACTGCACAACTATTAAAAAGTCTCTGGAATAAAAATTAAGCTGGAAACAAAAATGCACTTTCGCGTTGCGGTTGTTGTTGACATGAACAGTTTGCCTTTGTATAAAAATTGTATTTTTTGACACTCTCATGAAATAAGGCATTACAAAATTGTATATTGCTATTTCTTTCATACAAACCATTTATGTCAACAAAAAACATTTATAAAACATATTTCAAAATAGAGATAGGTCACGTGTTTGTTTTTGATTTATCGATTCATTCATTCTCGCCTCAAAGAGTGGCTACTTGAGAAACAATTTTACGAGTTCTCAAAGTTTTTGCGGTTGCCCTTATTATTCTAAATGTATTGAACGACAACGGTTACCTATAGTGTCCATTACGCCAGCGGAATGTTGTAGCTAAGAAGGATGTGAGTATAATAGGGAATTAGAGCATCATTAGGACTAATTGTGCGCCAGCAGCAGAATTTGTGCGTCTTATAATTTCAGAGATATTCATAAAAAACCCATTCCGCCAGGGTAACGTTCCCTCAGCGGGATAATTTTGAAAAAGACGGTCTAGCTCATAACAAAGTACATGACTGAGTAGCTTTCGTCGTGTTATAAATGTGCGCAAATAGCGGAATTTGTGCATCTTACGGTTTTCGAATTATTCAAGATTCCGCTGCAGTAACGTTTTTGTGTTTTCTGTATCTCGAAAACGGCTGATAGAAAAAATTAAAAAAAAAAACATTAGTACACCTTAATTTGTGCGTAATTTGAAAAATGTTAGTTTTTTGAAAATTATGATATTTTTTTAGTAATTAATTTGTTTAGAAAATCAGAAAATTCTAATTTACAAGGAAACGAGTGAAGTTGCAATCGAATAAAGAGCACTCAAATATTCCTCTAGTAGACCCTAATAATTAATGTCTGCAATTGTGGATTGTATTATCCAGTCAATTAGTGAGATATACCATTTAATTACGAAACTAAGTTAGATAAATTTTAAAGATTGAATTCAGTGCTCCCATAAGACTATGTAACATGAAATTTTACATAAAATTAGAGCGTCCTGATAGCAAGCTTTCCTGTAAGTTTCAGCTTTGAATAACGTTGATTTAAAAAGATTTACCCAAAAGAAGAAAGAACGAACATTTTCCCTATAACCCGACCAAATTAGAATGTATACGAGAAAGCGGCCACGTCATACAAAAAGGTAACCTTCTTAAATGAAAGGTATATTGAAGGAAGCTTTGTAAGTACAGTTGCGTGCAAATGTTTTATTGACGATTGTTTTCTTAGTACCTACGTACTCGTATAGCGGCCGGGACGAA
The DNA here is from genome assembly GCA_958295455.1 of Coleophora deauratella. NCBI lineage: Eukaryota > Metazoa > Arthropoda > Insecta > Lepidoptera > Coleophoridae > Coleophora > Coleophora deauratella. Next base: position 8,707,073 of record OY282410.1, on the reverse strand, counting down.
GCTATTATAAAAGATACTTGTAATAAGATTTTTAGATAGTAAGTTTGTTATCTAAGTCTTGCCGCCAAACATAAATATTAACAGCACGGATGTGTTCCGGCATTAGTAACACGAAAGTAACTTTAGTTATTTCATTTTCGGAATGTGAGATTGTGATTTTGGTATACTAATATTACTCTTTGGATTGTGATATGCATTTTACATCCTCCAACCAAGAGAAAATACTTTCTAAACTTGTAAAAAACATAAATCGATGGATAAAAAGATAAATCTATTATATAATATACGCACATCTCTAGATGTACGTGTCACGTCAGCCGGCCGTTTTGACATTTCGGGAATCGAGTTGTGTGTGTTGTACAATTTTTGTGGAAGTTTTTATCCTGATAAAACCTCAAATTAGTTCAAAATGTTGATAAAATTCGAGACTAAGTCGGCAAGGGTGAAGGGCATATCGTTTCACCCAAAGCGGCCGTGGGTTTTGTGCAGTTTGCACAATGGCGTTATCCAACTGTGGGATTACCGTATGTGTACTTTGCTGGAGAAATTTGATGAGCACGACGGACCTGTACGTGGCATTTGCTTCCACATCCAACAACCTCTGTTCGTGTCCGGTGGAGATGACTACAAAATCAAGGTAAAATCCTCTTTGCTACCTAAGTTTAGGCTTACACAATTTTCGGTAAAATTCCATCATGTTTTGTTTGTGTACGCCTTGAAGTTACAGTCGTACCATAGATTCTAGCTTATTAGAAATCCATTTTGATTCTGACTTCACAGGAAATAATCTTATTATTTGATAAAAATTCTACCAACAAACCTTATTAATCGTAATCATTCATACACTCCTTAGGTTTGGAATTACAAGTCCAGGCGGTGCCTCTTCACGTTGCTGGGGCACTTGGACTACATCAGGACCACATTCTTCCACCATGAGTATCCCTGGATATTGAGTGCTTCTGATGATCAGGTATGATAATTTTAATTATGTATGGGGAATTATAAATCGAGCCACAAATATTTTATTTGGCCACGGAACCCAACCTCTAATTTCATAACTAATTTAGGGGAAAATGAGAAAGCTAAAAAACTTATTCCAAAGATAGCGTCAAGCAAAGAACAACAATTATTATTACTCGTCTACCTTATTCATACATCACCACCTAATTTACTAACTCATCCACGAATTTCACAACTCAGCCACATTTTACGTGATACAGCTTCAACATGTGTTCCTCAAAAAATATTGTTCAAGCTTCAACTAGACAACTTCATATAAGAATTATAATTTTGCAGGTTTTTTTTATATGGTATAATGGTATGCTTTTACACAAAGTATTTTTTAAATAAAATCGTATGTTTCGTCTCCCTTTAGTAGTTCCTAAAATATTAATTGGCCATAATTTACAAATTTTAGGTACATTTAATGATCAATCAATATATTTGTTTATAATTTTGCATACATTTTTATGATCCATCAATATATTTGGTTATAATTATAGATGCATTTTGATGATCAATCAATATATAATAATATATTATAATTTATATATTATAATTATAATTTTGCAGGTTTTTTTTATATGGTATAATGGTATGCTTTTAAACAAAGTATTTTTTAAATAAAATCATATGTTTCGTCTCCCTTTAGAAGTTCCTAAAATATTAATTGGCCATAATTTACAAATTTTAGGTACATTTGATGATCAATCAATATATTTGTTTATAATTTTGCATACATTTTTATGATCCATCAATATATTTGGTTATAATTATAGATGCATTTTGATGATCAATCAATATAGAATAATTTATGTATTTATTTAAGTTTCACAACATTTTAATTTTTAATCGTACTAAGTTATAAAATTTGAAGTCAAATTCATTACTTTTTTGGTGTCATATATAAATATTTGAGAAGCTGACTACTTGAATATGTGTTACAAATCTTGATGCTAAATAATAACTTGGTTGCTGAGTTGTATTAACAGAAGCTTATATCGAAGATTAATAGTGGCTGTTATAGTATTTTTAGATGCCCTTTAATGGTGACTGACTTAGTAATTTAGAGGACAATGTAGATTTTTACAGGCGAATAATGCTATTATTCGCCTGTAAAAAGCGAATAATGCTATTATATAGAAGCCTGTTTAATTAGCACCCGTTATGTATTATCTCTAGTTTTTGAGTAAAGATGTCTGTAATAAGTATTTTGTTCCTTTATAACTTAGGTATTGTATTATTGTGCCTTATCACAATATAAGGTGACAAAATAAAATATTTGTACTCCTTGTTAGAGATGGTTTGTTTATAGTCTTATGCATTTGCGATTGGGTTGTCATATCCTTTCGGCCCATTAGATCCGTTTCCCAAATCATCCAAAATGTTCAAAACTTCCGTTTCCCATGTGTAATTAAATTTTATTTAGAGTCGCTAAATACATAAAGTTGTTTTCCGCTGTAACTGACAATTCTTGAAAATGACTAGGCTCATTTTAATGTTTTATACATGAAAGGAATACACTGAATTCTAGTAAGTGTACTTTGAATATATTTTTTGTTTGGGAGATGGATAATAATGGCGACAGACATAACAACTGTTAACTTTTTCAAAAAAGTTATACCTAAACTGATTAGTGATATAATATATATTAAGTTAAAAATATTATTATTATTATTTAGTAATAGGCGAGCAGCTAATAGCTGATATGCCGAAATAGGAAAGGAGTTACTTTAGTTTATTATTAATGTCTAAAGTCTATGTTTTCTAACTCCCAGGTGATCATTTACAATATGTATGTGTAAGCTTTGTTTTAGTTCTTACCATTCAATTTCCTACTCTATGGTTTCTATGTTAAAATGTAACAGGCTGTACAAAAATATGTCGGTAGTTGCTTGCTTATCAGCAGAGTGTGAATTGTGTGTAGAAATAATAGTGTTATCATGACCATGATGAATTATTTCTGCTTGTGTGTGTTTGATTTCTAACTTCAAATATTTTTTACAATTAATAATATGTCAAGGAATTATAGCTAAAAGTAAAATAATACTTACATTAATTATTGATTTTATTAAAAAGACAGAGTATGGTTCATACATAGTCTTGTAGTATATGAAAATCACAAACACCATTACTGATGACTAGAAATTCTATATTAGTCAAAAAGAATAATGTTTATTAGTTGTAAATTATAGGCAGTTACGTTTGTATTTTAAATTGATGTTTTATTATTTGTTCAAACAGACAATAAGAATATGGAACTGGCAGTCCCGACAATGCATCAGTGTGCTGACCGGCCACAATCACTATGTGATGTGCGCTCAATTCCACCCAACCGAGGACCTCCTTGTCTCTGCATCACTGGACCAGTCCGTCAGGGTGTGGGACTTCTCTGGACTGAGGAAGAAGAGTGTGGCTCCGGGGCCGGCTGGCTTATCGGAGCATCTGAGGAACCCGCAGGCAACTGATTTGTTCGGACAGGTTATTGTCACTAATAATGTTTTAGCATGCTGTAAAAAATACATATTTTAAAAGTTTTATCTTTGATACTCTTTTAGGAGGATAACTATATAACAGACTTACTTTGAATTATCCTGTATCTAGTATTGTTACTTTTTCTTGTTTTTTGAGGTGTCATAGATGTATATAGGGTGACTTTAAATTAGTTCTTGATACCAAAGGATATGCATGTGCTCATGATAACAAACAACTTTCCCTAAGGAACCCATAGTCAAATCACGAAAAAAATTTTGGACTCTTCATACTAATTTGGCCGGTCCGTTGACTGATTTGTATGGAGGGTCCAAAACTTTTTTTGCGATTAGACTATGGGCTCCTTAGGCAAAGTTGTTTGTTATTACGAGCACATGCATAGCCTTTCGTATCAAGAACTAATTTAAAGTCACCCATGTATTGACCCTCATTTAAAACAACATTGTTGAATGGATATCGCATCTAGTATATCACTACCTGTGTTTTTCACCAGGGTTTTTCAAATTTTTGTATTTAATTTAACCAAGGAGGTGTTATCATTCATCATTCATATCATTTTCTCATTGGTGCGTTCTTTATCATAAGCTTGTAATTTTGAATTTTAAAACTTTTAAATTAATCTAATTTGTATTTTTCTTTTTTACAAACAAATAGTTTATTATTCGTAACTTTAAGAGACACGGTCATAAGAATAATGTTCCAACAGGCCGATGCTGTAGTGAAGCACGTGCTGGAAGGCCACGACCGCGGGGTGAACTGGGCGGCCTTCCACCCTACCCTGCCTCTTATCGTGTCTGCGGCCGACGACAGACAGGTCAAACTGTGGCGGATGAACGATGCTAAGGTATGCATTGGTTTCTTTGTTTAAATCCTATGCTGATTTTTATATGTATTTACGAGGAGTGATCAAAAAGTAGTGAGAACGATATATATACTCCTTGGTAAGAAAAAAAAAATGAATACTGGCAGGCATAGCTCAGATATTTGTAATATTAATAAAGAAAAAGTGTTCGATTCTATTTATTTTTTTCTGAATGTAGTCATTTGTTTGCTTCGTGTCAGAAAGTGTTCTCGAAAATGGAGAAAAACGAAGTGCGAGCCGTTATTAAATACCTCTGTTTAAAAAAGTTAACGACGCAAGAGATTCACTGCGATTTGGAGGAAACATTAGGAGAGTCTGCTCCTCCGTATTCCACTGTCGCAAGGTGGGCTTCTTAATTTCGAGTAGGGAGGTCCATCCCATCCCATCCCATCGACGTCAGTCACCCAAGAAAATGTTGTTAAAGTCGAGAAAATTGTATTGAGCGATCGAAGAGTTACCATCCGTTACTTAGTTCAAGAAACGGGCATTTCATATGGAAGTATTCAATCCATATTGAAACAATCTTTGAATATGAGAAAAGTCTCCGCAAGATAGGTTCCGAGAATGTTAACAGACAGTCAGAAACAAAATCGACTTGACATTTCGAAGACATTGTTGGACAAGTTTCAAGAAGATTCAGAAAACTTTTTGTCTTGTTTCGTAACAATGGACAAAACATGGGTCCATCATTTTGATCCCGAGACAAAATAGCAATCTTCACAATGGAAACGGCCATCATCACCGACCCCGAAGAAGTTTCGTGCCGTGGCATCGGCTGGCAAGGTTATGGCCTCAATATTTTGGGACTCAGAAGGGATATTGTTGATTAATTACCTAGAGCGTGGAACCACTATTACAGGCCAATATTATGCAGCATTAATTCCCAAGTTGAGGAATACCATCAAAGAGAAAAGGAGAGGGAAACTTCGAAGGGGCGTGCTGTTTCATCACGACAACGCACCCGCGCACAGCTCGGCAGTTGCGATGGCTGCCATTCAACAAGCTGGCTTCGAATTGATTGACTACCCCCCTTATTCACCAGATCTGGCGCCTAGCTATTTTTATCTGTTCCCCAAATTGAAAGAATACTTAAGGGGAAACAGGTACGAAGACGAGGTGATGGATGCCGTGGAGAGCTTTTTGCAGGACCAAGGTAAAACATTTTTTTTAAAGGGATTGAAGCCTTGGAGAAGCGCTGGACTCGGTGTGTAGAGAGACTCGGAGACTATGTAGAAAAATAAATTATTAAGTGTCATTATATTCTATCTCATTCTCACTACTTTTTGATCCCTCCTCGTATTTCTACCTACTCAGGTCACAAGTTCTGTCACATAATCAAAAGTGTAGGAAGGAACAAATGTGTACAGTCTACCCTACAGTAGCTAATAATTATAAATAAGTATAAAGTATAACATGTAAGTTTAGTTTGAGTCTCGTTAATAATTCTGACATAAGATGTACTTGTCCTATATTAAGGGAAGGAACTGACTCCTAAGATAAAGTCAAAGCTACACATTATTGTTTGAGTACCCTTAATGATCTAAATAATCATTTTTAAATTTTAATTTTTTTAGTTCATTATAAGACCATTTCACCTGACGTTACATGATCATGATAAAACATGTGTGGTTTGTAATTAACCGCATATTTGACTAGACTAGACTGACTCGGTGGCTCAGTGGTTAGTGCTCCTGACTACTGATCTGAGAGTCGTGGGTTCAATTCCTGACCAGGGCAAACATTTCTGTGATGAGTAGATTTGTTTGTTCTGTGTCTGGGTGTATTATATCTATAATGTACGTATTTAAACGTATATATATGTTAGAGATTGAACTCGATTTTCTTCCCTCTGTGAGCCACCATCGTCAGCCATTTTGGTTTGCAGCAAGAATCAGTGCGCACACCCGGCGCGGTCGGCCGTCGAACGTCAAGTTTCGTTGACAGATCGCCCGGTCCGAACTACTGACTCAATGAATGAAATAAAGAATGAAACTTCCCATTCGGTCACTCTCGTTCAGGAACAGGTCTTGTTCAGACAGGCACTATGTCAGCGTTTGAAGTAGTTCGATACTGTTTTGATAGATGGCGCCAGCAGTAGAAAATATTGTCTATTTCTCATTCTCCGACATATAGGTACATATGTATGACGTATGTGTATCAGTCTCTGGTTCCCATAATACAGGGTATCCTAGTTTGAGGTCAGATGACCATGTGTGATTTGTCCTGAATTTATTATTATGGCGTTTCTACCTAGGCCTGGGAAGTGGACACATGCCGCGGTCACTACAACAACGTGTCATGCGCGCTCTTTCAAGCAAAGAACGAGTTGATATTCTCCAACAGTGAGGACAAGTCCATCCGAGTGTGGGACATGACCAAGCGCACTTGTCTACATACGTACAGGAGGGAGCATGAGCGGTGAGATAACGACACAGAAATAACACTAACATGACACAAAAATTACACTAACATGACACAGAAATTACACTAAGATGACAGAAATTAAACTAAACAGTAATTACACTAAAATGACATAGAAATAACACTAATATGTCTCAGAAATTACAATAGGGGATTGACTGAAGTTACACTTAGTTGACAGTGAAATTACTCTGGTATAACTTAGTTTTTTTTAAATTAAGTAACTCAAAAAAAAACAGTTTTATTTCTTTATACGAGAATTTTAGCTTAGGATAGTTTTCTGAAAACGTATTCAACTGAATATGAATCACATTCAAATATAAACTTTAAGTATTGTACAGACCCATCAATTTTATATACCGTATAGTAAACTACGCTCCGACGCGGCCCGTTTGGTCTGAATCGTCCCTTAGACTTAAAATGTCAACAAGAAATAAAAGTTATCCCGTTCCCCGTCCTGGGTGTAGGTACTGGGTGCTAGCGAGCCACCCCACGCTGAACCTCCTGGCGGCGGGCCACGACGCCGGCATGCTGCTGTTCAAGCTCACGCGCGAGCGCCCCGCGCACGCCACGCACGGACACCTGCTGTTCTACGTCAAGGATAGGTGAGACACGCGACACTGACGGTGACAATGGGGAAGAAAACTGACAAAGCTCGCCGATAGAGGCGCTGATATCGCTTGACTCATACTAACTGTCAAAACGTATAGAAAAAATTGTTTACGTGAACTAAACATAAGATAATTAAAAAAATGCCGCGTTGTGTGGCGATTGGTTGCAATAATAATGGAAATCATTAATTTCCTAAATATTCTCGGATGAAGAAGACGTGGGAAAGTTACGATTTCAATAGGGTTTTTCACCATTTTTTTAAAAGTATCTCAAATTGATCATTAGGTGGGAAAAAGTCAAAAATATTTTTTTTATAATTTTTTGAAACCTACAAGTACCCCAAAAATACATTTTAAATTACCATTTCCGAAGACCGCGCGAAAACGCTAGCCGCCATGATGCTTAGGTCGTGACGTCATTTCAGGAGTAAACAAAACAGCTCTGTACTAAAATTTTGACACATATCACGAACAAAATGTCATTGTTTACCACTATTGTGACGTCACCTGACAACCAGCATGGCGCTTGTCGTTTCAGACATTTGAATAACAGATTAAAAAACTTGATTTTAGTAAATCAAAAATAAAATGTTTTTTCTCATTTTATTGTATAGAAATCATATTAAATCGATTACATATTACAAATACCACAGTAAATAAGCAGTTTTAGATTTTTTCTTGTATATAGTAAAATACCCTATTATGTACTTTTCAACTTCGCCTTTAATTGAGGAACAGTCCAAGTCGCATACATTTTCCATTTAACAATTTTACAGAAAAAAAAACTAATTTATAACACCTCAATAATAAAAAACCGGAACTAATTGAAAGTTGTTCTGAGTCAAGCGTCCGTAGCGCCATCTGCAAATAGCTTTGTGTTTTCTTCCCCATTGCCATGATATACACTGGGGGACTAAAAAATCGACTCAAGATTTGTTGCTCGACTTTTGGAAAAATAACTCAGTCTACAAAACTGAAAGCAAAAAACTAGAAAACCATTAAACTAAAATCATAAACAGTAAACACACAGTTTTTGAACTTTTGGTTTAGTTTTATTTTGCTACATTGAGTTAATTTTCCAAAAGTCGTGCATGAAACTTTGAGTCGATTTTTTGTCCATGAGTATATAAGGTGCTACTTTATTAGTGCCCGATATTTTAGTCAGTGCTTCTACTCCTGATTCTGATAAACTTTCCCCAAGAAACCCATAGTCAAATCGAAAAAAAATTTTTGGACTCTTCATACAAATCGATCAGCCGAGCGGCCAATAGTATGAAGAGCCCAACAATTTTTTTACGATTTGACTATGGGTTCCTTGGGGAAAGTTGATCAGAATCAGGAGCAGGAGCACTGACCAAAATATCAAGCACTAATAAAGTAGCACCTTATATATACCTGCTGTATTGATGTATATACCTGCTGTTCTACATCAAGGACCGGTGAGACACGCGACACTGACAGTGATAATGGCCCGAAATGAAGATTTTTCCTTTTATTATTGTGTTAGTGATATTGCTTCACCGACAAAAGCTTAGCTCTTAAGATAAAGTAAGTATATTCTATACTTGATGTACAACAGCGTGCCACCTTCTCCTTCTGGAGAAGGTGGCAAGCTGTTGTACATCAAGGACCGGTGGGACACATACACACAAATACAAATAGTTGGCCCGAATCGAGGATTTTCTTTTTATTATTGTGTTAAATGGTGTTACTCCACCAACATGAGCCTAGCTCTTAAGATAAAGAGGGAGAAGGTTGTACATCAAGGACCGGTGAAACACGTGAACATCATCAGCCGAAAGACGTCCACTGCTGGTCAAAGGCCTCCCCCAAGGATTTCCACACCGACCGGCCCTGCGCTGCCCGCAACCAGTGGCTTTCCGCAACCTTCACCAGGTCACCGGTCCACTGAGTGGGGACCAGCCTAAGCTATGTCTTCCGATGCGCGGTCGCCACTCGAGAACTTTAATATCCCAGCAACTATCTGTTCTACGAGCTATGTGGCTACCCTCACCAATCTATAACCGTGGAATTTCAATCAGATAGTCAAGTCAGTGCCACTTGACATCTTAGAACCAAAGTTTAAACTTCAGTTTTTCTTCAAATTCTCTTCTAGTGCCATGCTCCTCATCGGATGTTGGCGAAGCTCCTCTTTCTTTGCCACCATTCTGTCAAGGGCACCGATATAATTTCTGGTCCACTCCTTTGTCAGTCCGTGTTATTCTTAGAGAGGTAGAGGCTCTCTTTCCCTCAATTTTGCCCTGAATTATATTCTTAATAATTTCTTCAAATGAATGATGATAAAACGTTGTTCGGTGCAGGCAACTGCGCAAGTTGGACATGCAGACCAACCGCGACGCGCCCGTCATGCAGATCAAAGGAGGCGGCCGCCACCAGCCCTACAGGTAATGTGTGTCATATTTTTTTAAAAATTGTTTTTAACTGTTGTTTTCTTTATGATCAGTGTATTTTAGAAGTTAAGAGCTTATGATATTTAAGATGTTTTCAGTGATTAGATATTTTACTTTGTGTTTTATTTTATTACTCGTATTATAAAATCGGCAATCAGTAAACATGCAGTCTACTGGGAATAAATCTCGTTCGCTAAATAAGAAAGGTGAAAAAAAGACTGCGATGTATTTAATATTTTTTTTCGCATGAATGTCGTTTATTAGACTCCCTAGGAGTCGTTATTGTGTTGTCACATTATTTCAGTAAACTCAAATTAATGTTTATACTAGAAATAATTGAATTGTCTGTGAACGGCCAAGAATACTATGATGATTTTGAAATCATTCACAATCGAGCATTGGGACTTAATAACAAAAAAAAAAAACTTTCAGCCTATCGCTAAAGCACGCCGAGTTCTGTCGTACATTGTTGAAATGAAATGTTTTATTTGCTTCAAATATGGTTAAGTTATTATTATTTATGAACGAGTTTACTAAGAATTTTTTTTATATCTTGCTATAGTTCGCGTCACGTAAAAAGAGCGCTGGCTGGCGTTCCGAGGATGCACTCTGACAGCAACTGTTTAGTTCCCTCTCTTTCACACTTACGCGATTTATACTATGCTATCCTGTTGTCAGAGTGAACTGTCGTGACCTCGAAACGCCCGCCAGCGCTCGTTTTACGTGACGCGAGCTGTAAAAACAAGCGTCATTGCTTGATTATAAGTATTATAACCAATAATGGTATTCTATACAGCCTATCCCTAAACCACGCGGAGCTATGCGTGCTAGTGAACTGGCGCGTGAACGACACTAGTACCTATGAGCTGTACATGGCGCCGCGCGAGGGCGAGCAGTCCCCGTCCACCGAGCCACCGCGGGGCGCCGCCACCGCCGCCGTCTGGGTCGCGCGCAATCGCTTTGCGGCGCTCGATAAGAACAATCAGGTAGCAATAGACACACATGACACACTACTCAACCAGCACGGGTAACATGATGGCGTAGACAAAGCTGTTTGTCGCGCCAAACGCGAGAAACAGCTCAGGTGTCACTTTCATTAGCTTAGCGTTAGAACGGAACAAATGCTTTTAAAACTCGCGTCGCGCGCGAGATACGTCGTCTTGCTACCGGCGCTGGTCACACCCCGTCATACGCGATATTACTCTTATCATGACGCAAACAAATAGGTCACATCACGACACACTTCTCTCATAATCACATGAACAAGCAGGTTACACCACGGCACACTACTCTCATCGTGACACGAACAACTCGGCCGTACCACGATACTCGACACATTACTGTCACCATGACGAGCACAACCAGATTGCACCCGCCACACACGACACACTACTCAACGAGGTGACACCCCGACATACAACACATTACTCTCCTCATGACACGAGCAACTAGGTCACACTCGCCACACAAGAGTACTCACACGACCATACTCTTACGGTCTTGCAACAGTGTTTACACGACACGAACAACCAGGTCATACCTGCCACACAAGAGTAGTTACTCGCACGACACGAACACGACATACAAATCACATCGTGACACGACAAATAGGTCGCAACATGCAAGCACAACCAGGTCGCACCCACCACACACGACACACTACTCTCTTCATTACAAGCACAACTCTCATCACGACACGAACAACCAAGTAGCCCCGCCACACACGACACTACTCTCATATCACACAAACAACCAGTTGGTCCGTTCGTACTAATAAATAATACTAAACAAATGTATCTCCCCAACAGCTGGTAATCAAGAACCTCAAGAACGAGGTGTCCAAGAAGATCGCATGCCCGAATTGCGACCACATCATGTATGCCGGCACCGGCATGCTGCTGTTGAGGGAACCGGAGCAACTGCAGCTGATGGACGTGCAGCAGAAACGGACGGTGGCCTCGGTGAGTCGTGTATATGACCTGGAAGCACAGATCACCCCCTACGGATGCGTATGCCCGCATACAGGGCAGCCGGCTAAATAAGGAGTATTCGTGAACTATTTCATGGCGTCAACATATTTTGCCAGTAGTGCATACTGTTACGTACACATATAACATATAATATAATTACCTATAAAACTAAAACTTGTGATTTCTCCTTGTCAACGGTCAGCGAGAAGCATGTAGCAAAATGCAAGCAGCGAGCATTTTTTATTATTATTGTTAATGATATCAAAAGGCTGACGGCCCACCTGATAGAAAATGGTTACCGCCGCCTACGGGCATTTGCAACACCAGGGTCGCAAGCATTTCAACGTTTCCCCTTTTTTATTCAAGGTGAAAATCAGCAAGTGCCGTTACGCTATATGGAACGCGGACATGTCGATAGTGGCGCTACTGGGCAAGCACACGGTGACCCTATGCACCAAGAAGTTGGAACAGCTGTGCACGGTCACAGAGGGCGCCAGAGTAAAGTCGGGCGCCTTTGATGATAGTGCGCCCCAACCGGTGTTCATATACACCACCGCCAACCACATCAAGTACTGCTGCAAAGATGGGTGAGTACAGAGATGGGTTAGTTCGTCTTGTTGTTGTGTGCTGTTGTGAATGAAAATTAATTATTAATCTTCTTCTTATAGTGTGGCACATTTAACCGTGCTATTACAAGGGATAGGACATTTTCTGAGTCCGCCTGGCTAGCTACCACCATCTTGTCTTGTTTACACAAATCAATGTTAATAGCATTGATGGTTTCCGGCATAGAGATAAGATAGCCAGTTCCCCATTGCGTTGGGGAATCTTGTTAAGCCCGCTTCCATCTTCGCCATCATCATTACTTACCATCAAGTGAGACGATTCCAAGGGCCAATTGTGGATTAAAAAAAACGTTCAATACAGCTTTTCTTCATTGGTCGCTCTGTTATAGGTTATCCATAAAACTCATTAATGATTTCTTTATAACTTTAGCGATAACGGCATCATTCGTACCCTGGACGTGCCGGTGTACCTCGTGAAGGTGATGGGGGGCGAGGGCGGCGCCAGGGTCGTCTGTCTCGACCGCGAGGCGCGGCCCAAGGTGCTGCAGATCGACCCCACCGAGTACAGGTAAGGATACCCTTCTGGTAACTAGAACCTTACCTATACTAAATGGTGTCAAAACAACTGTTGTTTTGACACCTTTGAGTATAGGTAAGGATATCCTTGTAGTATGTTTGCCCCTATTGAGTATAGGTAAGGTTATCTCTCTAGTGTTCTGACCCTATTGAGTACAGGTAAGGTTACCCTTCTGGTATTTCTCCCCATACAAAAGTAGCTAAAAAGGTTATCAATTTGAATTAAAAAATCAATAATTGACCACGCTGAATACGTTAAATACAACCGACTTCAATCGCAGCAACTCCAATTTTGCTATGTTTTTGTTGATTTTCTCAAAAACCGCTGAATCGATTTCCATAAAATTAATATGGGACCACCTATGAAGTATACCCTTTCAAACAAAAAAAGAATTTTCGAAATCAGTTCAGGCGTCTTCGAGTAATCGGTGAACATACATAAAAAAAAAGAGTCCGACGAATTGAGAACCTCCTCCTTTTTTTGAAGTCGGTTGAAAAAAGATTCTGCATGTTGATTAAAGTTGTTGAATAAAAGTTGTTCAGAATGATGAGTAGAATCATCAGTTAAAGGGTTACACAATTCACAAATAGGGTAGATGACTACTAGACAGCTGAGTTACTTTTTAACATCTTTCAAAAACTTCAAAATACCTGTTTTGATATAAAATGTTTGAAATGTTTTTCGACGTCATTGAGCGACTAATTTTATGAATTTTGTGGAATATGACCTAACCTTCCCGAAGTATGGGAACTATGCCCCTGCTGGGTTCTTAATGTAAAAAAATAACGCTACAGCATTTGACTATGGCGAAAATTTGTTTATGGCGAATTTGAGTGATTGATTGATTGACGCCATGGCAGGTTCAAGCTGGCGCTGGTGACGCGGCAGTACGAGCAGGTGCTGCACATGGTGCGCACCGCCAAGCTGGTGGGGCAGAGCATCATCGCCTACCTGCAGGAGAAGGGTCCGTATCCGTGCAGTCGCTTACAGTCGCAGATGTACCTCTATAGATTCTGCAGCTTACAGTCACAGAACACCCCCTATAGATACCGCAACTCACAGTCACAGATCACCCCAATAGATACCTCATACAGGGCAGCTGACAGTTACCAAGCATAGAGGCAGCCGGTCACTTAGAAACAAAAAACAGCTTACAAGAAACACAGATCACCCCCCATAGATACGGCATACAGTGCCGCATTTTTGCTCCTCGCGCCACGCACATTCCGCTAGCGTTGGTGACTTCGGGCAGGAACAAAATGACTTACATATGGAATCTCCGAGGGGTGATCTGTGACAAAAAAGGACATATCTGAATGCAACATGATCCGGACTAACCTTCCTGAGCTTATGGTAAGAGACCCGTGCCTCAGCAGTGGGGCGATATGGAATGTTACCGACTTAACGTACAGACAGTGAGGTCACTAATTCCGTTCAATGGGGAAGAAAACTGACAAAGCTCGCCGATAGACGCGCTGATATCGCTTGACTCATACTAACTGTCAAAACGTATAGAAAAAATTGTTTACGTGAACTAAAAATAAGATTATTAAAAAAATGCCGCGTTGTGTGGTGATTGGTTGCAATAATAATGGAAATCATTAGTTTCCTAAAGATTCTCGGATGAAGAAGACGTGGGAAAACTTACGTTTTCAATCATGTATTTTTGAACTTCGCCTTTAATTAAGGAACAGTCCAAGTCGCATACGTTTTCCATTTAACGATTTTACAGAAAAAAAAAACTATTTTATTACACCTCGATAATAAAAAACGCGGAACAAATTGAAAGTTGTTATGAGTCAAGCGTCCGTAGCGCCATCTGCAAATAGCTTTGCGTTTTCTTCCCCATTTCTGAGCGAGTTTAGTCCTACACACTACACGCATATTGCTATTCTATTATTTTTTGCTATACCTTATAAAGTGTCATAAGCCACAGCTGAACCACAAAATAGACACAGAAGGTCCGCCCAACACAAACTACTAAAATCGTTAGCATATACATGCTTATTGATTATAGTATATGGTCGTCCGAGGTAAGGTCACGATCGCACAGTATCGTGACCTTGCCTAGAACGACCGTATACGTCTATAAGCATGTATATGCTTAGGATTTTAGTGAGCGTATTGAGCGGACCTTCTGTATCTATGTATTTTGTGGCCGAACCTAAGTAACTGCATAAAACTGTACCTGTGATTGCAATAAAGTGCAGATATATTAATATGAATGAATATATAAACGTCCATCAGGTGACGATCTCATAAAGCTTTCACTAGAATTATTTCGAGAAAAAATGAAGTCAACCCTCTTGTCCAGGATTTGAAGTCACTGATAATTATCTTAATCTTAATAACTATCGTGATAATATAAATCCTAAAATAAATGCAATCACTACAATCTAACGCTATCTCGTCGCTTTACGTGTATCCAAATTATGAATGAATGAATGAATGAATGAAAACACTTTATTGCACAACAAAACAGGAAAATAAAAACATAAATATAAAAGTTATACAGGTAGGCGGTCTTATCGCTAAAGAGCGTTCTCTTCCAGACAACCTTTTACTCTACCATTATTGTTTTGGTAATTTCGAACCCTGCTCTTTTCTTAGGCTACCCCGAAGTGGCGCTGCACTTCGTCAAAGAGCCGCGCACCCGCTTATCCCTGGCGCTGCAGTGCGGCAACATTGACGTGGCGCTGGAGGCCGCGAAGAGTTTAGACGAGCCTGACGCGTGGGACCAGCTGGCTAAAGCCGCCCTGGCTATCGGCAACCACCAGGTGAGCGGGTAATAGTAGCTGAGTAGCGCGTGAAAGGTTTATAGTGATTTCGACCATTAGAAATAAATATAAATTATATCGTATTATTTAAATTGTATTTCTGCAAAGAAAAAAGAAAATTAATAGATTGTAAATTTTATATTTGTTAAAGTCTCGAAGGTTTATTTTTTTAAAGTTAGTTTTTGAATCTGGAAAATTTCGTACGTATTATATATACGTTAAAAGTACGCCAGTTTCCGATACTAAATGGATTTAAAAAAAAATACTTTTCTGAGAAACTCCTTAAAATTTAAACTTTTTAATACCCTGTATACACTAGGTCGTTCATTGTTCCGATTCCAGGAGAAATCTAATAATGTGCTTTGAGTACGAATCCATGTTTTATAGTAATCTTTCCCAAGTCTAATTGCTACTGCAAGTCTAATACCATATTCCTGTCAACCAGATAGTGGAGATGTGCTACCAGCGAACGAAGAACTTCGACAAGCTTTCCTTCCTGTACCTGATCACGGGCAACCTGGAGAAGCTGCGCAAGATGATGAAGATCGCCGAGATCAGGAAGGACGCCTCATCACAGTTCCAGGGGGCGTTACTGCTTGGAGACGTCAGCGAACGGATAAGGCTGCTCAAGAATGCTGGACAGGTATTATTTAGTTTATTTTATTAAGAAGACCAACAGCTTATAATTTAGTACCTGATCACGGGCAATCTGGAGAAGCTGCGCAAGATGATGAAGATCGCGGAGATTAGGAAGGACGCCTCATCTCAGTTCCAGGGGGCGCTGCTGCTTGGTGACGTCAGCGAGCGGATAAGGCTGCTCAAGAATGCTGGACAGGTATTGTTTAGTTTATTTTATTAAGAAGACAACAGCTTATAATTTAGTACCTGATCACGGGCAATCTGGAGAAGCTGCGCAAGATGATGAAGATCGTGGAGATCAGGAAGGACGCCTCGTCTCAGTTCCAAGGGGCGTTACTGCTTGGAGACGTCAGCGAGCGGATAAGGCTGCTCAAGAATGCTGGACAGGTGCTGTTTAGTTTATTTTATTAGTAAGGCAGGCCTCCCACTCGGTAGACCGATGGCCTGGTGAAGGTCGCGGGAATTCGTTGGATGCGGAATCCTTGGACGTCTTTTGGCTGATGATTAGGAAGATTGTAATTGTAATCAAAAGCGTTATTATTTGATACTTTTGATTGTAGTTTCTTGGTGGAACATTATATGACTCATTTTAGAAGGGTGTTTTTTCAAAAATTTCACGTCAATTAAAAATAAAACTTCACTTTTACTTATTTAGCGACCGGTTTCAGACATCATCTTCAGGCAGAATCCATTCTGCTATTTATAAGTTATTTTAAATTCCAACCATGGAAACATACCAAAATGAGTGTAAAAGCGTTGTGTCAATACACTGCAGTGAATCGTCTGTAAAAGACGCAGAGGCCATTAATTTATTGATTGTATTTGACAGCTTTCATTGTGATCGAGATCATCATAGACTAAGTTGTGCATTGTCTCTTCAATCAGATATCGCTGGCATACCTAACAGCGGTGAACCACAAGCAGACTGAGGAAGCCGAGCAGCTGCGTATTGCATTGGAAGCGGCCGGATTACCGCTACCTGCCGCCAACCCCTCCGCCGTATTACTGCGGCCCCCGTTGCCGGTGCACTGTGCTGCCAGCCACAACTGGCCGCTGCTTCAAGTGTCCAAGTAAGTGGGGCCGGGTCCAAGCATGACTGGTCTTACGTTTGTCGCAACGAGAAGACTGAGGAAGCAGATCGGTTGCGTGATAAAAGGAAGTTTTGATACAGGGACGTTTTGAGGAAGGAGAGAGGGATATTTTTAGAATAGGAGGTTTTGATACAGGAAAGTTTTGAGAAAGGGTCCATTTTGAGAAAGAGAGGTTTTGATAAAGGGAGAGGTGGTGCAATGATAGGACGTTATGAGACAGGGTCGGCCGCCAACCCCTCCGCCGTATTACTGCGGCCCCCGTTGCCGGTGCACTGTGCTGCCAGCCATAACTGGCCGCTGCTGCAAGTGTCCAAGTAAGTAAGGCCGGTGGTGCGTTTGTTTTACATTCTGATAAAGGGATGTTTTGAGAGAGATACAATTTGAGAAAGAGAAGTTTTGATAAAAGGACAGGGATGTTTTAAGAAAGGTGCACTGCGCCGCCAGGTACTAATGGCCGCTGCTGCAAGTGTCCAAGTAAGACCGGTGATGCGTTTGTTGGACGTTTTGATACAGGGACATTTTGAGAAAGGGATGTTTTTGAGTGAGGGACGTTTTGGGAGAAGGACGATTTGAAAAAGGTCATTTTTATACATGGATGTTTTGAAAAAGGGACATTTTGATACAGGCACGTTTTCAAAAAGGATAGTTTCAATACAAGGACGTTAATCAATAAATTATTATGTTTATTTTATTTATTTTCCTGTTTTATTATACAATAAAGTGTTTTCATTCATTCATTCATTAATTGATTTATTTATTCAGCTTCGCCACCGAGAGTCACCAATTACTTTTAGCCACTAACACTTCCTTTCCCCTCACAGGAGTTTCTTCGAAGTGGCGGGAGGTGCGCGGGCCGGAGGAGATTCGGGCGCGGTGGCCGCGCCGGACATCGACGAGCCTTTGGAGGCCGGCGGCGCCTGGGGAGATGATGAGGACACACTGCATGACGCCAAGGTACTGTCCCTTTATTGTGTCACATGTCTAAGGACTGTGGAACTCAGGTGGTTCAGGAATCAACGGGAGCACAAAGTACAATCTAGGAATACTGAATATTACTACTTGGAGGTCGTTCTAAAACCAAGGTAAGAGGGGACATCTTGACTCTGGCGCTGTGGCTGCGGACATACTGCATGACGCCAAGGTATTGCCCGTATACTGTGTCACTGGGTCACATGTCTGAAGTACTCCGTTTCAGGAGCCAATAGGAGTGGAAAGTACAATTTAGAATTCTAGAATACTGCAGACTACCAACTTAGAGGTCGTTCCAGAACCAAGGTAAGAAAGGACATACTGCATGACGCCAAGGCACTGCCGGTGTACTGTGTAGTAGTACTGTGTAGGTGATTATAATGCGACAGGTTTTTGGAGTGTCCGGGGTGAGACGTAACTCAATGAGTTCGCGTAGATTCATACCAATTTGAGATGTTTATTTTTTGCCTCAATTTTTCGATTGTCTTAGTCACGCTGACGATTTTCCAAAAACAAATATGTAATTGTCAACATTTGAACAAAGTAACTCATATATATATATGCGACTATACTTATCTGCCCCATATGCGATTTTAATATGGTCATAAATGCCCCATATATGCGACTCCAAACCTATATGCCCCACATGCAACTATAATGGGAAGATGACTGCATGAAAAATAAATTATAAGCTATTGTTCACTAAATTGATCTTGCAATAAAATTTCGGAAAACCTCGTTTTATTTTTCATCCCACCAGTCGCTTAATGACGCCGAAAAACTATGACGTCACGTCTAGGTAATTCAAAAATTTGAACAAAATATCGTTTCTGACAAATGCTAAAAAGCAACTGAAATGACTAGTAGTCATCTACCCTATTGATCATATACCTATCTGCCCCATATGCGACTTACCGTTACCTTGTCTTCACAGGAGGAAGGCGACCAGGAACCAATGGAAGATGCGTGCGACGACGGCGGCTGGGACGTGGGTGACGAGGATCTGGAGCTGCCCGAGGAGTTGGCGCCTGTCTCGGGTACGTTATTGCATTTGGAACCTTACTTCGTTGGCTTTGTGAGTATTCTTGTGTTAAAAATAGAGGAATAAATTGATATAAACAACAGATTGTACTTAGCTTTTAAGGCACCCGGACTTTGCCCCCGTGTGTGGAATATGTGGAATATTGGGGACGGTTTGGGCTAATAACGATTCTTTTTTAACCGACTTCAAAAAGGAGGAGGTTGTCAATTCGACTGGTTTTTTTTGTAAGTTTGTGACGCAATAATTCCGCCAATTATGAATTGATTTTGATGATTCTTTTTTTGTTTGGTAGGTCATACTTCAGAGGTGGTCCCCTATAAATTTAATCGATATTGATCCATAAATAATCAACAAAAAAAAACGGCAACATTGTAGTTGTTACGATTGAAGTTGGTTGTTTTTAAGGTGTTTAGCGCTGTCAATTATTTTAATTAAACTTCTGTGTTATATTCCGTTCAGCGAACATAGACGGCGAGGAGAGTGCGGAGTACTTCGTGGCACCGACACGTGGCGCGGCCGTGGCTTTATCCAGCAAGCTGAAGACCGCGCACGACCACGTCGCCACCGGCCAGCTCGAGATCGCCTTCAGGTATGCATCATCATCATCACCATCACCATCAATACCATCGACTTACAAAATCAGCAGAAGTCTGTCTAGAACGGTAAGGTTTCAAGCTGCTTCTCACTTGAACCCTCAATCTGTGGAATGAGCTTTTTTGGAAAGCTGTTGTGGAAACCCAAAGATTTTTCTGAGGTCTACGGTATAGGACTCTTCATAAACTGACTATTATTATTATTACTTAGATAGATTTAATTTGATTTAATGAAATGTAATGTAATGTTTATTATGGGTCCTGTGCCTGAAAATAAAACAATTTTATTTATTTATTTTTTATTTATTTATAGGATTTAAAAGTACTGTGATGGTTCGGCAAAGCATTGATAGCATCCATGGTGTGGCAAATGCCCGGCGGCGGTAACCACTTTCCATCAGGTGGGCCGTCAGCCTTTTGCCATAATATACAGGGTGTAAGGGACAGGTTTCCGAAAACTTTAAGGGCTTGCTCAGTAGACGAAACTGAACAACTTTCCACAAGATTTTCAGGAAACGAAAAAAAAATCGGCTTCTCCATACAAACTGTCCAATCAAAAAAAAATTTATAATTTTGTATGGAGAAGCCGATTTTTGTTTTCATTTCCTGAAAAAAATTCTTGTGGAAAGTTGTCCAGTTTCGTCTACTGAGCAAGCCCTTAAAGTTTTCGGAAACCTGTCCCTTACACCCTGTATAATAAAAAAAAGAAGAGAAAATGAAGTCTACTGTTGAATATAGACATTGACTTTCCCCTTAGCGTTGATCTTCTTGTGAGTTTCACTTGCACATCAATAAAAGGTGTCTTAACCAGAACGATCGCAATGATTCTTTCTCAGTCATGACAAAAATGACAATAATTCACTTTTTCTTGAGTGTTGAGCTGACAGTCTGTATTAAGTGGTAGATTGATCTATTTAGCTGATGTCATTTGAGTTTTTTTTATTTATACTGCAAACTTTAGTAAGACAATATTTTTTTTAAAAGCCAACTCCTTAACTTTGAGTATTTTCAAAGTTCCGTAACCAAAGGATGTCAGTTACGCCGTCTGTTTATCTACCTATCATACTTTTTAAACTTATAGATATACAGAGTGTAACAGAAAGGTGTGATAATACTTCAAGGTGGGCTTTTACCCATCAAACTGAACAACTTTTGTTCTACAACTTTGTTGAAATAGCAAAGAAATTTTCGGACTTTTCATACAAACTTGGTTCGCCAGCTGATCGATTTGTATGAAAAGTCCAAAAAAAATTTTGCGATTTGAACAAAGTTGTAGAACAAAAGTTGTTCAGTTTGATGGGTAAAAGCCCACCTTGAAGTACTATCACACCTTTCTGTTACACCCTGTATATTGGTGTCGATTCGGTTTTCACGATTAAACTTGTTTGACAGGATTAAACTTAATTTAAGTGTTCTGTCTTTTTTTTTCTATACCGAAATGACAAGGACAGGACGCTTAAATTTAGTCCTGTCAAATAAGTTTAATCGTAAACTCAATCGAGGATTCCGACCCCATGTAAGTTGGTTAACTCACGTGTTTTCGGTGATCGCAAAATTTTTTTTCGAATTTCTTCGTTCTCCCCTCTTCTTTTTTTGAGATTTTGTGTTTTGTGTTGGTGGCGGTTTCTATAAGTGTATTGGTGAGTGTTTTGTGTTTGTTTTGTGGCCCAAACTGGCCGAAAACATGATCGACGAGGAGATTCCTCCCGATCCGCCAGATCAATCCCCTCCTATGTTTAGGGCTACAATGAGATCAGTAATCCTAATCTCCAGAATGACTGCGACGGAGATGACCGTCATAGAGTCTCTCGCGTCCCCAAAAGACGTCTGGTAGATAATGGCCCTACTACTTCCAAAAAAACCATCATAAACTTAGAACAAGGTTCTGCGAGCATCCAATGTGTATATACTCACCCAAGCCTAACAGAGGACACTCGTCTATATGACAAGGAAGACAACGGACCCTTCGTTGTTCATGTTAGTAAGGTTGAGTCTGAACCTGTGACTGGAGTAACTCTCAAACCCATTAGAGTAGGGGAACTTCTCTCTAAGAATAAAATAAGCAATGTTGCAAGGGATGGCGTCCGAGGTATAGGCAGAAACAAAGTATCCATAGAGTTCACTACAGCAGAATCAGCAAACTCTTTTCTGAACCAACCCTTCCTAGAATTAAACCGTCTAACAGCTAGCATCCCAGCATTCAATGTCTCCCGTACGGGCATCATTCGGGGTGTCCCCGCAGATTGGTCCATGTCTGAATTAGTGGAAGCTCTGGAACTGCCAGACCGATGTGGCAAAGTTTTAAAAGCCAGGAGACTGAATAGGAAGAGAAATGTTAAAGGTAAGACAGAATGGATTCCCACACAGACCGTTGCTCTGACTTTTGATGGTCAGTTCCTTCCAAAGCACGTATATGCCTTCCACACCTCTCTTCCTGTTGAGTTATATCAGCTGCCCATTATTCAGTGTCACAACTGTTGTCGCTTCGGACATATAAAGACCCAATGTCGTTCAAAGCCGCGTTGCTTCCGCTGTGCTCAAAATCACACTGGTGATTCCTGTGAGGTTATGGAATCCAACTCAACTTCCCTATTCTGCTCTGGTCGCCATTTCGCTACACAGAAAGATTGCCCAGAACACTCCCGTCAGAAGGCCATCAAAGTCACTATGGCTGAGAAGAATATCCCATACTCTGAGGCATCCTCTCAATACCCAGTAGTCCGTAGATCTTATGCTGATGTAGCAAATATTATGTTTTCGCCAGCTACTGAGATGCCTCCCAGCTCCTCTCAGCCAGCTCTCCCTTCGCTCTCTAGAGGATATAAAAAGACTTTTATATCTACTCCCCGCCCAAGAGCACCTCCTCCTCCAGGTTATAATAGAGAAGCTCACCTAAATATAATCCGCTCCCCTAAGTCCACAATCTCCAATGGTCGTGTTCTACAAAATTCTCAGTCGAGACTTGTATCGACTGATGCAAACCCCCCTATTGAAAGCATCCAAGAATCTGTTACTCCCAATGATAACTTAATAGAATTATTGTTATCTTTACTATTTAACATGCTCCTAAAACATAATGATGGACTCCCAAACAATATTGTAAATAAACTTCTTCAAATATCTAATCTTGTCCCTAAGGATTATGGCTCGGATTCAGTTCCTACAGTGGAACTGTAGAAGTATCCGGGCTAATAAACATGAACTCCTCTTTCTTTTAAACAACTTTTCAATTCTCGTCGCTGCCATCTCGGAGACATGGCTGACCCCGGACTCCCGTTTCAGGGTCCCGGGCTA
Source organism: Coleophora deauratella (assembly GCA_958295455.1). Classification (NCBI taxonomy): domain Eukaryota; kingdom Metazoa; phylum Arthropoda; class Insecta; order Lepidoptera; family Coleophoridae; genus Coleophora; species Coleophora deauratella. Next base: position 8,683,758 of record OY282410.1, on the reverse strand, counting down.
TGCATGTCTTCGGGATGACAGGGACGACGGATATGCTGGTTGTGCTCTCCTCATTAAAAAAAACTTACCTTTCTCACAAATACCTCTTCCCCGGCATAATAGTGAAGTGAATGCTGTTGCCGCTAAAGTGATGGACATTCACTTTTTATCAGTCTATATTCCTCGTCCCAATGTCAATCTTATATCAGATCTCCAACTTATTTTCTCAGCTCTACCTCATCCTCTCATTATCTTAGGCGATTTCAATTCCCATCATTATTCTTGGGGTTCATATTTTTGCGACTCCTTCTCCTCCCCACTCCTAGACCTATTTGATCATATTAATCTTTGCATCTTGAATAATGGGTCTCGGACTCATCGAACATATCCTTCACAAAATCCTCAGTCTGCCATTGATCTCTCCTTATGCTCCCCTAATATTTCCTCCCTTATAGAATGGGAAACGCTGTCTCTTTCTTATGGCAGTGATCATTTCCCTATTATTTTGAAAATGAATAAAACTGTTTGTCCCTCTTCCCCTCCCGAACCTTTGCTTAAATATAAGCTCCAAAACATTAATTGGTCGGAATTTGCTTCTGGAGTAGATTCCAGACTCAACCAAGTTAATTTAGATCCTTCTGGAGACATTTTACTAATTTATCAAAGCTTCGTTAATATTATAATTGATTCTGCTGATACCCACATCCCAAAGAAAAAACCTGCAGTGCAACGACTAACTTCTCCTCCTTGGTGGGATTCAGAATGCTCAAACATGATTAAATTACGTAAGGAAAAAGAAAAGACTTGCAATAAATCATTTACTCAAGATAATTTTAATGAATTTCAAAAGGTAGCAGCCAAAGCCAAACGACTTTTTTACAGAAAAAAGAAACAGGGATGGCGGAATTTCTGTGAGAACTTATCTCCCAGATGTCCACCCTCCATTGTCTGGAAAAATGTTCGGAAGTTCCGTGGCTCACTTTCCTCTGATAGCTTAACAGCCAATTCCGATGCTTGGCTATTTAACTTTTGTAATAAATTGGCCCCTCCATTTGTCCCAAACATTTCTCATTTGCCCCCTGATACTGCCCCTATTCCATCTGATAGGTTTGATGAACCATTCTTTATGGCCGAACTACACTGTGCTTTAGATGATTTACGGGACTCCTCACCGGGAGAAGATGGGATTCCTTATTCGTTCCTGGTAAATTTGAATAATAATGCAAAAAAACAATTTTTGAAAATTTTAAACAGAATCTTCGATTCTGGACATATTCCTGCTTCATGGAAATCCCAAATTATAATTCCGATTCTTAAACCTGGAAAGGACCCTACAAACGCATCTTCTTATCGCCCAATCGCCTTATCATCTACCCTTTGTAAAGTCATGGAGCATTTAGTAAAAAATCGTTTGGAATGGTTTGTAGAAAATGAAAGTATTTTGGCTAATACGCAATTTGGTTTCCGCAAAGGAAAAACCACCATGGACAGTATTAGCATCTTAACCACTGACATTCGCTTATCCTTCTCTAACAATGAGGATCTAGTTGCTGTCTTCCTGGATATAGCTGGTGCTTATGATAATGTTTCTCTTCCCTTGCTCAGGCAGAAAATGCACCATCTGAACATCCCGGAGAAGATTATACATTTCATATGTAACTTATTTATGGGCAGATCTATTAAGATACGACACAAAGGGATATTAACTCCTGCTAGACTTATTTGGAAAGGCTTGCCTCAGGGCTCTGTATTAGCTCCTCTTCTCTACAATATTTATACTTATGATCTAGAACATTCAGTTACTTCATTTTCTAACATATTGCAGTATGCCGATGATCTCACTCTTTATTTCTCATCTGGTTCGATCAATGATATTTCTTCCCGTCTTAACTCAGCCCTGTATTATCTTAATCAGTGGCTAGAAAATAATGGCCTTGAATTATGTATTTCAAAAAGTAATGCCGTAGTTTTCTCTAGAAAAAGGAATCCCCCTCTTATTAATTTAATATGCAAGGGTCAACACATTCCACAACACATTCTTGACAAGTCAAAATTTTTAGGTGTGATTTTAGATTCCAAATTGACTGGAGCCCCATATCTTAACTATGTGGCTCAAAAATGTGAAAAGGGCATTAATGTCCTGCGCGCCTTATCTGGAGTCTGGTGGGGCTCTCATCCGTACTGTCAGAAATTATTGTATAATGCCATAGTCCGAAGTCACCTCGACTATGGAACATTTTTAATTGAACCATGCAATAAAAACGCTTTAGAAAAGATTAATTTAATTCAGGCAAAATGTTTACGCATTATCTTAGGTGCCATGAAGTCCTCTCCGAAAAACGCATTACAGGTGGAATGTGTTGACCCGCCATTAGAATTAAGAAGACAGTACTTAGCTGACAGATTTTTATTCAAAATATTCCAGTACCCTTCACACCCTCTCCTAGATAAACTGAAATCCTTGTCTACTAAGATCTCCTCGGGGGGTTACTGGGCTCACAAGTCTCCTCCTAAAATTTTTAATAGTTTTAATAGATTAAAAGAACTTCCTTTTCCCGTACACCAGGTCCCTAAACTCCCTTTGTTTTGTTATGATTATAATATTTTAATATTCAAACCAGATATTGTTTTAGACTGTAACATTTATAAAAATGATCCTGGTGCCAATTCTTCTCTCAATTGTCTAATCGCCAACCGTTGGAGTGATTATCTTATTATGTACACTGACGCTTCAAAAGTTTCAGAATCGGGTGGAATTGGGGCGGCGGTCTATATTCCTCAGGTTAATGTGGTCCTCCAATATAAATGTCCTCCTCAAGCGTCCGTTTTCACAGGAGAATCTGTGGCTATTTTAGAGGCGGCCTCTTTTGTGGAGTCTCATAATGTTAAGAAAACCTTAATATTGTCAGACTCCAAAAGTTGTCTACAAGCCTTGTTATCAAATCAATTCAAGAGCAAAGTCAGATCCCCAGTAATTCTGCAAATTAAGAAGATCTTACTAACTTGCAAAAATAGAGACCTTAAGATTACTTTAGCCTGGATACCTGGTCATAGTGGCATTGTGGGTAATGAATGGGCAGATTCTTGGGCAAAGGATGCAATCGAGACAGGTTGCTCGAGCCACCTTAAGAATTATTCAACGGATCTTCTTTCCATGGCTTCTTCCTATCTAAAGCATACATGGACTAATCTGTGGGACTCTTCCAGGCTTGTAAAGGGAAAATATTATGGTTCAATTCAGCCGACAATCCCAACTAAACCTTGGTTTTATAAACATCGTTCATTCTCTAAACGCATCACTTCTTCTATTTGTAGACTACGCCTCGGACACGCTGTCACTCCCGTTCATTTAGCGAAAATAAGAGTGAAGGATAGCTCCCTTTGTGAATGTGGTATAGACGAAGGCTCCGTCGAGCACATATTCTTTAATTGTCCTAAATATTCATTCTCCCTATATGATGTTCTCCCTCCCCAAATTCACCGTCCAATTAACTTTCCTTCTTTACTGGCTATTAATAAACCATTTGTATTTAACTGTCTGGCAAAATATATTCAAATCTTTGATATTAAACTGTAACTTTATTATTCCCTTTGTTATTCCTACTGTTGTGTATTGTCTCTCCTGCATACATAATTAAGTATTCTATTTTGTGTTTGTTTTAGGTAATAAGTTGGTGTAAGGTTCTACACTGCATTTTCTCAAAAAAAAATATATATATATATATTTTGGCATACACTTTTACCGATCACTTCCTGTGTCGTCGTGAATTTTCCACTACATTGACATTGACGGAATTATTGTGGCTTAAAACAATAAAAGGCCAAAAAAAAAAAAAAAAAAAAAAAAAAAAACTCAATCGACACCATTTTTTAATGTTTTAGAATTGATCACCATCATCAGCCAAAAGACGTTTACTGCTGGACAAGTTTTACTATAGAGTTACTATAAGAATTACTACTACAAGAATTACTATAGCAATTTATATTATTTTATAATATCGTTCTTCACATTTTTCCACAGACTACTAAACGAGCAAGTGGGCATAGTTCACTTCGAGCCGTACCTAGAGACGATGCTGGGCATGTACAGCGCGGCGCGACTGACCTTCGGAGCCCTGCCCTCGGTGCCCCCCCTGGTGGCCCATCTGCACCGCAACTGGAAGGAGGCCTCGGGCAAGGACTTGCTGCCTGTCATCAGTGAGTTGCCGCTTGTCATCTATAAATGTGTCTGATCACTGAGCATAGACCAGGGGTCACCAATTAGTTTCTTTTCGGGTCCGTTTTAGGAAATAATATGACCGTCGCGGTCCGGTCCCACTTTTTGCAGCAGCTGAGGCAGTAAAGACCAAACGCGAGAAATTATAAATTACGTACTTGAGTATCGTATAACGCAGTGGGAACATTGTATGGGATTTGACATTAATTTAACGCTATATGTAAATTTTTACAGCTCGACTTGCACAGTTACAAAAATTGCGTAAGTTGATTTGTTTACTGAAGGTCTGCACAAAGTAGGTTGGCGGTCTGGATCCGGACCGCGGTCCGCCCTTTGGTGACCCTTGGTATAGACTATATATAGTCACTGAGTACGTAAAGTACGGTACGGTACGGTATATGATACCATTTGTCATCAAATGTAATAGTTTAGTGTACAACTTCTCATCACTGAATACAGCAGTTGTCATCAGTGCACTGCGTTTATTAATTGTAATTAATGAGCTCTGTATGGCGTACAGTACGTTACGTGTAACGTAGTTATGCTTATATAGGAAATCATGAAACAAGATCTGTCACATTGTATCAATCGCCTATTTACGAACTTCAGTAATTTATATCAGGGGTTCCCATATTACAGGGAATCCTAGTTTGGGGCCAGATGAACGTGTGCGATTTGTCCTGGATATTTGTTTATTTATTTAATTGTGCTTCTTAACAATTTTTTTCCTTGCAGCCATAAAACTCAACGACTTAGTCACACAGCTGCAGCAGTGCTACCAACTGACTACGGCTGGCAAATTCACTGAGGCCATAGACAAGCTGCAACGCATAGCTCAGTCCGTCCCGCTCTTGCACGTGGACAGCAAAACGGAACTGAGCGAGACGCAGCAATTGCTGACTATATGTCGCGAGTACCTGCTTGGGTTGCAGATGGAGACTGCTAGGAAAGGTGAGATTGGATGTGTTTTAAATTTTTTGAAACATTAAAAAATTAAATGAAATGAAATGTACTTTATTTGCTTAGAAAGGGTGCATATGGTGTACCCCTTTCAAAGCAAACTTGATATCGGATGACTTGGTGAAGGTCGCAGGAAGCCACTGGATGCGGGCAGCGCAGGAGCGGTCGGTGTGGAAATCCTTGGGGGAGGCCTTTGTCCAGCAGTGGACATCTTTCAGCTGATGATAATGATGATGTTCTGCATTGTTTTATTTAGTCTTTTTTGGCATCAACGGCACTGATAAGGGGGCCGACCGAAACAACTAGTTATGTATTGTTTAGATTTTATTATTTTTATTTTTATTAAAGATTATTTTACTGTTTTTAGATCGGTATCATGGTAAGCCTTTATTTAATCAAGTTGTTTTGTCCTTAAAAAAACAGTTTGGTAGTTATTTTCTACTAATTTTAGTTAGTCCCTGGTGTAATATAGTTGTTTTAAAGTACTTATTCATATTTTTGTGTCAAACCATATAATATTCTTGGAACCTTTCTTCTTCTTTGTATTACTTCTCCTTTGATCATACCGCATTCAAATAGAATAAATTATTTGTCCAGACTTTACATGGAAAAAAAATCATCTCTAGGGAAAAATAAATAACAATTGAACACTATCTTCTTTCCTACAGCGATGCCGAAAAACACACTAGAAGAACAGAAGCGCACATGCGAAATGGCTGCATACTTCACACACTGCAAATTGCAACCAGTGCACCAGATATTGACACTTCGCACTGCCCTAAACATGTTCTTCAAGTTGAAGAACTTTAGAACCGCCGCGTCTTTCTCTAGGAGGTTACTAGAGCTCGGTCCTAGACCAGAAGTAGCCCAGCAAGCGAGGAAGATACTTCAGGCGTGCGAGAAAACACCAACAGACGAACACCAGTTGCTATATGATGAGCATAATCCGTTTAACATCTGTGGTATTAGCTACAAACCTATTTATAGGGGCAAGCCTGAAGAAAAGTGTCCCCTGTGCGGGGCTAGTTTCTTGCCGGAACACAAGGGGAAGCTTTGCCCCGTTTGTGGGGTAGCGGAGATTGGTAAAGATGTGTTGGGATTGAGAATCTGTCCACTGCAGTTCCAGAGATAGATGAAAATGTTTAGTGATATTTATTTTATTCGTGAACGACGATTATGTATTTCAATTATGGATTTTATTATTATTATAATTTTTAAATTAAGGTTTATTAGAATAAAGTATTATTGTATAACGTTGTTCAGTTTTTCTTTACGTTACAAAATCATGTTATGTATATCTATAAGTTAAATAAATCTAAAATAGTTAACATCTACAACTATAAAACACTAAAATGAATCTTAAATCTCAAACATTGACTGGTTTTGGCTCCTTATCTCTGAAACAAAAATATTTTCTAATTATGTTTTCTTTCTATCGATATTGGTTCTCGTCTCGTATGTAAATTTATCGAGGTGTTCATTTTTAAGAAAGTTTTATTTGACTGACTCGCTGGCGCAGTGGTTAGCGCTCCTGACTACTGATCCGAGGGTTTTGGGTTCGATTCCCTCACAGGGAAAACATTTCTGTGATGAGCAGAGTTTGCTATGTGTCTGCGTGTAATGCGTGTATGTTGTATCTATTTAAAAGTATAGCTGTAGGTATATCAGTCTCTGGTTCTCATAATACCCGAGGCCCGATGACCGTGTGTAATTTGTCTTGGATATTTATTTATTTATTAGTTTGTTTGGGAGGCCACTTTTTGCAGAACTCAAACTCAAAATGGTTTATATTTAAGTAGATGCTTTCTTTACCCATTCTTTTAAATCGTCAATTTTTTCCTACCTATACAAATACCTTACTCCGCGGAACTTGTACACAGGTAGATTTTAGATACCCTCTAACCCCTACCTGTTGTTCAATAAGTCCTGGATCTCGTCGAAGGTCTTCCCCTTGGTCTCCGGCAGCAGAGTGACAGAGAATATAAAGCCGAAGCCGCAGCACAGCGCCAGGATCCAGAACGCCGTGTAGATGCCGTACGAGGATTCCACGTCGTGGAAGAATCTGCATGTGACCATAGAGTATAAACGTACATAAAAATATTTGCCGCATGGTTCATGAATTAGTTTCAATCGACCAGTGACAAGTTTATACAGAACCTCACATAAACCAGCTAAATTATTCATCTTTTATCCTACTATTTTAAATTCAACAACCTGTATCAATAGATAAGTGACTACATAGCATAGAATCTTGTACAGACAGGCCTTCTTTGATCCCAGAACATAGTATTCACAGATGTCTTTATCGCTTTCTAATATCATACATTCACTACCAAAAGACCAGTGAGCAGTTTATAACAAATCTGAGACCATATCTACCTTGTTAAAACGCAGCGAAGGAACTCTATAGGGTCTATTAATATCTATCTAAATTATTCATTACCCTATTGTTTCAATTCTGTTTGATTCACAAATCAAGTATCAATAAACCAGTGACTACATAGCATAGAATCTCAAACATTTTTAATCCTAGAATTAATTCTAGAATCTTATTCTTACAGGTTTCTTCATCACTATTGGCCGCTGTTCGATCGATTTATAGGGAGAGTTTAACTATTTATTGAAAAAGTGGTATAACATTAAACGTGTAGACTTGATATATTCATAGCCGCCGTTCAAACATTATATTGTACATAAGGGAGGCCAACATTCAATAGTGGACCTCTTCCGGGTGAAGTGATGATGATGACTGTCAATAAACCAGCGACAAGTTAGTACAGAATGTCCCTGCGGACCCACACCTGGTGGTACGGTGGGTATTTGTGATAACTATACCATCGAGTAATAGTGTTGTGACACATTTTAATTTTTTTTATCTTAAAATCCTCTAATTTCCAACTCGCATTTACTTTAAATGTCCCTCCAACCCACCTTGTCTAGACAAAGCCTTTGCTTCGATTAAGACTGGAAATGTTTATAGCCGCCATTTAAACAATACATTTATATAAAGGAGTGCAAAAGTGGACATCTTCCGAGTGAAGTGATGATGGTGATAACTGTTAATAAACCAGCGACAAGTTAGTACAGAATGTCCCGCAAGTGGGCACAACCCACCTCGTCCAGACGAAGCCGGCCAGCCAGCACATGAAGGAGCAGATGCCGCTTGCCAGGCACTTGGTCTTCACGGGGAACATCTCCGCCACGAGGATCCAGGGTACTGGCCCCACGCCTGGACAATGGACATGAGGAAAACTTTAATTAATTTAATTAACCTCATAGATAATAACTTGAAAGTCGCCAGTAAGGTCAAGCCTTCACGAGTTTGGAATTCTAAATTGCAGTACTACTCTACTCTGTAGGTCTTACACTAATTGTGTTTTGTTCTTGTTTTTACAATGCGTCTTAGCGTCGAATTCAAACTTATTTGTATTCTCATGTGAAAAGTGCACCTTAAATACTTTTTTTCGTTTTATTCATATTTTTGAAACAGACTATAGCAAATATTTACAGGCGTGGTATAGGGTTGCCAGAAGTTCGGTTTCCGACCAAACAGTCCGGTTTTCCTTATGTCTGTCCGGTCAAGAAAATATTGGTAAACCGGACAGAAGATTTTAAGTTTTATTGTAAATTGGTAATTTAGTAAAATCAATAAAAATAAAAAAAAACTTGTCCGGTTTTATTTTGCACCCCAACTGGGTGTCTGCAACCCTAGCTGGGTAACAAAACGGTGTGACTTCGATTTGTTTGCGAGTGACGATTTTATATCAATTTGTCTCTTTCTCACTCAGCAACTCCAATACACAATAAATCATTTCATTTCATAACTCGGACTCACCTAACGTGAACAGCACCATGTAGATGATGAGGCACAGCAGAGGGATGAAGGCCACCGAAGACACTTCGTACTTGTAGTAGCCGTCCAACAACGCGTATATTCCTATTAGCGTCTGTAAGTCAATAGGCGTCATTTGAAATAACAATTGCAGTAAGGGACAATTTAAAGGTCATTTGTCCTTTACAGCAATTCTTTATATGACGGTATTATAATTAAACTGAGTGTACAGTACAGTCTGACTACGATCTTTTGGCGTGTGGTGAAAAGCCGGAACTAGCGCCGCCATCTTAAGAAATGACACTATTTGTATAACATAAATGTCAGATTTGCGACAAAAGCGCCCCCTGTCAATGTCATCCACACGCCAAAAGATCGTAGTCGGACTGTACAGTCGACACAAGCGGTCGTGGCTCAGTGCGGCTTGCGTGGTCGCGTCGAACACGCAGGTTAACTGACTGCAGACATGGTTGTAATCTGGACGGCTTCGACTTTTAGTGGCGATTTTCTGAATCGTTTGATTCCGAGGCAATCTGAGCCATTGGTGTCGATTGCTATCACGAAGTGACAGTCGTTAAGCTATTTCGAAGGCCTCATAGGCGGCTTGAAAACTTCTGACACTGCGGTAACTATACGTATATACTATAGCGATTAGCCCTACAAACTCCATTAATCCAGGCTTGGCTCTCATTTGTTGAGTTCGGCCTAACCTTCCCGATGTATCCCCGCAGGGGTCCAAATAGGTTGTTAACAAAATACTCACAAGGAATATGGTGAGGCCCAGTGACGTTGTCCACATAAGAAGCTTTCGCCCCAGCCGGTCCACCACCAAGGGAGTCACGCAGCTTGTGACTACCTAGGGAACAGGCAACAAGTTTATACATATAATTGAATTATTCAGTTCGCAAATAACCCACTATGAGATACAGACATTATACCTTAATCATCTCAATTATACGGAATGTAAAAAAATATGTGCAGGATCCGTTACTGGGACAGCGAGCGTGGGAATTCTACTCGTCATACTGAACGAAATTTGTATATGACTTTGAAACTGCAAGTAAAAATTTGAGTTTTTCTACGAATTTGCGGCTGATTGACTAATTTGCTATTGATGTAACTGTAAAAGCCCGAACTACGGTAAATTTAAAGATTTACCAACTTTCAATGGTAAAGGCCAACCTAAAGCCTAAGATTTGCTAGTAAAATAAAGATCCAACCTAAATCTTAAGATTTGCTAGTAAAATTAATGAATAAAATAAAATAGAACTAACAGAATTTGTCCAGCATTTTTTTTTTGAGTAGGAGCCCCAATTTACAGGCCCCATCATACCCATTTATTACAGTTTATTTTCTTAGTACGCGTTCGTACTATGGTACCTGTACAACCCCCATAATGATGGCCCCTTCAGCCGGGCCTATGGTGGAGCCCACTTTCTTCAGCAGGTCCTCCATGTAGAACAGCAGCACGTCGATTCCGGACAGCTGCAGCAACATCGCCAGGAATACGCAGATACCTGCAACAACAAATTATGTTTTCATTCCAGACTCTTGACTCCGTAAATCTAGATTTACTTTGTTTCAGTACTCAGTAGGTACCTACTCGTTTTAGTAAACAATATTTGAAGAACACGCGGGAAGAAAAGGAATGTCAGTTAGAAGTGTTTACGTTTTTCAAAGTTTGCAAATGTATAAATTTGGCAAATTTTTGTTCAAATGCCCGTCAATTTTTGTCGACTACGCTCGGAAATTCATTGTTTTTAACCAGCATGTGCCAGCATATTCAAATTAAAAATGCGAACTGTCATTGACTAAACGTGATCTTGCTGCAAATGAAATATCAGCTTAAAAAGTGTTGCCGAGCTACCACTAGATGGTATAATTAGTAAAATTCTTGAAAAATATTGACATTCCTTGTTCTTCCCGCGCGGTTTTGCTGGATTTACAAAAAATGAATCTTTATTTCAGTTTGTATAAAGAGCCCTCAAAGCCCAAGGGAGGAGGGGGGGGAATGTGGTCTTCAGAGAACAGCAGAGAGTGTCTCTGTGTATGGCCCTTAATTCCATAGTAGGGTGGATTCCTTTTTGGTGGTTTTTTGGCACTACCATTCAGAGGGAGAATGAAACTAGAGATATGTTCAATACTTTTAAATCCTGCATATTTTCAACTTACCCAAAGCCTTAACGTTTCCTCTAGTGGCCCAAAGGTCGCTGATCTTAGGTGGTTCTATATACTCCCTGGAGACCACAGCCTGCAGACCTTCCAGTTCAGCCTGAACAGCTGCTTTGGAGGTTCCACGCAGCTTCTGCAGCACTTTTGATGCTTCTTCATTATGACCTGGAAAGTCAACGATTTTTTAGACACAGGATCACATTTAAACTAGTTTTATGTTTATTGTTCTTTATTTACTCTATTTATAGTAGTATAGACTAGACATGGCAACAGATCAAAAAACGTACAATGTGGTACAATACAGAAGAAAGAGATGCCGCGCGTGCTTCATAGCGCATGGCGAAATAAAAACACATAATATCACACCTCCCTCGCACTATTCCCTGCGTTCAACCTTCAATTAATCAAAGTCTGATGTACTGATGCCGACCTTTTGACGGTTGTCCCTCTTGGCAGCGAGTTCTCTGAGCCAGGCTTTGTCACATAACTTGGACCCTTCGTTATTTGTTTTCGCCATTCGGACCAGTATTTGCGATGACTGTGGTCTATTTATAGACTGCCATGTCTCGCTTGGCATCTCTCTCTCTCTCTCTCAACTCTTTTTGCATTCGCTACTGCGCCAAGCAGGACACATCGTGGTAATAGATAAGTCATCAAAAACGATGCACCAACACCATCACACTGCAGCGAATCGTTAGTTATAGACATATAGGCCGTTGAGTTAGATAACCAACCAATCAGATTCCTCACCTTTATAAACCAGGAAGAACGGTGTCTCCGGGATGAGAAGTGTAAAAGGCACATACAAGAGCGACAGAACACCCCCCGCGGCCGTCAGCCCCCAGTAAGTGGTGAAGGGTCCGATGGCGTACGCGAGAAGGAAACCAACGTTGATGAAGAGCAGAAAGAGTGCGCTGAGGGAGCCTCGAATCTTATCCTGAAAGATCAGTAATCAGAGGTCAGTGAATTCTACTGGGTCACCGATCGACCAGCACTTTGTTACAAAGATTATAATTTATTTACCTCAGCGATCTCCCCTATATACAGGGGAACCATGGCGAACTGCATGCCCGTGGCGCACCCCCAAGCCAGCCTGGCCACATACAGGGTGGCCAGGTTGGTGGCCACTCCGGCTAGCAGCCAGCCCAGCAGCAGCGGCAGGCACGAACCGAAGATGATCCAGCGACGGCCCACGTGCCGGGATAGAGGCACTGTTATGAGAGGGCCTGAAACAGGATGTGTTGATATGATACTGTTCTTCTTTTTATCGTGTGATATTGGTGCGTAAGTTTTCGCCGTTTTATTTGTACTAATATAAAAATAATTAATAGTGCCTATTTCGTAGGTACTCTGTTATAATAATGTATAGTGTCATTCCGTGGTGATCATAGACGACCCTTAGTCACGGTGAGGCTAAGAAAGTCCTTTTTGTGACTAGGAGGAGTTTTGTGTTACGCTTTTTGTGACATAAAACTGAAAATGAGACATAATTTTGGATGTACGAAAAACATCAACGAGAGATGAAATTCTAAGAAATACAGAAATTATTAAATAGCAATGTTTACTTCGAGAAACTTGAATGAAACCTATATTTTTCTGCAGCATGAAAAGCTTGTTTTCATCAAAAAAGTTTCCCGGCAATTCGTCGAATAGTTTATGAGAAATTAGTAGACATACATGGATGCATAACTATCGAAAACAGACGGACATTTTTGAAGTAGATTGAAATATTTTGTACATACAAAACTGGCAATACAGCTAATCGATTTTGTATAGACCATATTTTTATTCAATTTTTCGTTTTACTGGCAGTCAGAAAAAAGTTGTTTAGTTTTACAAGTAGAAGCTTCATAGTAAATTTAAATGGTTACTATACAGATTAGGTTTTTTTTTACCCTCAATTGGTAAGCCCTATGGTTATTGGTTACACTATGTATAGAGGCTGATAAAAAAATCCGGGAAAATTCAGCCTGTAGATTTTACTCATCAAACTGAACTAGTCACACTTTACGAAAAAAAAATAACTTACCATACAAATCTACGTATTAGCTGATTACTCAACTTTGCTATTGAAATGTGAAGAACAAAACTGGCGTTGCTTTGGAATAATAAATAAATAACCGGGACAAATCACACACGGTCATCTGATTCCCTGTATTATGGGAACCAGAGACTGATATACATACACATATACTTTAAAATACATACATATAAACTCAAACTCAAAAACTCAAAATGTTTTTTATTTAAGTAAGTAGATGCTTTACACATGCTTTTAAATCGTCAATATTTTTTTCTACCTAGTACAAAGTCCCTACCACGCGGGACTTGTACACTCAACGTTTCGGGAAGTGTTTGCGAAGCGAGAAGAAACGTCGAGCCCAAAAGAAACTCGCTTCAACACATTTTTTAAATAAAATCTTAAATTCTTTTACAATTCATGTCAACAATAAAATTGTGAGCTGGAGGATCTATACATGTCCATATATCATTGTCATTTACATAATCTAGTATTTTGTAATACCCTCTAGAGCATAAACATAGATATTAGATATAGATATTATTGCTCTGAGTCTGGGTGAATACACCCAGACAACAACAAACAACAAACAATTCTGCTATTCTGCAATAGCAGAAGTATATTATTATGCAACGTCCGACTGGATGGGTTCGAACCCACGACTCTCGGATTAGTAGTCAGGAACGCTAACCACTGAGCCACCGAGTCTGTTTGGAAAAGTTGTTCAGTTTCATGAGTAGATACTACAGTCAACATTTTCCATCTACTACGTATATTAAGCCATCTATCGTACTGTGCTATTCGTAATTCGTAATTGCATAGACTACTCAATAATTCAACAAGGAAACCAGTACCCAAGTATGCAAGGTTAGCCAAGGACGCCGAGTCAGTGGCCGCTCCTTTCACGTTTATATCTGAAGTATTGTAAACGATAGAGCTACGCAGCAGCATCACTAACAACTCGCGACTCCGAACTTCCGAAAATGAATATTACTAAGTGAACAATAAAGAAGTATCAGCTTTCAGACACGAATGTTCTTTCATATACTTTCATACTTAAAGTCTATTAAAATTGTGGTGAAATTTCAAAAACTATTGAAACGCTTCTTGTTAGAAAAATGTTTGTATAGTTTAAGTGAATTATAAGCATGTTAGTGAGTATTAGATTGTATTTATACTTTGTTTTTTTTTTTACATATTTTGTTTTGTTTTTTAGATTGTATTTATACTATTTTTTCTACACAATGTACTTTGTTCTGGAATAAAGAATTGATTGATTGATTCAATAGCCGAGAAGATGATCGATTTTCATCCAAACTTTATTTTCTTGTCATTTCAGGAGTTGTTCAGTTTCACGAGTAGGACAATAGGACACCACGTTAAAGTATGATAATGAAGTAAGTTAATGATATCCGGGACAAATCACACACGGTCATCTGGCCCCAAACTAGGGTACTATGGGAACCAGAGACTGATATACATACACATATACATTGAAAATTCAAAAATTCAAATTCAAAATCATTTATTTCTTTACGTAGGTACATTAAGCACTCTTATAAACGTCATATCATTTTTCTGGAGGAATATTCCAAATGTCATTATCATTAAAATAATCTACAGTCTTATAGTATCCTCTTGAACAAATACAGCGTTTTATATGTTTCTTAAATTTATATTGCTTTTAAGTTTTTTTTTACACTCTGTAAGTAGATAGTTATTTATTCCTTATTGTTTTTTACCAATATCAAAGTGATCCGATTCAAGGTCGGCCGAGGATCAATTATTTTTTTTCCATTTACAGATTTGGTAATTACTTTAGTAATGTCATGCGCATTTATAAACAAAGAAAGAAATCGGATCGTTTTTAGCTCAGTTCTAAGTTCGCAAAAAATTAAAGTTTATTTTAAATTCGGAAAACGTGCTTAATTTTCACTCAACTATCTTTAGAGCAAAAATAATTTGGAATTTTCATACAAATCAATTCAATTCAATTCAATTCAATATACTTTATTGCATCACAAGAAAATATAATATTACAAAAACAAACACAAAAGAAAATTGGTGAAAACAATAGGCGACCTTATTGCTAGGTAGCAATTTCTTCCAGGCAACCTTAAGGCAGGAAATAAACTATGAGATGTACTGGGGTAGTGCAATAGAAGAAAAAAAAATTACTAAAACAACGAAATAGGTAATAAGAAACACAAATACATAATAATAATAATAATAATAAAGCCTTTTATTACTGACACTTATGTTAACTTACACATATTTAAAATATACTATATACCTAATTATTAAATGTTACTATTTTAATTTAACACATCGGCAACCTTGTCAGTTTGCCTTACGGCATAGGCCTCCCCCAGATTTTGCCAAAGCCGTCTATCCATTGCCTTCCTGGTCCATGTTTCTCCAGCTGCTTTTCTAATATCATCTTCCCATCTTATTCTTTGTCTCCCTTTTTTCCTTTTCCCCTCCCGAGGATACCAAACTGTTACCTTTTGTGACCATTTATCTTTTTTATCTCTTATCATGTGCCCAACCCAGTTCCATTTCTGCTTCTTAACTACATAATGAAAGAGAAGGACACAAGCAATGAGAAGCGCAAGAGAGAAACATCATCATCACCGAATATGCAACCAAAAAACAGCAAGTTACGACACAAAACAATACCAAAACCAACAGGTCTAACGTTTTGGACATCATGAGTAGCCGTAGTAATTCGCTCTCAAGCTCTGCAGCAGAGAAAACAATAAATCCCTTTTCAACCGCTATATCAGAGAAAGCAATAAATAAAGAATAGGAAGTAGACATCGGCAACCGGAAAGTTAACTATATAGAGTGTAAAACATATAATGAATTCCCCAACCCGGCTGGTCCCCGTGGGGAATTAGACCACAACCCCCTAGATTTTCACAACAACAACAATAACAATAACAAAAATCAATCAACCAAAAAAAAAGAGAATACTTTAGCATAGCAACAATAAATACAAGAACGTTAAGAACAGAAGAAAGTCTAATAGAATTTGAACATGCACTGGAAACAATAAACTGGGAAATAATTGGCATAAGTGAAATCCGAAGAACTGGAGAAAAAATAGAAGAACACGATAAATATATATTCTACTACAAAGGCTTGATATCTGGACAGTATGGAGTGGGGTTTTTTGTGAAAAAAGAATTGAGTCGATACATAGAAGAATTTATAGGTATATCAGATCGAATAGCGCAACTTAATTTGGTTCTACCTGGATATGGCCCAATATCAATAATCCAAGTATATGTGCACCAACTGAAGTCAGCACAAAAGACATAAAAGATTCGTTTTACAATGATCTGGAAGCAACATTAAGAAAAACATACAAATCAGTAATTGTTATGGGTGACTTTAATAGTAATATTGGAGAAAGGCAAGTCAACGAAGAAAATGTCCTTGGACCATATAGTACAGGAAAACGAAGAAATAATAATGGACAAAGATTAGTAAATCTGGCATTTGAACATAATTTAAAAATTCTAAATAGTTACTACAAGAAAAACAAAAACAAAAAATGGACATGGATATCACCCAACGGAGAAGTAAAAAACGAAATCGACTTTATTCTTTCAAATAAACCTCAGTTCTTTAAAGATATAGACACTGTAAATAAACTTAATTTCAATACAAACCACCGCATGGTAAGAGGACAGCTGTATGTAAATAAACCGAAAAAATCGAGAAGACACATTACTACAATTGGTAAACACATTCCAAGTCCTCTTCCTGATGAGATATTGGAAACAATGAGAAGGAAAATTTCAAGAAGTATGAGCACCAAAAAGACAGTACAGGAAAAATATGACATATTAGAGAACGAGTTGAAATCAACAGCAAGTAAAGTAACTGTTTTGAAGCAAAGAAAGGATAGAATTGGTAATATAGCAAGAGACCTCATTGAGAGCAGGAAAACACTACTGGAAGATAAGAAAAATAATAGGAAACAAATTTCAGAAATAAGCAAACAAATAACAAAGAGTATAAGGAAAAACAGAATAGAGACAAGGAACTCCAGAATACAATTCTTCATTGAAAGGACAGGAGGGATCAAGAAAGCTTTGAAAGAATTAAGAGAGAACTCTTCTTGGATACCCAAAATAAATGACAAGTCAACTGGTAAGAAAGCAAAAAAGAGGAAACAAATTTCAGAAGTAGCTACGAACTTCTATCGCAATTTATACAACGATGTGGAGGATACTAATCCACGAGATACAAGAGAGTGTGACGAAGAGCCAATTGCAGTAATACTAGAAAGTGAAGTCAAGAAAGCGATTCAATCACAGAAAAAAGACAAAGCACCAGGAGATAACAAAATATCAAATGAAATTCTAAAGGAAAGTTGCAACGCCATTTTAAGCGCAATAACAAATTTGTTTAACGAGATCCTAGAAAAAGAGGAATTACCAAAACAATGGACAATATCTACGATAATTTTACTTCACAAAAAACACATTCACAATTTCACATTGATGAAATTAACAATTATAGACCGATTAGTTTGACATCCAACCTATACAAAGTATTTTCGAAAAAAATTCTAAGCCGCATAACAAAAGTCCTTGATGAAAATCAGCCAAAAGAACAAGCTGGGTTCCGCAGTGATTTCTCTACAATAGATCATATTCACACTATCAAGCAAATCATAGAAAAGAACAATGAATTTAACAAACCATACTATCTGGCCTTTGTTGACTACAATAAAGCTTTTGACTCATTGAAACACTCAAAAATATGGGAAGCTTTGAAATGTCAAGGTGTACATCTCAAATACATAAGAATTATACAAGAAATATATAGAAATTCGAAGGCAAAAATACAAACTGAAAGGATAGGTGAAGAATTTAGATTGAAAAAAGGTGTGAGACAGGGTGATCCCTTATCCCCCAAACTATTCTCATCTGTATTAGAACAAATATTCAGGAAACTTCATTGGGATACATATGGGATAAACATAAATGGAGAAAAATTACACCACCTGAGATTTGCAGACGATTTGATTTTATTGAGTGAAAATGCTAAAGACTTACAGGACATGTTGCAACAACTTGCAAAAGAAAGTGAAGAAGTTGGATTATCTATGAATACGGATAAGACCAAACTGATGACGAACTCTCAAAAATATTCTGTAGAAGTGAATGAGAAATCCATTGAATATGTAGACCAATATACTTACTTAGGCCAAATAATATCACCGGCAAATCAAACACAGAAGGAAATTGATAACAGAATTAATAGTTCATGGAAAAGGTTCTGGTCTTTGAAGGAAGTAGTAAAAAACGCACATATGCCAATGAAAGAAAAAAGTAAAGTTTTTAACACATGCATATTACCATGCATGGTATATGGTTGTCAAACATGGTCACTAACTGAAAAGCAAAGAAATGCACTGAGGGTTTGTCAAAATAAAATGGAAAGGAGTATGCTAAATATTAAACTTAAAGACAAGGTAAGACTTACAAAAAAATTAGAGAAAAAACTAAAGTAGCCGATGTAACACAAATACATACTAATATACAAATATACATTAAATATAAACCTACATTTATTAAATATATACTCATACATATATATAAATATATACATCATAGCATCTATGGGTGAGGAAGGATAGAGTAAAAAAGTATGTATCAAAAATGCAGATAATAATATGACTTTATAAGACTTTAAATCTTGACTCAATTAGCTGACAGGAAACCCTAAAAAATTAAAGCCTTTTCAGAAAAGTCTTAAAACAAAAGTTAATTAGTTTCTTAAGTATACAAGTATTGCTACATTAATTGTTACACCCTGTAGAAACAAAATGATGAGCTTCGATCATTGTAAGATAATTAAATAAACTCATGCAATTTAATACAGTGTTACATCAGAAATTATTTCTATAATGCCTAATAATAATAATACACAGTGATTATAAACATTCAAGATTATTGTACTTATTGTTTGTGTCTATTAGTGACACTGGTTTTGCTTATAAACTACCAAAAATACACAAAAGCCTACCGAAATACGATAAATAACTGAAAGTCGACGTTGCTTCTCATTCACTTAAACTGAATAACTTTTTCAAATGTCCTTTGAAACTCGCAAAAATCTGATGAAGCTTATACGTGTTTCTGTCCACGGTCGCCCCTTTTTAACCGACTTCAAAAAAAGGAGGAGGTTCTCAATTCGTCGGAATCTTTTTTTTTTATGTATGTTCACCGATTACTCGAAGACGCCTGAACGGATTTGCAAAATTCTTTTTTTGTTTGGACCACCTGTGAAGTATAGTCACAGGTGGTCCCATAATAATTTTATCGAAATCCATTCAGCGGTTTTCGAGAAAATCCACAAAAACATAACAAAATTGGAGTTGTTGCGATTGAAGTCGGTTGTTTTTAACGTATTCAGCGTGGTCAATTATTCATCTTCTTATCGTGTGGAACAATTAACCGTCATTCCCCAAGGTATCAATGAAATCTCCATACACATCTATTAATCGGATGCGAAGGTTTATTCATTGTTAAAGCAATCGGTATGAAAATGCATGTTGGTTTACATAGAAAAACTCATTGGTACATTGGCCAGGATTTCAACCACAGATCTCTGTTTAGGAGGTCCAAGTGAGAAACAAACGTAGAAGGCTTTTCTTCCCCATCGGTTATCAGTTCTGGGAAGCTATACCTCGTATTCACATTGAATTCCTTAAAAGCAAGACGAGGACGCAAGCTCACCAGGGGACCATTTGAAAACCAGCGCTGTGGCTCTGGCTGCAGCACAAGCTGAAATGGGTCCTATTCGACACCGCACTACAGCGCAGCAAAGTATAATTTTTCTTTCTTTTTTTAACCGACTTCAAAAAAAGGAGGAGGTTCTCAATTCGTCGGAATCTTTTTTTTTTTTTTATGTATGTTCACCGATTACTCGAAGACGCCTGAACCGATTTAGAAAATTTTTTTTTTGTTTAAAAGGGTATACTTCACAGGTGGTCCCATATAAATTTTATCGAAATCGATTCAGCAGTTTTTGAGAAAATCAACAAAAACATATCAAAATTTGAGTTGTTGCGATTGAAGTCTGTTGTTTTTAACGTATTCAGCGTGGTCAATTATTGTTATAAATAATATTTAAATTTGTTTTTTTTTTGTGTGTTTATTAAGTTTTAATTTTTGTCTGTTACTGTTACTATTTCATTCTGTTATTATTTCATATATATTTTGTATTGTATTATGTTCTGTGTGTGTGTCGAATAAATGTTTGAATCTGAATCTGTATAGTCTGTTCATTTTTAATAGAACTTTTTATGTTGGTGACATTACTTCTACGGATTTGCCTTTTTTTGTATTAGATCACATACGAAAATCTTGCAGGAAGATGATGATGATGATGAGGAAAACCCAAAGCAAATCACTCTTGCTATCCTCACCCCCCGCCGAGCACGAGCAGCGAGTCGATCCAGAAGAGCTGCGCCTGGTTATTTTTCATTAAGTGGAAATCTTTTGACTGATATTATCGTCCAATTTATATTGGATCATGTAAAGAAACCAAAATGAATGAGAAACTAAAGGCGGCTGGCATGTCCTGGGAGCACGTGAAGTCTACAGCTGGGAACAGATCCGAGTGGAAAAAAGTAGTCTCGGCCCTGTGCACCCCTAAGTATTACAGGACTTAAAGAAGAAGAAAGGAACCTAAAGGAAACAGTGTTGTCATCAACTTACCGAGCAGCCCCCCGAGCACGAGCAGCGAGCCGATCCAGGAGAGCTGCGCCTGCGTGGGCTCGAAGGGTAGCGGGGATCCCCCTTCGCCCCGCGCCCCCCGCAGCGCGGGGAACACCGGCGACGTCCAGCCCATCGACATCCCTGTGCACAGGCTGCCGTAGCTTGCTGCCAATGCCAATGGAGAATACATTTTTTACATTTTGTCAGCTACATCTACAATAGGATATTCGACTATACATGGTGTAACAACATAGGATCAGGGACCGTTGTTGATTAATGCTCCTCAAACTTCTTTGTTGAAATTGCAAAAAAAAAGTTGGGCACTCCATATAAAACTATCAAATAACTGATCAATTTGTATAAAATGTCCAATTTTTTCTACGATATCAACAAAGTCATAGAACCAACTGTCCTACTCATCAAGTAGAAACCACAGCTTCGGGTTTCTACATCTACACGTGCTTTTGTTACACTCTGTATACTTTTTTTAATCCACAATTAGTAAACTCTTGGCATCATCTCACCTTATTTTTATTACTATTTCGCCAGCCGTCAGTCATCCATCACATACTAATACCTATCCAATAGAAACAAGGATTGCAGTTAAACTTATAATCGTTAACTTATTCACATTCAATTTATAGGAACAAGTTGAGATATAAATCGAGTATAAGGTAACATAATAACGGTATTATAATTAGATCGTGATGGAATATTTATTAATTATTCAGTTGTCATGTACCAATGTAGTATAATAATATGTATATCTACATCAATCTGAGTACAAGGAAATAAATAATAGGTAGGTATACGAGGAATGCTTATGGTATGGTTGTACTTAAAATGGTACCTACCTTAATCATTAATTTCAGTTACTCTATCTAGTATTAAAATAATACAGGATGTAAGGGACAGGTTTACGAAAACTTTAAGGGCTTGCTCAGTATATGAAACAGAACAACTTTCCACAAGAAGATTTTTCAGGAAACGAAAAAAAAATCGGTTTCTCCATACAAAATTATAAACTTGATTAGACAGTTTGTAAGGAGAAGCCGATTTTTTTTCGTTTCTTGAAAAAAAAATTTGTGGAAAGTTGTTCAGTTTCGTCTACTGAGCAAGCCCTTAAAGTTTTCGGAAACCTGTCCCTTACACCCTGTATAGTAAGAAAGAAATAAAAAATAGATTTATTCACACCACAGTACATTGTAAGAAGTAGGAAAGATAACATAATAAGTATAGGTTAAGTAGGTACCTAATTTGTAGATTGTCTGGAAATGCAGCTTGGTCTAATGGCTATTCTGCTCGTTTCACATCAGGAGGTCGCGAGTTCGATTCTCGGCGCGGTTCAACTTTGCAGGACTCGGTTATTTTTTATTAAAATCCAAGCGAGTGTTAATACAAATTTTTCTTCGATTTGAAACTTATTAAAAAAATTCGTTAAAAATATTTTATAGTTAATTATTTATACGGTCAACGACCCTATTACATAATTTTAAGATAAAATTAAAAACAAATCTATACACTTACCTAATGAAGCTGCCAAATATTGCCTCCATTTTAATTTAAAATGCGCTGTAAACTGTACCACCCAGTCGAACATAATCAAAGAACAGTATTTAAAAAAACTAAGATTTTTTATTGTTATTTAGCAAATGGCTGCCTTTAGACGTGTGTTCTTACAGCCATTGCGTTTGTATATGGTCTCCTTGGGCTAAAGTCGCTTTGTCTTGGATTCCGTTCACAATATTTTAATTAGGCTTCATAAAAAATAAGCGAAAAAATAGACCAGTTAAGTCGACTAATGAATGAACGCTACGACTTGTTTTAAACTGAAGGTCGAATATACAAGAAACAAAAGAAAAGCAGAAAAGAAATGGTGCTGAATTTGTTGTATCTGGTCATGTTAATGAAATTCTTAAAGATCAAATCAGTGTATACTTACTTACCTATCTTTTATTAAGGTACTATAACTATCAAAATATTTCTAAAAAAAAGTTTCATCAGCTATATAAACTTGGCTTACCAGCTGACAAGACTTGCAATTTTTTTTCGTAATTTCAGCAATGTTGTTAATGACAGTTAGACAGAAAAGTTGGATTACTGCCCCGCACCGATTTTATGAGTAAAATCTCTCCTAATCTGTTTTTTGTAACCTGTATTTAGCCTATCAAGTCTACTTTCCCAGTTATCACGTTTTCTATCGGCGACGACAACATCAAAAATTCAAGATTATTTTATTACGTCATTTTAGCTTTTAGCCATCAGTTTTAACCGCGTTGAAGTCCCTCAGAGTGCCTCTGTTTGGACCCCGACCCTAATCATTCTCCTGCGAAAGTCTAGCCCCTAATTCGTGTATATTATGCTTATTATGTATTGAAATATAATAATAATTAGTTAGCATCGATCAAATCGATAAACATAACCTTGATCTTGGCAGTCACAGCTAAAGTTAACCAGACATTTCACTGGTCAAGCTTCGTCGCACAAGATGATTGTTTTCACATTGTTTTTTAGTTAACTCATAAGCAATTAATTTAGTAGCAGCGTTCTAAAATAAGATCAAATACTAAGTAGTAATGAACTAAAGAAAAGAATGAGTAGATGTATGTGGAAAGAGTAAAGTAAAGAGTGAGGACAAGGGAGGTAGAGCCGAACTCAGTGTGAGATTGCGCCGCAGGGAGAGAGAAGTATTTACTAGTTATAGTTTATATTTACTTAAAACTTATCATCATACTATAATTATAATAATATCGATGACGGAAATTTCAACTGGGGTAAGGGACAAAGTAACACTTCTTTGCTTTAGCAAAAATAAAAAAATCATGAACTGTGTCTTAAGTTTTTAATTTACAACCATCACAATTTCGGCTGTATAAAAACCTAGGATACAGAAATCATTATAAAATTTATGAATTTATATTTTTGTAATTTCCGTCATCGATAGAATAATATCACCATCTGCCGCTTGTTTGATACAAAAGACATCAACGAGGAATACAGTTTCGTAGGATTTTTTTTTGGATAACGTTTAGCGAAAACTCAAAATTAAAACTTTCTGTATAGAATTTAAGATGAATTTGAAGTTATCGCTCAAAGAGCAAGTATTGTAAATTCAGTAAATCTAAGTAGGTGACGTTACTTCTACATTACTTGCTTGACTACTTTACAATGAAGTTTAAAATAACTCGTGTACTATACGCAGTTAAAAATCACTTTTGGGAACTTTTAAATGAAGACTAGAAATCCCTGATCTCTACTGATCATACTACAATTAAAGGACTTTCCCTAATAAAGAAGTCTAATTCGTAAAAATATTTGTGAAATTTTCATGTACGTCTTGAAGTAGTCAAGTTTGTATTAAAAGTCCAAATTGTAAATTTTTTGCTTTGAGAAAATTATTCAGAAATCTTAGCGGATGTCTCGTTTTTGCTTCGCCGTTATTTTTTCATTTGCTAACGTCACGACATCTGTTTATAACACGGTGTACGTATTGTCGGCAATTGTTTTAGAGAGCGCATGAACCAACTGCTGGGTAACCGTACTTGACGAGCCGTCAAGGTTTAAAAGGGATTCGTGTTACAATGCACAGCTGCTAGATGCCGCTGCTATACCGTTTGCCTCAAAGCAGGCTACATCAGGCTGTACAGGTGTAGAAAAGTGCGTTTGAGATTTTAAGGGGTTACTCAGAATCAAGTATAGAATACTGGAAAAAAAACCGATCTACAACTTTTTTTCAGATTCCCATACTAGTGAATCAAGAATTTGTATGGGAATCGTTGAAAAAAAAGTTGTATATCGGATTTTTTTATATTTTTCCTGTATTCTATACTTGATTCTGAGTAACCCCTTAAAATCTCAAACGCACTCTTTTAACACATGTATATCGTGGGCCGCTTCGATACATGCCATTGAATATCTTACCTTACCCAGGAAACTTACAATTCGCAAAGTAGTTTTTTTTTATGTGACAGGTGGCAAACGAGCAGACGGATCACCTGATGGTAAGCGATTACCGCCGCCCATAGACACCCGCAACACCAGAGGAGTCACAAGTGCGTTGCCAACCTTTGAAATGGGATGGGGGGATGGGGGGAATTTGGGGGACGGGGAGGTTTGGTTTAAGAAACTTACCGAACCTATACCACTAATGAAGCGATTGTAGCTTAGGACAGAGCGGCTTGCGTGGTTTTGTCAGTTATGCAAGTTAACTGATTACAGACACGGTCATGACCTGGATGGGTATGACTGTTATAGTATGAATTATTTCGACTGTTTTCGTGCTTCACACGTTCAACCGCTGCGCTGGTGCGCTTCACAACTTCTGACACTTCTGAGAGGATTGGCCACTAGCACCACAGCCTCTACCAATCCGGACTTGGCCATAGTATGAGGTGTATGGCCTAATCTTCCCGAAATATGGGAGGAGACCCGTTACCCAGCAGTGGGGACATTATAGGTTGTTAACAACCTATGCTAAAAATTATATATCAGCTGATGCCTACGATAAAATTGTATTGTAGGGCTGCTGACTGGTCAAGTTTTATGTAAAGTCCTAAGACTACTAAAAGCTCAGCTTGTTATAAAATTCAAAAATCTATCCACTAAACCTCCATCCCAGGGAGTATGTAGTAGTGTTTTGTGGTCAAAATCTTCAAAAGCGTTACCGAAATCACGTCAAATCGTTACCGTTCTCTCCAAGCAGAGAGAAATGTAACCCCGTAAAAATAGAAAAACGAACTCTCTATTCAAATACAAATCGAACACATCCAAACTGTTACAGAATGCAATCAAAATGTTCTGTAACGATTTCCTGACGAAACAATTTTATTTTTTCGCCACCTCCGGAGCAATCTCATCTTTTTTCTCCTTTTTTGGTGTCTATCGGTTTCAAAGCCGTGTGTTTTGAAAAAACTGAACGTTGTGAGAGCATTCACTAATTGATGCTGCGGCGTCCGGATTCGTCGCGGTGCTTTTGGTTTGACCAGGCACATACTCAGGCGAGAAAACCTTTTAGAATTGTTAAATGAATTTGTTTCTTTTATACGGCATAAAGTCAGTTTTTTTATTTAATACCTAAGTCTATAAAAAAAGGATTGTAAAATATTTTTAACCTATTCTGGTTCCTGAACCATTCCTTCAAAATGTTTACTTTTGGAATATAATTTTTCTTTTTTCTAGAAAAAAGTAAACTCCTGACATGTTTCTCTCGGATCTAATTCCTGTGACATTGGGTTGCTGAAAACCCTATTTTAAAGTCTTGGTTAAAACGTGGAACTTACGTATATTTAAATATTTTCCTTGGTAAGCTATTTTGTATATATGTATATTTTATTATTATTATTATTATTAAAAATTTGAGTGCGTTTGACTACATCTCACCTATGGAAAGTGACGATGTAGTCGAGGATGGTACACGCAAACTCAAATAATGCCTATTCACTCTCGCCTTGAAGACCCCCAAATTATAGGAATCGGGAAACACGGACGCAGGTAAGGAGTTCCACTCCCTTCGCAGTGCTAATATATCTTAGTTAAGTGTCTACTTGTATCTCATTGAAATTGTAAAAACAAAATCGTTTTGTGCCATCTCCTCTGGACCACTAAATCCGTCCCACAACGTCATCGATACAGAAAGGATCGACGCGGCGAATCGATCGCCACGGCTGTCGGCAGCCCCAGATGGCACTGCGCAGTGCTGGGAGCGAACCCGCGTTATTAATTACTTGTTTAATGAAGGTAAACATGTGGCCCGGCCGATTTGAGCCAGCTATTGTAGTTTAATTAGATCGCGGTTTGATGCGATGTCATGTGAGAAGAGTGACGAAATGGGATTTTGAGATGAATTACTTTTGGAACAGGCAATCAGTTTTCTTCGTTTTAAATTGATTTCTTACTTGCGTTCCGTCCAAAATATTTTGAAATAAAATAGCTTTCAGGCGTTTCAGCTAGGAACGTTCTATTGAGAGTTAGAGGTGTTCTAATAATATTTTAATTGAATACATAATTGTTAAAGCATTATTATAAATGATTATTTCTATAATAAAAATAAAAGAGCATAAAAATTAAAAGAGCTTAGAAAAAAATATACAAAGGCAGACTTTTGATCGATAACTTTGAATGGAAACTCAATTTGGTTGGCAGTGTTGTGGAAGATTATGAGCACTACTACGTTTTATAGGACGGATTTAATAATTAATTAATCAATTTGTCTTTCTCGCAGCCAGTGACGATAATAATTGAGACCAAAACTCAATTAAGTTATCTCATTTCATTTTGCCTATATAATAGATAGCTCTATGATGTCCGTAAAATGATTCTGTCTCGGCGTTGACAGCCAAATTTTTCAGTGCCATCACGTTCACTAACTGGAACTATATCGATTCATGTTTATAATCAGTTAGCCCTGACACCTAATTTGTGTACAATTTGAAAACTTAATAAGCCGTCAAAGCGCTCCAGAAATAGAGTCAAGTTAAACTAATTACGTTCCTTTACAAGGGAGCGACAATTGACAAATGTATTCTGCGTCGCGCGATACATACAATTAGCTCAGGAATGTTTCTGAAGTTTCAGAACGCGCCCGTCCGCTGACAGCGCGAGAACGTCACTTTAACGCGGGAAAATTTTGGCGGGAAATTCAGCTTTTCGGCTTTGCGATAGAGGCGGGATTTGTAGAGTAATGACTGTCATTGAGTGTTTGGTTTTGGGGTGGCTGTCTTTGTGCGCTGGTTATTAATCATTTCGCGCTGTCAGGCCGCCGCGAGAGTGACAAATTGACTCACCGAGCGGGGTGGTTCACTAACTATTTTGAGGGTAGTCACCAGACACTGATTACAGTTTTAATAGGCAGTTACTTTGGGCAATAATAGCCTGTGTAATTTTTAACTGAACCAAATGATACTGGAATGTGGTTCTACGTCAGTGTGGTTGATGTAGCGTTTATCGTTATTTAAACATCAATCATCTCTATTATGTCTAAAACTATTTATTATTTCACCATTGATAGGTTTAAATACCTCGGTACTAAAGAGTTACTTGGTATTCGTTATTTCATATAGCTGAACTAAAGATTCAACACAATTAATATACAGGCATGTAAAATTAAAGTTATTATATAAATAAACCCACAACTTTTTGGAAATCGGCCAAGTAATTGACCACGCTGA
Organism: Coleophora deauratella; assembly: GCA_958295455.1. Classification (NCBI taxonomy): domain Eukaryota; kingdom Metazoa; phylum Arthropoda; class Insecta; order Lepidoptera; family Coleophoridae; genus Coleophora; species Coleophora deauratella. The sequence goes on along the minus strand of OY282410.1, from coordinate 8,655,671 downwards.
ATACGTTAAAAACAACCGACTTCAATCGCAACAACTCCAATTTTGCTATGATTTTGTTGATTTTCTCAAAAACCGCTGAATTGATTTCGATAAAATTTATATGGGACCACTTGTGTGGACCCTTTTAAACAAAAAAAGAATTTTCCAAATCGGTTCAGGCGTCTTCGAGTAATCGGTGAACATACATAAAAAAAAACCTGCCAAACCGACGAATTGAGATCCTCCTCCTTTTTTTGAAGTCGGTTAATAAAGGAAGAAACGAGAGGTGTGATATTATTTTTATTGATAAAATAAAAAAAATAACACAATAAAAGTTTAGTTTTGTACGCGGGTTGAAATTACGCGTTCCTACAAGTTGCACTTACAGATGCGGACTGCGGTCCATATTTCACACACAGCATCAAAGTCCGCATATCTCGTTACTAAACGTGCGAGTTGACTGCGATATAAAGGGCCGGTTAATTAGGAGACGCACTATTAGTGATTTTGATCATTGTCTCGTAAGAAATAAATGACATTTATAACCAAAACCATTCGGTTGCTCTAAGTACAATTTTTACTTTGTAGAGTCTTTTTCTTTTTTTTAAATAATTTCTTTCTCTCTTTAAAAAAGAATGAAATGAAATTGAATGAGCAACAAAAAGTTGGTTTTAAACAGATGATAAAAACTTATAAAACAACTAAAAAATGTTTGTTTTATAAGTTTTATAACACCCCAAAAGAAAATTGAGACTTCCCATGCAAATGAAAGGTCCAAAAAAGTTTTTGCAATCCCAGGAAAATCATAACATATAGTTGTTCAGTTTCGTGAGTAGAAGCCGATTGTAGAATACTTTTTGGTACGCCCTCGGAAAAAGTTGTTTAGTTTGATGGGTAAACATCTAGCAATTGCTGATTTATCTATGAATGAAAGAATGAAAACACCTTATCGCACAATATAAACAGGAAAATATAAACAATATACAAGTAAAAGAAGTTATATAGGTAGGCGGTCCTATAGTTAAAGAGCGATGTCTTTTAGACAACCTTTGGGAGAATGAAATCGCTTAAAAACATATTTATAAAAAGTTATCTATATTCGCGAAATCATAATAAATCTGTGACAATTAATTAATTCTTAGATAATTGTCATCTGTTGAGAATTTAACAGCGTCCGCTAACAGCTTACTTGTAAAACGGTACTGTCCTAATGAACTGAGATAGAATTTTAATTGGCAGGGGACCGGCTCTTTTTTCTAAGTAAGCGGGTATACTCTGAAACTTTTTAATTAATCCTCGGCGGGACGCACTGCTGTAGAACAGGATTATTTATTAACGAAATAAGTTCGTGTTACTGGAAAAATTTTGAATCGAGTAAGGCTATATTTTTTCGCTGTTATCTATATATTTTCCCTCGAAATTTTGTAAGTTTAATAATAATAAAAATCATTTATTTCATTTATTTTTCGTTTAAGCTGGTGGAAAATGTCATTTCAGTTTGTTTTTAGTAAGTACTTATCATAATTTTGGGTAGGTAGTTTTTAGATCTGAGATTAATTCGAAAGTCGTAGGTTCGATTACCACCCAGGGCAAACATTTCTGTGATGAGCAGAGCAGATTTGTCTGCTCTCTGTATCTGGGGTGTATGTATTATAATTATGTATAATATATTTAAACCTTTATATGTATGTATGTATATCAGTCTCTGGTTACAATAAAACAATGAATCCTAGCCTGAAGCCAGATGACAGTGTGTGTCATTTGTCCTTGGATATTTATTTATAAGCTAAAACTAAAGCAAACTATAATCTGTAAGACAATTTCATTCATTAATAAAACGTATTTTTAAGTAGCTCTAACATAAACGAATAAAGAAACTATCAACTTAAAGATAGCTAAACATGAAACGTATTTAAATAAAAATTCCAATCCCAAAAAACCTCAGGTCAATTTTGTGTCCAGAAAAAGCGATTCTAATAGCTGGGTCATTCTCCTACAAAGAGTCACATTATCTGGTTGTCACCTCGCTGTCACTCCCGAATGGACACTAAGGGCCCCGGTGTGCTCCTTGGGCCTATAGACAGGGCCAGACTTAGGGTGTCTTGATGGACCTATAAGAGTAAGAGGAGGGCCATGAAGGATCTTCATTAAACAAGTAAAACGAAACGGAAGATTGTGTTTTTCGCCGAAGGTCCAGTGATATGGACATGCTCCACCGACAAGAGTGAGGCTCCTATTTTTAATCCACAATTGCCTTTGGCGATAGGGGGCGTCGATTAATTACGTGAAGGAATTTTGGGGATTTTTCGACCTCCCTTCCCCTTGGTAAGATATCGTGAGATTTGGCTCAACTGGCTCCCTCCCTCCCTAATCTCACGTGACATTTTTCAAAATGCGTAGTTTTAGTGCAAATATGTTAATTTGTACTTAATTGCGTTGGTGCTCATCCGTACGTCGCTGCCACTCGGCTCGCAACGCCACACTACGTATCAGTTTTTAAAAAACAGGCCACTAGTGACCAATTGGGCCATCCTCGACAAAAATTACTCTACCTCCCGGACTCATGTCAAAAGAGGAAAATTCTAACTTACATACATTAGTTGGTAATAAGGGTTGAAATACATCATCGTGATTATAACGGATTTAGGGTACATTCCGATAATCAAAAAACTATCGCGTTGTAGTATAGTATTGTAGAACTTACTTACTTACAACATAATGTCAGACATTTGCACACACGTAAATGAGAGTGTTGCTTGACATGCAACCGTCGCCGAATCCCACCCGCAGGGGGTGAGGTCGCCTTTAAGAGGGGCAGTGAGTGGCTATACTGTGTAACAGTACTGTAGAAATTTAAATTTCTACGGCCGCGCATTTCAGTAGCGCTTAATTCCATTAAAATATTCGTAGGATTTGAGTCATGCTGACCTATAGACAGAATCACAAAATCATCTTTAGTTATGTTATATAATGATAGGGTTTTAAGTATTTCATAGGTAGATAGATGCGTTTAGTTTTACAAATGAGCAGATTTTATATTTTTCGTATCGGATATTAGATCTAGATTTAATTAAAGAACGGGAAAGGCCAACACACTGGTCGCCACCGAATATGTAAATAGTTTTGTCGTTGGGCGTTACGCTGGCGACCCGTCGAGGCCTGTGAAGAGTTCTGAGAAATTCCGTGTAGATGTTTAATGCCGTTTCATGTTGCTCTTCATTTTTTGGGTATTTAGTGACAAGTTTTCGAGTCTCGTCCCTTTCAGAAAGGTCCGGTATATTTTTGTCAATATTTGCTCTTTTTTTTAATTGACGAATTCTTTAGGGTATATTTTGGGGTGGATTTGCATATATTTGTTAGCAGATCAATTTTCTTCTGGTATTCCGAGATTGTATCTTTGAGCATATAATTTTCAGAAACTAAATTAGTGATTTCATTTTCAGCTATGTCTAGTCTTGTCTTTAAATCGTCGATTTTTTTTATGGAGCTCAAATGTTTCAGGTGTATCTTCTGTAATTTCCGGGCATGATTTGTTTAGTTTACTGCTGCAGGGGACAATAGAATGCTCGAGATCCTCCTGGTCTGACAAGGAGTCAAAACAATTTCTGGTAGGAATATTGATCTTGTAGTTCCTTTTTGTAACGAAATTATCATAAGGTGTGTCTACATCTAGAGACTTATGTATGATTGACTAGGATACCGTGTGTTGTAAATATCAGTCTCTCCCGCCATATTGTCCACAAAAGAAATATAAAACTATAATTGTTTTGTACTTTGTACTTCGTACTACTTAATCATTAATTAAGAGAACTATAGGTCTGTCTTTAATATCAAGAAATATGTAATAATATAAGAAAGAGACTGTTTGTTCTTCAATAAATAAATAAAACTCCGTGGAGCTAATATTAGCTTTTCTCAGTACTCTCTTTAGGGCCTGAGTGAGGCTCCTGCGGGCTCTCTGCACGCTGTCACTCGGTCTGACAGCGTCAATGCGCTCCCGCGGCGCAGCTAATCAGCCGTCGATAAACACTGGACGGGTTGGAATCTGGCTTAGTATTGGCCTTACACAGGGTGTTCGGGCATAGCTTGGATTTTGTTGGGCTTTTATATGTTTTATTTTAAGCAAATATAAGAATATTTTAGGTGTACACAGATACAGAGGTTTGCATTTTCCTGATATGTGAGTAACTCAGTAAAGTGTTTTCTGCTTAAAAAGTGCCGCAGGATCCCAAAAAGCCCAATATATTTTCCAAAATGTCTGAATAAATAAACATATTTACTATGGCTTTCATTACGTTTTAATCTTTCTCTTTATAATTAGTATAATAAATCAACTTATCCACTATCTTGTATATAAAAAGAAGAAACCCATTATCGACATATCCTTCTTAAAACAGATGACCACTAGATAAACTCCACATCACCCTGTACCAGTAGTTTCCGCTCCGTGTCCAAACGACAGAAATCGTGCGTGTCATTGGTGGCACTAAGTGGTAGATCTTCAGCGGCGATTAGCCGGGCAAATAAAAAAAATATATACAAAAAAGTCAGTAGGTAGGTAGAAGCAAAGTGATAGACGAACAGACGGACAAAATTAATCTTGGAACCATGTGAATAGAGATAAGATAGAGAAAACTTGAGAACGTGAACCATGTCTGAAATTTTTTTGTTATTTTTTTTAAATAATGAGAGAAAGTTAAGAATAGAGAAGAATAATTTGAAAATGTCACAGAAAATAACAATCAATGGGATTCGTATTCTGGATATAATGTAAAGATTTAAATTGATGCCGAAGTGATTGTCAAACTAAATAGGCTAGGCTAAAAACTAAACTGTGTTAAAAATAGATTATGAGATAATGCTCTCTCACTGAAATTTAAAAAAATCTTAATTTTCAGTTTTTCATCCCATGTTCAATTTTCAGTTAACAAAAATTTAAAAACGGTTTACCTCTGATTTATAAGTCTCTTCAAAGGTAACGAACTACCAATCTTTAAGAAAGAAGTTTACACTGGGATTCTTTAGGCTGAAAAGTAAACTTTTGTTCACTGTTTAATAAATAAAGATGAAGATTGTAATCTGATTTGTAATCTGCAGTCAATGAGGCAAAGGCTTCTCTGGCCATACTGCCTAACTACAAACAAAATCTTTATATTATGTAAAAAAAACTTTTTAGAACACGTTATCTATCTTTGTAGGTCTTTATATTATAGCCTTTGCCCTTTGTTTTTATGACTGTCCCTAAGGAAGTCAAGGTTCCCTTGTTTTTCAAGACCCCCCCCCCTTAAACTTTGATCTACCACGTTGTTCCCCAGCCTTTACTTTAGATATCTATATGTATGCTCAATCATAGTAATTTCGCTTAAGTACTTAGGTTCAGCAGAAAATAGTGTCAAAATATTTTCCCAATCCTTCGATAACCACAATTTTTCCGGGATTAAAAGTATCTTGTAATTCTTCTTTACTCTTTCTTCATTACTCTGTGCAAAAATTACTGTTATCCGGTGTCCCTTGGGTCGTGAAAGAATAAATTTTCGCTTCGCTCGTCCTTAAATAAATTCTATACAATACGTATAATAGCTATCCTAGTGCTTTTTTCTTGACAAAAATTAAATATGTTTTCAAGATAAAAAAGTCTTGATTTATCTGCCTATTAAATTCCATCGATAATTCGGCGTGAAACAGTCATGAATAAATAAATAACAAACTTATCCATACTTTCGCATTTATAACATTAGTGAGATGGGATGATTTTGGGAACTTATTCAAGTCCTATCATACCACCACAAAATATTATTATTTGACATTAATAAGTAGTAAGTAAGTAGCTATTAACCCTCGGCCGCCATAGCAGTGAATAACGTGCGAGTAGCAAACGGCCGCTCGGCGAAATTACAGCGAACCTCGCGAAACTTTCGCACTAATTTCTAATCTAACTTGTGTGCGGCAAACACGTTAAATGGCACAAATCGGTGCCGCAACCCGAAACCCATTAAGTTCAAAACTCAATAAACACGATTGTTCCGTGCGGCTCCCGGGGGCGCCGCGGGGCGCTTTGCCGCTCGCCGCGACCTCTAATATTCATAAGTCAATTTCCTGCACCATTAATACGTAACGAAGTAGCGCAAATGGCCTTATCGCTTGTGCGCGATTACTTGCCCGCCGCTCTCTTACATAATTCAACGTATTAAACGAAATTGTTTAAACCTTATTGCTCGATTACGTTTCTCCACCCCGGGCACGCCTCGTTGGGTTCGGCCAATCGCGGCGGCCGGGCGCCCCCCACCGGCGCGGGCGCCCGGCCCACCCCCGGGGCCCACCCATCCCGCCCCGGACTCAGTTGTCAAAGTGTTGTGATGGTCGCGTGTCGGGTCGCGTCGCACGCTGATACGCCGATCTTGTCCCAACGTGAGCAGAAGGTTAAAACTGTTATTTACCTCGTGACCATTTTTTAAGAAAATCTTATAGTTCTCTCGAAAAAATACTTACGGAAAAACTAAAACACAATCGTACCAAATTAATTTTGACAATGATTTTACTTCAAAAAGTGTGGTGAGGTGCAATAAACTCTTGAAAACTAAAGACAAACAAAAAAAAACAATTTTAATGTTACCACGAAAACAAAAGCGAATAAACCACCAAAAATAGCTCATACAAGCCTTGCTATGACTATGCTCGCGATGGCGCGAGGAGCCGACGACCGGCGGGACGATGACGACCAGCCGGAACCGGAACCGGAGACGGAGGGGGAGGTCAACGGGGATGTGGACGTGGTCGGAGTGGAGGAGGCCGCGCCGGTGGACCTGACGCGCCGGTTGGGGCTCACCCGCCCGCCGCAGGACCGGCCCGCCATCGCTTTCTCCGTGGAGAACATACTGGACCCCAACAAGTTTACCGGGAGGTCGGAAGTGCCCCTCAGATATGACGAACAGTATTGGAGACCGCATTATGACAGAGACGACAGCGATTCTGGTGAGTACTGATCTGTATCCGACTGTCACAAAAAGGGGATAATGTTTTTATTAACTAAGGTGTTGTCTAGATTAAAAGTAGAAAAAAAACAAATACCTAGGTTATTTCAAATATCAAAACAGTAATTTGCCAAATAAGTAGTAGAAATCCCTATAATTTTCCTCTTTTACCATACTTATAACTTCAGGCATAATGTTAATTTCACTAGATCGTTAAGACTAAAAATTTCAAAGGGCCAAAATCAATTAACTAATTGTTATTAATTTAATCTCTGATCTGCGGATCAGAAGTTATCAAACTTAGGGTTCGCTTAACTTCAAAAACTACAAGTTTAAATGTTCCTTTATTTTCTTGATAATAAACTTTTTAACCGATGTTGGCGCCGCAAGGATTTTTTTCAAAACAAGATTTATTGAGAGGTGATAATAATATTAACTGTTGCAAAAAAGTAATCAAAAAAATTCTTTCTCCAAAAAAATCTGTTTTCATACTTGATTGATTGCGATCATATTGCGATGAACGATTTGTACGACATTTAAAATAATATTTGAAGAAATACTTTTTTTTTATTACGTTTGGTACCTATGCGTATTATTTTCTGACTTGGTATATCAACAGTTCCTTTGAATAAACTTATTTGGATGTATTTTTTTAATATCTAAATCAAACACTCAAAATAGGTCGAATAGGTAATAAAAAATTGTGATCGTCTAATAAACACGGTTTTATTAGAAAATAACGGAACTGTCTATATAACTCCGCAAGTCCGCATTTGCCCATTACACGACAAAAACCATAATTTGAATACGGTACGGCGGCGGTAGTACCTATCCATAAAAAGCAGTATATCTCTATATGATTTGATTACCTAAGTCGGTGATAATTCACCATTTGTTAAAAAAAAAAACATTATCAAAGACGTTTAAAAATGCATAAAACATATTGAAAAGCGACTTCGCGCTACAAAAAATTTGATGACTTGTTTATATTTTTATTTATTTATAATAATGGATATTCCTGATTATAAGACCGTAGGAGCCATGGCTTCCTTTGAAATCATTGGAAATTATTTATTTATTGGTTTCAGCTTTTTAAAATGTATAGTGTAGTGTAGATTAAGTGAAACATTCTCGTCCATACAAAAGACATCAACGAGCGACACAGCACTTTTCGTAGTGCTTTTTTTATTAATATTATATTTTCTACGTATTACCTACCGAAAGAGGGAAAATTGCTGTCTAAAATTTAAAAATGATAGACCAGCCATACATGATTGTGGTAAAAAGCACTTACGACGCGTTAGTAAGGTGAAAAAATCATTTGTGGGGCAGTGTGTACGCTTTTATAACAAAATTCCGAATGACGTGTGTGAACTACCAGAATGTAAATTTAAGAAACATATAAAACGCTGTATTTGTTCAAGAGGATACTATAAGACTGTAGATTATTTTAATGATAATGACATTTGGAATATTCCTCCAGCAAAATGATATGACGTTTATAAGAGTGCTTAATGTACCTACGTAAAGAAATAAATGATTTTGAATTTTAGTGAAATAGTAACGTATTAATAAATCAATTTCTATTTACAAGTTACGGTAAATCACGTTGCCTGGACACATTTTATTTGGCATTGGTAATATTATAAAATGATGAACAGAAAAAAAATCGTGACGAAATTCAAAGTCTACCTTTTAAAACCTAATTGTATATTAAAACATCACAATAAAGGGAATCATCGCTCACTAAATCAATTTATAAATCGACACAAATAGAAGCAAGCAATAGGTGGCAAGAAATAAGCCGGTCACAGACTTTGATTAAAATGTTGCTTCCTATATCATAAATCATGTTTCAGAATCCAATTTTAGTATCCACAACATAATAAACAAACAATGCCTCAATAAAAAATACCTTTTTTTCTAAACCTGAACATATTTTCTACCATTCATGAAATTTGTTTAAAATCGGAGTTCATTACAGTTTGCCATTGGCTGAAAGGCCGGGAATGTCGGATTTCGAGCCGGTTTTCTCACAGCTGATGTAAAGTGATGACAGCTAGAATGCTTCCGGTAGGGTAGTGACGTCGGCCGGCGGTGCCGGGACGTGGTCAAAATCGTGGGGTGCGCTGAAATTTTAGACAATCTGTAGATTTATGAAGCAAATAGACAGACTGTTTCGAAGGGACAAATTTGGTTCGAGTTCAGTTATCAGATACTTATAGTGAAATGAAAGACAGATGGGTCTTGATTGGGTGTTTTCCAGTACCTATATTTACTGTATTAATAATAAATGCAAAAGTGTGTTTTGTGATTCTTTCACGGGGCGAACGGAGCAATGGATCGACGATTTTTTTGCACAAAAATTGTCGACGCGGTGGGAAGTGATAAAGGCTACACATACTATATTCTTTAAAATATTGGATTCCCTCAGGATTTAAATTCCTGTTGTCCCCAAAGATAATGCAACTAAGCAAAGCAAAGATAATTATGGCCATCCAGTCTTTCCCGGCTATAGTAATAACGTCGTCTGTCCACCTTTTTTTTTCTCCCAACCATTCTAGGGTCTCTTGGTCCCATCCATTTAGTAGCAAGAAAAGACCATCTTCTGTCTGAACACCTTGAGATGTGGCCTTAAGTAAATGTGTAAAAGCAGTAACAAGGGTAATGATAACATATTTAGAACAAAATGTTGTTTTTGAGAGACAATTATAATAATACAGGTTTGAAGTCAAATTTTTTTTCAAGAAAACCTAGTAATACAATGAAAAATAATTTACATTATACATTTATTTCTATCGAATTATGATGACAAAAATAGTATAAAAAGTAAATGATTTGAGTTGAATAATACCGTATTGTGAACCGCAGTACCTTTATATACTCATTTAGGTAAAATATAATATTGTAGTACTGAGTTAGTATTTCCGTACCGTAGACTACGCGTAATTCGTAGTACCCTAGGAGGTATAAAGGGCGTAACTGTATTTTAGTAGAAAGAATAAATAGGTTTTTGTTTAAGAATATCGTATTGTGTTGTTTCCGCCAGAAGAAAGAAATTTTTTGGATTATTATGTTATAGCATTTTTATTTAACCTTTTTTCGTGTAACAAGTGCTTTGAACTTATTATGTGCAAATAACTATAATATTACACTTAGGTAATTACAGGCACAAGAGGCATTTCATCTTAGCCCTCTAGGTTGGCAACGCATCTGCAATCCCCTCCGGGGTTGCAGGTGTCTATGGGCAGTGGTGATCACTTACCATCAGGTGACCCACTTGCTCGTTTGCCTTCCTTATCACATAAAAAAAAAAAAAAAAAAGGTATGTGCAATTTTTTTTCGATTTTTATGTGATGATTTTTGTAGATCTCAAGGTAAATAAAACATCTATCTATGTATTTCTTTTACAATATAATACCTAAATGATAAATGGGATGGGTAGGGAGGGTCACCTATGTTATTTAGACTAGATGGAAATGTCTTCGTCTATATACAGGTGTAATAAAAGCTGTTAATATAATTTAAGGTGGCCTGTTACTCGTTGTAACTGAAACAGCTTTCTTCCAGAACTATTATGTTTTTTTTAAAATAGCCTACCCTTATAAAGTTCATTCCTATAATCTTTTGTATGAAATTAATTTGTACGAAACTGTATAAAGAGCTTTTTCTATTTAATTAATATCTTGGAATTTAAATTGTTCAGTTTTATTACTAGAAGCTCGTCTTACATTATATTTGAATTTTTTGTCGGTATTTGTAGGTAAGAAATGATGATATATAGGTATAATCCAAATATCTACCTACGTTTACGTCTGAACCTAACCACCTCTAATGCCTTCCACGGCCGCAAACTCTTCAAAATAAGAATACGTCTCCATCGTACGGATTGGTCGGCGCCAGACAAGGACCGCTATACACCACCCCCACTTGCCAGAGAGGGACAGACCCCAACCCTACAGCCTGCGTCCCTTTGGGCACCAATCCGTGAAATTAGACTCGTCTAAACGCATCTAACGATTATTTTATTATCCCTTTTGCACTAAGATTTGTTCCTTGCTCAGCGAGATAAAAATAAAAGGTGACTAAGGCGTCGGAAGGGTCAAGGAACGGAGCTCGGGGCGTTGTAGGGTTGGGGAGGATCGGACTGTCCAGTGTCCAGTCCGCAAAAGGCACGGACGCAAAACGTCTGGTTTGCAAAATGAAAATTTCTTCAATAAACTCAATAACGCGTTTTAATAAAGCATAATTTGTATTTTCATTATTTCAATATGAATTAAACTTTTGAATTAATGCTAAGATTTCCATAATAAACACAAAAAGCTGAACAATTTGTTTTAAACCGATCTAGTTAGAATTTAGATACATCCAGTGATACTCAGGGGGTTAAGCCGAATCCAATGACACATCTTACTGCAAAATCCATCAAGCCAGTCACGCTAGAAAAATATTACCCACTTTTTGAGGCAGTCAGGTTACATATCAACCAATTAATCCTAGAGTAATTATAACAGGAGTAGAGATAGGTTTTTTTCAGGGCATTCTTGAGTAAATGCCCAATAAGTCCATTTACGCCCAATAAATGCCCAATTTATATGGTGTAAATGGACGTTTATTGTGCATTTATTAAAAACGCGCTAAAATGCCCGGTCAAAACCCAACTCTAAACAAGAGTTATTGATAAAATTATAACGACCATTTATTCACATTTAAAGAAATAAAATATTATATTTGCGAAATATATTCAAGCCAACGCGTCAAGTAACTTTCACACTACGTTTGTCTATACGCGATCTCCTATCTAAACTCGCCTTATAAACAATATAACAACCAGAAATATCTTTAAATTATTTAAATTCTATATTTGGGCGTCAAAACATATATTGTAATAATTAAAAGGCTAAACTACAAATATTTAGTTACGCGTATTTTATAGAGTTTAACCTACTTATATGTTATAAAAAAGTGGCGTTTTGCTTCTACTTGACATTATGCTTACCGGACCATGGAAGTACTTCAGTTCAAGGAAAAAATTGGCTTGTTTTTCGGCCCTTTACCTCGGGTAAGTTACCCTGCCCCCGAGTGGGAAATTGAGTGGTGTCCGAAGCGTCCGCCGGCGAATTTTTATCACGCGGAAATATTTTAGTTACTTTATTATTCAACCCATTGAATATTGAAGCGCTTTGCACGTACTGACTGAGGGGTGGAAGGTATCTAAAATGGATCACTAATTCACCCTATAAGCTTTGCATTATGTAAAAGCATAGAATGAAAATGCTTCTTTCTCCTGAAATAAGTCTTGAAGTTTATGAAATTACGTTGTTTCTTGCGAGTTTTCAAGATACTAAGAGGCTGATTTTATTTTATACCAGTATAGGTATAATATCGTATGTTGGTATAGTTTTAGGTTTTTGAAAAACTAAACTAAAATTGATTAATAGCTAGTACAAATTAATAATCAGCATTACTCCCTAAAACGAGTTATGTCCAGTGACTTCGGTCCACGTTTCATTTGATAAATCTGACTTAAAAACCCTTGTGGTACGGTTATATAGTAACAAAATTTTCAAAAAACAATAATTTGGTATCGAAAGTCCACACCTTTTACGAATTGAGTATAGGCTCCTAGGAAGAAGTTGTTCAGTTTCGCAATTAGAAGCCACAGTATGATGTTTTCAGGTTTTTTAGAAGGATTTTTATAACAACACTACAAACCTTGAAACAACTGACTTTAATTTTCAATTTCAAATTTTAAATATTTTATTGCAGGCAAACACGGTATAAAAAGTTACATAAAATAAAATATTAAGTACAAGCGTGCTGCGCCAAAAATGGCATGCAAATCTTATCAAGCTAAAATTGACAAATCTATATAAAAAATCACATTAAATTAAATCAAATAAAGTATACAAATCTATAAAATCATAATAACTACAATTTTGCTGTTTTATCAGGTGTTGTCAAACGCACTCAAATGTTTTTATTAATTTGTATTGTATTAACAATTTATATGGGATACGATGCTATTTATATCGGACCATTTCGGAGTAATTTTTAAGTTAAGGAGTTAAATTAAGAATAAAAAAGATCATTACAATTTCTGCACAAACGCGAAGATATCGCTTAACATACGCGCAAAAAAACAGGCGCAGTCGAATTGAGATTTGGAAGTTGATAGATAGATAGCTCGTTTATTTGGTTTAAAATATAACATTAAATACTTGGCAGCCAGGATAGAATAACTACAAACTTACAAAATATTGCTATCGAGATCCATATTTTTTTCAATTAGTTATTTCAATATTTTTATTGTTTTTATCAATAATTTCGGTGTAATTTCACCCTTGCCGATGTTGCATTACGCATTGTTTATTAGCTATTAATCAAGGCACTATTCTGGTAATAAAAATGCTCCTGAGCGACAGTGGCCTAGCCAAATTATAATAAGGTGGGTACTGCAATTTCCCATCTTACACAATAAAGTGCCTCCTACAGTTAATAAAAAAAAATTAAATTAATAAAACATACGCTTATAATGCCTTCTGCACTTCTATAGAAAAAAACAATAAATACAGTAGCTAACACTAACACTTCCTGTTTCCGGCGGAAATGGCAGCGGAAGTGGAGCGCTTGCGTCACGACCGGGCGTGTTAACGAGCGGCTTACGCTGGCAACACCGCTGACTTTTTAATTACTACCCCGAATTACGTGAAAACTCCCCGCGGGTAACACCGAGAATATAAATGGCGCGAAAAGGGTGCGTTTTATTATCTGTGTTAACGTTAAATTACCTGAAAATTAAAGTAAGTACTTTTGTTGTGTTTTTCACCTGAATTTTGCTTCAAAATTCGTGAAATATTATAAAGATATATTCATTCTTAATTTTGCGTATTTGATTTAAATACCTTTTTTTCATAATTCATAATTAATTCCAAAGTTTTATATCACCTTCGGACAACTAGGCGCAGGCTGGCTTTCTATCCCTTTGTTGTTGACATTGCACCTATTCGCACGAAGCGTTATGCTTTCTTACTTTTATGCACACTGAGAAAAACTGTGTGATTGTGTATCCCATTAAGTGAGACGTAATTAAACGCACTTCAATTATAAATAAAAAAGAAAGATTTTAGATCAATAGACACTCGTCCAGTTAGATTTTTGTTTGAGGTAAATCTAAGATACTACGTATGTGATCCGTCTGTCTTTTACCCTACTACACAAGCGACGGGTTACGCTTGAATGTATGTATGTATGTCCGTTTCATCGTTACTGCTTACAGTCAAAACGGCTTATTGGATTTTGAAGTGCAATGTGCGTTTGGACTCGTCTTGCTTGATGCCCAAATTAAAATAATAACAAACCAACTGTGGATTAAAAAATGATACTTTTTACGCAGTCACATTTTACTTTTATTAAATGAATCTTTGGCCTCTTCTCTGCATCTATTACATTAACTGCAGGGTCTTGGTGCAAAGTTTATATTGTAAAGTTTGAAATATTATTGCTGCTTTAACATTACAAAGTATAATAAATAATCCGCGTGTATCTAAACATTGTATTTTTATGACAGTAAAGGCGACATAAGATATCTAATACTAAAACCAAACTATAATATATCACCAAGAAAATAATAATAAACAAGAAAAATCTTTCACAAAAAGTTTATTTTACCGTTTCATTGTGTTGAGTTCGAGTCCTGGCAAGGTATTATCGAACCTTATCGTAAGTACACATATCGATTTATCTTCTAAAACAGCTTTTCTATCGATCCCCGCATCCCGAGATATGAAAGGATAAAACACGTAGGTACTACAACCAAACTACAGACCACGAAAACAAGATTAAACAAAAAATGATTTTACAATAAGTTTGTTTTACCGTCTCACTATGTTAAGTTCGAGTCTGGGCAAGGCAATATCGAATCTTATTTATCGTACACATATCGATTTCTCTTCTAAAGCCGCAGCTATCGATCCCCGCATCCCGAGATAAGAAAGGATAAAACACCTACTACATACCACGAAAACAAGAATAAACAAGAAAAATCTTTCAGAAAAGTTTGTCTTCCCGTCTCACTATGTTGTGTTCGAGTCCTGGCAAAGGTAGTATCGAACCTTATCGTGCACATATCGATTTCTCTTCTTAAGCCACAGATCGATCCCCGCATCCCGAGATATGAAAGGATAAAACTCCTATTACAACCAAACTACAGACCACGAAAACAAGAATAAACAAGAAAAATCTTTCACAAAAATGTTGTCTTCCCGTCTCACTGTGTTGAGTTCGAGTCCTGGCAAGGCAGTATCGAACCTTATCTGAAGTACACATATCGATTTCTCTTCTAAAGCCACAGCTATCGATCCCCGCATCCCGAGATATGAAAGGATAAAAGCGGTAAATTAACTAAGCGATCTCAACATGGCTGCGAACACGACGCAATCGAGGCAGCCAACCGAATAAGTGTACTAACCCGAGCTATACCCCCACGACGGGCTAGGGATGGGGGACGGTCGAGTAGGTAAAATGAGAAGTTTGGCCTTAGAATTTCATATCACCGGTAGATAGATTATACAATACCTCACGTACATTTGGAGGCACGGCAGCACGATAGTGTCTTCGCAAAATCTTACACACACTCTTATAAATTACAGATTTGTAAATTTTAAATGGTGGTTCTTTGTAGACTGAAAAAACAATTATTTTGGAGATTTCTTTCATGTTATGGATTCCGAAATAATACTTAATTTTGAATAGGTAAAAATATGAAATAAAAAGATACATTTTAAATGTTTTGACAATCGCTTTTATACTACCTACATCAAAGTTCCGAATACATGGATCCTGTAAGAGAAAAGTCAAAGATTCCCAAAAACCTGACTTTAACACAATTTCAGTGTTCACAATGAGTAACGAACAACATGCAACTTGAAAACTAATAAAAAATGTAATTGGATTTGGGTAAATATGAGAAAAGATGGATGTGAAATAATTACTATATTTTACAAGTGTGTCAGTAAAGACGGTAGACGTGCTTAATTCTGTCCACTAAATATTGTAGAAACCGTATTTTTTATGTATTTATTTCTGCTTATACCGAGCTATGATTACAGGTTGTTCCCTAATGCGATAGATATAAAAGAGTTTATCATATAAAACAATTGACCCATCTTGTGAATTCACATTGCGAACACACGAAAAATGCATCATAGTGACTTAACCTAAGATAACAATGCTTACGAACTAGTATGTAAGGTAATTAAATAGTAAGTTCTAAAGATATATTTTTGGTCTCTTAAGTGCTAGATGGGGAAATAGGGCGGAACCAGAAATAGCGTCTCTCAAACGGAAGCGGAACCGCTTCCCAACCCTAATTTTCTTCATTTAGCAAATTGATGGCTCTTGTTTGCCGAGGGAGGCGCTCAGCTCAAAACCTGCCTTATACTTAACTCTATTAAGTCCACAATCGCGTGAAACGCTCCGTTAAAGCCATTTCTGTTGAAAGCGCTACGCCCAAAAGATAAGGTTGAGTTTGGGTTAATATCGGCTTGGGGATTTTTAGCTTTGGTAAACAGAGCATAAAGACTATAATTGCTTGACAATAGGTGGGTGGGGTGCGCTGGGGTAGCGGGGGGTTAAATGGAGTGGGGGAGGGGGGTTGCGGTCCAAGTTTGTAATTAATAAAGCCCTCTCGATTACAAGTGCCTTTCCTCGGAGATTTGGCTGAGGTTGAGTGGGCTCACCGTCTTGGGTTCGAGTCCTGCAAAGGCAAAGTTTGATTTATTAAATTATGAGTGGTCTGAACGAGAGTTTGGGGTGTTTACTTGAGATTTGTTGTTGATGTTTAAACAAGGAACTGAGAAGGGATTAAGATTTCTAATTGGAAATGCAATAAAGTTAAGAATCATTTGATTTCAGTCATCTTATTGAGGTGTCTACACAATAGACAGGCATAAACAGTTATAACTGCTCTTTGTCATAAAGTTTTGTTAGTCAATTATACCTTTATTTATACTCGAATATAAAGTATACTTACAGTAATATTATGTCTAACATAATAAGACATATTATGAAGAAATTGCAATAACAGACCGCTAACTACTAGCTTACGCCTCCGTGCCATTGTAGCTAGGCCAGTCGCTTGACATCAGGAGGTCGCGGGTTTGATTCCTAGCAGGGAAACAACTTTGAAAAACTCTATTACATTACCACCAGAGACAAGTTTTTTCTATGCTACCACTCTTGACTCCAAACATGAGAGTGCGTTGGAAAATCTTGCGAAGCCCGCTTTTATCTTTGGCATCGTCGTCATTTACCATGCGGTGAGACTGTGGATTTTTATTGCTATCTCTGCAATATTTAGTTTTTGTTTAGAATTTAGTTATTTTGTTTTTCCTTAAGAGTCTTTGGACTCTTTGGTCTTGTATTTTTTTTAATAAGTGTTTCTTTTTCTATATTTCTACAGTATTTTTCCTATCTTTTCGAACTGCTTTGTCTTATAAATGAAGTTAAATGTTTGAATGAGCGCTATCACAAATATATGAAAATAAAATCCCCATACCCATCAGAGTTTTATAAAATAGGTGTAATACTCGTTAAGTGCAGTTTCTACTCATCATAGTGACAACCTTTATTAAGCGACTTCGCTTACGTAGCGTCGATATCTTTGAATCTCCATACGATACAGCTGATAAATTGGTAAGAAGAATCCGAACTATTTTTGCCGTTTCAGCAGTCGTAGTATAATGTTTGTTTGGCATGATTGGTGTAATCTTCACTAAAAGGGTCTTAACCTACACTGGTGGACTTAAAAAATCGACTCAAGATTTGTTGCTCGACTTTTGAAAAAATAACTCAGTCTACAAAACTGGTAAACACTAAAAACAAAAAACTAGAAAACCACCATACTATAAGATCATAAACAGTAAACACACAGTTTTTCAATTTTTGATTTAGTATTTTTTTGTTAGATTGAGTTAATTTTCCAAAAGTCGTGCAACAAACCTTGAGTCGATTTTTTTGTCTATGAGTATATTATTTTGTTATAGCCTTATACTTGTCTGTAGACAGAATACATATCCACAATATAATCTGCTTTAAAATTCCGGCCCCTACGCAACGCAACGCAAAAAAATATACTTACGTACTTTTAAATTATTAGTGTTATTTTAAGTTAGTTTTTGTTTTTTGTCTCCTGTGTTTACTTTTAAGCCTTGGTTTATTTTTGTAACGTGTGCAATACAATGAACTGATTATCAACAAAAAACCCCTAGCAACATATCTGTTTTTGGGCCGTCAAACGAAAAATAGACTAAATATAAACTAGCACAGTAGCATGTAAACATGCGATGTAGCCTTGTAACGGAGCCGTGTATTTGTGAGGCAGGGGAAAGCCAGGCTTTGCGGGTTCGCTCCCCCTGTATATATGACGTGACAACAGCCGTAACAGCTCATACTGTATGTGAAGGTATGATTGCAATGTAGTTCGTAACGGGGATAGTTTTGGTTGGTAGAACATTTTTAGGGGGAATCTTATAGGACCGTGTTTGTCTGTCCATCCGTTCGTGCGTCATAGACAGTTCAAGTGTCATAAATGATGCATGTTTGAACCAAAAATTTGACAACATTGTGAAAAGTTACAAAGTCATATACAGAAATCGAACACCATTTTTATAAGGTAAAAATAGGGTATTTGACAGTTTTTTAAAAAACTATGTTAAAATATTCTAAACTCACTGGAAATACGTCTAACAACGTCACATGTCAAATACCCCATTATAATAAATACCCCATTATAATACTTTTTCCTTCGTTAGGGTGTATAGGGAGTGAAAGGCCTTTCCATCAAGTCGGGTTCACAACTTTTTTTTTACATTCGTTGTCACACAGTTGATACTAGCGGAGATGAATATAATTCGCGAGATAAAAAATAAAAATGTGGGTTTATCATTGCCTCATGGAGTGAAAGACTCAAAAATTGGGCTAAATTAAAAAAAAAAATATCAATTGGAGCTGAATAAAAATAATTAGATCTGTTTTGAATATAAAAATAAATATACACGTACAGTTTTATTGTAAGTAACGATACTGGGTTATTTATGATACCCTGACCTTTGTTTTTTTAGGAAACATTTTAATAGCTATACCCATCAATGTCTCTCTAACACGGGGGTCTGTTCTGGTTGGTCAACTTTTTGCGCGTACGCAATGCAATCAATTAGCAAGATGCAGACTCCTGCATTCCTCTCGCTACGAGCTACGGACAGAATTATGACCAGAACTGTTTATTTGTTTTTAAATGATCGGGGAAGCGGTACCCTATGTTGGGAGACCACTGGGTGCTAAGCTAAGCGAAAAATATCAAACTCAAAAGGTCAACGCAAATCGTTTTTTTTTTATTTAAGTGGATGCTTTACACATTCTTTTTAATAGAAATTATTCTATCTAGTAAAAAGTTACTACTGCGCGGAAAATGTACACTCAACGTTTCGGGGAAGTGTTACGTTAATAAATAGTTTAGTAACGCCTACAAGACGTGATACGTCAAAGTTTAGAATGTCTATTTGTATGTTTCTTTTTCTGAAGATTTTTCAAAGGAATGCAAGAAAAATCGACGAACTTTTTGTAAAAATAAAGAAATCACTGGTTTTTTACATACGGAGTCAATATAAAGTTTTGGTTTATATATACTGTGCCTTTTCATGTATAACTCTATATTTTTTTATACGCTACGGACTTAACATTAAACCGAAAGTCTAAGACTAAGATCTCAATTCGATTTTAATAGACAAATGGTCTAGAGTTTGACTGAGGTGCAAGAATTCAAAATAGCAGCTATATATGATTCAAATCTCAGCTTCCACTGTGATCAGGACTTAACAAACAATTTTACAAGACGTATTTAATTTAGTCCGCCACCGGCGCGACGCGCGCGCACCACAGTAAATCCGTCATCGCGACATCTGCCCATTATTCTGCTGCGCTAATTCGCGTCGTATGATGTGGACAACCGTCTTTAGGCTGTAAGGTCTTAACCACTCATGCCCATCGTTTTAATTTAAGCTTTATTTCACCAATTTTAAAGTTGCATTTGATTTAAACTTCACAGTTCGTTAAGGCGAAGTTTTCTTCGATAATTACTTTAAGGGTATGTTTCCATTTGTTATTGACGCAATAAAATTTGAAGATTCGAACTGAGAGAGGATGTTAAAATAAGATTGTTCTCACATTTTATTAATTTGTCGCTCAGATATAAATAAATTTCAAAGTTGACTCAATAATTAAGTACATCGTTTGGTGCACTGATGTTTTTTCATCATTATTTTTGTATTATCTTAAGATGGAAGATTGTTTTCAAAACATTTAATTATTTATTTTATTAATCTGGGGGCACGGGAGTGCCCCCGCCAAGACGAGCCAAGCGAAGCGCAAGGGAACTATCTACCTTTTCTCGAAACGCTTCGTCGTTTTTTTGAACTCTCATAACTTTGCTTTGGATGATGCTAAATAGTTTTGCTACTGTCACGAAGATTTCATAGGCATTCGTTCATTGGGTGTGAAATAAAACGGCCAAGCCACACGTTTTGACTAAAATGTAGAATTTGTGAAGGTAGGCCTGGTAAAGTTAGGGCGCATAGAGCAAAAATCTTGGCTCTACATGAGATCCGACCAATTTTTCATATATTTTGAGTAAGGTGTAGTGTAGAGCTTGTAAGTTTAGAGCGTGCAATCTTTAGAGCTTGGCTTTATACGAGATCTGATAACTTTTTCACAGGGTAAGCTACGTAGACTCGTCTTGGCAACATTTTTACATGAAAATGTTTTTGGTGGGATTCTCATTACTTGTAGTTATTTTTCCATGTTTAATCGTTTATTTTTTGTAATAATAAAAATTATTCACTTACTAATTGTAGTATAGTAATTGCAAAGACACCTAATATTTTTGTACTTATTAATAAACTATGTGCCCTGCCCACTGTCACTTGAGTCAAGCGATTCTGAAAGCTATATCAGTAACTTTAGTTCTCCTACGTATCTCCTCATTTCTGATTCGATCACGTAGGGAAACACCTTTGGATGTCAGTTTTGGCTATAACGCATAGATTATGTATGTCAATGAAAAAATATATACTGAGTACAAAACATAGAATAAATGAAGAGAGTGACAGAGCTGCACGTCGAGAAGTTGCTTTTTACCCGCGACGAAACGAAGAAAGTATGTGTGTGTGTGTGTGTGTGTGTGTGTGTGTGTGCGTGTGTGTATGTGATAATGATCAGTTAAACCACAGATTAGATAATAGTACCAGTTAAACTAACGATCTCTACTTCTATGAATGTAATCTGACAATAGTGGAGCGCTCCAAATTGTTTTATACAGGATACACTAAAGAGGTGCAGCGTACATTAGAATCGGTTTCTCTTTCTACTCATCAAACTGTAAAACTTTATTTCTATAAATCAGCTAAAAAATTAGCTTTTCACAAAAACCGATCATTCAACTGATTGGTAAAATTTGTTTAGGTTCATGGCTTCTCGCTTTAAAATATGGCTTCATAATTTTATGTTACACACTGTTTACTTTAATTACACCTCTCTGTAGATACACAAAACCATTGAAATATGTGGAGAAACATTGTAGAAAAGCTATAAAATAAAGGGATTTAGTAAGTAAAGATCAAGAAGTTTCAGTAAAGTGAAACGCAGACAATAAACGCCTGTCAAATTGGCCAATGTTTACGTATCCGCCACGTATCGTCCGACCTTTACTTTACTAATTTCACTAAACACAAACCAATCATAAATTAGATCTTTATGTTTCCGGACACCGGTGTTGCCACATTAAAAATTAACGACGGTTTTAAAACTATTTCGCACTGGCAACATTCGCCGACGGAGACGGAAGGATGTGTCCATTATATCACTTTGGAAAATGATGGTTTTAAACAAAATTTTGTTTAATGAGGAAATAATAAAGTCTTCTGATTTATAAATCTTGTCTCTTTAGTTTTAAAATTCACAAATATAACACTTAAAATATAAGGTTGATGTAAATTGGTCCAATTTAAATGTTTTAAAATTCATAACGACCACTTTGTATTTTTAGCGGTAAACGATATTTTGAGAACTTTAATTGACTGACTTGGAGATGTTTACAATCCATACGTTAATTTTATTTTTGGAATTTATGAATGCAATCAAACTATTTATACAAGTAGATTTTATGTGATTTACGTCACGTGTTATCCAAATTTACTACCGATATTCATAATGATGGCTCAAAATAACCTGGATCTCTGAAACGTCTCGTATTGCATTAACAGTAACTTTGTGCTTGCAGTAACTTATTACCGGCGGTGTTTACTTTTTTTAATTGACTACAGGACTACAGGTTCCTTAAGATAAAATAAATACTCTTTATTGCACTCCTAGGTCTATGTCCAACAGTGGACTAATGCAGACTGATGATGATTGCATACACAGTAATGTACATTGAAGTAACAACAATTATTCACCTCCTTAAATGCGTTCTCTAACCAGAAAACCTTGTTACAGTCAAAGACCACCTCCAGCACTCGGACCTGGAAACCGATGAAGTCGAAACGGACGACCAGACCTCCAATATGGATGACGACCTACTCACCCAATCCGATATCGACGAAAACGGAGACCCTAAGAGCCCCACCAGTTCCAGTTCTAAGAAGAAGAATGGGTCCTCAAGAGACTCGAAGGGTGGCACGAAACCTAGAAGAGCCAGGACGGCTTTCACGTATGAACAGCTGGTATCACTGGAGAACAAGTTTAAGACGACTCGGTATTTGTCCGTGTGTGAGAGACTGAACCTAGCACTGAGTCTTAGCTTAACGGAAACTCAGGTTGGTATAACATAACAGTTTATTTATGGCAAGTCGTATTCGCAGATGTGTTGTTTTACGTTATGGTTATTTGTTGTTTTCTAAATTAAAGTTCGTAAATAATTACACCAAGTTTGAAGTTAACTGTTTTTAGATAGATCAAAATAGAAATAAAAGTCCTTGGAAATCGCTAGGTTGTAGTTGATTACCAGCACACCAATTGATCCTATTTATCTATGTGGTATAGGCATGTAACCTAAATACCTCTTCTTTTGCTGTAAAATAGAGACAACCTAATATGAGCATATAAAACTAAACCATATTACCTTCATTTCAGGTCAAGATCTGGTTCCAGAACCGGCGCACCAAGTGGAAGAAACAGAACCCGGGGATGGATGTGAACAGCCCCACTGTGCCCCCTCCGCCCTCGGGCGGGTTCCCCTCTGGCCACTATCCGGGGGGGCTGCTGTATTCACACGGAGTACCCTACCCGTTCACAGGTATGTTACACAGGGCTACGAGGGCTACGACTAAATATTGTAGGTGCTCCCAAGACAATCCAAGAATTGATTATAGTTATAGTTTATCATGATCATGCCAGTCAAAAGATTTATTTGTTTGTATACTCATTATTAAAAAATAACAAATCAAAAACTAATAACGTCCACTGCTGAACAGTGTTCAGGATGCGTCACGACTACCCTTATTTACTTCTGACCCCTTTCAGAACCTGTTATCTGTTAAACTGAAAACGCAGTTTTTTGTTCAAGTTAAAACACAAATTAAAACTTGTACTTGACATCACGTAAGATGAAATCTATCAAGATATGACGTAGTTAGAGCTGTTAGTTCATTGTGTGTATAGTTTTGACCGAGGTTTTGTATGAAATAGGGTGACTGACGTTTAACCTCAAAGGATCAATTTTTCCAAACTGACTACAAAGATTACAAAGTTGATTGTTTTACACAGAATACGAAATTATTATAATTATCCTCTAGTATGATACTGATTTATTTTTTTACAAACTGTAGTTTTTTAATGGTAGCAATTTCATAAGACCCTAAAATCACAAAATCCTGCCCCAAAAACTAAAGAGCACGTATCTCATTAAATTTTGTTGTCAGACGTTAGTAAAAAATGCTTTGTAAATAACAGTTTTATACGTCGTGCTTGCAAGTTCTATAACGATCACCTTTTGGATGTTGATATATTTTCTTGTTCACTGCACAAATTTAAGCATCAAGTAAAAATTAAACTTTTTTCTGACACTTTGTAGTCCATGAAAATTTTTGTTTCAAAATTATTATTTAAACTTTTTGTTCGATTGCGACGCTCTGTTTTTTATAAGTTTATTATTAAAATAGGAAACTATAGGTCTTTAGTACTATAAGATGTTTTGTTAATTTTTGTAAAAGACTGTTTGTTTCTAAATAAATAAATAAAAAAAAAAAAAAAAAAAAATTATATGAAACCTGTGGCCTCCTTCCAGGTCCAGGACCATACGCGCCCTACTTCCACCACCTGGCAAACCACCACCACTCGCATACCAACCTGGGCCACTCGCACACGTGACTGTGGCAGCGACCAGGCTCGGAGACGAGGGACAAGGACGACAGCAGCGGGCTCGTCAACTAGTGCGAGAGGGATAGCAACATTGTGACGACGTGATCACGATAAGCTGAAGCTTTATCACGTGACTGTTGTAGTGGATATCACTGACAGAAGACGGCAGGGACACTGGTTATAACGTTTGTGCAAAAGGGACTATGATATGAGATGTGCGTGATAATTTGAGACTTTGTGCCCACGTGATTGTGTCAGGTGCGGGCAAATAGTCGAAAGGAATAGTATTTGGGGCTGTTTTCACATTGTACTGTGTGATAAATGGCAGCCAAAGACAATACTTATTTACATGAGCACAAAGGACAACAATATAGTAGTGTTGATGGGTACGTGATATTCTGAGTTTTTTGTACACGCGAATGAGTCAGGCAGTGGTCAAATAGTGCAAAAATCTGGTCACAGACAACAACAAATACGCTTGCCAACTATTGTAAAAGAACCAATAATAGTAGCTATATTATGTGCAGCCTGAGTTTTTGTGCACATATTACTATGGTAGATATACGAATGCGACTGTTGGCAACTAAAATAAAAGAGACAACAACTATGTATAGCATGTCGAATTGTCTCATATGACTACCTGGGACATTTGCACATGTGTAATTGTGCATGCAGTTGCAATTATAGTTAGGCTTCTCAACAGTGCCAAAAGTGACGTGTGTTTGTTACTGTGTTTAAATAAAACAGACTAAAATTAGTGCAATTAAGTAGATATTAAATTATGAATCGATTGTGATATGTATTTATTAAGGTTGTTCGTTATAGTACTTTCACTCTAGGTGCAATATAAAATTGTATTGTCATTATTATGTCTATGTAAAGGGGTTTTATTTGTGTATCAATTTACCATTTATGCTATTTTATTATTTATATTATTTCTGGTAAAAGTAGCATAACGAACAATAACAGTATTTGTAAGTTTTTCATCTTGGCCAATTTTAAACTAAATAGGGAAAAATCTAAAAAATAAAATCAAAAATGAACGCTATAAATTCTAAGTTGTATAATATTTTTTGTAAATATGTATAACCATGTGTTAACGCTAAGATTTTATGATTTTTTTAAATTATCATTTTAATACTACTATTCGTAACTAAAAATTAACTACCGATAGTTTGTTGGATTATCCAATTTTATTGGATAAAATAAAAAAAAGAAGTAAAGTATTGTTATTCAATATAAAAGGAAAACACATTTCTTTTGATATCATTACCGTATTTTAAGTTAAAAAAATTAAATCAATGCCAAAATAAACAGTTTCCAAAAACTAAACATTTAATTACAATTCATGGTTCTTAATTAGATATAATATGGAGCGCTTTGTACTTACTGACTCTATTCTTAGATTAACCTACTACGTTAAGGAAGGCTCAACAACGCTGTTTTAAGGAGCTCTGTGAATAACTGTATTTAACGGCTCGATGTTACATAAAATAGTTTCAAGTTTACGCTTGTTTTATTTATACGTATTCACATCCTTATGCAGGGTGGAATTTTGTAAGCTCACCTGGAAGGAAACTATTAAATGCTGGAGATAGCAAATTTTACTCAAAGGAAACATTCCCATATTTTAAATAATTGACCACGCTGAATACGTTCAAAATAACAACAAATACGTTGAAATTTTGCTATGTTTTTGTTGATTTTTTTAAAAACCGCTGAATCAATTTCGATAAAATTTATATGGGACCACCTAAGAAATATACCCTTTTAAACAAAAAAAGAATTTTCCAAATCGGTTCAGGCATCTTCGAGTAATCGGTGAACATACATAAAAAAAAAGATTCCGGCGAAATGAGAACCTCCTCCTTTTTTTTGAAGACGGTTAAAAAGAAGCAAAACTACATTCAAAGATTTTTGAAAATACGCTTATCACACTCAGGAATGGAACCGGCTTAAGTCCGAAAAAATAACATACTATACTTTTATGGCATTAATCGATAGGGTCAATCATAAGGATCAAATCTCTCTTACAAATATGGTAAGTTAAATGAAAGGAAAACCATGAAATCTGGACATAACCCATATATGACACTTGCAAAAATCTCCGAACTCAACATGCTAAGGTAAATAATAATTTAAAAGCAACTGCAAAGTGATGAATGAAAACGATTTATTACAGTACCTACTTAAAACAGGAAAATATAAAACTGTATTATAGAAAAAATTGTTATACGGGTGGATTTTAAAGTAATTTGCGGTCCCAAAATTGCTGGTATTGGTTAATTCTTGGAGATATTTTTTTGAAGGACACTTAAATTATTATATTATCTTATCCTTTTTTTATTTTTGATTGTAGTTATTTGTTAGCTAGTTGAAAAATAAAAATAAAACCAAGTTTCTGCCATTTAGCCAAACAAAAGACTTAAACGAGTGCTGCATTGCGCGCCGATGTCTTTTTTACGTAACACCTAAAATTAAATCAAATAAGTGTATACATTCGTAAAATGAAAGACCAAAACTTGACTAAAATAACTTCAACTATGACATCAACGCGCAATGCAGCACTCGTAGTTTTTATCAGAACAGCGAACGCATAGATACGGACCAAAAACAAAAGCAACTTTTTTCAGGTCGTTCAAAACGCTTTGTAGGCTAGACGATAGACCGACTAAAAGGTCAGAACTTTGTAATTTAACAAAACGCATTTTTAACCGACTTCAAAAAAGGAGGAGCTTCTCAATTCGTCGGATCCTTTTTTTTATGTATGTTCACCGATTACTCGAAGACGCCTGAACCGATTTGGAAAATATTTTTTTTGTTTAAAAGGGTATACTTCACAGGTAGTCCCATATAAATTTTATTGAAATCCATTCAGCGGTTTTTGAGAAAATCAACAAAAACATAGCAAAATTGGAGCTGTTGCGATTGAAGTCGGTTGTTTTTAACGTGGTCAATTATAGACCAATCGCTTTAACCAACTCAGTGTAGACTGGTGCAGTGGCTAAGCTAATAGGCTAGTTCCCTCTAGTAGCAGCAGTTCGATTTTACCGCCTTCACGAAGAGGGGGTGCAGGTTCAATTTAATTTCCGTGGGGGTCCAATGTTGTAGGATTCGGTTTTGTAAGTACCTGTTGGGTATTTATGTCTTATTCGACTTAGTTAAAAACTAAGGAAAGTATATAAATATTGTATGCTGATTGACTAAAAGACGAGCAAATATTTAAAATACATTACATACCAGAGATGTTCACGGATGATTATAATAGGTAATTAAAAATTTCTAATTTGAATTTATTTATTGCTGTAAGATCAAATTGAGTAAGATGTCAAAAATTTGCTGGTACTATTTAAACTACACATGAAACTGAACAACTTTCCCAAAGGAACCCATAGTCGATTCGCAAAAAAAAAATTACTTCCCTTATTATAGGTTCTAAGTGGGCCGATCAGGTGACCAACGTGTTAAAAAAGTACAAATTCGCGAATTGACTATGGGTTCCTTGGGAAAAGTTGTTCAGTATTACTAGTAAATAAAATAAATAAAATATCCAGGACAAATCAGACGCGGTCATCTGGCCCCAAGCTAGGATTCCCTGTATTATGGGAACCAGAGACTAATATACATACAAATACAGGCTGTAACAAAATTGGTGTAGGACCCGTTAACTGGGGATTCTACTCATCGTATTGAACAACTTTTGTTCTACGACTTTGCTCAAATCACAAAAAAAAATTTGGACATTTCATACAAATTGGTCATCTGTTTTGCCATTTGTTTGTTTGTATGTTTGTTTGTAAACTCTTTATTGCGAAAAGAAATGAATGTACAAAACTTAAAAGTAACTGTAAAAATACGCAATGGCGGACTTATCCCTTACGGGATCTCTTCCAGTCAACCTTATATGTTGAAAGGAATTATATTTAAAAGTAGGAGCAAAGTCACAAACACAACATAATAAAATTTAAGAAACTTATTAACACTTTTGAAATACTATATCCTAAAACATAATATATATACAATACATACATACATACAATACATACAGTAACATACATATAAAATAGATTAATGCGCTCAGGAGCCAGGGTTGGGACTCAACAACTTTTTGAGTGAGGACTTGAAAGTGGCGAGAGAGGGACTCAACCTGACGTCGGGTGGGAGAGCGTTCCAGAGCCAAGCGGCGTGTACAGTGAACGACTTAGTGTAGGTATCAGTGCTATGGATGGAATTGCAAGCGAAAGGTTATGACTGGAGCGAAGTCTAGAGCCCATAGCCGTACGGAAGCTGAACGTCTCGTAAAGAGCCATTTTTGTATGGAGAGTCCAAAATTGTTTTTGCTTCTATACGTTTAAATGCATACATATATAGATATAATACACCCAGACACAGAGCAAACAAATCTGCTCGTCACAGAAATGTTTGCTGGGTGGGGATCGAACCCACGGCTCTTGCATCAGTAGCCAGAAGCACTAACCACTGAGCCATCGAGTCTGTAGAACCCCTAGTTTAAGTACCAGCTAATTTGTTAACACCTTGTATATTTCCCGAACCTAACTTAAAAGAAGATAAAGTCAAAATGAATAAATGCGCATTTGATAGACTGAATCATGACCATGGTCTATAAAATGGAAAATAATTGTCTATTATAGTCACACTTGACAGCTTAAACTAATTAATATTCACAACCCAAACGATCGAATTAACCTACTTTGTCTACCACGAATACCGAGATTCAGGAATGATTGACGTTTACTTTGTAAGAGCAAAGTTAACTAGCTAAAAATGTGTTGACCGGTTTTTTCAGGTGGCTGAAGGTTCAACGAAGGAGACGCTGCGCGCGGCTCCTTTGAACGGATTCCAAAATGGCGGTGCGTCATCTGTCATTTTAATTGTCTGTCAGAGCGCGGGAAGCGCGTTACGCGCCGCCGCGAATATATTTAGTTTATTGCGGTGTAAACGCGGCCGATGGCGGGGAGATGGGCTCATTATATTCGCATTAATTTTTGAATAAACCGTGACTTTCTAGTGCATTTCGTGCATTAAATAAAATAAACCTACAATGGTGATATATATTTTTATGGCATCTATACTCCATTTCAAATAGGAATAGACAGAACGAAAAAAAGGTTTTTAAGGTGCTCACTTTTACAAATAATTTACGTTTGTGGACATGTCACTGAGTTAATTATGTTACCTAAACAAAAACATATTGAAAAATATTAAAGCAATTCAAAAACAACTATTTATTACGCAAGACATCTTACATTACAGTAAGACATAAATAAAACAATTATAAAAGTGTAATTTAATTCGATGTCAAAAAAGTATCACCTATAAAAGACCTAAAGAAGCAGAGGTATGCGTAACACGGCACGTAATTTGAATAATATATCCAAATAAAGGTATTAATTCAGTTTTTTATTTTTTCTTGGAATATTTTCCTTTATTTATCTAAGTCTTTAATTTCTAACTCTTTTATTATCCCACCCAATCAATCTTCTCAATCCTTCATATCTACAGGTATTGTCATTGGCGAAATCATAGAAACCGCTATTCCTACAGTAAAATGATTACATACAAGGCCGCGTTCAGAATCTGCACTCTGACAGCAACCATTCACTCTAACAACAGGATAGCATAATATAAATCGCTTAAGTGTGAAAGAGAGGATCCAAAACAACGGTACGTGTACTCGGTACAAGTCCCGGCAACCAACCTATAAATATATCAATTTGCACGTATGTCTCAGGTGTCTTGCAGAACACGGAAACCATAGAGTTAAATGTCACTAACAGAAAAACCCATCCAGGTAATTATCGAACTTTTATTCAGTTAACCTACGTCATCGATGTGAATAAACAAATAAGCACGTCATACTGAACTGCGGCTGCGACCGATTTTTAATATGGCCCATGCCGTCGCCACCTCCGCACGAAGATTGTTGCTCTGCAGAACTCGCATACAATGTTCCTCTCTGTACTACCATTACTTGTAGAATATGTGTGGCACAAAGAAATACATTTTCATCAGTATAGCGACATTTGAAATCTGTGGCCGAATGTTTACTACCTCTGCTTCTTCGTCCTTCTTATGTCTATTGCTATCTGAAACGGAGATGTTTTCTTAGTAGTATCAGAGACAAGATAAGTAGTATGTATTCAAAAATGAATATTATGATGGTAAGAATGACAGCTATAATAAACCCAGAATATATGTAGGTACATATAAATGATATAAAACATTGTTAATTAAGACTACAAAAGAATATTTATACTACAAAAATCATAATCAGATTAAGGGGTTTGACATCTGTCATTTTAGTCATCAGAAAATCATTGCGATAAACATAAGTAAGTTTGTATCCAGAGCATTATAAAAAGTATTTTGTTCACTAAGACGTTCTATCGCGATGCTGAAAATGGATTAGAAAGTATATACCTATAAAACTATAAAAAGTCGATAAGCAGCGCAAACAGTAACTAAGTTAGATACCACTCATTTTTGGCTTATAACATTATGTTATAACGAAATTACTATTGTTTTTGAATGTAGAGCAAGAAGGATCAAAAAGAAAAAATGCCATAATATTCATAAAATCATAAGTTATCAAAATGTTCTTGTTTAATCTTGCAGTGGTTTTGATGGTGGTGACATTAAACTTTAGCTAATCGTTTTTTATTTAGATTATTCATCTACCCACTTCTGATGTTTTGAAAATAGAATATACATCGTTTATCGAGCGGGAAATTCGAAATCGTTTTGGCGCCGGAATAGGACGCCACTTGTTCTTTACTGCCAGCGCCAGCGTCCACCGAAAAGACCACATCAAAGTCATTGACGACACATAAATATGTCCTTTGTACAAATAACAACTTCGCCCCCTTGTAATGTCTTAATTTCAGAACTATAGGACTGCACGTTTATTTCACAATAAACTAAATATATCGTTTCCCCGGCCGTTTTCGACAACCAACAAGTGGCAATTAAAAGTGACAAATGGTATGAGTTATATGTGTCGACGTTACGTTGTTACGCCGTGTCATTTTTGACGTGGCGCTCAAAGAGTCCGCATAGCTCTCTGATCTTTTCATCGTCCAGAGACCGAAGAGCTGACAGAAACAATGATTGTCCAAAAAATAAGACAGAATCGCGTTTTCAGACAGCAAAGAGATTGGAGTGTTGGCGCAGTCACTGGCTAGTAATATTCCAAGATCGTTACTTTTGACGGATGTTACTTTTTTCATAAAAAGATAAAAGTGGTCGTTTCTTGTTGTTATAACGCGTGACCGTTGGCTGTTTAGCAATATGACTTGTCGTCTACTACATTAAAAAGTAATAAATGTTCCCTCGAGGGTTTTGATCCACACTGCTACGGTATCACCGCCATTTTGTAAATTATTGTCCCATTAGTTTTATGAAACATCGAAATAATTATGCGTCTAACACTTTTTGGCTAGTAAAAATCCTTTGATACGCCTACCTTCACTAGGTGTGTATCTGTCATGAACATAGCAAGTAGGCCTCACCATATAATAATAATACTTACCATTGAGTTAAATAACAAATATCTCTAACGTGCTAAGCATCGATATACGTTCAGAACTGAAACTGTAAAAATACTCATAATAATAATCAAGTCAGCTGTAGTGGGCATAATTTGTAATTTTGCAATTCATACAAGTCGAAATCTTAAATGGGATAAACAAATACAAGGTGTTAAAAAGTGCGTTTGAAATTTTAAGGGGTTACTCAGAATCAAATATAGAATAAGTACTTACAGGAAAAATATTGAAAAAATCTGCTCTTAATTTTTTTAGATTCCCATACTAAATTTGAATTGTGAATCAAGAATTTGTATAGAAAACTGAAAAAAGTTATAGATCGGATTTTTTCAATATTCTTCTTGTATTCTAAATTTGATTCAGAGTAACCCCTTAAAGTCTCAAATTCACCTTTTTAACGTCGAAGAACATGAATTATTTAGTTTCACAATGAAAAGCTTATTGATTCATTACTATAAACTTTCCTAGATACGTATATAATTTTTTTCTTGCGTCAATGCAAGCACCATTTAACATAAATACAATGTGAAATTTTGTCATTTTGACACTGCAACATCTAAACCATTAAACTTTGTACATTTTGACACTTACACAATCGAACCATTTGGACGTTCAGTCATGTTAACAGCCATGTCCCGAAACGTGCATTTTAGCTAGAAATAACGGTAATATTAATAATATAATAAATAAATTAATATCCAGAAACAAATCACACGCGGTCATCCGGCTCCAAATTCGCATTCCCTGTATTATGTAAACCAGAATAGTCTTACCACAGTTTACTTTTAAACATGGAACCAATTTTCATAATTACAAAAGCAGTTCCACACAAAATCCTATCTCAAGACTCAAGACATTAAAGTAACCATAGACAATATTTGTAATTGCTATCAAATTCGCCAGCCTGTCCAATTTCATTAGCCTCGCGTGCACTTTGCGCCGCGATCAAAGCTGTGCGCACACGCAACCGTTCCGCGGTAATCGACGCGGTTACATCTGATTAAATTCGTGTGCGATCCGACACGTATCTGAATGCACCTGTTATTGCGCAATCACTTTGGATGGGTAACTCAGAGAACTGTCAAAAATATATTAAAATTAAAAACAATAGGTACCTATTCATGAAAACAACCGGAGAACGTCCACAGGCGTCTCCCATAGATCCCACTCTCCACGCTTCTGATCTCCAGCAGTTTATTCTGTGGGGGCCGTCCAGTACTATACCTTTCGGCTCTCATAATGGTTTTTTAGTACATAATTAATGTCGTATCCTCATGTCTGACGTGACCATCACGGGTCGCACGTGCCACCACAGCTCTCCAGGCCGCTCGGTCTTGAGCACGGTGAATGTTGGCCTGCAGTGTCATCCCGGTGACTTCTAAAACCGCGTTAGCCCATCGCATAGGCATGCTCTACTCCTCTTTCCTTCCATACGACCAGTAATAATTAGCTTTTCCAAGCTGTCTGATCTATTTCTGACCGTGTATCCGAAGAATTTGAGCACTCGTTGCATGCAGATGTTGGAGAGCCCTGTTTTGATGTTTTTGATTCCTTAGCTAATTAGCTACTATTGAATTGAATTCATAGAATTTTTGTTTTGTATACCTACTAAATTGTGACCCCATTTACAGGAAATAAACCAATTTAAAATTACAAAAATAAATACTGTTCAAATGTCCTAAACGAATAATTACGTATAAGGAAATTCTGCTGTAAGTTAAATAGTGCGACAAATGTACGCTGAATTACAATTTCTGTACGGATGCATAGTGTCACGAACTATTTATTTAAATTGAGGTCACAGAATGTAAATAGTTAATCAATTATTATGTTTTTGTCATTGTTATCATGAAAAAGAAAGAGATTTTGTTTTAAATGTACTTTATTATGTAGTATACAGGATGTAAGGGACAGGTTTCCGAAAACTTTAAGGGCTTGCTCAGTAGACGAAACTGCTGAACAACTTTCCACGAGTTTTTTTTTCAGGAAACGAAAATAAAATTGGCTTCTCCATACGTTGTTCATAAAGTTGTTCAGTTTCGTCTACTGAGCAAGACCTTAAAGTTTTCTGAAACCTGTCCCTTACACCCTGTATAAAATAAAACCTCTTTGGTTATTTCCAAGATTTGGCGAGACAAGAATCAAACGACACAATCTTCAAGACCAGCTATTATATTTATCTGTGCTGCAAGTAAACTACCGTTTACGGGAGCCATTTTATTTAGTGCTTCTCCCGTGAAACGAATCACCCGAACTTCAAACAGACTTGCTAGCGAGAATGCACCCTATACTGAAGCTTTTCAAGGATGATTTTTGTAAGTTTTACTGTGTTTTAGTGTATCTCGACGAAACAGATGCGAACTCGATTTCAAAAGTAAGGACCTATAAAGGCAAAGACTGTAAAGTAAATATGAATATTTATATTTTATCACTAGTTATTTGCAAGCGTAACACAAAGTTATATAAATCCATTTAATAATATAAACTTTGTTGTAAATCAGGATTCTCATAAATTCTAATCGTAACCAAAATACTGAAATTTATATATTCTTGCGCGCCCCACTTATAAGCGACATCACATAATTAATGGGCTTTAAATTACCAGTGAAAAAATCAGTATGAGCACTCGTGTGTGTGAAGTTTAAAGCCTTACCTTCCCGAGGTATGGGAAGAGACCCGTGCCCCTGTAGTGGGGACGATATGGGTTGTTATGTAACAAAGGAGTTGAAGTGGTCGCCATGACCGAAGACCATGGTTCATAATTCATTCATATCAGTAAGTCCCGAATCCTAGTACATTTAAATGATATGTTAACTGAAACCAATAACTTAAAGGTAGAGAACTTTTAAGAAAGAGTTTTTTAACTTCGATCCCTAAGTGGGTAAAATTTGTGAATTTTAACTAGTTCTTCTGGGACTTCTACGCGGACCAAGTCGAAGAGGCTGCGCTAACTACATGATATAAAAAGTTGTTCACCTATAGGCGAAAAATTTTAGATACACATAAAACTAAACACCCTCCCCTTAGAAGTTTGAGAAAAATATGACTTTTCAAACACAGTTTACAATTTCAATTATTGAGGAATCAATAGAGGAATCCCACAAATTGTGCTTACACTTTGATTCGATTTCCTTGGGGACAGTTGTTTAGTTCCATCTTTACCATTTTCAACTTGTTAGTGAAACATAAACTAAACCTTTATACAGGATTTTTTCAGTTTCCCATACAAATTCTTGATCCACTATTCCGATTTAGTATGGGATTTTTTTAAATATTTTTTCTGTATTCTATACTTCATCCTGAGTAACCCCTTAGAATTTCAAACGCACTTTTTTAACTCCCTGTATAATGAGATTATCTCGTGTGGCTAAAGATTTTATAGCACACAATTAGATTTAGTGGCAAAAGTGCCAAGTAAAGACTCGCCAGTGTGATATTATACTTTCTCCATCTCAGGCCGTTTGCAAACCCCCCAGTCTCTATTCTATACTGTCTCTATAGCGCGTCTTAGATTAACGGTCATCTCGGAGCCAACTTCCTCTTTCCTTATCTTTCGCTTCTGACCATTTATTTTAATTGGAGGCTTCACTTAGCTTTGCTTTGAATCGCGACTTAAGGATCTGTTATGGAGATCCTAGTGAACGTAATTTCCTAAATACAATCCCTGAATTTAATAGTCAAATAGCTTGAAAGCCATTGAAACAATTTTCATCAAACACAGCAAAGAACCACCGCATTTAATTATACGTACTTCCTGAAACACTGATTGTACAATACTGTCCAGTTACGAGTTGTAAAAAAAAACCCGATGTAAACACATTTTAATTTTTAAAATAAAATGTGAACTCAATCCATCGGCGTCATCTTATAATGCAATTTTCACCCTTATTAAATGTTAATCGACGCGTGTGATTAAAAAAAGAACGACCCACGGAACTCCCGACCCATGGCAGGGCGCGATGCGAACTTGGTACCATAATAACAATGGCAGGCCTCCGTGACAGATAGTTCAATTTATTTTTGCTTATTATGAACTATTTTGATTAGGCTAAAAGCTTAGTGATTTAGCTCATTTGTTGCTTTGTTTCATTTTCTTGGGCAACCGATACCTCTGTTTTAACATTTGTAAAATGAAAATCATTAAGTACGGATTTCCTGCTTAATAAGTACCTATTATTTATCAAGGGAAATCATTTTGTTTTTACGTATTCTTCGTTTAATGACATGGATTTTTTTAAATGACGCTACACACACGGAGTTTATAGGTCCGTTGTCTAAAATCTTTAAAATAATCAAACTTGATACAAGGACCTACAACCTAAACCTGTTACAAACAAGTCAATCTATACTACTGATTCCCATATCGATGCTACTGTTGCAACTATCCCATCTCTACCGAAATATACCATACAGATCCGTTCCGCTTACGCCTACAAAATCGAAACGCGCTTTTAGCCCGTTAAGCTATAACTACCCTCAGTTCTACCGTATTAGCTGCTTACTCGGTCGTGTGATTAAAAATTATGCGATCATTGGCGGTCGGACCGTCGCCGAGGACGGCCGGCCGTGCGGCGGTCGCGTGCCCGCCTTTTATTTCGTTTAAAAGCTTTTTAAACCGGCCATAATGGGTCAAAAGGTTTGTAGCGGCTTTTAATTGTTTTCGAGAGAGATTAAAGTCGTATTAGAATTGGGTGATGATGAGAGTGTTCTACTTACTTATACGATAAGGATGTTTTGTGTATCCAATTTAAATTATATTGATTATTGCAATTTCTGCTAGGAAAGATATAAGGAAAGAGAGGTAAAGGGAGGCCTAAAATTAAAAGTACCTAAACGTCAAAATTGACGTCGTGTCTTAGTGTTGGCGAGTAGTAGAAGAGAATGAAGGTTGCTTCACAGAAATGAACCTAAGTCTTAAAGTAGAAGAAGAAAACAACTGCCACTGTAAACAATGCCTTTCTTTTACCAATTTCAACTATATTTTAATGCAATAAAGTTTATACAGTAACCTCTCGATCTATGTATAGCGTGGTTCGCGTTGCCTCTTCCAAAACTATCACCGAGGCTCTTTCAAACTTGATCCCATTCAATACAGCGACGACTTTGTTCAGTGTCAAACTTAGCGCTTTGGCACCTATTGAGCAAATGTCCAATTAGCACTAGACTCCTAACGAGACGTCGCTCACAATACAATGTAGATTTGGATATCTGCAATTTTGTACCTCTAGTCATTATATATCTAGTTCAAAAACTAAAACCCGACTACGGATGATCTCTCTCTGAAAAGTATGAAACAAGAAAGTATTATACATTTATGTAGTGATGTTCAGAGGATAGCCGTGGTCCTATGCCAACTTATGCCACAAAATAGACACAGAAGGTCCGCTCAATACAAACCACTAAAATCGTAAGCATATACATGCTTATAGAAATATACGGTCGTTCGAAGCAAAGTCACGATCGCACAGTACGTGATCTTGCCTACAACGACCGTATACGTCAATAAGCATGTATATGCTTAGCATTTTTGTGAGCGTATTGAGCGGACCTTCTGTATCTATGTGTTTTGTGTTTATGCTTAGAGATAAACAACCCAAAATTACATACTAGCATACGACCACGGCTAGCTATCCTCTGAACATCACTACATAAATATATAATACTTTCTTGTTTCATACTTTTTAGAGAGAGATCTTCCGTGGTATTAGTTTTATTATATATATTCTTATGTGTTCTACTGTATACACTGTGTAGGCTTCCCAATTACGTTAAGGTTAAATAATAAGCAGAATTCGTCTTTGAGCGGAAAATTACGCTTTGTTGTCAAATATGCATTTGTCAAATTATTAAAAACGTAATTAATCCGTTTAATACACTTTTTCAGCAATCGCACCCTGCATAGAATAAGTAAATTTCAGAAGAAGCTTACTCACCTTAATCAGAATAAGTATATACTCTCGACGGTTTATACACCCTACCTACCATTCCCCAACCAATTTTCTAACAAATCTCAACCACTTAAAATTCCAAAGAATCGCGAACATAAGAATATTTTATGAAAGTTATCGCTCGAACTTCCTTCGTGGGTAAATCCATGGGTGTTCATCCGTGAAATGGGTCCTTACGCATATCGATTTGGGACATTCGCCCTGCCCCCTGAAAGTAGAGTTGTTAGTGATATTATTTATTGGTATTTCGTATTCGGTTAGCTGGATACGAGAGTACTGTATTGCTGTCGATCGTTTCGGTTATAATAATGATCGTAAGTTTATTTTTTATCTAACAATTTATAAAAGCTTAAGTCCACAGTGTAGTCAGTAGTGATTCGGTCTCTTTTTTTAAAAATTAAAACATAATATTTCTTGCTCGCTCAGCTTCAAAATCATCTGGACAGATAATATACTGTATTACAATGTCCTTAAGAATGGTGTCCTTGTCGAATACTTACTTTTATTGCCTAATTTAATTACATGCAGACAGATACAGAACTGATTTTTAAATTCAACGAATTACCTTACATTTAACCTGTCGGATTTCGGATATACAGCACTATAGGATATTGAATCTCACAACATCCCTACCTGAAAGGAATTAATAGGGGGGTCCCGAGATCGATGGGGTCTCATGTAAAGAAGCCGACAAGCGTGTTCGCTGCTTTGTCAAGTTCTTCACAAAGACTTTGTTCAACTTTGTATGCGTATTTATATATTATGTGGTCTCTTTGAGTGTAGATTTATTTGTCTATGGATAAGTAGTATGTCCTTTGATACATATTCTCCATTGTGCTACACGATAGCACACAGAGAATAATTAGTTAATGTTGTTTGATGATTAGAGAGGGTACGGAATTAAAAACACCTTTCGAGAAATGGTGATACTTGTCACAGAATAATTATCTAGATTTCAAAAGAATAACAGCGTATTGGATACTTGTTCTCCTTGTAAAAGGTATATTAAAAGGGAAATATGTATAAACAGAACTCAGGCCTTACACAGCCCGGGGATATTTTTCCTTAGTATTATGAATTACTAGCTTCCGCCCGCGACTCCGTCTGTGTGGACTTCAGAATTGGGTCCAAAGAGAAAGAAAATGTTAAGGTGGCGCCATCTAGTGATAAAGTGGATTTTGAGTTTAAGGCATTCCTCCGGGAACCCTTAAGTTTTTCGGAATAAAAGTGTGTTGGCCGAGTGCTTTACCTATCTACCTACCCACTTTTATCCAAATCCGTTAAGTAGTTTCGGCGAGAAAGTGGAACAAACAAATAAACAAACATCCATACTTTCGTATTTATAATATTAGTGAGATGAGATGATATCGTTTCGGATAGTGCGAGTGCACCTAGACTAAGTGGAGCAGAATCTAGATTTGGAAACTTCAAGAATTTAAAAATTAAACCAGTAATTACAAACAGTTGCACTTTTATAGAAAGTCATTTTTTTAGTAAGTAATAACAAAAGTTTTTCAGTTTGATATTCAAGCCTCCCCTAAAATATTGCTACATCTTTTTATTCCATCGTGTCTTGCATTCAATACAACTTTCGCTTCACTTTTGATTACAGAGTGTATAGTATACAGAGTGTCCAAAATAGGTGTAGTACCCATTTACTACAGCTTCTACTTATGAACAAATTGTATGCTGAAATTGCAAAAAAATACTGAATTGTAACAGAAAGTTGGAAATTCAGCTGACTGATTGTATGAGAGGTCCAATAATTGTTGTTTAGCAAAAGTTCTTTTAGTATGATCAATGGAAGTCCTAGTTAACTGGCCCTGCACGTATTTTGTTACACCCTGTGAATCATAATTTCTTAGAAAGTCCAAAGTATGTTTTTTTACCCTCAATTGGTAAGCCCTTGGCATCATCTCACCTGATGGTAAGTGATGATGATGCCGAAAATGGAAGCGGCCTACCCAAGATTCCTCAACGCAATGGGGACTGGCTATCTTATCTTCATGCCGGAACACATAAATGCTGTTAACATTGACATTATATGTGTCATCATCTCTATCACCGTAACACATCAATAGTGTTTGTTAGCACAGGAGCTTGGTATCAAACCTAATGCCGTATAGCTCGCTATCCAAGCGAGAGGCCTGAAGCCGGCCCTCCCATCAGATGGATGGAAGCGGCCAGCCACCAATCCCGCCGCTTTGTGATGCAGATCACCTTAATCCGTGTCTGTCGGCGACGTGTCAACACCAGCATCCAGAGCCGCATTGGGTTAGTATGGACATACCCGTAGAGACTCATCGCGTTTACGTGGATAACAAAAATGTTAGTAGATTAATAGAAAATATATCAGCAAAAGAGAAAGTGCTTGATTTGGTTTCACTTCAATGTTTACTTACGCATTATAATTTATTAATTTATAAGAAGATTTGAAGAATTTTTTTTTAGTTATCATATTTCGTTATTTTTTTATATTTGAAAATTTTGGACTTATACAGGGTGTAACAGAAAGGTGTGATAATACTTCAAGGTTGGCTTTTACCCATCAAACTGAACAACTTTTATTCTACAACTTTGTTGAAATCGCAAAGAAATTTTCGGACTTTTCATACAAACTTGGTTCGCCAGCTGATCGATTTGTATGAAAAGTAAAAAAAAAAATTGCGATTTGAACAAAGTTGTAGAACAAAAGTTGTTCAGTTTGATGGGTAAAAGCCAACCTTGAAGTATTATTACACCTTTCTGTTACACCTGTATATACAGTTTGTTTAAATGTTTGACGTAGTTTACTATTTTCCGGCATGTCCACACTAACACCATCGCAGCATGGCGCCTCTGCCGGCTCTGCGAAAGGATTATGAAGGGCTGAGATAGCAATTTGCGGCATACTTAATTACAAGATAAATTAGTATGTAAATTAATAGCCGTGGAGAAAGCGTTCGGCAGCCTTGCCTTGCGCGTGGAGGCGTCATATTCATATGACGTGGGGATGGAATCCATAGCTCCGCTTTATACAGGATGTAACAAAATTGGTGTAGGACCCGTTGACTGGGGATTCTACTCATCGTCCTGAACAACTTTTGTTCTACGACTTTGCTCAAATCGCAAAAAAAATTTGGGAGATAGATAATAGAGTATAGAACCCTAAAAAGACTCGTGAGAACCTCATTTACAACATCTGAAAATTGTCTGTTAAAAAAGTTTGTTTTACTAAAATAATATTCAGAAAATTATGCAAAGAATTATTATTTTATCCCTTCGCATTACAAAGCGCGCAATCAAGGCCCTATTAGATTAAAACGTTACCGCGCGCGGCACGTGGCACGCATGCGCCGCGCCGCACCGACGTTTGACAGCTAAATAAACATGGCGGCCGATAGCGGAATCAAATTGTTATTAATATTATATCTGCAAACACATTGTTCTTTCGCTGGGCAAATATAATTCTGTAATTGCTCCTGGATTCCTTCCCCCATTATTTTATGGTCTACTCAAAATCGGCTAGTGTTTGATTTTGGGGGAGATATGATTTCTTGTGCAAACTTTGCGAGAGTTTTTGTTAATTATTATGGAATTGTGATGGATTAAGGGTGGGCTGAGCCTCAAAAAGAGATTCCTAGTCTTGCAATATTTTTAATAAAAGCATTTTTTTTAAATAATAATATAAAGGATGTCGGCACCGACATAGATATACCTAATCCGATAACAGGATTAAATTATTTCAAAATAAGACTGTTAATAATATAAATATTCAAATATAACGTTTTCACGAACATGTATTTTGAATTATGTGAGTCAAAAAGTATTGCTTTTTAATTTTTTTTACCTTTCTTATTATTCTTTTAAGCAAGAATTGTTTAATTAACTTATAGTTTAACTTTTAGTCTTCTTATTTTAATTAAACTTACTAAAGTGATGGTATAAAATTCTAACACTGCACTGCTATACTTATATATCATCATCTTCTCAGGAACTGTGGTTGTGTCGCTGAAGTGTGCATAATATATTAAGATATAACATGAACTATTTGTACAATAATATAGGTACAAAAATTGTTGTCATTTTATTCATTTACACCTCCTCGCGTCCAATTACGTCTAAACCCCATCTAAACTCTATATAATAAAATTCTATAAAACACTAAATAAACATAAGAAGTGTAATCTGCCATAGATCGTCACGTCTTTATTATGTAGTGCACGTAGATCACGACAGATGGCGCTGCTTAATTTTTACTAAATTCCTAGAACGCGCCAATGACATTCTCGCGCCAGTCATAACGTCTCGCCCATGACAGTCTGTTGATAACTCTGGTTTCCCTTCATAACGCATAAATCTTTCGCCTTTTACTAAAGATTTCCGTGGAGGGGAACACTCAAATGAGTCTATGACTATTTTTGAATGTCTTGCTTCGGCGAGACTTATAATTACAACCATATTTAACAAGATTATTCTCAAAGTTCACGGTTAAAGTTTGACTAGTAACTATTGATTGTCCGGTAGTAGCAAAATTGTCTTTGCCCTT
Organism: Coleophora deauratella; assembly: GCA_958295455.1. Lineage (NCBI taxonomy): Eukaryota > Metazoa > Arthropoda > Insecta > Lepidoptera > Coleophoridae > Coleophora > Coleophora deauratella. The sequence goes on along the minus strand of OY282410.1, from coordinate 8,613,268 downwards.
AAAGTGCTAAAATCATATGCACCTAGGTCCAAACTAGAGGTGGGTCGGTACGCGATTTTCCAATACCGAAACGTAACTAGTTATCAGTACCCAATAACGGGTTTTGAAACTATTTATTTTAATAACTATGTATCGGCGACCGAGAAAACGATACTGGTATTGTAGGATGTTGGTATTTCTACGTTACCAGTTATCTGTGGTTGTCGGTGTTATCGCGTTATGGTGGTTAACATGGTATTGTGTGATATTGGTGTCCCTTTCACACTTGGGAGACTTGCTATAGTCCGTCCTGTTGTCAGACCGAACCGTTGCTGTCAGAACGTAGACTTGGAACGTACTCCTGTGTTTTTTCGTTGCTCGTGCGTGTTCTGAAACACTTCCGCACGAGAAATTATTCCTTGATAGCAGGATGGTCTTTTGCAAACCTCGTAAGTGAGAAAGGGACACTCTTGCCAAATAATGCATGACTTGCAATAACTTGAGATTTGAAACATGCTTCTCAGATGTTCCCAATAAATAGTTTCGGAAATACATAGTTTTTGTAATACCGAATACCGTATTTCGGTTATTGCACCAATACATAGTTACAGAAACTATTTACGTTTTAAAACGCCCATCGCTAGTCCAAACGGTTACAACTCGTCATTCTCTACATAATGTCAAGAAGCAGTGTGCTGTGTCCATTTGCCGTCAAAAATTCTCGTTACAGTTACAAAACGTCGGCTATTTGCATCAGGTGGTCACTGGTCAGTTTGCTTTTTACTTTTATCAACAACAAAAGTTCAACTTTAATTAGTCCCACTTTCTGTAACTAGGGTATTTCACAGTATCAAAAATAAATTATTCACTACATACACATAATTCCATCTAAATAACAGAGAATTGAATTGTCGTTTAAGTTGTAGTCTATTTTTAATATAATACTTATTTATCTAAATCACCAAATAATGTAGTACGTCAAAGACAATACATTGCTACAATTTCAAAATTTGTTTAATATTTGATAGGTCCTTAAATTTAATGAGCGATCGAAAAAGTACCGCATTGTGTTATTAGGTATCTATTATATTTACATTATAGCGACTTTAGTATGACTAATAAAATCAAGCTTTTATTCAGATGATATTTTTTCTTTATTTATTCTAACCGTTCCTCGATGTTTCCTCATCTCTTTTTCATCTTTAATACGAATAACTTATTGATATTTAATTTTAACTTGATTTCTTTTTTTTTATCAAATCCGCTCTTCTTTATATGTTGTCACTGGCATAATCATGGAAACCGCCACTCTTTCGTTTTAAGACAAGTGAAATTTCTGTAACACTTATCTTATATTGAATTTTACACCAACACAGCAAAAAGTGGCTCCCGGCAGCTATAAAAAGATAATCAGTAGAGACCCACGATACCTCTGCCTGGTGAGACCCCTCGCTGGGTATCAAATCGCCATCGGGATGAGTTCCCGGCAGATCCTGTGTCGATAAGATCGCACCCCTATTTGATTATAGGACATTGTTTTGTCACTCTATCGCCCTAAACAATTTCTGTTTTTGTTTATTTGTTATTATAATATTTTGCGGTTTTGTCGCGTAATGCAATGCGGTACGATTTGGAAAAGAAAACAATAAAATACCTAAATAGTAAAAGACAGCATAATGTTAGGAAAAGGCGTGCTTTAACAACAGTTCTTAAAAAATGGTATAACAAATATGGGTTAAGCAATATTCAAAAGTTAGATGATGCCAGGGGCTTACCAATTGAGGGTAAAAAAACGGCCAGTACCATAAAACTAAACTTTGTTCTATGACACGTGTAAAAGCTTACTAGAATCTTTTGCAATGCTAAGTTAATCGTTTTTAAATGGGTTTCAATTTATTTTTTCATTATATGACGATGATGATTCTAAAAAGTTTCCCTAGGAACTTGTGTGTACCTACATTTTACGACTACGGCTATGAACAATTTACAAAAAGCACATGAAGTGTGGCAATAAAAAATGTCCCTAAAATAATTTATTTTGTTGTATCTCTTTGCATGCGTTGCGTAGCATAGAAACGATGCTTTAGATAGATGCCACTAATAGTCAAACCCATCCACATGACCGCGTCTGTAGTCAGTTAGCCTGCGTGATCGACGCGACCACGTAAGCCGCACTGAGCCACGACCGCTTCGCAACGTGGCTAGTTACGCAATGAAAGTTTATTTTTCTATAAACCAGTCGACAAAATATATTTTTCTTTTTTATATTTGACCAAAAAACTTGAGCCAGCAATAACTGGCGACGCGCCTCTCCCAGGAGACTTTATTAGCGCGCGCTACACACCCATTATACATTTTTAAACCGTATCCATATAAATTAATGTCAATATCACCCCAGTGTAATATCAATCTCGTTGCGTAGTTGTTCGCGGATTAGGTTACAAATAATAACATTTTGTACGGTGATTCGTTCTGAATGGTGGCACCTACAGGCTAGCGGCTGCGATAGGTCTTGATACTTTCGCAACGTCGATGTAGAGACAAATTATCTTTAATTCTCCTGTTGCCCCAATATTAAATCTGACAAATTAATTAAGTTAGATGATCTTAATTTAATTTAAGTTGCATCTATGATGTATACCTTTAATTCAAATCTCAAAAGGCAATAAGGATAAAAAATAAATATGTATATCCTAACTTGTAACTGCTTTTCTACCAACCTATCAACAATACTTTTGAGTTACATTATTAAGATATGTTGCAAAATCTATCAAGACCGCTTAGCCCAACTATTCGCTCGCTAACGAAGTGCCCTCCCCTAAACGAGGGTTGCAGTTTACTGTTTCTTTATTCCATTATGTTTTCAAAGAGAAATGTCAAAGCTATCGCCCGATGCAGCGCGAGTCGCCTCCGGAATAAGCCGAGGGTGCGCGAACAATTCAAATTGGGAATTTGAATTAGGAACACGAAGACGTTAATGACTTACCTGCTACGTTTTAATTGGCTGTTGAACTGTCGCATTCAATTTTGGAATTGGGATTTCGGATTTGGTTCAGAAGGTGGCAGTTTGGGAGCGTCCATAAACCATGTGGTTTCAATTTGTCCTCTTTTAACCCTCTTGTGGCCTTTTCTTGGACCCGAACTCCCAAGTAAAGCAGTTTTTTCGACTGATGTCTTTTTGTATGAAAAATAATCGATCAAATAATGAAAATGAACTTCTGTTCATCGCTACAATTCTTTCGTTCCACGGAATTGGACTTCATTCGTTACCTAAAGGAAGTCCTCGCTGAAATGTGAAATGACAAGCATCTACTTAATTAATTTCTTTTTTGATTTGATTTTGAATCTTTCACATATCTTCAAATATCTCAGTGTAGCCTTTTTCCGGACAAACCCCTCCTCTAAGTAAACGGCGTGGATTATGGACGGCCCCTTTGACGGGCATAGAGAAGAATCTTTGTTTTTTTTTTGCTGCGGGCTGCGGTCAACATTGTCGGCGCGTGATTATGATTGATCGGTAACCGCGACACAGATGATATTGGGCGAAGGCGGGCTGACAGCAATTCCTTAGCCATTAGCGAGACACATGCTTTTCAAATGGGAGTTTTATTCGCACGGGAAAATTTCACTTTCAATAGATTATATTCTGCACAACGATACCTACATACAGGTGTAAAAACATGCTCAGAAACATAATCGCTCATACAGTAGTATATTTTTATTATTATACAGTCTTCTTTTCTTATCATGTGGCACATTTAACCGTCCTATCCAGAAGGTATAGACGGCGGTTGCCTTGTGTTGCACTTAGCATCACCCGCGGTCACGTGTAGGGCATTTAGATTTACACCTACGGACGTGTGCACCACGACCATCATACACATCTAGAAATCAGATGTTCCTTCACCGTAAAAGCAGTCGCTATGAAAATGCACGTAAGTTTCGAAAACCTTTTTGTTGCACTGGCCAGGATTTGAACCCATGACCTCTGGTTAGGAGGAGTGTCCACACTGCGTCGGTGGCGAGCACAACGGGTAGTGACTCCACCGCTGCGCCACCGACGCAGTATGGACACTCCCTGCCATCCTCTGAAGACGACCTCACCCCCCTGTGTCGGTATGATCTGGGACGGTCCTGGGTCTGGGAGTTCTGCTTGAGGGTGACGCCGTTGGAGTCGCGTCACGTCGTAAACTTCAAGTCTTTTGTGGTGCGGGTTGCGACTGAACACCTGGAGTCCTTGACAAAGGAGGACTTTTGGCCGAAGGGTGTAGTGTTCCGGAGATTCCGAGGGAGTTTTTCGACCACTGCCACCGAAATCTTACCGATACCTAGTTATAAATAAATAATGTTATATTTTAGTTAATTTATATAAATTATTTGTGTATAGTATTTTAAGTATAAAATGTATATTATTGTATTTGTTAAATGGGCCTCGTCGCCTGAAATAAATAAATAAATACCAAGTCCATACAGTCTTCATTCGTTACCTCGCTCGCTCCTACGTGTTAGAAAGGAAGGTCGTAATAGGTAAATAACTCGAACGACTTGTATGGAGTGCCTAGTGTGCGATATGTGTGACGATGGGTTCCTCTTACAAACTTATACCGTGGGAGAGCCATGCTTCGGCACGAATGGGCCGGCTTGACCGGAGTGATACCACGGTCTCACAGAAAACCGGCGTGAAGCAACGCTTGCGTTGTGTTTCGCCGAGTGAGTGAGGGTACCGGAGGCCCAGTCTCCCCCCCCCCCCCTCTCTCCCATCCCATTTCAAAGGTCGGCAACGCACTTGTGACTCCTCTGGTGTTGCGGGTGTCTATGGGCGGCGGTAATCATTTACCATCAGGTGATTCGTCTGCTCGTTTGCCACCTATCACATAAAAAAAAAGCGGCCAAGTGCGAGTCGGACTCGCCCATGAAGGGTTCCGTAGCAGCAAGTAACATAATATAAAAGTTCTTGTAGTTCGTTGTAGGTAAATTGCGGTTTACGATTTATGATGTATTAAAAAAAAACTACTTACTAGATCTTGTTCAAACCAATTTTCGGTGGAAGTTTGCATGGTAATGTACATCATAATTTTTTTTAGTTGTATCATTCTCTTATTTTAGAAGTTACAGGGACACACACACACACATTTTACCACTTTAGAAGTGTCTCTCGCGCAAACTATTCACTTTAGAAAAAAAATATATTAGAAACCTCAATATCATTTTTGAAGACCTATCCATAGATACCCCACACGTATGGGTTTGATGAAAAAAAAATGTTTGAGTTTCAGTTCTAAGTATGGGGAACCCCATACTTAGAAATTTATTGTTTTTTTTTCTATTTTTGTGTGAAAATCTTAATGCGGTTCACAGAATACATCTACTTACTAAGTTTCAATAGTATAGTTCTTATAGTTTCGGAAAAAAGTGGCTGTGACATACGGACAGACAGACACACAGACAGAGAGACATGACGAATCCATAAGGGTTCCGTTTTTTGCCATTTGGCTACGGAACCCTAAAAAACTGAGCAACGTTTTTCAAGCATCCCCATACTGAATTCTCTATTCTTTTTTTCCATTTGGCATTCCACATCTCATATTGAGCCTGATTTTGCCAATGTCGAGTGATAAATGAGAAATTCTTCAATAAAAAAATGGCGAAACGCCAATGTCAAGTTTCTAAATGTAAATTGTTCCTATGTTCTAATATGTACAATATCTATTGTCCTTTTTTTTTCTTTTTGCTATCATTTCTTATTGTGTTTCTGTAAGCTTATTTATAGAATGTTTTCATTTCTTTTTTCTGTATCCGATGGAAGAGACTAGTTCTCCCGACACAGGGAATCCTAGTGGGAGAACTAGAGCGGCACAAAATATGTATCTAATTTTAAGAAGAAAATAAAGAATTATTATTATTATTATTATAAGTGAAAGGCACGGCTCTAAGGGTGATGGGCACTTAAAGACGCTCCACGTGGTGGTTTGCTGCTGGAACTCGGAAAACGGAGCTGCCTCCCGAATTGATCCTCTTCTTATGACCGCTTATCTCTGAATCTGAATCACAGCTATTTCACCATCACAAAAATAACTTTGAAACTACTCTAAAACGGAAATAATTGAAAAATTAACTCAACAGACGTGTGCTTCGTGTGCGACGTGTGAATTCTCAAAAAAAGTTTGGTCTCTTCAAACAAAATCGATTGATTGGGGCTGTCAGTTTGTATAAAAAGTCTTTTTTTTTGCAAATTCAATATAACCTCTATAGGAAAAGTTGTTCATTTATGGATAAAAGTTTAATTAAAATTTGTGAGAGTGGTATTTTTACACCATGTAATTTATTGAGTAGTACTTATACCTGTATAAGTTTATAATATAAGTTTATAAGTTTATAATACCTAATACCTAATACCTAATATATACCGGCAGAGGCGCCATGCTGCGATGGTGTTAGTGTGGACATGCCGGAAAATAGTAAACTACGTCAAACATTTAAACAAACTGTATATACAGGGTGTAACAGAAAGGTGTGATAATACTTCAAGGTTGGCTTTTACCCATCAAACTGAACAACTTTTGTTCTACAACTTTGTTCAAATCGCAAATTTTTTTTTTGACTTTTCATACAAATCGATCAGCTGGCGAACCAAGTTTGTATGAAAAGTCCGAAAATTTCTTTGCGATTTCAACAAAGTTGTAGAACAAAAGTTGTTCAGTTTGATGGGTAAAAGCCAACCTTGAAGTATTATCACACACTTCTGTTACACCCTGTATAACTAGGTACTTTAGTACTTTAATCTTAGTAGGTAGGTGTTAGTAAGAAATACAACAAATATATGTATACTCGCAACGTGAAATACAAACACATATAGTGAATTTAATTTGCGTTAAACCATAAATCTTGCATGGCACACAGAATAATCATATGCGATTCTAATAGAAGGGATTATGCAAAATATCCAAGTGGCGACAATCACGTGTCCGTGTTCGGATCAAACGCAAATAAATTGTTAAATAGCGTGTAAAGTCTCCTTGCTTTGTGCGCCATAGACAAACACGATAATTTTATGTCCAGTTGTATTCGAAGTCAACTGCGTGGAAAATTTAAATAAACGATTCAGCGCTAATGTCATTCGAGAAATTTAAAAATATTATTCGAATTACGAAGCTGACGTCGCGGTTTTGACGTCTTTATTCAAATTTCGAATAACGAGAAATTAGCCACGCACCAGGGAACTCTTTCATATTTAAATTCGAACGTAAATGTTTCAATTAAGTTGGGACCAATTAATTTTACTAATGTACCGTCACTAACGGTGAATTATTTCAATTTAATATGAGGACGTTAATCTTTACTTTTGTATTAATAAGACACCAAAGATCAAATATGTATGTACTATTAAGACTATAGTCAATAAGTAAGAGTGAGGAAGATGCGTGGTGTGAAGTATGAGGAAGACCTTAAAGTATGTTATTTTAATCACTAGTAAAAAAATAAAGAGACGAAGCAACTTAGCCTTCAAATTTTATCCCTACAGTTTAAATCAAAACCATAAACTATGCTCAGATATAATGACGGTTTCAAAACACGTCATCAACTTCACTCCTGTAATTCTACACTCTAATTATCGGCAAACAACCCAAAACTCGGTCTGCCACAGACTATAAATCATGCACATAAAATAGGGCCCTCGAGGGACCCAGACGTGTCACCTCAGATAATAGGGCTTTATCGTCGACGGTGCCTCCTAGCACTGTAATGGTTCCAAAGCGAATGTCTTGTTATCAAAATGTCAAGCAAGCCTGATTCGCAAAATGTAACACGAATCTCAGACTAATCAACATTTGCTTCATTTAGATTTTTCCTTTTATACAATATCTAAAATGATGTATTAAATTATCATTATTCTGCGAATTATTTTGTTATCTATTGACATATTAAGATTGTTAAAAACTCCCTTGTTATTTAAAAATTTGCACGCTGAATTTAAGTGGAATTTTGCGGAAATAAATATTAATTAACATCCTTTACTTACCAAAATTTAAGCAAATACATAAATTTCATAAGAAGACCGTAAGATCAAATAGTCACCTTTGGACATTGTTGGATTGATCGATTTGTTTTAAGTTAAAGACAATTAATAATAAAACATACAGATATCAGTCCGAACTTTGCCTCGTGTGTGGATTACCTGCTCGAGGTATGGGAAGATACCCGTGCTACAGTAGTGGGGACGACAGCAAAAATCGGACGTTTAGTAGGGATGTCATTGCAGGTTTTATCGCATGTCATTTTGCAGTTTTGGCATTTTGCTTTCGAGCTACCTTAACAAGATAACTTGCCGACAATTTAAAGATTATTATTGGAGACTATAGCTTTCATTGTGGCTGTATTTCAGTGCCACTTGATTTTATTATGATTAATTTGTTGATACGTCATTCTGTTATTCTACGCATAAACGAATTTTAGTTTTAGGTACCATTTGTTGGCAAAATCTTCATAAAGCTGCCAGAATATCTTCTTGTTAGTATAAAGTGTCAAAAACTCTTACAAACATTTGCAGAAGCGGTTTTTTTAAATGATGAACCTAGATTTTTCGTATACTTACATATATACACTACCAAGAGCTGTTTGAGATCGGGATCTCTTACATATGTTATTTTTATACTGTGATACAGTAGTGTCTAGTAAGTGGCTTTTACGATACATGTAAGCTGCAAATTGTAGCACGAAACAGATTGTAGCGCGCGCGTAGTACGGCTATGGTATACTTGTTCTTGACTATGGCATGGACTGACTCGGTAGCTAAGTGGTTAGCGATCCTGACCTCTGATCTGAGAGTCGTGGGTTCGATCCCACACAGGGCAAACTTTTCTGTGATGAGCAGAATTGTTTGCTCTGAGTCTGGGTGTATAATATATATATAAGTATGTATTTAAATGTATATGTGTATTGTGTATACTGTATGTATATCAGTCTTGGGAACCAGCCAAGATACAGGGAATCCTAGTTTGGGGCCAGATGACCGTGTGTGATTTGTCCCGGATATTATTATTATTATATTACTTGCAGTAGCTACAGCTAGTGGTATACACCTCTTATAAAAAGCACTGAATAATAAATAGTTCGACTGTTCTAAAATGAAACACAGAATAAGCCAATTTTACAAAAAAGGACTTTTGAATTTACCGCATACAATCTTATAGCGGAGACTTTCGATAGCTTCTAAAATAACCAAGATACATGAGCTACCGAAAAAAGGCACTCAATACAGTCTTGACTGCCATGAAAAAAGGCTACAAACTTTCTTTAAAACCTTGCTCATGAAAAATTATCAAAATGGCATATTCAGTGTTTTATTTTCGAACAGCTGAGTTAATTAGTTATCGGTACCTAGCTTTAGGCGCGAAGTACACTCAATCTGAGCAGGTTGATGCATGACAATATAATATCGACCGTAACGCCCTACTCATTTTAAGTTCAGATCAGTGTGGGTACCATCGCGGCGGTTACGTCAAGGCCGAAAGCAAAATTCTCGAGATTTCGATGTTTTTATTACTTTTATTGGCTTTCAAATAAGTTAAAAAAAATCCGTTCAAGATAAATTGAAGGTATTAAAATGGCCGATATTTGTGTGTTGGTTTCAACATAAACAAATATTGTGTTTCCGAGAGAATTTGCAATTAATGCAAAATACAGGGTCTACAGGGTATTTTTTTTTTCATCAAAGTTTTTGTGATTTTTATGATTCTGTTCAATACAATTTGTTTTTTATTGTTTGAAGTATGTTATATATTTTTTCCATGGTGATAGCTTTAACCATTATTTCAAGAATTTGAATTGAATATTGCGATTTGGCTCGCAATATCTTTACGTCCAAAATACCGCAGTCCCTCAAGACTAAAGTCTTTGACCAGTGTGTGTTGCCAGTGATGACATATGGATCCGAGACATGGTCGCTTACTATGGACCTTATAAGAAGGCTCAAAGTCACCCAAAGGGCGATGGAGCGTGCGTGATCGAATCAGAAATGAGGAGATACGTAGGAGAACTAAAGTTACCGACATAGCTCTCAGAATCGCTAGACTTAAGTGGCAGTGGGCAGGGCATATAGCTCGTAGAACAGATGGCCGTTGGGGCAGTAAAGTTCTCTAATGGCGACCGCGCACCGGAAGGCGCAGTGTGGGCAGGCCCCCGACTCGGTGGACCGACGACCTGGTAAAGGTTTCAGGAAGCCGCTGGATGCGAGCCGCACAGGACCGGTCGGTGTGGAAATCCTTGGGGGAGGCCTTTGTCCAGCAGTGGACGTCTTTCGGCTGATAGATAGATAGATAGATAGCGCCTTAAGTAAGAAAATGAGCAGATATCAAACATTTTTTAAGCGATTAGTGCCTTTGAACCTACAGCAATCGGGGGTCATGTACTACATACATAAAAGTTCTTTGGTCGATATTCAGAGGGGTTTGGCCTCTGTCGAAATGGCGGCGCCAGAATGGCCGCCTCCGTGGCCTAGCGGCTAGTTCGCTCGCTTCACATCAGGAGGTCGCGGGTTCGATTCCCGGCGGGGTCCAACTTTGTAGGACTCGGTTTGGTTGGTGGTAGGGCATTTTCTGAGCCCGCCTGGCTAGCTACCACCATCTTATCTAAGTCTTGCCGCCAAACATCAATGTTGACAGCATTTATGTGTTCCGGCATGAAGATAAGATAGCCAGTTCCCCATTGCGTTGAAGAATCTTGGTAAGCCCGCTTCCATCTTCGGCATCATCGTCACTTACCACCAGGTGAGATGATGCCAAGGGCTTACCAATTGTGGATAAAAAAAAAGGCTTGATCACTTAACAAAAAGACATCCTGATGGCGATACTCTTTTATTACTTCTGTAATAAGTTTGTATATTTATATAAACAAATCAAACCCCTACGAACGAATAGCGTACTTAAGGTTCAGACTTATTTTGTCGCAATCCCATGTGTTTGTTCTCTAGTTTGCATACTTATCTGTTAGTTTTTTAATTTCACGTTAGTTATAGCTTTGCATTGCTACCAGTACCTAAGTTAAAGACTTATTGACTTTTAAAAAATAGAATGTCGTAAAGTATTCAGTAAGTATACAAGACATGTTCAACCAGTACGAGTAATAGGTATTCCTAAAATGACGGCTCTAACAAGCACGTGGGCTAATTTTCCCCCCACTAAGCAATCCCGGGAAATCCCGCGGGATTAGCGAAATCAATGAGGTGGCGCGCGGCGCGACTGTTCGGCCAGAGTCGTCATCCCGGACCGCGGGGCTGTAGTCGCGTTGAGGTCATTGGATTGGACAATGTTTTAAATGTGAAATAAAGGAAAAGGAATTTATGAAATATTAGAGTGTTCGTACTTCATACGTACACTAAACAATATATTGTTTCGTTATGAATTCCTAGACTACCGTGAAGACCAGCTGATTAAAAATAGGACATCATTTTAATAACTAGGATAAAAAGTTACTGAAAACTAGATTTTAAACAATAAACACTTTGTTGCAAAATCATTTAATGCCAAGATTGGTACTGGTTTAGCCCTGGACGTCTTCGGCTTAATGATGGTGATAACAAGTTTTCTTCAAAAGAAACAGGGATGCACTTAGTTACCTTTAATTATGAATATAATAAATGGATCACAAATATAAAATAGAGTTAAATGTAATGACCTCATTGTGAATGCACAGGGCCGCACATCGGTGACCCCAGCGCAGGACTTCGGACATTGATTTATCGCGGGGCCCACCTGTTAGCGCGGCCGCGGGGCGCAAGGGACCCCATTTATACTACTAATGTGACGACCTAACGAACGATACTATTGAATTATTAATTTCCCATTTGCCGGGCTGTTGGTCCCTTATTTTGTTCTCCTTTGATTTGATTCTGATAAGTTGTCAGTAAGCTGGTAATTTGTTTTAGTTTAGTGCTCCTAGATTATTTTGTAAACTATTTGTTAAACAGTTATGTATTCTTGTTCTTCTTATATTTGTTTAAATACTAAATAGGGTGAAAATTTAAGTCTTACCAACCATATATCGTGATCTCATTATATCCTGCAGATATGAGTAAATTAATTAATTTATTAAATATACCTAGTTTTGACTAGATTTCATCGTAAAAATAGTACTTTTATAGGTTTTGAATGATTCGGTTTTATTATTTACAAGCCTTGCAGTGCAGGTGCTTAGTGCTTATAAGGTGCTCCGCTAGTCGGGGTCCCATTACTTCGGTTCGAACTGCGAGGCAATACAGAGGTGATACTCGATAATAGAATCGCATTATGTGGCCCCCCATGTCACCCAATACGAGTGGCACCGATTGCATGGCATTACAAGACCGGATTCAGGCACAGGCATATTTATTACACCTTTATTTTTATATGATTGGTAACGGAATGGACATATTTATTATTTATGATATAAAACAAAGCCCAGATTAATTAATAAACTGTTTATTTTTCTCCAAGAATTTGAGCAAATGAAATCACTAACGCAACATTAAGTAGGCCAGTGGTACAGCGGGACACAGAAAAAATTTTTAAATAAAAATAAATGAAAGTTTGTCTATCGATATATTTTTAAGCAGAATTAGCAATTTGTTTATAAATAGCTCAATCTTCTAACAATCGTAATAAAAATAACTTAAATCTACTCGTTTATAGCAATAATATAAACATGCAAGCAAAATAAAGGAACGGAATGAGCTATACCAGCCAATATGCGTTCTTTCTATAAACCTTGGAAGTTTTCGGAAGGTGTCAAAAAATCAAAATCAAAATGTTTTTTATTTAAGTAGATGTTTTGCACATACTTTTAAATCGTAGTTTTTTTTCTACCTAGTACAAACCTACCACGCGGAACTTGTACACTCAACGTTTCGTTGTGTGTTTGCGAAGCGAGAAGAAACGTCGAGCCCAAAAGAAATTCCCTATCATACTTTTTTTTTAAATAATACTTAATTACTAATTCAATTTATGTCGTCAATACAGTTGTTAGGAAGGTCAGTACATTTCCAAATGTCTTTGTTATTTATATAATGAGGTATATTTACAATTATTTGTGTACCATAAGGTAAAAATAGTTTTTTTTATTATCTAACAAGCAATAATGTACATAACTACCGGAAAACAAGAGAGGCAATGGCCGCCCACAATCTAGGTGGTGGACCAGCATAGCCAAACTTATAGTTTAGGAGAACTCGACTCGACAAGCCAAAACCGAACCGCGTGGTGCAGAAAAAATTGTAGAGCCAACCCCCAGCTAATGTAGGATCTATCCTACATTAGCTAGCTTTGCTCTAGCAAACATGAGAAGAAGAAGAAGCAGATAATATCTGTAATATATTGACTTACGATGATCAAGAAGGACCCTCCTTGATTCTGCCCTGCACATTATTAGACAAACCAACCGCTCCGAATCAAGTGTTTGGCCGTCCGTCCTCGGGCCACTGGGACGTAATTGAAGACATCGACTTTTTTTAAGAGTCGGTTTATTTGCTTAGTCCGAGTGCAGGGAAATGGGTTTTTAACGGATTTCTATAGGTGTGCAAATAGTTGTGTAAGTATATACGTATACGGAATTCAGTTAACCCATTCGTATCTGCGGTCACACATCTGCGTCGCGACTATTGCGGCGGATTAGACGCTTAAGCCGTATATACACGAAAATGTAAAAGAAAAGCTGTCAAAATTTATGTATTTATGCTGCTTTGAGTTTCCTTTTAAAGAGTGAGATAATGCTGGTAAATAATACATGGTTAGTTAAATATAAATCTTTAGATATACTGCAAAAAATCTGACAATCACATCATCCTATTGAAGTGTATTTCACAAATTTTTTATACTTATTTATTCCAAATAATTTTCTATCTTTTCACAGTTTAATACAAGGTGTAAAAAGCCAACCTCAGAAACTTTAACAGAATGTTCTATTCATGAAACTGATCAACTTTTCCAATGAAACCTGTATACTGAAATCGCAAACAATTTTTGGACTTTTCATACAAATTGATCGGCAAGTCAGGCAATCAATTAACTTGCAATTTCTTTGTAATGCAAGTGATAAATAATTATTTTATTATGTACGTACGTACATAAATAAAAAATTCAGTAAAGTTGACATTTTTAAATCTTATTTTCCGGTTTACCTACTTCAGCACTAAGCAAAACTGCTCTACGTGCAGCACTAAGCTCACGTCGCGTGCTAAGGACGTGTCCACACCGACATGTGGGATTGCAGAGGCTGGGATCGCGCGGGAATGCCCGGGATTGCCCAACAAGACGCGCCGGGGACTGGGGTCCCGGATCCCACTAAAACGTTAATCGAATCGGCGCGTAATGGGATTTCTTTCTTGAGGGGACCATTGCTAAAAGGATTAATTTATATCAATTTAAATGGGTCTGGCTGGTGTACAGGATGTTGCGACTAGTAAAGTAGACAAAAAATAAATCTGAACCAGAAAACATGAGATATTTTTCTTGTGAAATTTTCAGGCGTAAAAAATAAAGATATGGTACCTACCAATCTAATATTTTGTAGGATTCCATAATGAGGTACCTAAGAACAGGCAGAGTGTAAAAATGTACCTATGAAGTTTAATTGGTTTTTCCTGCTAATGTTGTTTCCCTTCACTATACAATTGCTTCCTTTTTTTTGTATTACTGCCAATCCTATAATAGTACTGTCTAATGTTCATTGAACATTTTGTTTCTGCTTCTAATACAAAACAAAACAGAGACCTATCAAAAATACAAGTCTACTGCGGAAAAGCAACAAACCCTTATAAAGCAAACGAAACGGCTCACAAAAAGACTACAAAGAAAAACATTGAAAAGAATCCTGTAGTCCGTTCCGATCTAAACCTAAACTGTTTTATTTCTTTTTCGCCGCTACATCCTGTATATGGACGTTGACACTCTCGGTCTAATCCGTGCGTTTGTCGACTTCGCAAAAAGCTTCGTATATGGAGCACTTCTGTGCTTGAGATAAGGTTGAGATTGCTTTGAAAGGTTCAGTGTGTAGTGTAGTTTAATGTATGTGTGAGAGACAAGTGTGACGGAATTAAAAACACGGGATTTTCGCTAAGAGATGCGATGGTGGGGTGGGGAGGGGTGTTATAAAGTGAGGAGCTGTTATTGTTTACATTTAATAGTGTTTTAAGCTTAGGTATACGATGTATTGGATCGACGAGAGATAGAGAAGGTATTTTAAGGTGGTGCGTTAAAATATGAAAACGCTTGTTCATTTCATTTTAACAAAATTGACTTGACCTCATATGTTCTCGATTCCTAATCCTTGGGCTGACGACAGGAAAGAAGAAGAAGCGTGGCGCGGCGCTCAAAGGGTTAAATAAAAAAAAATGAAACTACCTTATGTAATATCACGTGAAACAGAATAGGATGAGATCACTTTAGTACTTCATTTTATACAGCTGTCTACACTAGGTAGTTTTGATCAATAACAATCCTGAAAGCTGCATACCTATATTAAATATTTTTATTTCGAAAGGGTGAACAATAAACTTTTTGGATCTTTTTATTTAAAATGCGATTCAGATAAAGATAATTTATTTATCAAAAAAACGTAAGACATCAGTTTTTATAAATAAATAAATAAAAATCATTTATTTCAGGCACTAATAGTCCCATATTGTAGTACTACTACTACTAAATAAATTAAATTATTAATAATTAATTAAACTATAAATAATTAATTAATTAATTAATGTCAATAGTTAAAGGGGTAACAGAGTGTTTTTGTCATTATAAAGTTGTTCATTTACATATATTAGTTGAAACACAGTCGATACAATATCATTTTTACATACTTGGAGTCTCTTGTGAAAGGAGGCTCTCATTCTTCGCATGACGGCGAAAAAGTCGTCAACCCTGTAGTAGGCGAACATACCAGATGCACTACACCGCCAAGGTAGGCCCAGCATGGCTCTGAATGCATTGTTGTATTGTACTCGAAGAGTACTGAAAGTACTTCTCCTGTAGGACGCCCAGAGCTGGGCGGTGTAGAACGCCTGGCAGTACGCCTTATACAGAGTAATCTTTACTTGCATTGAAGTATGAGCGAAGCGTCTAGCGAGCATGTTACTCTTCATAGCTAGGACCCTGCGTTCTCTGTCTAGATCATCATCATCATTTAGGTATTCGGTAAGTATGTGACCTAAGTACTTAAATTTTGTAACAATTTTTAGGCAAAAATCGTTTAATTTTATTGGTGGAATATTCTTCGGGCCCTTATCATATTTGAAAACCATAACTTCGGATTTGTTTACATTATAAATGAGACAGTGTTTAGAGCAGGGTTCGCATGATATATATCAATTGATATATATCGGATATATATCATGATATATATCAATTGATATTTATGCTTGATATATATCAATATTGATATTTATATTTTCCTAACTTCTAAGAGCTGCTTCTTACGAATGAATGTGCCAAATGCAAAGAATAAAGATATGATTATCACAATAATAAATAAATGAGTTTAGTTTAATTAACTATCTTCAAATTTGCAAAAATAAAATATACATTTTAGATTCAGTTATTTCGAAAAAACATATCAGAGTATAAAATTTGAATGTTATTTTAATAAAAATCTTCAAATTATCAAACATATACCTACATTTTAAATTAAGCTATTTCGAAAATCATGTATTAAAGTAAGAAATTGAAATTAGTATGTAATTCTGATAAATATCAAAAATATCAAAGATATCGAAAATATCGGATATATATCAAAAATATCTGATATTTTGATATTAATTATAAATATCGGATATTTTCGAACCCTGGTTTAGAGGCATATAGTTCACATATCTTAAGAAGTGTTCGTAGGCCGTTTATTGACGGGCTCAGCAGCGCCATGTCGTCGGCGTAGCTGACGTTGTTCAGGCAAACCCCTCCAACATGGCAGCCTATTCTGGTGCTGCTGAGCTCGCCGATAACATCGTTGATATATAGGTTAAACAGAATTGGAGATGTAAGACCACCCCCATTGTCAGTTTATACACGTCCGATACCTCGTCGCCCCATTTAACGTGATTAATTAAGTGATCATACCAAAATCTTAATAAGTTAATTATGTTACCAGGCACTTCAGTGGCCATAAGTTTGTCCCAGAGAATTTCATAATTTATTGTGTCAAAAGCCTTGGTTAAGTTGAGGAAACATGCGTATATAAATTTAATTCATTGGTTATCAAAAAAGTAAAACCACGCAAAATCAGATCAACCTCTCCATCTAATAAGATAGGCATTAGGATCCATGTTTGAAAACAACAGAATGGCGACCTTTTAAAATATTCACGTTTAGTTGTGGCGCGAGCACGATACCCGCCGCAGATTAAACTATTAACAAAACGCACGACACGCGTTCCAATTTCAAAAATTCGTATAACGGTCACGGTAAAACGGCGCCATGTTTTTTTTGTCGATATATTGGAGACATAGAGTAAAGGAAGGAAAGAACAACGGAGAAAGTATTGAAAATTCGAAATTAAATAGGTACAAATTTTACGTCGAATTAGTAAAAAAAAAAAGCACAAAGCAAAGCAATGTCAACTTAAATAAAATAAAACAAGATTTTGATTTTAACAACGGTTTTATATGAGAGACAAAAATGACATACTAATCGAAAAATACTTTATAACCGCTACGGCTTTTTTTGGCTAAACAATAATGTCACATCTTCTGGGCTTGAAATAAATGTGTTTCTACTGTAATATGTTTTGTTTAATGCCTGAGTAATACGAACAACCAAAAACACAATCTAAACAATTTACAATGAGTTCCCGTGTGTGGAGTATGGCCTAACCTTCCCGAGTTATGGGAAGAGACCCGTGCCCCTGCAGTGGGGACGTAATGGGTTGTTAACAGACAACTAAACCGTAAAACTAAAGCTTCCAAATATTAACTTCACGATTGTACGAACCTCCACAGTTCAACCAAAGAATAGATATATCGTAATTAATTACCTACTAACTACGCCTAGCGCCTACGACACGTCGTCGTCGTAGCAAAAAATAAAGTGTAATATTTGGTAGTCGTTAGAAAAACAAGTGTTATTACAAATTAAGTAGATATTTAAAGTAATTAAATTTACATATTATATCAAATTATCCCCATAACATAATTACAATTTAGCATTTTTCCTTCATTGTCCTTTCTGTCATAAAAAACATAGTAACAAAATTGAAATTTGTGACTTGTATAATATGTGAACTGTATAATTTAAGGATGTTAATAGCCTATTATATGCCAAAACATAATTTACCAGCGAACACATAGCCGTGCAGTCTACACAGTGATTAACTCGAATATAAGTGCGAGCCGGCAATTACGGAGCCCGGGCCATGAATTGCCGCAAATATTTAATAATAATTGCCTGGCTTTGTTTAACGGGGTGGCGACTCCCACTGCTGTGTGGTACGGTGGGCAAAATCATCATGAACATACGCTTTTACGCCACAAAGTACCTTACTTTCAAGGCCGGCATGTTTTTTTTTATGTGATAGGTGACAAACGAGCAGACGGATCACCTGATGGTAAGCGATTACCGCCGCCCATAGACACCTGCAACACCAGAGGAGTCACAAGTGCGTTGCCGGCCTTTGAAATGGGATGGGGGATGGGGGGATGGGGGGGGGGGGGAATTTGGGCCTCTGGTACCCTCACTCACTCGGCGAAACTGGTTTTCTGTGAGGCTCTGGTATCACTCCGGTCGAGCCGGCCCATTCGCGCCGAAGCTTGGCTCTCCCACGGTATGAAGAAATGTTGCACGGATGTTGCACGTATCAACGACATCATCATCATCAACCAATTTAAGATTTTATTTAAAAAATGTGTTAAAGCTAGTTTCTTTTGGGCTCGACGTTTCTTCTCGCTTCGCAAACACTTCCCGAAACGTTGAGTGTACAGTACATTGTACACGTCCCGCGTGGTAGGGACTTTGTGCTAGGTAGAGAAAAAAATATTGATGAAAGCATGTGTAAAAGCATCTACTTAAATAAAAAACATTTTGAGTTTGAGTTTGAATGGCGTCCAATGCTGAATAAAGGCTTCCCCAAAATTTCAGCCAATGGTTATGATATGATATATATTATGATAAGTCCTGGAATAAGTTACTAACACGAATTGATCCCTCTGTTGGTCGAATAAATAAATTTTATTATTATTAATGACCAGTTTTATGTCTCCCGCATCCAGCGACTTCCCACAACCTTCACCAGGTCATCGGTCCAACGAGTACGCTAGGTCTTCCAGTGCACACTCGCCATCATTTAATATCTGTTCTACGAGCTTTATGCCTCGGCCAATGCCGCTTCAGTTAAGCGATTCAAACGTCGCAGATGTGGAAGTTTAATGAGAAAATCACATATTATTGCTCAAGAACTACACAACCTCATTCCCATCGATCTCTTTGTATTTGACGTTCCACCTACCCGAACGAAATACTTTCTTTCCTCATTTATTACGCGGACTGCGTCTGTCTGTTCAAGGCGAGAGTAAATAGGCATCATTTAAGCTTGCGTGTATACCATACAAATTCATATTCTTTATTTGCATGTCACATGGTAAATAAAAGATGTTACAAAGGTACTCGACTACATCGTCATTTTCAGCAAAGTTCCTGGTGTAATTCACCGGAGCATTAGATATTTTTACAAGATATAATTGACAACACCGAACACGTTAAAAAACCGACTTCAATCGTAACAACTACCATTTTGCAATGATTTTTTAGTTTTTATTTATTTTTTCAAAAAGCACTGAATCAATTTTGATAAAATTTATATGGGACCACCTCTGAAGTACCTACCAAACAAAAAAAGAATCATCAAAATCAATCCATAACTGGCGGAATAATCGCGAAACAAACACAAAAATAACATACACTCGAATTGAGAACCTCCTCCTTTTTTGAAGTCCGTTCCGTTCCGTTCCGGTGGCTCACTGACCAGAAGTTCTTCTGCAGGGGCGTTGAGGTCAGAGCATAAGGGATCATGGGCGAAGTTGTAACACGGTTAAAAATGTGGTCTATGTCACTTTCCACCCACATCACTAATTTTTGTACAAAAATCATATCGATCCGTTGCTTCGTTGCGACGTGAAATAAGACAAGCTGACTTTTTAAAAACTCTTCCGCTTTACATGGCTCTAAAACAAGAAAAGTTGAAAATTGGTAAACCCACAGGTAATTAATATAATTAAAATTGAAATGCAAAAGGTGTTTGTGATATTATTTTGGGAAGTTGTCAACGTAGAATGTAGGTATAATTTTAACGGACGTTTCGGGAATTGATTATTGGGTACTGAAAAGTACTTCAAAGGTCAAAGTGTAGATTCCAATCAGGATAAATGATATTAAATAATATAGAATTTAATTCACGAGCGACTTTTTCATTATAATTTTATTTTAATGGTTAATAAGTCTTACCGAAGCAAGACATTCAAAAATAATCTATAGACTCATTTGAGTGTTCCCCTCCACGGAAATCTTTAGTAAAAGGCGAAAGATTTATGCGTTTTGAAGGGAAACCAGAGTTACCAACAGACTGTCATGGGCGAGACGTGATGATCTGCGCGAGAATGTTATTGGCGCGTTGTAGATATGTTGCAAAACCTGAGCAGCGCCATCTGGCGTGATCTACTAGAACTATTATTTTAAGCAAGTCAAGCTGCTTACAATTAGTGTCTGCTTAAGATTTATAATATGTTTTTAATTACTTTATTTCCGTGAACTGAAATTGGTAACTTTATGCAGAAAATAAATACATAGTTAACCTAACGGTATTAATATACAATGTATATTATATGTCCATTTCATCGTGACCGCCTAATTTAAGTAAAACAACAACAGAATTTGTTTGAAGTGCAAGATAACATACGATACCAGGTTCTTAACTTTCCTTTAAATCGTATAGGTTAATAATAATAAGTATTCCTTTATGCCGATGGTATCAGGGCCACATTTAAGCCAGTAATGACGGCGTCGTTTGCGCAGTGAGTTATAATTGGCGCGATAACAGCACGCACGGCTCCGAGCTAGATAGCCTATTGTTGGTGTGACCCGACCTATGAACGTGTCAGCTATGTATAGGCCAATAGGACCAAATAGGACCTTTACGAGTTATATTTTATTCTGGCCAGATACAACTTTCGTCTCTGTTATTGCTTGAGGTGGCGAAATACTGATAGTTTACCAAATGAAAAGTGGCTATCGACGCATATGAGCCACGAGGCCCAGAGGTATAAGGTCGAGGTATAAGGTCTAAAAAAGCAGGTGAAAATATTTATACTGAAGTTTCTACTCATGAAACTGGATTTTCCCAGACGAACACATTATGGCAAATCGCAAAAAAAAAACTGTATTCATACTGATTTTATTGGCAATATAATAATATTGGCGATATTGGCTGATTAATTGTTCACATTTCCAGACGTCCCGAATTTTAGTTCCGTCCCGACAAAAGTAGCTCATTTTCAGAAGTAGAAGAAACGCTGTGAAGTTTCGACCTGTGATAAAAAAGCCCTGCTGTATAATTGAATGCTCTTCTCAACACTATAAAAAAGAGCATCATATAACAATCAAGTATTCAATTTAATCCTTCACAGCAACAAAAGTCGAGCATAATTTATAATCCTACACTTACAGGTGTTCTTTTGAGTTCGCCCCATACAAAACACCACCAAGACCCACCCTATTTACCGGCGCGTGCTCACACGTGCTAATGATGTTAATGCCACACGTGCATCGCATCAGAAAAGACGATCATGCAGCACTATGCCCAGGTGAACCTTATGACGACTACAGTGACACCTGTCAAATTCATAAAATTAGTATTTAATTATTATGTGATATTTTTAACATTGAGCGTCTTTCTCTTTTCTTTTGCTTTTCGGTACGGTAAGGGTATCTCGTTCTAACGGATTTTTCAGTTTGGAATAGATGTATGTATGTGTGTATTAGTAAATTAAAGCCAACAGTAAAATTTATTTAAACATTATACTTTACAGCTACATTACGTTAATGTTTGCCCTGGGTGGGGATCGAAGTTCGAACCCACGACTCTCGGATCGGTAGTCAGGAGCACTAACCACTAAGCCACCGAGTCAGTCAAAGTCAAATTAATTGATCAAATAAGTACAACAAAAAGTAAAAAATGGTAAAATAAAAAGTATAAAAACCAATATAACCATTCAAAAGCGACTTCAAGCGATGAAACATTTAGTCAGTTTATGGTTTTATTTAACGATTTTATTTTCTTTTCAGAGCAACTCGATGTCTATATTTTCGTCATGAAAGTTCCACACTGGTTGCCTAGCAACGCGGCTAATTGGCGCAATCGGTGCACGGATTATGCATGTGCGAGTGACGCCCGAAATTGTATGAGAGAATGATTCTCGCTAACAATTAGAACAACTGAATACTTGTAGGTACTACATGAATACGAATTTTAAGGGGTTACGCAAAATCAAGTACTTATAGAATACAGGAAAAATATAGAAAAAATCCGATCTACAATTATTATTTTCAGTTTCCCGTACAAATTCTTCTTTATTCAGATTTAGTACGTGAAACTGAAAAATATATTACATCGGATTTTTTGAATATTTTTCCTGTATATTTGATTCCATTTTTTAATATCATGTAGGTATAGTTTGAAGTTTAAAATAAGTCTCACCATTTATTATGTTTTGTAATAACACCCGTACGACGTACGTAAGCATTTCCCAAAGATTAAAAAAAAACGCTATTACCCACTTAATCTGGAACTTTACTTTCACCTTATTATTTATCCAAACAAACGCTAAGTTTGATTAAGGCCCCTAATTTAGTTTTACCCCCAAAACGGGGTCCCGAATAGGCTAATCTTTCCAATGCTAATATTAATAGGGCTCGCACAAGACAAACGTGTTTAGAAATGAAACAAATAAGACTACACCTAGCTACTTATCAACCTACGGGCTACGGACCCGAGTGCTTCACTATGGAGCTATTACGTGTAGCGATGGCGATCGGGGAACTTGATAGAGACCGTTTAAGTTGCGCGACAGACGGAACTTGCTATCATTATCAGAATAAATGTCTCTGTTTCATTAATATTAACTTATTATACCTAACCTTATCCGATGAGAAGTAAGACATATATAGGGTGTTAAAAAAGTGTGTTTGAGATCTTAAGAGGTTACTCAGAATCACACATCATATGAACAATGTTGTTCCCATCTCCCGTCTAACTTCAAAAGCATTTCCACAGTGTTATTTCATCGTATAGTTTATCGCGATTATCTCGAAAATGACGGCACGGATTGGAGTACTAGTATTACGAAGAAAAGACTTCAACGAGCGATGCAGCATTCGTTGATGTCTTCTGTATGGCCGACACGTTTCACATTATCTATGTTAATGAATAACACACAGAAATAAAACAATTAAAGTAATAAAATAATAATTGAAGAATGACTTCAAATGAATTCGTTTAGGTATACTTCACTATAACTTTTTGTAAGTTACCTTTTTGATTATTTTTTTTCGATTTTATTTTTAGTCAGATTTTTAGTCAAACCTTTATTTTCATATTTTGGATTACTCGACGGCTCATTGGTTAGCGCACCTGACTACTAATCCGAGCAAAGCAAACATTTTTGTCATGAGCAATTTTATTTCTCTATGTCTTGGTATATTAAATACATATATTATATTGTAATACAAAGTAATGCGCATCATTACACGAAATAAACGCTGTTACAGCCTTGCTAGTTAACTTATCAGTTATCTTCACCAAGTTAATGGCGATGGTGGTGCATGGGACGCGCAAGGGATAATTACCACATTTGTACCTCTGCTCGGAGGAGGCAATTGGGAATTGGTACCTACCTTCCACCCAGAGGGACAGCTAAGAAATAAACTTTTGGGTCAACAATGGTGTCGATTCGGTGTTTACGATTAAACTTATTTGACAGGACTAAATTTAAGTGGCCTGTCCTTGTCTTTTCGATATAGAAAGAAAAAGACAGAGCACCTAAATTAAGTTTGATCTTGTCAAATAAGTTTAATCGTGAAAACAGAATGGACACCAATGTAACCAAATAGTCGGTTTTGGAAACAATAAAAAATGTGGAAATCATCGATATTTAATATGGAATGGAGGTACATTTACGTATCGAACATCGATTGTTTTCTATTTTCTATTCTTAGCAATGACAGTCCTCAAGTGAAGCCATAGAGGTACTTGGCCATCTTCTTTGAATGTTTTTGATCCAAGTGGGTTTCGGTGAATGTTTATTTTAGATTTTGCCTTCCATACGACTCCTCCCAAGAGTTCCGTTAGTTTAGCCTATGCTCTGTGATGTAGAGCAGTTACTGAACATCATCAGAATACCAATATTTGAGATGGCCAGGAAATCTCAGAACTTCTTTTTATTAGACATTATCATCGGGATTCCTGTAATATAAGAAATGCTGATATCATTATTTTTTCTATTATTACCATTACAGAGAAGGTGATTTCAGAAGCTCAGGAACTAATACAAATTAACTTCTCCATTTTTAAACGTGAACAAATAACAAATGAGCTATTTAAACACAAAGATGCTAGGTAGAGGTCTACCTCCTTACAACATATTACCACCTCGTAAAGTATGGAGGTGAAAACCCCGCCCGCCGAGATTGCCTCATTAATTTAACAGCAGGCAACACTTAGCCTGACATGGCAACATTTGCGCAAATGAACTGGCGGGAACGTCTTACTAAATTACATTCTGGATTTGAAACTGTGTGAACCTTGCTTCTATATGAATACGGTTCAATTTTGCATTTCAATGGGGTTGTTAAATTGTCTATGCTTTTGTGAGCTTGAAGTTTCTCAAGCAGGTAAATTCATAGACGTTTTAGTAAAGTAATAGTCTTTGTTAATTAGCATTAAAATTTAAATATGTAAATGGTAGAATAAGCCTTTATTTGGTGTGATTACATGACTTGAATTGGAAGATTTTGTAGTAAATAAGTTGGAACACTTTATCATCGTGTAATCTCTTAAACCAAAAAGTTTATGTGAAGTATTTTTTTTATTTAATGACATGATTAAAAATAATGTCTCGAATTTTAGCAGACAATTTATCAGGATTTACTTCATTCATAACGATTGCACTGTCAAAGAAATGTTAAGGGTTCTAGTTTAAAGTAGATGATTAATTGATTTTACTTATGCAGTTAGAAACTGTCATTCAGAAGGTGACCTGCGAACTAATTGAAGGGATTACAAACAGTGGTTACAAAAATAGGGTTGTCCTGTTAAATGATTACGAATTCAAACAGTAGGTTAAAATCATTTATATGGTTTAGCCTTTTCAATTATTATTTTTAAATTACTAATGTATTGTACTTTACACTGATGAGAATATACTCTATATTACGAGTAATTTTTTCCAACTCGCATTTTACGACTTGATAGAAGGACAGTCCTCCGAGTTAACTTCGCATTTCACTGCATTTTATAAGGCATGAATTTAAGTCGCATTATAAGTACAAATTCACAGCTATACTTTTTTCGCGCTTTGTGCGTCCTGGCATATAAGATCTAATAAAATCGGCTGAAACTAACTGAACTGAGGCTTCTACTCTACTCATGGAACTAAAAAAACGAGGGAGCGAGGAACCCATAATCAATTTGCGATTTTTTTTCGACCTTTCGAGTAAGTCGTTCGCCTGATCACCCAACTTACCTATGGATAATCAACATTTTCTCAAATATTATACTTAGTACTTAACAAATTTTGGAAAAAAGTATTTTCTTAGTGCATGCTTATCCTTAAAAGACGATAATCAAAATCACAATAAACAACACCTACCTAATAAACATTTCATAATCATAATAAACTTAATGTTATAACTTTCGTGTAACAGTGCTCGAATCAAATGCAATCTCCTTGCACGATCTGGCTCGTAATTTAGTGGCTTTTGTTACGAAATAGACTGGGGTTGGCTGTTCATATCCGAAAATATCCGAACACGAAATTGCGAACCTATTTTATATAGGTGATATAAACTATATCTTTTCTTCCTGACTGTACCAACTTCCTTAATTAACTCATATCACTACGGTTAGATAAAAAAATTATAAAAAATGGTATACAAAAAATAAATAAACAGAATTTCTATATCTAAGGTGTCCATCCTCCACACACACCTTCATTAGCACTCTTGCTAGTAAAATAAATAAATAAAATAAAATAAATTTATTTGATTTGAATAAATAAATAAAATAAAATAGATAGAACATTGAATTAGGTTTACTTTTATTTTAAATAATATATAACTATAGTTACTTAGAAACTAAGATTTTAATATCGGAGAACAGACTACATATTTACTGTTTCGTTATACTAATTGTCTAATATCCATATCCAATTTAATTTGCGGGTACTAAACTTTATAACATCACTACCATAAAACAGCGCAAGCGATACCCCGGCGCGCGGCGATTCCTCGGAGACCATGCGCGGGATTCGAACCCGGTGCCTATTAACAGTAATGACAGGCGTTTACAGCCCATCCATATGGCGTTGCGTTTTGTTCTGCGGCGCGGAGGGTGACATAAGGGATGTTTGTTATTGTTCGCGCGATAAGATTAGCTTAATTGAGTGTTCTTTTAATTTACTGCTGTTGTGTATAGTTAGTGAGAGGTTCTATTCTATTCTATTTTTCTATTTGGCATTCCACATCTCATATCGAGCGTGATTTTGCCAATGTCAAGTGAAAAATGGGAGAAACTTCAATAAAAAAAAAATGGCGAAACACCAATGTCAAGTGAAAGACGTGGCTCTAAGGGTGATGGGTACCTTAAAGACGCTCCACGTGGTGGTTTGTTGTTGGAACTCGGAAAACGGAGCTGTCTCCCGAGTTAATCCTCTTCTTATGACTGCTTATCACTGAATCGGAATCATAGCTATTTTCCAATCACAAAAATAACGTTGAGACTACTTTAAAACGGAAATAATTAAAAAAATTAACTCAGCAGACGTGTGCTCGGTACAAGTCCCGGCAACCAACCTAGTAAGAGATCGTGGCAGAGATGTGGATTTTGACAGTTGACCGCTAGTCATTTTGAGTTAGTTTCAACCCAGCGAGAGACTCATGCAAATGGGGATGAAATACGTTGTTATCGCTTCTTGCTCTCTCTTTTACAGAATAAGACGTATTTTTGATAGGGAATCCAAAAAACAATCTTAATTTCTTCTCGCTTCCCAAACACTTCCCGAAACGTTGAGTGTACAAGTTCCGCGTGGACTTTGTACTAAGTAGGAAAAAAAATGACGATTTAAATGTATGTGTAAAGCATCTATTTCAATAAAAAACATTTCGAGTTTTAAAAAAATAAAATTAGTTCGTCTATAATTGACCACGCTGAATACGTTAAAAACAACCGACTTCAATCGCAACAACTCCAATTTTGCAATGTTTTTGTTGATTTTCTCAAAAACCGCTGAATCAATTTCGATAAAATTTATATGGGACCACCTGTGAAGTATACCCTTTCAAACAAAAAAAGAATTTTCGAAATCGGTTCAGGCGTCTTCGAGTAATCGGTGAACATACATAAAAAAAAAAAAAAAAAAAAAGATTACGACGAATTGAGAACTTCCTCCTTTTTTTGAAGTCGGTTGAAAACGTTCTAGACCTCCGTTTTGCTAATACTTTGGTTGAAGGTTTCAAATGGTGCGAGTACATAGGAAGTTTGTACTAATAGAAAAAAAAACTATTTAAAACAATGTAGTTTCTTTAAAAAAATAACACGTTGACTAAGTAAAAGTTCTAATAAGTTTGCAGCATAACATACTTTTAAAACCTTTTATCTATTCCAAATCTCAATCTTAACCCTACGGAGCACTCAAAAACCTCAGCAAACACTATTTTTATCCAATTTGAATCTACCACCATTATAGGGACACCGGTGTTAGTTATCTACAAATCTCTATGCAGATCTCCGAATATTACTTACTTGTAACTCAAGGAAGTAAAGTCTGATTTCGAATAAAAATATTGTATTGGACTGTGAATTATCTTGGTAGGGGAGTCAATCAGTTTAGGAGAGTGTTTGGTCAAGTGAGAACCCTTTGCTGGGGATATATCGGTAAAAGGAGCTGAAGATTGGGTTTCGATATTTCTGGATGTTGACTTGAAGGTATATAGGTTTCTAAACTTTTTTATCCACAATTTTATGTACTTAGTTTTAACTGCATAGAGGTATACAGGGTGAGTTTAAATTAGTTCTTGATACGAAAGGGTATGCATGTGCTCATGATAACGAACAACTTTCCCTAAGGAACCCATAGTCAAATTGCAAAAAAAAATTTGGAGTCTCCATACAAATCGAGAAACTGACTGGCCAAATTAGTATGAAGAGTCCAAAAATTTTTTTGCGATTTGACTATTGCATTCTTAGGGAAAGTTGTTTGTTATCATGAGCACATGCATACCCTTTTGTATCAAGAACTAATTTAAACTCACCCTATATAGTTTGATGAGTTACTCTCACGTTATTATATTATATTTTAAATGTACATCAAAAGAAACATTTTATTTTTACGAAGACCAATGTAATTAAGGATGTTAAATGAAATAAAAAAAAAAAAAACAAGAAAAGGACATTGACCATCTATGTATGCAAGTTGGACCAAGTGTTGCCCAGAATGAACACATAGTGCATTTAGTTCGAAACGGCTTAACAATCCATAGTTAGTAATACCACTACCAGTCAAAACCATGCATACTATGTTTTTTTGTAGTCTCGTGCAACTAAAAGTATACAGCCAAGTAGTGCAAGTAGTGTAGATGGCACGGCCATCCTGTATACTGAAAGAAAAAAGCCCGCAAAGTATTATACAGGGTTATTTTTGGACGCAAAAAGTTTTTTGGACCTTTCATACTAAGATCACGTGATCGGCCTATTTTTTATGGAGATGCCCAAAATTTTTTCGCGAATTGACCATTGGATATTTGGGGAAAGTTGCTCAGTTTCATGAGTAGAAGTCACTGTGAAGTTTTGGTGGGGGGTCCAAAAATAACCCTGTATATGAGGAGCCGGCGAACAAACGCGGACTTGTCCGATAAATGTTTTTTTACAGGAGGGGTAAAAATTTTAAACAAACAAATAGAGTCTAGTCACAGTTCTGATTTTTAGTACATGCAAGCTTCAATAAAGTACGAACATGTATCCGTTTCATGTTCATCAAAAAACTGAATGTTTTTTTTTTTTTATGGACAAGTCGGATTTGTTTTGTTGCGTGGATAAGTCCGCGTTTGTTCGCCGGCTCCTCATATGCAGTTTCAATATACTTTGCGGCTTCCTTTTTTATGAGGGCTGTATACTTCTAGGTGTACTGGACTGTACCTGTGTTTAAATCAGTTATGTGAACGACTGAACCACACAAGCCGAACAGAGCCACTACCGCCTTCTATCTGTTCTACTCTACCTAACATCCTGTACCTAGTTCAAGCCGTGTCCCAAGAGCCGCTCTTAAGTCGCGACTCAGCGGCAACCTCTCGCGGGCTTGAATAAAACATGCCGACACACCGTGTGAGTCTAATGCACTCATCAATAATTGCTGTAGTCGCAGTCGTGTAGACGCCACCTTATAGCATCAGAGTTCCAGCTGTTAAAACTACCGCCAGCTAGTACTATTGTAATAAAGTAGTGATTCAGACTGTAAGCTCTTAAAACTACTGCCATCTAGTAGCTAAATCAGGGCAAATAGCGTAAAAAATGATTGACTTATCTCCATCGATATCTTACGTATTTATTAAGGTAATCAGCTCATCGATCAGCAAAATATGGCAAGTGCATAGAAATGGCAAGTGAAATTTCGCGATTTTATGGGTTTATTGGGCAAAGTTGTTCAGTTTTATGATTAAAGACCTAAAGGCGCCTAATATTACGATATTTATTACGTTATTACCTATAACGTATCTTTAAAAACAAAATAAGTAAAGTACACGTTAACTGGGGTTTCAACTCTCATATTAAACTGATTTTGTTCTTGCTAAAATATTTCTTTTTTTGGACGCTCTATAAAAATATTGCCAAACAGTAAATCAATCTGCATGAAGAGTCCAAAATTTCTTTTTGCATCTATTTTGTCACACCTATACATAACTTATGATACTCACAACAGTGAACGATTAAAATTAACAAAAAACAAAAAGCATTTTAAATTCAGAGATTAGAATCTTGTCGTCAAGCACTCAATGCCTAATCCGCGTGCAAGTTTGCCGTGCGACTAAACCCGCCGCGGCCGCCGGCGACAAAAAAGGGGCTACGGTAAGTCGCCATAACTTCACAGTTTCATACGCTTTGCGACCGGGGTTGGGCATAAACCACGTGGATACGGTAGCAGACCAAATGTTAACGTTAAATTAACAACAGATAGGCTGTTGTAATAATATCATCCCCACTACTGGAGCACAGATTTCCTCTCATATCTTAAGGAAGGTGAGGTTACACTCCACACACGGGGGCCAAGTCAGGATTGTTTTAAGGTTGGTGGACTAGGACTAGGTATCAGAACTATTCAAACTATGCGACTACCATCAAGTAATAGGAATCAGGATAGGGGGGTACTTACCAAAACTTCACCGTTTTGTAAGCATTGTACACTGACCCTCAGAGATATCTGAACCCCTACTAAAGCCTCGTGATACATGGTGTATTACGGAGAGGTTCAGATATCTTTGTGGTTGTCTGTACTTTATTTGTAAATAATTATGTGCCTATTATAAAAAACTTACGAAACTTATGGATGGACCCTAATCACAAATCAAAACGGCGATCCGTCGTCCCTCTTCAATATATCAAATTTGAGTGAGACAGCTTGCAAATAGAAAATAATATCAGGACCGCACTCGCGCGTGTAGCGTGTAGCATACGACTCAACTTGACCGGATTTAGCGCGCCCCGTAATGGAGTTTTAAACACTGCAAATTAAAAGCTCTGCGAATTTGGACCGTTACATTAATTGGTTTTAGAAACAAGGTTGGCAGTTTTGTTGTTTTGGCATAATGGATAACCGTTCTTAGCCGTAAAACCTCCGTGACAGCTATGAAACGTATATAACTTTGCAGCGTAATACTCTTATGTCCCAGTACAATTCACAGTGCTAAAAACCCTGTAAGGAGGAATTAATAAAGTAATTTTTATATATTTCCCAGTCTTAATTAAATTAACCATTGCATGCTTACCATTGGTACCATTTTTCATATACACAATTGGTAGGCCCTCGGCATTTTCTTTAAATAAATTTCATTTAAAATGACTTAATCGTTACTATATCACAAATGTGAAAGTGAGTTTGTTTGTTGGTTTATCCGTGTTGCACGTGGCAGCGGGGTAAACAGTCGGCATGATTTTTTTGCGATAATTGACAGGTTACATTTTAATCCTGTAAAAATATCGAGTTTTCTCGGGATTTAACCGCAAACCAATACACCTCAACAAATTTTATTGTTTGTTTCTTTTTTAAGGATAACATAGGATAGTTTTATTCCAAAAAAACTCAGTTCTGTGGTCGATAAAAACGATATTTAAGCTGGGGAGCCGCGAGCAAGAACTTGTCTACGATAATATCGAAAAATAAAACAATTTGTAGTTTGCATGGATAATTATTTGCTCGATTGTTTTGTACTTGCCCTTCCGCTTGACGGAGAATGGATAGTCACTCTGTATCTGTAGGTACACATTATTTTGGCATCCTATATTGTTCGCGTTTATTGTAGCTCTATGCCTTTCAGAGAAATTGGTTCAGAAGTTTCTGCATGAGAGCATTTAATTTTCATACTGCATTTATTTGAAAACAAATGAACACACTTTTGCATCTGATAAGATTGTATGAATAGTGTCAGAATCCGCGTAAAATTAACCTGACACATTTAAAAACGGCTACCTAGATAGTGCGGCGCTGGCGGTACTGGCTGCGCTGAGAACTTCCAAATTGGCCGGGAATAACAATGTTATTTTTCCGGCAGCGCACTGCCGCAGCCGCCGCAAAAGAAACAAGTGCTAACTTAGGTAGCAGGGGCGCGTGGAGGCAAGTCTGATGTTGGAGGAACTATATAGCTAGGAGGAGCAATTATAGCTAGGTAGTAACAACTTACAGTGCCATATACTGGAAGAAAAAAAAGACAACGTAACTACAACAATACGTAAAGTTGCGAGTACTACTTCAGTGTTTTATGAAGGTCCTCTTATTCAAACAGGCTTGTTAAAATCGATTGCCCAAAAATCGATTCAAGCAAGATCTAGGCGTACAGGTTGTACTTTATATGTACATGCTTACTTATGAAAGTATAAGAGCAGTAAGTTACTTAATATATTAGTTACAAGTACAAGTAATAAACCAAACTTCACAATTACAGCATGAAATAACTTATTTTAAGTGTCGCTTAAAAATTGAAAGAGGAACGTTTTCTCCTGTAGCCTGTACCCAGGTCTACAGCAACTCCGGTACAATAGGACGGGTGCTCGTTACCATTCATGATTCACAAGGAAAACTCTTCGTACGTTTTCCCATTACAAATTTTATAAGGTTTTTATTGCGTCGACGCGAGTTCCCGCCAAAAGTTCGCGCGCTGCGGCGTTTGACAGCTCACGGGGCGGGAAAACTGCGTGTCGCGTTCAGGAATCGTTCTTTTGTTAAATAATTCAAAATGGTTGGCATGAGAATTTCTCCACTGGGAAATATTCGTGTGCTGTATTTTAAATTCAAAATAAA
This sequence comes from Coleophora deauratella, assembly GCA_958295455.1. Lineage (NCBI taxonomy): Eukaryota > Metazoa > Arthropoda > Insecta > Lepidoptera > Coleophoridae > Coleophora > Coleophora deauratella. Next base: position 8,580,501 of record OY282410.1, on the reverse strand, counting down.
ATATCTACCTATGTACTTCGTTAAATTTACAATAGTTCGTTAATTTTATTATATATAAACAATACAGGTTTAATAATATAAAAATTATATACAAAATGAGACCTTCTATTTTGACTTACTGTGCAAAGCAATAATTGACAACGCAGAATACGTTGAAAATAACCGACTTCAATCGCAACAACTCCAATTTTGCTATGTTTTTGTTGATTTTCTCAAAAACCGCTGAATCGATTTCGATAAAATTTATATGGGACCACCTGTACAGTATACCCTTTTAAACAAAAAAGAATTATCCAAATCGGTTCAGGCGTCTTGGAGTAATCGGTGAACATACATAAAAAAAAGATTCCGACGAATTGAGAACCTCCTCCTTTTTTTAAGTCGGTTAAAAAAGTTCGGCTCTTCAAATTCGTGACAAAATTATCTTCTCAGGGTTTCATAATAAGAAAAGTCTGTTGGAAAACCCGTGACACCCATTTCCCTGATTATGTACTTTGTGTTGATTCTTGCGGAAATCTAGAAAGTTTGAACAAGTTGTCCCCCGCGTTTTTGAGCAAATTCGTTTTTACTTTGAAAGAATTAGACTCGCTGGACTTAAATTTTTGATCTACTTTCTTGGATGTTGAACTTATTTTTTTTTTGTTTGTTATTTTTTCAATACGATAGTTCGTGGTATATCCGCTTCCATCCAGTGGGATTGGCAACTCTGTCAAAATAGCTGTCTATATTTATTTATGAAATAAAGCTTAAATAAATAAAACTTTTTCTACTCTGAGATACTGATCCTAGTGCATAAAACAAAGCAACTTGATTTCCTTTAACTTATTATTATTAGTTTTTTATGCATGAGTAGGTAACGTTGCAAAGATAATCATTCTATAAAAAACAGAGCTACTCTAACGCCATCTGCGTTGACTTTGTATCGACCGACCTCTTTTCTGGACATTTCACTTACTGTCATTTGAAACGTAACATGAAAAATAAATTACGAAATATTATTGACTGAATAGCTCTTTAATTGAAATTATTAAAGAACTTAATCAGTTTAATTTTCATTGCATTTTCAATTTTTAATTTATAAAAATTACCTAATAAGTACGCAAACTAGTAATTTGAACAGTGACGTCATCTTACAAAATTTCAAACATTTTTAGAACAAAATGCCGTTTTTGACATTTGATAAAAAGTAACTCAAATGACTAGCAGTCAACTACCGGATTGTGAATAAGTAACTGAGAACTCCTTATGACAATGGGGTTTATTGCAATTAATGGAACCTGCGCCAATTTTGGTTGTATAATATGATACTTACTTATTTAAATATTATGCTGAATCATGTCGTACGAAGCCAGCAGTCGACGGGGTCTATTAATTAAAGCGCTCTGTAAACGGAACTTTATCGCGTGCGGCCGCGGCACCCAATTAGAGCTCTGACACGGAGGTGGAGAGGCTTATTGGAGGAACTATTTTCATCATTTAAGTGTCATTCAAAAGTTACATCCGAATTATACAGGATATAACAAAATTGGTGTAGGACCCGTTAACTGGGGTTTCTACTCATCGCACTGAACAACTTTTGTTCCACGACTTTGCTCAAATCACATAAAACATGTTGGACATTTCAGACAAATTGATCATCGGGTCCTAAACCAATTTTGTTACACGCTGTATAGCACAGAACAGATAAAGAGCTGTCGAATTATTTCGTTACGTAGCCCAAATAGGAACCAAACGCTACGTACTACGAGTACACAGCGTAGCTCGCAGTAAGGCGTTCAACTTAAATACGTTAATTTTAAAATAATTTCATAGTTAACCAAGTATTTTGTTTTTAAACTAGTCATTGTTAGTTAAACATTCGCTGCTCCGATCCCACCGTCGCCATACAAGAGTCGAAGCTAAACTTTACGTCGTCGTAGCGCACCGAACACAAAAGTATTAAAAGTATTTTTGGGAGCATTGCTAATTTTTGTACAAATACCCACCTTTTATTTATGTTGCAGACTGTAGCTGTTTTCAGGGACGGGCGCCGACTTGATAAAAATTGGGAGGCTAGGGCGGAAAAAAAGTTGTTTATTTTCCAAATATTTTCTAACTAGCTTTCGCCCACGGCTTCGCTCGCGTAGATATCGTTTTTGTGATTATCTACTTACTTATCAATCATTAAGTAATTCTGTACACAGTAATAAATATATTCAGTTCTTTTACCTTGCGTTTCATACATTCAAAGTGAAATATTAGGGGGCTCAGACCCGCCGATAATGTCATTGGGCCCATCGGGCCCCCCAGGCCCTATGGAGTCGTCGCCAGTGGCTGTTTTATTTATATCAGTATATTATCTATACTTGAAGTTCCCACTCAGATGCGAATAATGAAGGAGCGAATCACGGAAGTGCAAAACATTTTTATAGCGAATACCTGAAGCTCGACAGTACTTATGATCAAAATTGGCTTTTTTACCATTTTGCATTCCCTCACTGCCAAAGCCACTTGCTTTTTTTTGTTAATTTCATTTCACCCTCTTGATAAACACTGCCTCCTACACAGAAAAAAAATATTTTCCTGGCTGGCGACAAAATGGCGATTCGCGCCAAAAATGATGCGGCTTAACTGCTGCTAGTAATTTTGACAAACGAGCGCGGCCACGGGCGACTGGACTGTGATCGATTACCCCATTACGGGGTGTTTTCGTGCGATTTGAGATACCGCCATTTTGTTGGGTCACTGATTTAATTGGCTAACCCTTAAACCTTGGATATGTTTAATTACTTTAGCATTAGGTATGTAGTTTTAAAAAAAATATAGTAAATATACGACATTATTTTGGTCGACAATCCGCTTTACAGGGGTGATAAGGGGGTGATTAGTATTATGATACGAATACCAAAAACATAAAGGTATTATAATAATTTCTTTTCTGATATTATCTGGAATTTTCATTTTAATCGATCAATCAGGCATAAAAATTTCATCCGATTTGTGTGATGTTTGATGTTGTATGATATATTTTGGGATATAGATTTTTTATCAGTAACTTCCCGAAAATATTTATTAAAATAATCATTCAGTAATGTATTTAATGTACCGAATGTGCTACAAAAATAAAATGTTTATTCTTCTTAAATCAAAAATATATTTTCCTAAAAATTAAAAAGCATCCCAGAAACTCCTAGCAAAGGTGCAAGTATCCGTTGTTATTTGTCATATCTCGTTCATCGTAGGAAGGTACCGGTTCCGGAGTTTTGCTAAACACGGTCGGTGTTCGCGATAACCGCAGTCAACCCTCCACAATGCGATCCGGCACTCAATAAAAGATGATAACACATGAAATATGAACTGACGATACCCTACCGTACCGAAACACCCAAAAATCTAATGTAGACTGTCAAAAAACCTCCGCAAGACACAAATTCAACCACCTTCTGGTAGCAGATACGTTGTTATAAATTTAGAGTATATGTTAGCATAATAAACGAGGGCCGGCGAAAACAAACCGCAATCTCTCAACGTACAGCCAAATTTCGCAAAGAAAACACAGCAAAGTTACAACGTTTCGGAACGCAGCGTCAACGGCGCGAAACAAAAGCGCGGGAACCGGCGCCATTGGTGGAGGAGGTAGGCGGGAGTGTGGATAATATGGCGGAAATATTACCAAGGAGGTTTCGTTACAACGAGGTGGGAAGAGGCAGGGTGGCCCCCGGAGAGGTTAATTACCTGCCGGCCGATAAGGCAACGCGGCCCGCTAATTACGTACTTATGGCGGACTGAAATTAAGTTATCGTTGGTGGGAAAGCGACGCTCACTTTGTTTGCGTTCCGTTTTACGGATAATATGTATTCTGCGGTGCTCAAGAGTAATGGAACAAAATTGGCGGCTATTCAGTTTTATCTTTTATGTGTAAGAAGGGCCGTTGTTGAGATAATGGAATCATTGTTCAAACGGAGGCTCTCGGGGCTCTTTTTAATCGTTTAGCTTAATTTTGCTCCGCTTTTTGTTATTCAAACAGTCTTGGCTTTCTTTATCTAAAAAGATTTCTTTTGACGTGAATTTATATTTGAGTAGCTCCTAGGTTTCTAAGGTAAGTTCAGTAACTTTTTACTATCTATAATAAGTTATTATAGATAGGTATCCATCCATTACCGTAGCATCTCTTTGTTGATTTATAAATAAACAAGTATGTAGGTGTGTATATTTATAAATAAGTAAAGCACTTTACAATTCAACCACGGCAAACAACACATCTGCCAGCTGAGCTTCTAAATAAAATGCAATAAAATAAAAAGATGCCACGACAAAACGTAGATGCTTATAAATCGGCCAGTATATCCTGAGACGTATTTTCATTTCAAATACAACACTGCCATGCAAATAGGGTCGCAAATGTGAGCTTCCGTGAATTTGCTAGGGGCATATTTAAGTTGGCAGGTTTATACATATTTACCACAAAAGCGGCTCAGGGAAAGATCTCAGGATCCGTGCCTCGGTTTTATTTTTCCAAGCTCTAAATGGAGTCGGTGGAGCATTTAAATAAGCCCCGACGGCTGAAGTATGGTAATGTTAGCAATACGCAGAAAGAAACCGCACCAAACGTTTCTATTCGTCGCCATTTTGAATCTTTGTTTTTGGTCCTTCGAGACTGATCGAATTATACGAAAACCGAATAATTTAGATAAATAATCTTGAACATTAAATGAATACTGAACGATAGGCAGAAAAACTACCTAATTAAATAAGTATATATTGTATTAAAGTTTTGTCTTGAGTAGATACCTAACTATACGAGATAACAAGTATGTTAAAATTGTACAGAACAGTAAATTTTACTTTAAATTTTAATTTAGCAGGTACAACAAATTATCGTTAAATATAATCTACTCGAACTTCGAAGCCACGTTAACTTAATGAGAAAACGCTGAACCGGAATCATGAATGAAACGCCCAAATCGTCGGCATACCACGCTCCCGCACAAAGTAAACATGCTTAGTGTATTTCCAGATTATTAATTACACTTTCAAAGTGACAATTAATTAGGAAAGTATTTGAAACATTTTAAGCGGCATTAAGAAAAATGGTTTACCATTTTATTCTTGTGAACTTCTACATATTATTATTATGCATTAGGGTTCCGTCCCTAAAAATTGATTTGACATAAATACAGGTTCCTTCTATAACTGAAAAAAAAAAGATTTCAATTTAAGAGAACCCATACCAAAAAAAAGCTTGTCATGTCACATTAATCTTGTATAAGAAATATTTATAAATATTTTTAGCTAACTGTGTATAGGTTCCTCAAGGAAGGCTGTTTTTAAACCTGAAATACTTACCTGAAAAATTAAGTATAAAAATATAATGAAAAGACAAAGAAAGGCATAAGAAAGGATAATAATTGCTAATAATAACTCTCTCTTTTTTGCACTCAATCCCAATTCAGCGAACGAAGTTTAACTTCAATATTTAATCTAATTATTTGCTGAAACCCGTGGAAATAGATATTTTAATGTCATTCATTAGTAAGCTAATAGAATAGCTAATAAATAAGAAATAAATTAGTAACTTTAATGAATAAATGGACAGTAGCTTACTTATGGTTTTCTTATGTCACCGCAGTGCCCTAAAACCAGTAGCTCACATGCGGAACGATCAAAGCTGCGGCAGACTGCGGTAACTTTTTGCTTCTTAATTAGATACAAATTATAGTACAAAAAGTGCCGCGCAGCACCCGTTCGTATCTACCGGAATGTGTGACGTCACGCCCATTGACTATGTTATATCCCGTGAGTTCGGGTCATATTAGGTATAACCAAGTGCATCTTATGATGACGAAAAAGACAGCTTGGATAAATGTGTTGAAATATAAGGTGCTACTTTATTAGTGCCCGATATTTTAGTCAGTGCTCCTACTCCTGATTCTGATCAACTTTCCCCAAGGAACCCATGGTCAAATCGCAAAAACATTTTTGGACTCTTCATACTAATTTGGCCGTTCGGCTGATCGATTTGTATGAAGAGTCCATAATTTTTTTTTGCGATTTGACTGTGGGTTCCTCGGGGAAAGTTGATCAGAATCAGGAGTAGAAGCACTGACTAAAATATCGGGCACTAATAAAGTAGCACCCTATATATTAGAGTTATTTTTAAAAGGATGTGAAACCGGAATTTAAGAAATGGAATTGCGAAATCTCGATTTTAAAATCTTCCTGTTAACTATTTTTATGGGTTTGACAGCTATCATTCTATCATTTGAAGAGCTTGTTTTATTCTATAAAAACCTTTATTGTAGGTAAGTACATAAATACGAAATACTTGTTCTACCTATAATTTCATTTTATGAACCCTTCAAGATTCTTCGCAAATCTGTAAAAGGAAGTACATTTTTCTACGAGAAACTCTACTCGCTTACCACACACAATAAACTTTTATGACTTAATTTCCTCCGCACATTTCTGTAACAGCCCCCGCCACTAAAACTAACGTTCGTCCGTTACGTTCCGTTTCACTTCGCGCCCGAGCGCTAGTGGTCCATCCCTTTCTAATAAGCACCAGCTTCCGTAAGTAAGTAGTAAATCTGTTGCATTTCGAGGCGTAGCGTAGCTAGTTGAGAAACGTCGACACCCGCTTTGATCATGTCGTCGGTGGAACGGAACGCTCCGTGTCAGTTGATTGAACGAACGCGAAGTTTGAACCAAATGTGGCGGGAATCCCGCTCACATGCCTCAAATTTAACTGATTTATTTAAATAGAGAAAACAGTGTGCTTCTAATTTCCTTATTAATTACAGTCTGTAGATATTCTCTATCTATCAAAAAATTTTACCTCTATTTACTTGTTAGACCTTTCTATCAGATCCGTCAATTAAAAGCGTTTTAAAATGGTCTTAAATCATGAAAACGTTGTTTTTATTTATGGAACCACTTAGATAAACCCAATTTCTTCAATGTGTCAACTTGCCCGTGTGCGAGATTTGTGTGCAAGATGCCTCCTAATCCAATCTATTCCATAGAGGGTTTCAATCCGTGGGATGATGGTGTAAGTAAATAATACGAGAGTAATGGTTACGAATCCTACACAATTTTTAATTCATACTGCTATCTTGCTAAATATGTGAATATGTGAAATGTGTGTGTAAATATGTGAAAGTATCGCGTAGTTATATTTCAAGCCGTTAACATACATTACATATTACCAACTACTAGGTGTAAACCGAAATTCGTAATCCTATCACATCAAACCAACGATATTATCAATCAGTAGCAACTCGGCCAGAACAATCAATTAGAAATCAACCCCCTTTCAATTATTCGACCCTGGTACCTCGGGGCAGTGTGACGTAATTAGGTACCTACACCCTATCCGTCCGATGGGGTGGGATTACCGTCTGATGGATAACCAATCGGTGTAAGAATATAACGATGATTTCTGATTGATTTGGTGATTATAGCGTGCTCAGTTTGTATAGCAATGAGAGGTTAATGATTAAGATCATTTGGGTGTAGTATGTAACCAATACGTATTTTTTCGTTCTCAAGACATGTACTGAGGATATACTGAAATAAGTTCTTAAGTTCTTGGAATGAACTAAGGAGTTTTGTTAGGTAGAGTATAGGTCTATGTACATAACTTAATACGATGAAATAAAGCCTTTTTTTGTTTGACATAATACGCTCACAAACTCAGACTAAAAAAGTTTTCAATCACAAACAAAGAACTTTTTTAAATTACTAAAAGAAGATAGGACCAAGAGAAGTTATAATTTAAATAGTTACACTTTTGAGTATGAGTTTAAAATCCTTTAAAAAATATATATTCATAAACGTAAACCTGTCTGGACACGGAGATCTAACCAAAAAGATTTTGCTTTACTACAAACCAGAGAAAAGATTTAAATCTAGTTGCACACAAAACTTCCAAATTCAACTCACCGTCATTTTGTGTCATTCACATCAAAATCATAACAAAAATGTCATCCGCAAATCTAATAACGAAATCGTGTTCTCTGTAAAAATAGGTGGTAGGATGGTAAACACCGCCGAGTGCAATGAACAACGCTGCTTTAGCCGGGCTGGGAGTCGCTTGTATTCTGTTGCTGCTGCTCATCAGATGGCGGTGGCGCAAGAATTGCAAGGTGAAGAGTTTTGGAAGGCTAAAGTTATAGTGTTGACGTGAACACATAAACGGAGAACTGTAATGAAGTTGAGAACTGACCTTTCACATAGAGAGCTGGAGAGAAAGCAGGAGTGATCGGTGTAAATGTGATCGCGGGTGATGCTAAGCTAGAGGTCGTCAGCTATGTCCGGTTTTCCCAAGACATGTCTTTCTTTTTGGGGTCTCCTGGGGAGACAGACCTGGATATAGTTTCCTTGGCAAGGTAGTGGATATTTTATATAATTGACCACGCTGAATACGTTAAAAACAACCGACTTCAATCGCAACAACTCCAATTTTGCTATGTTTTGTTGATTTTCTCAAAAACCGCTGAATCGATTTCGATAAAATTTATATGGGACCACCTGTGAAGTATACCCTTTCAAACAAAAAAAGAATTTTCGAAATCGGTTCAGGCGTCTTCGAGTAATCGGTGAGATTCCGACTAATTGAGAACCTCCTCCTTTTTTTGAAGTCGGTTGAAAACAAAGTGGCGAAGTGCACTCTGCTTGTTATTTTTATCTCACTATCTTCACATACTAGATCTTTCAAGCAAATAAATCTATACTTATTGCCAAATAACTATAATATCTACGTTAAGCAGCTAAGTTGCCAGTTCTGTCCTTGCCTTGTATCTTTGCGATGGACTTAGGCTTCTTCCTCTTTTCAAACCTAAATGTTCTGGTATTACCACCTTTTATAAGTATAGCACAAGAACCCCGACCGCGCTAATTCTAAACGATAAACACCACAATCACAAACAAAACCAAAAAGCGTTCCATTTGACAGTAAAAAACTGTTTAAAATTAACACTGGCACCTCACAACTTGCTCGTTCCTCTTTTAACGGATTCTCCTGGTAGTACATGCTAAAGCGCCGCACAATAAAAAAAAATGCTACGTACTTGTGCCATCCGCTCTCAATGTGAAAGGAGCTTTAGTTTTGGCCTCTTTGCGTTAACTACCTCTATCTGCTTAGTTAATATGGTCCGTATATTGTGTTCATGTCTTTTCTGCTTTAGTTATCTCGCTTGTAAAATTTAGATATATTTTTATAACCGTATTAACGATGCTGAAGAAAGGGGTGCTCTCCCTTGGATTGCAGAGTGACTGCAGTGGTAACTGCAGTAAGAAAAAATGATAAATGCCATCCTTACCCATAACCACAAATCACCATAGAAAAAGTAAGCTTCTAATTATTTTTTTAGCAAGATTTTTTTTTGCAAACAAATTTTTGTGTTTACGATAGCCTTTTGGAATCTAAGGTCTATTCTCGCTTAGTATACGCATTGTTTATAGGTTAGTTCAGGTCCAGTTATACTGGGCGTGTTACCATTTACTGGTGGTCGACCACACTAAGTAGACTTTTTGTAAGTTTGTACCAACGATGCTGAAGAAAGGGATGTACTCTCCCTTGGATTGCAGAGCGACTGCACTCCCGGTAACTGCACTAAGAAAAAATGTTAAATGCCATCCTTACCCACCGTACAAGAAGTAAGCATTTTCATACTTAATTGCGAAATATAGAAACAACCCAACATCCAACAAATCAGACATCACTAGTATTCCCTGGAATATAGAAACTATTTAGGTAGCTACATATTAGTCAATTTAAGGATATTAAGATACAGAAGAAACTCTTTTTGTATCGCAACGTAGATGTCAATAACTTGATGGTGCAAAAAGGCTCTTAACGCCTGATGGGAAATAGCTGTCAACGCACTGGTAATCTTTTGGACAAATCTGAAACTAGAGGCCAGTTTACAGGTACCCAATCCTTCGCAAACTTCGTCAAAGACCAACGAAGTTCCACATCTTCTGATGCCAAGGGATTACCAATCGTGAATTTAAAAAAGGCATATAAATACTTATGCCTATTCCATCAGATCAGGTTCGCTCATCGTTCAGGATCAACCAAAAACAAAACAGCGCATTTTTCAGCTCCGCATGAAGAATAAAACTTTGAACTCGCAGCTCCCCGAACCGTGCGACAATGTAGCGCTGGTGCACCGGTTGTGCCCCCATAACAACGTGGTGCAGAGCTTCGAGGTGCAGCAGAAGGACAGCCTGGACGAGCAGCTCGATGTGCTCACCAGGAAACTGGCTGAGAAGGTAAATCATGCTTTCTTCCTAAGATTTAAGATTTTATCCAACGTTACAAACGAATGGGTCAAGAATGCTTTGGAAATTGCTATTGAAAAGCTGATAATTATCTTTCATGGCCTTGAAAATTCGCTCCAACAATGGTAAAAACAACTACCTACGCTTCAGTTTTCCCAAAATTAAAACAAAGACAAACAATATAGTCTAGCTTAGATCCTATTTTTAAAGGTCAGTCTTACAATTTTCTTTCTTCAAGTCTTACAATATTCTACATATATCTTCTGACTTGAAAATTGCATACCTCCATTCTTCAGGAAGGCCGCCTCCGCATATCCAAGTCGAAGATCCGCGAGACCCAGCACGAGATCGAGAGCCTGCACGCCATAGACTACGACGTGAGGTCCAAGTACCGGGAGATCATGGAGGCGCTCCGGCAGGACCTGCTCACCAACGAGAAGGAGTGCAAGAAGCTGCAGGAGCAGATCGAGTGGGTCTCGCGGCGGCGGGCTGAGCTTAAGGAGGAGGTGAGCTGTACTTTCTTCTTGTTACATTTAAGAGCTAAAGCTCTTGTTGGTGGAGCAATCTCCAACTTTTCTTGTCCTCAGCCAACATTTTCTACACTTTGCATGTGTGGAAATACAGAAGTTCATTGACAGTATTTTGGGATAGGAAGTCACTTGGGGCCAGCTGTTGGCAAACCCGTGTTTTGTCTGAAGGAAGACTCAATAGAATCCTATATTGAAATTTCCAGCCTACCCGGATTTTTATAGTACCTGTTTATAGCAATATCTTCTACCCTGCAAGCATTGAGGCCAGCTTGAGGCCAGCTGTTGGCAAACCCGTGTTTTGTCTGATGGAAGACTCAATAGAATCCTATATTGAAATTTCCAGCCTATCCGGATTTTTATAGTACCTGTTTATAGCAATATCTTCTACCCTGCAAGCATTCTTAACAATTGACTTATAAGGTATTTCATGTCTGTCTGCCACCAGGTTCGTCGAGGCCAGCGTCTATACGGCGAAGCTGCAGCCGAGCTGGCCACCAACCTTGCTGAGCTCCAGCGGGGAAGAGGTCGCGGTGGCAGCGTCACGGTGACCGAAAAACCGGCCGCCCAGGTCGTGGTCAACACGGTCCGCCTCCGCAAGGAGCCCAACCTGCCCAGGGCTGGCAGTCCTCAAGCGTCCCTGGTCATCAAATCCACACACGGCCCCGGCTCGCCAACGCCGCCGTTTTCAAGGGTTTATTAGACTTTCTCGCGCTCATGAACTCCTGGTACTTTTGGAGCTGGAAGTCGAAATTGTGCTGTGTATTTTTATATGATTTTTAATATTTTTGTATCTTCTATTTATTTTGTAAATATCTATGTTTATCTATTAATACATTATTTATGTTTTTAACATCATTAACTTTTTAATTATGTATTTTAAGATTTTGAACGAATTGACGCTTCATTTTATTCAATCGGAATATCGCGATCTTTCGGTTACGTATGCAGATACCTAGATAACTATTAGAACTTCCTTAAAGATATTAAATTTTTCAAATAACAGTAGAAGACATATTATCGCTGTATGGTAAAACAGCTTTTAGATTTGGCGAACTGACACAACATCAGTCTCATCATCATATCAAAATTATTGTCTCATGTATAAAAACAGTATCAAATAGAAGCGTATAAAGTTAAGCGACGGCGCACCCCATGGAGAGACAAAACCGCTGCACCGTACCCCAGTTTATATCTCTCGTTAATTCCAGGGGTTAAAATCTCCGAAAAAGTGAGCACTTGCCTTGTTTACAAGGTTTTAGATTTTAATTTAGATTGGGGTTGCAACGCTTCCCGCGCAAAACGGTGTAAGCGACGCGGCAAAGGGCGGAAAAATTGGATTCTTTTTCGTACGCACTTCGGGTTCGGGGTTCTTCACGAGGGGTGTGTTCCGAGCATCCATTAAAATCGCATTCGTATGTGATCGCCTAATACAATCATCAAGTCCGTGCCCGGGGCGCTTTGTGAATAATTTCTCGGCAATCTGCTCCCGTTTGGGTCGGATTTATTATAATTGTATTAATAATAAGGTAGGTAAAGATTGGTTAATTACGACTTTCCCTGTAATTCCATCGTCCACCTCGATGAACCGTGGTTTTTTTCTTCTACGAGCTGTTCTACTTACCTGCTACAAACGACAAGTTACCGCTGCATTGTCATGATTCTTTAAATGAAAATAATACCTTCCTTCCTTCTGATTCCTTACAGAAAATCGTCTTCCACCCACACAGTGTTATATCACATTTCTTGAGCATGAACTGGCCACCTTACTGAATCATAATTTGATCGAAACAAAATTCGCTCCTTTTCCAGCGAATATTAGGTGCTTCTAACGTCATTAAAAAACGTAACTATATGATATTTAATTTTTTTCAATAACTTGGTCTCGTTGGTTACGTTTACGCAACTTTTTTACAGGCTTAGGCCTGGCTTTGATACCGAGACTAGCTTCAATATAACTAGGTACCTATATAGGGTCCTTCTGAAATACCTGAAAAAAAATTAACAGTGGCTTCTACTCATAAAACTGAACAACTTTCCCCAAGGAATCTATACTCAATTCGCAAAAAAAATTTTGGATTTCCCATACAAAATTGGCGGTTCAGTTGATCAATTAGTATGAGGAGTCCAAAATTTTTTTTGCGAATCGAGTATAGATTCCTTGGGGAAAGTTGTTCAGTTTCATTAGCAGAAGCCGTGGTTAAAAAAAATCAGGTATTTCATAAGGAGCCTATATCCTGATCCTGATTGCTTCAACAAAGTCGCGGTACATCTGACTATTCGATAAGATATTTTTGTGAAGGTTGCGTTTCACACATCCGAAGTAATAAATCTACCAGTAGCCGCTATAGAAGGAGGTGCTTACCTATGAAATTGGCGTTTCAGTTTTGAAAGTTCAACAGAATAATATTACCCCAAAAATGAATTCACTTCCATTAAATTATATATCATTTTCTAGCTACATTCAAGGTATTTCATGAATTAGTGATGTCATGTCTCTTATGTAAAAACTGACTGAGTAGGGTTCCATTAAATACTGTATTGGAGTTTTCTTAGAGGTCAATTGGGTAAATTTTTTCTACCAAAAAAAAAAACTAAATTATCTGAAAATCGTGAAATATTATACGCAATATGTTCAAAAATACATATGGTAAGGAATAACACGCTAGGATACGTGTAGCCTTCAAAAATAAAAATAAAGTATCTTTTTAACGCAAAAATGGCGATTTTCAGTGACGAAAAAATCCATTTTCACAGTTTCTACACCACTGTGCTCTCAAAATATTCAGACAACGTGCATTCAGCAAGCATTATTTTATTTCTACATGTCCATTGGTACTTTGAAAATAATTAGTTGTTTTAAAACCGTAATTATTTTATATTAATTTTGTCTTTGAACTTTTTTAACTAAACGTCAATTTCGTAGGTAAGCACCTAATATAAACCAAGCAACCCGCGCCGCGCCGTCTAGCCCTTGGGATAATACAGTTTTTTAAAGGAAAACTTATGAACTTATTGCGGAATAATTACAGATTAACTTTTAGGAATGATAAAACAGGCTTTATTTGTATGGAAAACAGGGTGTGGAGGTTTCAGGTTAATACTGGCCGTATATAAACTGTAAGCTTTTTTGTAAAAAAAAAATATTTTTTTTTCTGTCGCTTTCAGCTGTCCTTCATATATTGTAGTAAAGACCCTGTGAACTTTTTATTTAGTTTCAAAGGGTATAACAAAATATATGGTGACTTTAAATTAGTTCTTGATACGAAAGGCTATGCATGTGCACGTGATAACAAACAACTTTCCCTAAGGAACCCATAGTCAAATCGCAAAAAAATTTTTGGACTCTTCATACTAATTTGGCCGGTCGGAAAGTTGTTTGTTATCATGAGCACATTCATAGCCTTTTGTATCAAGAACTAATTTAAAGTTACCCTATATATGAAGGTGAAGGACCCATTAACTGAAGCTTCATTCAACACAACATACTTCTTTCTACGACTTTCTACTAGGTACTCTATACAAAAGTGGCCAAACAATTGACCAATTTGTATGCTCCAGTTAACGGTTCCTTTCTCTTCTTTAAATATACGTACTTTATATGAAGGCTGAAATAGTGTTTCTCTACCCAATCTTTTTTATTCTTCAAAGTCAAAGTCAAAGTCAAAATATTTTTTATTTAAGTAGATGCTGTACGCATACTTTTAAATCGTCTTTTTTTCTACCTAGTACAAAGTTCCTACCACGCGGAACTTGTACACTCAACGTTTCGGGAAGTGTTAGCGGAGCCCAAAAGAAACTCGCCCCAACAGATTTTTTGAAATAAATACTTAATATCTATTACATTTGATGTCATTACTAAAGCTATGAGCTGGAAGATATACTATATATACATGTTCAATGATATACATGTCCAATGTCCATACATCATTGTCATTAACATAGTCTTGGGTTTTATAATATCCTCTTGAATACAGGCATTTCTTTACATAAGTCTTAAACTTATTTTCGGTTAAACTAATTACATTTTCAGGTATTTTATTGTAGAATTACTACTAGAATTACTACTATTTTATTGTAGAATTGCTACTACTAACCACGGAGATCGCATTCAATTAGAAACAGAACAGAACATCCACTCAACGACACGACATCTGTACACTACAAACAAATCACTCCGGCCGTCCGCCCGTGTGTTTGTTTTTTATTCGGCCCACTCCACATCCACATTTGTTTTGCCCAAGGCGAGGGGATAAATCCATTTGAATGTGTGTCAATCGTAGAATCGGTGGAGTGTATGAATGCCATTTAATTTAATTAATTGGTACCTACTATTGGTAGGGCGGTAATGTTATGAACATAATATAAGAAAGGTATCGACATTTATGTTTAAATTCAATTTAGGCTGCGTATTCATAACTAATTGTTACGTTACGACGGAAGAAAGAATGTATATTGTATATTATGTGTATTTTACAGAAACAAGTTGCAGAGCGAGAATAGATAATTTAATTTAACTTGTATGGGAATTTCAAAATATTTTTAAATTTTTGACAAAAAACATTGTTGAACAAAAAGTTCATAAGTTTTAAAATTAGAAACCTCCTTCATGTTTACCAAATCGCTTGTAGATTTACTAAAACTTTAATGTTGATTATCTTTATCTTCGAAGACTGTATATTTAACTTCACGAGTTAAGCGAGTACTGATACCTATCTAAAAAGTATTATTTACGTAGTCGGTCCCATAATGAATTGGCCTAACTATGAAATAAAAAAGAAAATTAAATGCAATCATTTTTATTTTTCAATATAGTCTCCATCAATACTGACACACTTCTGACATCGGTGAAATAACATTTCTAATCCTTTATAAAAATCGCAATCTTTGTCTTCAAAATGACAGACGACGGCCGCCTGCAACTCTTCATCGCTTGAAAATTTTCTTCCCCTTAAGTCCCGCTTTAAATTTGGGAATAAGTAATAGTCGGACGGAGCCATGTCTGGACTATAAGGTGGATGGTCCAGCTCCGTGAACCCGCATTGACGCACTGCATCCTTCGAAACACCGGCGGTGTGCACGGGGGCGGTGTCGTGAAGCAACAGGACGCCTTTATGTACTCAGTTTGCCTCTGCGCTTCTCCTTTATAATATCTCGCAGTTTATATATTAATGAAGCATAATATTCGCCGTTTACGACTGTATTGCGCTCTTTAAAATCAACCATCAAAATACCTTGAAAATCCCAAAAGATTGTGCACATGATTTTTTTGGTAGATTGTTGCACCTTTGCCTTTCTAGGCGGCTTTTCACCCTTATAACGCCATTCCATTGACTCGCGCTTGCTTTCTGGATCATAATATAACACCATAGTTTCATCACCAGTCACTAGTCTCTCGATCACGTTCTTTGGGTTTTCTCCACAAAGATCTAAAAACTCGGCAGCACAGCGAACTCGCTCCCGTCTCTGCACAGCTGACAGAAGTTTCGGGACCCATCTTGCACTGACTTTTTTCATATGAAGATGTTCATCGATTGCACGATGGACGGTACTTTTAGAGATCCCAAGTCTAGCTGCAATTTCTCTAATCTTCAAACGGCGGTCACTCAAAACCTCTTCTTCGATTTGAGCAATAGTATCGGGAGTGAGCATTTCTACCGGTCGACCGTCATGGCCGATATCTTCGACGGTTTCTCGCCCGAGGCGAAACTCTTTCACCCAATTTTTTAACTGTGCTATAAGAGGGAGAACACTCCTTATACACACCATCTAATCGTTCTTTAATTTGGGCGGGGGATAAGCCTTCTTTAAAGAGAAACTTTATGACTCTTCGATACTCGGTTTTCTACATTTTGAAAAAATACGCGACACTTGTTGTTCAAACAAACTGCTAAACTGAACTACGCTCGTCAAGTCCATGCGTGTTCGTTCATAAAGTGTCTGAGAACCGTACTATTCAATGCAACATAACATGTATCGACATGTCGCGTAGAACTATACTCGTATCAGGCCAATTCATTATGGGACCGACTACGTACAAGTTTTGATTTCATTCATTTGCGCTAACCTACAAATCCTAATTCTAGCTTTTAATAGAAAGCAATTGATACCCTATTCTTATCGGTAACAATACGCCGATAGGGCGAGTGGGTCTAATAGCCCCCAGCTATGAGCGCCGCGTCTTTGTAGCGTAGACTCATTTGCCGGTCCACTTGCCACCCAGCCAGGGACGGACTCAACAGTGGCAAACACATCTCTACCCCCCATAATTTTGACTAGAACTATCTAATACATTATCTGTATACGAGGTGATTTTTATAATGGCGGATGTGAGCATATCCAGATTATTATTCGGGTTAAATATGTCAAGTTTTGTCCTATCACTTTTTAGATAAACGTCATAATACAATATTTTGGATTTTCCATACAAAAATGGTGAGTTCGACAAGTGATTTGCGAATGCAGACTTAGCTACTTACTATTTAATAATAATAATAAAGCAAAGAAATGATAAGTTGATGATCGGAAAGGTTCATTCAACAGCAATAATTTAGCAGCCTCTATATAAGCGTGCACGTCAAATAATCTGCTACATTTGTCTACGCAAAAAAAGGCAGACTCATTTGCTGTCATGCACTTGTCCACCTGAATAGACTCTCCATATCATCACTGGGTTGGTATTTAGACGACTATATTTGAAAGTTATTTACGTAAAAAGCGTGCGGTTGGACCATTTCAAAGTATCCTGTACTTTCGAGCCAGCCAGAGTCGGACTCAGTGGTACGATAAAAAATCAGCAATAATAAGCAATTTTTTTTTGACAATTTAGAGAACATACATGCAAACAAAAGTTGTGATTTTCTTGTAGCGACTTACTTGTAATCCGAAGTAATGAAATCCGCATTTTTGTTGTGCTCTTTTCGTTTATCTTCAATTATGTATGTATGCACATACAAATATAGGTAAGTAGTACTTTTAACATTAACTTTAAATTACTTAACGCTTCCTACTCGAGCGAGAAAGACACCGAGCTTCGTCAAATGCACCACTCGTGGACCACTATCGTTTCAATTCTCGTCTCCTCCTTTTGCCAAAGGTTGTCTGGAATAAATCGCTGATAAGGCTGCCTTTGTATTTCTTATTGTTTTTCCATTAAGTTTGATGTACAAGAAAGTAAATTAATTTTATCTTTATCTAATTCAAGCTATAAATGGTCGTAGTTATACCTTAACCATCCAACTGACTTTAAAGTAGGTAAGGGATAATGTACTTTATAGATTATCCCTCCAGTTGGATCGTTATGGCATAACTTCGGCCAAATATGGTTTTATCTATAGGCTATTAAAACTTTAAATCTTAGGCGGGCCGACAGATGTGTCCGGAAGTGTATATCTGGCCTTAGATCGTCACTTGCTTGTTGTGTAGTGCACGTAAATCCCGATAGATGGCGCTGCTTAATTTTTACTAAATTCCTACAACGCGCCAATAACATTCTCGCGCAGATCATCACGTCTCGCCCATGACAGTCTGTTGGTAACTCTGGTTTCCCTTCAAAACGCATAAATCTTTCGCCTTTTACTAAAGATTTCCGTGGAGGGGAACACTCAAATGAGTCTGTGACTATTTTTGAATGTCTTGCTTCGGCGAGACTTATATACTCCAAAGGTATATAAAACGAGACCATTTCAATAGATCAATCTGTAAATTTTGTCCCTAGTAGTAAAATGGCCTATATTAATTAATCTTATGCAGCAAGGTCCGAAAACTATCTCTACATGCCATCAAGCAGCAGCGTGTTGTGTCCATTTGCCGTCAAACATTTTGGTTACAGTTACAAGGCGTTTATACTTCATTCCAATAAAAAAAAAGCAAAAGGTAAACAAACATAGTATGCAGATGACATTGACATGTGTCAGATCCATAGTAAGTTTGTTTACGTTTTGCTTTTTTTTGATTGGAATGAACCATAGCTATTTGCATCAGGTGGTCACTGGTCAGTTTGCACCAGAGACAAGATACTCCTTTTTTCCATGATGTAGGGTACCAACGAGGACTTATTTAATAGTCCATTAACCTCCCGCCATCCAGAGCCGTAGTTAAGGATTCTTAAAGTTCACTCCAGTATTCGTTAGTAGGCCTTCAACTTCTATCATATTACACACCATTTTTTTAAAAGTTTTAGGTAATAGTAATTTGTTTGTGGTAGTAGTTTAAGTCAGAAATTAGGGCTGAAATTATGTCGTTAAGAACCCGTATCGTGGCTGCTAATGGGCACTACTCTCTTCCCATATTCGGGTAGATTAGGCCGTACTCCACATACGGGGTTCAAGTCCGAATTTTTAATCTGTTAATAAGAAACAACACAGTCTATGGTTCATTCCAATCAAAAAAAAGCAAACGGTAAACAAACATAGTATGCAGATGACATTGACATGTGTCAGTTCCATAGTAAGTTTGTTTACGTTTTGCTTTTTTTTTGATTGGAATGAAGTTATTGGTCCATATTTACTAATTACATCCCTGTTCATAGCCGCCTGTTTTACACCCGAAAACATAATCATTCCTGTCTACTAAGCTCAATAAATTAATGTTATTCCAAGAAATTCGGGAATTATATACAAATTCCAAGCTCCACGTTGAAGGGGTTAAAATTAACAACCCATAAAAATTCAGCCAGCGCCCCGCCTAATTGTAAAACGGTTTTTCAGCAAAAATGCGATATTGAAATCGGCAATGCGCAAAATAGATTATTTAAATGCTAATTTTATCGCGGGGTGGCTTGCGATTTGATCGGCAGAGGATTTTGGCGGGAGATTTCGAAATAAGTGTCTGTAAGTTACTTAATTTTGACTCTGCTTACTTTTAAAAGGTTTTTGAAGTGTTGGATTTTTATAAATGCGCTTTTATTTTGGAAGACTGTTTTTGAAAATGATTTGTTTCTCTTGATGCATGTTGATTGAACTAATCGTTTATTGTACGTACATCAATCTACAGAATGAAGTTGCTTAGGCAGCAGCTTTTCTCTTTTCACACAATATGATAATAGAAAAGTATTTGATTTTGATAAATGTTGTTAAAACTTTTTGAAATAGAAGATAATTCACTACTAAGATACAATATTACACAACTATACTTACTTTGTGTATCTATAGAGATATATGATCCTTTACGGCAAGCTTTGGAGGATTTTTCATATGAAGTAGCCTCACAAAGGTTCCTCAATGCAATGGGGAAATTATCTCTATGCTGGAACATACTTATCAATGCTGTGAACATTGATGTTTGGTGGCGAATACGGCTGACTGAAACACTGTCCTACTGCCAAACAAACCAAGTCCTGTACAGTTGGAACTACTCGGAACCCGCTGGTAATCGAACCCGCTGCCCCTTGATGTGAAGCGAGTGAAATAGCCAAGCCACTACGCTAGGGAGACAGTTTGATAGATTATGTCAGATCATAATATTTTCATATATTCATAGATCAGTCTAACCAAGCATAACCAAGACACCAGATCGCATTTCCACGCTACCTATACGTATACAAGGTATTCATAAGGAAATGTAAATAAAATAAAAATGTAAATTACCAACGCCCGCGACCCGCCAGGCAAATGCTGCGCTCGCTCGATGCTTTCCACAGTTCCACACTTCCGCGATGAGAAGGCGGTTCCCAAACTTTGCGGACTATAGTCTACAAACGTACTAAATGATAATTTTAAAGTGCTTTATGTTCCATGTGTATTGATTGTTTCGGGAACATACATACCTAACAACACTTTAGACGTCTACTCGTATGATCGAAACGGGAGAAATTGTTTTTATCTAATTTTCTAGAAAATATTGTTTGTAAACTTTGAGAAATAGGAAGAAGGATATCTGATAATCATGTTTTAATTAACATATTGACCGCCACGCTTCTTCTTCTTTCGTGTCGTAACGCCACGGATTGCGGATCGTGACCATCATGAGTTAGGTACTTCTATTTCCATTTCCGCCACGTTATGCTGTGAGAAATCGTGCTGTGAGAAATGTATGACAATCTCAAATCCTGGTGTGTGTGTGGTACGAAAACCGATTGTGGCGGTCAAAGGCTTAAGCATTTCATGTAATTTTTTGCCGCCGATGGGAACATTTTATTTATTATTAGTCTTGTACTTATGAAATTGAACATTTAGGTAAAAAATCACGCTTCATAGATGTGGAATTCAAGAAGGACTCAGTATTGTTATTTACCTAAAACTTTGGAAGCCACCCAATTTTTTCCCCACTCGTAATAAGCGCATTAAGGGAGGAAAATTTTAACTCGCCGCATCCCGAAAGTTTCCCGTTTTCTTTTTACATTAAAGGACAAAAAGGAAAAGTGCGCTTACTTAGAAGGGTGGCACAACTTTAATATCCTTTTGTCACATTACTTCAGCTGCTGCCACAATTTCAAAACCTTATTACAATGTAATAGGACCACTTTTCGCATGGCTTTAAGTTTTCTATTCGCAAAATGGACTTGGTATGTTTAAATATAAACATAAAATATATGTACAGCGCTTAGCGAATTTAAAAACTGATGGGATCTACACGAGGGAGTATTTTAGAGGAGTTAAGTACTTTTTCGTTGTGGAACTTTAGGGATACAAATAAATGCATTAGTATACCTATATTTTGTACACACAGACAAGAGGGGCTCTGTAATCGATGCAAAACCGTAGGTTCCACCACACCAGTTCCACCTATGCAACTGAAGACGTTCCCCAAACTGCCTAGATATACAATCGGTTGTATTTTTCATACGGTGACATCCCATACTTGTATGGTTCATTCCAATCAAAAAAAAGCAAAAGGTAAACAAACATAGTATGCAGATGACATTGACATGTGTCAGTTCCATAGTTTGTTTACGTTTTGCTTGTTTTTGATTGGAATGAAGTATAGGTAATTAATCGGTTGCTTCGCGTCTTTATACATCTTTATACAGGGTGTAAAAAGACTCGGAAACTTTAAAAAATGTTCACTATTCAGATTTAGTATGAGAATCTAAAAAAAACTTGAAGAGCGGATTTTTTCAATATTTTTCCTGGATTCTATACTTAATTCTGAGTAACCCCTTAAAATTTCAAACGCACTTTTTTTAACACCCTGTATATTACAGCCCGGGGCAATAGAGGTATAATAAGAAAATCGCTTATCATTCCAAAAAGCTGCATGATTGAAAAATACCGTGCATAAAAAACTAAGTACGAATAAAACCGAGTCGGACGGGTTTTCTAGTGTCACAGCGGTAGTACCAGAAAATCGTTTGGATTTTAACAATGATAGGTATTTGTTTTCCGATATACTTACATAGAAAGCACGGATAAAAAAGAAAATACATCTTCTTGAAATTTCAAGAGATGTTTTTTTTTATTCAAGAAATAATCATTTATTTGAAGAGTTTAATGTTCCTAAAATAATTTAATAGTTTACTTGAAGAACTTTTTTTCTTCCAGGAAGAAATATTAGTTTCACTATACATGAGAGTACCATTTTTCATATAAGATAATACGTCTTATTTTAAGAAATGTTTTTATCTGACAGAACGTTTTTTCTGCTTTGAACATAGGTAAGTAGTTATTGTTATTTCATGGATGGCATCTTCAATTTCCCGCATTTTAAGAACCAATAATCCACTCTATTCTATTCAATCAACCTTAAGATTTTATCTAAATTTAAAGTAATTTAATTTAAAGTAAATAGAATAGACCGGTCGGTGTGGAAATCCTTGGGGGAGGCCTTTGTCCAGCAGTGGACGTCTTTCGGCTGATAGAAGCCTTGTTTATGTCTAAGTGCCTACGTCAATTTACCAATAAAACCAGCCTTTCCATCAAGCAATTTATTAATTGTAAACATTCGATCTATGAATTAATAAATAAAATAAAATATTGTACATTACTTCTATTTACATGTAAAGGAACGCAAACAAATATCTAATTATATTTAGAATAATGATTTTATTTATATTAAATAATACATATAATGTCTATAAGTAGATCGCTTTACAAAACAATTCATAACAATCATTGAAATTAAAAACGATATAAATTGTTGTTACAAATGGACGTAGTTTAGCAGAAAGGACTCTATCCACAAACCTTAAAGTACTTAATCCACTAATAAAGGTTTATGGATTGAGTCCTTTCTGCTAAACTACGTCCAAATAAGAGACTACATTGAAGAATGACTTTATTGAATACAGACACTGATTTTATTTAGATCATACATGATTTTAATTTATACATAACGTACTGTTTAATATAATTTTATTATTATCGATGCAATAATTTCACTGGCGTTTCTTGAAGCAAAGGAGACGTTTCACGGGACTATGGAGCTTGGACCTGGTCTGTGTACTAAACATCATAAATAAGTCATTAGAAACATAGTCTTTTCTAATTGTACATTTCCTTCGATTTACCTTCGTTACGAGGTTCATCTAGTTTCTCAGATTTAACAATCGCAACACATAAATCACCCAACATGGCGAAGCGAGCGCAATTTTGAGCATTCTACGTTCAGAAACTAAGAAAATACCATTGAAATTAATTATTTAGTTGTCCGACAAGTAACTTGAAAACCATCAGCTGTTATGCCTGTAAAAGAGGCAAGGCATATCCGCAGATTTTAAAAATCGTACACCAATGTCAAAAGTCAGAACAGAAGGGTGTTCAGTCAATCAGAGTCAGAGAAAGCATCTCAGGAATATGTGGACGAGGCCGTAATTTCTGAACGTGACCTACTATTGCAAGCTTCAGTGTTACCATTTATATTGTAAAAAGTGCTGACAAAACATTATGCTTGAACCACGCAACCCTGCTTTTAATATTTTTTTCATTCTTTTTCCTAGAAAGCCTATATTTTTCTATATTTTTCGTACTACGTACATGTCCAGGCACAAAATGAAACGTGTCCTTTCCGCAATATAGTTTTTACACACCTAACGTATTTTATGTATAGGGAGCTAAAAGCTGGTACATATTTCGAAATCTTACAAAAACAGGGTGACCGGTATATAAAAACCTGCAAACCTATCAACTTTTGACTCTATTCAAGAAACTGAACAACATATGTTCTACAACTTTGTCAAAAAAGGAAAAAATCTAGTTTTCATACAAATTCACAAATTTACAATCTTGTGAGTCAACTTTTAGAACATTTTTAAAAGTTGTTCAATTGGTTTACAGGTATACATATGCGTATTGTTTAATTTTATGACATAACTGCGTAAATAAAGCTATACAAAAGTGAAAGAGCAGCTCTAAAAACTTGCCAAAGCCTTTGTGACAAATCTGAATGTATGGAGCCTTAAAATTACCATGTAGATAAGAAAATAAATTGATAAATAAAAAAACTGCGATTCTGATTAATGAGAACACCCAATTACTGGTTCTGTTTGATATATCGGTAACTTGGAAGCGATTCGTGACGAAAGAGTGTGACGTGATGAAACGCGTATAGTATAATCTAGACTTTACTTAAGTGAGTCATGTAAAATAACATTAAAATAACAATAAACAATTTTTGGAACTCATCTTTCACGAATTTGCTTGTTTTTTATTTATTTATTTCTTCAGAGTGATTTAATTTACAATTAAAAATTTAATTACGTACGCAGTTATCTACTTTAAATTTCAAATCTAGTTTTTATTGAATTGACATTTCTTAACACAATCCCTAACCTCCCTATTCTATAATTATCTATATCTCACTAATAAAACGATAACTAAAAATAAATATAATTATCAAAGGAATCTAAATAAATATGTACACAGATATATCTTTGGAGTGAACAATTAAACTGCCTAGCCCAATAAGAAGAGTGTAACAAAAAAAATTATTAAGCTAAAGGCAAGATAACTATGGGGAAGAAAACTGACAAAGCTCGCCGATAGAGGCGCTGATATCGCTTGACTCATACTAACTGTCAAAACGTATAGAAAAAAATGTTTACGTGAAATAAACATAAGATTATTAAAAAAATGCCTCTTTGTGTGGCGATTGGTTGCAATAATAATGGAACTCATTAATTTCCTAAAGATTCTCGGATGAAGAAGACGTGTGAAAAGTTACGTTTTCAATTATGTACTTTCAACTTCGCCTTTAATTGAGGAATAGTCCAAGTCGCATACATTTTCTATTTAACAATTTTAGAGAAAAAAAAAACTAATTTATAACACCTCGATAATAAAAAACGCGGAATTAATTGAAAGTTGTTATGAGTCAAGCGTCCGTAGCGCCATCTGCAAATAGCTTTGCGTTTTCTTCCCCATTGTAAATCTTTAAATTTGAAGGGACAGAATTTGTCAGGTAAACCTTACCTGGTTTTGGAACCACACCTTACTATCAATACTGAACACAAGTACTTTCATGCGCAGAACTACATTTTGGAATAGATGTGTTGAATCTCAATGACATATATTATGGTTTTATAAAACGTTTGTAAGTGAAACGTATTTTCTCCTTTAAATGGGTGCGGAGCGGAGATCAGAATTTTATTCTATGGTATTACTTTTTTAATACAGTGTCTATTTCTCAACTCTCTAAACTGAGTCTCAATAAATGAGCTCTTATTGCTAAATTTGTAACCAATTTCTACTACTGCTGTACCCATACAGCAGAAAGAAGAAGGAAGAATCTTGTAGCTAGAAGTTACTAGCTTCGCTATAATATGAGAACCAAACCTTTTATGTCTCGTATACTAAACGCAACTCACTCAGTCCGTTTTATTAACATTTACGATTTTAAAAAATACCTATTGACAGATTTACACTTTTCGGCACTAACTTAAGTTTACAAATATCACCGTAAAATGGCGTATTCCGTTTTTAATAAATATACGAGTAACTAATTTGAAAAACCAGAAGATCGGGTCATGGATGCTTTATTACGGGACCTAACGGGATGCAAACCGTGTTTTCATAAATAAATGAAGACCACTTGGGAAGAACAAGGAATGTCAGTTACAAGAGAAAATCGACTTTCTCGTAAACACTAAGAATAGAATAGAATAGAAAATATTAACAGACATTCCTTGTTCTTCCCGCGTGCTCTTCAAATGAGTTCGATCTGTATTATAGGTAGCTATCGATTAAATGTAACGTTCTCAGGAAACATCGGCCACGTTTAGATTGGCCCAAATTATGTGATAATCTGGTTTTTCGAAAAATAGGTGTTTATTAATGAAATAAAAATTTACACGATTTTAGAGCGCCATAGACATTACGAAGACATGAATTTATCATAACTAAAATTCAATAGGTGCATTAGGAAGATAGACAAAGAATTTGTCCTAGAGAGCTCATTTCATCTGCATATAGTTCTCTCGTTTTCTGTGTATTTTATTCATTAAATATACAGCAATTACATATTTTATATAACAGTTTACTATAATTCTTAAATATCACTATTACGTTAGAATGATTATAAAACGTCATTCTGGAATACAGGAAAAGTAAAGTTTAAGAACTTACCATTCTTTCTATCTTTCTTTTTAATTAATTGTAATATTTGCAAGATTGTATTAATAGCAGGCTTTGCAAGGAGCTTATCACTTCATACTAACACCAAATACCTACTGTACCCAAACTCACGCAAATAATAGTTATTTGTTTAACTAGCGAGCAAAGTTATTTTTTGCTACGAATGCTGACTTTAAATCACGAACTAGCGAAGTAGTCTAGAATTGAATCACGAGCGTAACGAGTGATTCTAATATAGACTACTGAACACAGTAAAATAACTTGCTCTCGTGTTAAACATACACATACAACTTTTCACCTCGACCAGCGAGAAAAGTTGATTAAATTCTCTTTGGAGACAATATAGTTTTTTATTATAATGTTTTTAATTTAGAGGTTGCGTTCTGAAACTGCGCTGCTTGTAATTTTTATGAAAACCGAAGATGAAAACCAAACATGATATTTTTAAGTAAGCAATATTCATGTTTACTAGTACACATTTATTTTAAATATTACGTCTTTAAAAATGCAATAGCAAAATTTATAAACTTAAATTTCATTAAATAACAGACATTTTGTGACTATGAGTTAAATCGCTAGGCCAAAATGAGTTTCTGAAGTAACTATCGCCCATAATTTTTTCAGCGCCGCGCAAAAGATGGCATTTTTTTTTTATGTGATAGGTGGCAAACGAGCAGACGGATCACCTGATGGTAAGCGATTACCGCCGCCCATGGACACCCGCAACACCGAAGGAGTCACAAGTGCGTTGCCGACCTTTGAAATGGGATGGGGGATGGGGGGATGGGGGATGGGGGAATGGGGAGGGGGAGGGGGGGTTGGGCCTCTGGTACCCTCACTCACTCGAATCACTTTTTCTCACGCTCGCAGCAAAAACGGTTTTTGCTTTTAGTTTTTAGGGACCAAAGGCACCCTTTTCGTGCTGGAGAGGTGAAAACCATATTTCATTTGATTATCATTTTAATTAAGCCTAATTGGAAGTTGTACTATATTGTGTATATTATCAGATATTATAATAGTAACAAAGTCAGCTGTTACAATACTTATAATCCCAAAGAAGACTAAAGGATTGTGCAGTTTCGTGACTGACACTTCGTGAGTGAAAGCATATTTGCCTCCAATATTTAAGAATAACATAATATTATTATAAATATAGCTTTAATTCCTGTAAATAGGTTACGGTTACAAACATGAACAACAACTGGTGAACTACATCACATGAACTACTCATAAAATTGATCAACCTTCCTTAGAACTGTAGTATGATGAGATGATGCACGCCTCTACGCATACTACGTATCGCACCTATTGCAAACAAAACCACATATGGCCTTGATTTTTTTAATGCGGGTACTTTCGAGAAATTATACCTATATTAATTTAAAGTTACAGGTACACACTACTAACACCTAACGAGAGACAGCTTGTTTTTTCTTATATCTCAATTTACATTGGAAGTGAAATTATTGAGCAATCAGTTATTATAGACGTGCGCTTGTAATTAGTGTTACTGTGTATTACGATCATTTAAAAAAACAGGAAAAGGGGAGTACAGTAATACACATTTAATAAGGCTTGCCGATGTACCTGCGCAGTAGACAATATTTTAATTACGCGGGAAACTGATGGACCAATCAAGTAGCTTCATTGTTACACGTTCCAAAAATCTCTGCCGCTATTGGTTGATTAATTTCGCACCTGATTCAATGAAATTGTCAGCTGTCAGAAAGCTGTCACCGTGCGTTGATTGTTTCGGGTGTTTCCGTCGATAGTTTGTTCTTGTCTGCGCGAACGAAAATTACCGACGCGCCTTATTTTTTGTGTACTACTGTAAAACTCAAACTGAAATATAATCAACATTGATTTGATACTCTTTTAAATAATGCTGATTTCAGATATTTCAAATACTAGATTTGAATAGATAATTAATTAGTAAATTTTATTGTGAAGCCATATATGGTTTCGTATGCGTGAAGATTGTATTTGTAGGCTCTTGAGTAGTATTTACTGTTTTTCTACTGTCGGCCAATGAAAAATCACCTTTATAGCGCAATTTTTATATACTGTATTTAGTAATTTAGTTAGCAAGTATTGATTATTACAATTAAATGACGACGAGGATATCAATAGATATTTTGTATGTGTTATCCTTTTAATTTAAATATAGTACTTTGCTAAGCATATTCATGCTAATTATAATACGTCTAATTATTTAATTAACCATGCAGTGAACATTATGGTAGTATTTTTCTAAATACATAGGTATAAGCTAGCAATTTTACTATGTATGTACCTACATTAGCTTTTCTAGAATCTAGTTCATTTAGTATCTAGGTACTACGCAACCATCTGTTACAAAACAAATAACAGGTTTTTACTATTATTTCGCTAAAAATACAATACATTAATACATCGGATTTAAATTCTATTTGACTACCCAAATATAAGGTACAATTCTACAATTATTAATTGTAGCTATAATACTGAATCTTTGTAACATAGAATATCATAACGTCGAGGTACAATGTCCAATCACTGGATTTTTTTATAATAAGCAAGCATATTTTCAAAATTTTTTAAGATAAGTGGGAATGTCAAAAGTAAAAATTAAAAACAAGATATTTTTATATGGCAAGCCTACGGACGAGTACCTGATCGCTGGTAACACAGACATTAGGGATTTCTATTCGTCACAGGCCTTGTAACGTGATGACGTATGAACCTCGCGACCCGACATATAAATCATTCCGTTCAATTTTAAAGTCAAGCTATAGAAAGAGACAACTGACTCGTCCAGTGCGATAGAAAGCTTTATAGAAGCCGTCGAAATGACTTTATTAAATACAGTAGACAATTCTATGTCAAATCAGTATATTACTTTAACAGATATGAGCTTACTACAGTTCTATAGCGCCACCTAGCATGGATTTCATGAACTAGTGCTGTACTGCTGTGCAATTTAGTGTAACCTTCCTGAAGTATGGGGAGGAGACGCGTGTCCCGGCAGTGGGGACAATATAAGTTGTTAATGTAAGCTACAGAGTTTCGACAAATACGCGCTGAAAAAACGGTATTTCATAGTGTCACGAATTTAACTGTTGCTATCTGCGTTCCTTATTTGCAAGGGAGAATACAAAGTACTCGTAGCGAAAAATAATGTAGCTGTCTCTTTCACGAGCTAGCCATTAAAGTAAGACGAAAGCTTTTAATCTCGTACCTACCGCCGTACGGCAATACGTCAATACAACCACCGAATCCTTCGTCTCTGATAGAACTTTAGTCGCCATTTAAAGCGCAACCAGTCTGGTGTTGCAATCGCGCCATTTTTCCTGCAGTTTTCTGTGCTCCTCGTACTGTTGTTCCGTGATTTGCTTCACTGTGTTTGGAGGCTGCATCTGAATAAAAAAGTTTTCTTAAGTGATTTCTGGTCAGAAATAGGACACTGCGTAAATCAGACCTAAAAGAAATAGTGGAACAGATATTGGAAGACATTTTACTATCTAACTAGCTTCCGCCCGCGACTTCGTTTGCGTGAACTTCAGTTGGGTCTAGAGGGAAATAAAATGTTAAGGCAGCGCCATCTAGTGACAAAGTAAAAATTTCAGTTTTTAGCCATTCCTCCGAGAACCTTCGAGTTTTCCGGGATAAAAAGTATCGTATATATTAGCCGACTGCTTTATCTACCTACCAAAATGGAACAAATAGACAAACAAATAAACAAACCAACATCCATACTTTCGCATTTATAATATTAGTGAGATGATATTTAACATTTAAATTCAAATTAGACCACAGATAAACCCAAACATAGTTTTTGTTTGGAACGCTTAGTTAGGATTTGGTAACATCGACCATAAACGAGTAGTTCACCAATATCTATAGGGATTATTTATGACTTATATCAGACTTACCTTGATTTTTCTAGGATCCAAATTAGCGCCAAGACTCTGCACGCCCTTAGCTATTTTCGACAGCGGCGATAGCACCATCTCTCGGGTCGTACTAGAAACAGGACTGGCGATGTTCTTTAGCTGTTTCAGCGCTGATTCGCTGTGCGACTGCGCGATGTTTAGCGCCATCTCGTGTTGAGAATTCGAACGATGGAAGGAACTACCGCTCGCTTCGTCAAATGTTATTTCACTGGAGCTATGTGACAGCTTTTGAGATAGGGCGAGAGAACTTGGTGGGTTAGGCTTGTAATCGGCTTCTTCGACTTGTATTTCTGGGGTTTTCGATTCGTTATCGAATGGGTTTCTTTTGCTGACATTACTGGGTGTTTTTAGAGTTTGATTTTGACTGGGTGCCGCTGTTTCAACAATTTCTGTGGTCACTACCTGATCCTGGTTTTCGTTAGGCTCAATTTTGGAGGAATACAATGGATTTTCTATTAGTTCGCAGTCATTTTCTGGTACTTGTTTTGTCGTTTTTCCTATGTAGTGTTGTGTATTTTCGAAATTGTCTAATGTTGGTTCGAAGATGTTGGTTCTGTTTTCGTCATCGGAGGAGTAATCCGAGCTCATGCCATCGGAGAGGCTTCCCTTCTTCTTGTCGGCCTTGCCTCCGAGGGTAAAAATCTTTTTGGTGCGCGAAGCTCCTTGGTCGAATTTCAGCTGAAGGCTCGGTTTCGCGCGCGCGTTTAGGGAATGGCTAAACTTGTTCAACTTGCTAAATTGTTCTGTCATATTGTTCAGGGCTTTGGAACCTGCAAAAGAATTAAACATAGGGTGTTTCACTACAATAACATTGCTTTATTCGATGCTATAAAATACGCAGTACATA
Organism: Coleophora deauratella; assembly: GCA_958295455.1. NCBI lineage: Eukaryota > Metazoa > Arthropoda > Insecta > Lepidoptera > Coleophoridae > Coleophora > Coleophora deauratella. Next base: position 8,549,426 of record OY282410.1, on the reverse strand, counting down.
GGGTGTAACAAAATTTATTACAGACAGTAAAGGACTTTCAATAGTAGACGTCATTTTGATAAGGTAAATATTGTAGTACAGAACTCGCAATGGAATTGTATGGAGGTAGTAAAAAATGGCACGCTCATATAGTAAATAGCTGTACAGTAAACTTCTATGCAAAGAAATTTTATATCGTCGCTCTGTTCCTAGAGGGGTGCAAGTCTGTGCTTCCGTCTTATGTTTTTACTAAAATAATAAGTTATTATCTTACAATGGAAAACTATTTTACCTATCTTTATATATCTTTATTTTTATCTTTATATCTTGTAAAGAATAGCTTGTAAGAATTGTTTTAATATGCTAAGTATACTCGTAAAATTAAGAAACTACAACTTTTTTCTAAAACTAAAATAATCGTACAAAATTTTACGAAGAATTCCAACGAAACCGATTTTTCAAATACAATGTATGTACCATTTTTGTTAGGTTTACAATTATCTCCAGAAAGAACTTCCTACACAATAAAAATAGCCATTACCTAAGCGCTAACACCGTAAAGTCATCACTTTATACCTACATACCCTATAAAACAACTCCATTTAAATAATATACTCAGTTTTACTAAGAACGACACCTATTTACCAAAGACAATGTACTATTTTTTTGTTAAGTATAACTCCAGAAGGAACATCCTACGCAATTGTATACAATTATCCTCCAGAAAAAAAGTCCTACGCAATAACAATAGCCAATACGCTAAAACCAATTCATCCCTTAATACCTATAGTTCATTCGAAACAAAAAAAAAGCAAAACGTAAACAAACTTACTATGGAACTGACACATGTCAATGTCATCTGCATACTAAGTTTGTTTACCTTTTGCTTTTTTTGATTGGAATGAACTATACATACTCTAATACAACTGTAACTAATACCAAAATCCGCAATTCCACAGAGAACTAACAGTGTGTTGGTCCTTTCGCTCACTTGTGCCCTGCGATCCTTCGCCCTGGGACGTACTAGGGCTGGGTATCAGCAGCCAGCGGGGATTCAAGTTCTTGCCGAGTCGCATTATCTGTTCTAGCACCGAGCTCGTGGCCGACACTATTGCGTCTAATATTACAGAAAAAAATTAAAGAAATAATAATGTTTCTAAGTTTTAAAAAGAAATATAAAAAAAAAGTTATAGATTAATTAACTGTCGATTTTAAAATAAATGGAATTAAAAAAATATTCCGAGCTGATTGGTTCAGCTTTGCTTTATAAAGAAAAAATATTAAGAAAAATTGAGGGTGAAATAAAATGACGTCTGCAAAGCTGAAAAATGAATAACGTCACATTCGAGATTTTTTCATTCCACTTGCTTTACTGTATTATAAAGTTTTTTCCAAAAAAATATTTTCAAAAAGTGATATTTTGATTTCGAGATGCCAATCTACATTTTCTTTTTTTGGCAAAGTAAGCAAAAAAACAAATGTATTTGCAAAACGATGAGCGGAACCGTCGACTTATAGGTTGCCCTGAGGAGAAATACTAAATATTACCATAATTATATAAATAATACGAAATCCTATTTGAATTTTAAAACAAAATAATAGGTAAATTTATATTTTTACTGCTTAAGCGGACGGACTTTTCTCACTCAGTAGATTTATACCAACTACAAAATGTAGATACAAAACTAGCTTGGTTTTTTCTATACATAAAAGAGTAATCACAATCATCGTCAGCCAACTTTGAAAAGGTAAATACAGCTGCAATAAAATAATATACTTACGACGAGGATCCAAAATATTGTAAGCATAGAACTACTTGAAAAACACTATACACCAGTCGATCGCAATTATATTCATCATGTCAAATGTAGTAAATCCTCGGATCCAAAATATTGTAAGCATAGAACTACTTGAAAAACACTATACACCAGTCGATCGCAATTATATTCATCATGTCAAATGTAGTAAATCCACCCATCCCATTTCAAAGGTCGGCAACGCACTTGTGACTCCTCTGGTGTTGCGGGTGTCTATGGGCGGCGGTAATCGCTTACCATCAGGTGATCCGTCTGCTCGTTTGCCACCTATCACATAAAAAAAAAGGTTCCAATCACCCCGAGTAGATGCCGCATTTTATTCCTGTATACATATCATTAACAACCCATATCGTCCCCACTGCAGGGGCACGGGTCTCTTCCCATACCTCGGGAAGGTTAGGCCATACTCCACACACGGGGGCCAAGTCCGGATCGGAGAGGAACAGTACTCACCAACATTCCTAATGTCGGCGACTAGTTGCGTCTCGCTCACGTTCTTGGTGAGTGTGGGCAGTCGCGATAGGTCCAGGTACATTGATGACCTGCCGTTACAGGACTGCCCTTGGAGGGGGTGGATCTGGAAGAAATGCGGAACGTAAAAATCTAACCTTTAAAAATTTCTTGAATCCTAATGTATTTAATGGCACTTATTATTTTATAGCGCCATTTAGTTTTAAGAAATACTTGAGATAAGACACTCAGTACTAGGGACAGCTAAGTATTCCTGACTATATTATTATTATCATTGGTACTGTAAAGGACGCCTGTAATAATGGTACATTCACGATAACAAAGCTTCTGTTAAAGTAATTAATTACCTTAGTCTTCTTCTTCTCCAACTTCACACCTTCGTGGAACGGTATCGGCGGCAACTTGGCAACATCGCGCGCCACCAGTATCGACTCGCAAATGGAATGTAACGATTCTGCAACAATGCATTATTTATTTCACGATGTAACCTTGATCGGTCGTAGCTCAATGGAGCTTGCGTGGCTGCATCGATCTCGAAAGTTAACTGACCACAGACACGGTCGCAACCTGGATGGGGTTGGCTATTAGTGGCATTTATCTCGACCGTTACCGTGATTCGCAAGCCACGTTTTAGCCATTGATGCCGGCTGCTATCACTAGATAGCAGTCGTTAAAGCATGTCCGAGGTCATATAGGCGGCTTGAAAACTTCTGACACTGGAGTTGACCGCTAGCTTGGTAGACTGGTGCCCCAACAGAGGGGACAATAGCAAAGCATTAGTTGCACCCCTGGTGTTGCAAATGTGCCCATAAGCGGCAGTAACCACTTTAAATCAGGTAGGCCGTCAGCCTTTTGCCATCCTTAAAAAAACTTCATCACAACAGTCATTTCATGATTTGGCCAATGGCAAATGGTCTGGCCATGGCATATACTGTGCCTTCACTCAACAGCGGATGGGTTCAAACTGAAAAGACGCAACTCCCTCTTATCGTGTGGCACAATTTTAGTCCTATCCACATGCAAATGCAACTGACCTATCACCTCGTCCTTCGTGTTGATGACGACGGCCATGTTGTTGAAGAACCGGAGCGAGGTGGAGCGGAACATGTGGAAGTAGCCTGGCTCATTATTGTAGTATTTTATACGGATGCAGTAGAGATGCTACTAACATACACACTATCAACGTTACAACTGACCTATCATCTCGTCCTTCGTGTTGATGACGACGGCCATGTTGTTGAAGAACCGGAGCGAGGTGGAGCGGAACATGTGGAAGTAGCCCGGCTCGTTGTTGTAGCGGTAGTTGACGCGGATGCAGTGCACTTGCTCCGAGTTGCGGCGGCCTACGCCGAATAGCTGAAACAAAATGAGATTTGATGATGATGCCAAAGACATAAATTTTCTTTCGCTCGTTGTTCATGCTATTGAGGAAAGCAAACATCATTACTTATACAATGACATTAACTTTTCCTGAAGATCCCATAAACAAATAGGGGAAAAAATGTATTTTCTAACAATCTGATTACCAATTTAGTATGGGATTGGGAAGTCAAACTTTTTATCGCAAACTGTCTATGGCTTGTTTGGGAAAGTTTTAATTTAACTTAAAGTTAGTTGTATCTACACATTAGAGGAAATCACGAAAACATCGAAAACAAATGTGTCTTCAAAATAAATCCCTTTAACTAAAGTTCTCATAGCCAAGCGGTCGGAAGTCTCGTCGTAATCCACCACGTAGCATGCTGTCCCTCTGTGTCCCCCAGGAGTGAGCGAGACAGACACATACCGTGGCATTATTGTCGAGCACGCCGAGCTCCGCGGCGGTGACGTAACGCAGCGCCACTCGCAGTACAGACAGCACTCTATTCAGCTCACTATTCCGCCACGTAGCACGCTGTCCCTCTCTGTCACCCAGGAGTGAGCGAGACAGACACATACCGTGGCATTATTGTCGAGCACGCCGAGCTCCGCGGCGGTGACGTAACGCAGCGCCACTCGCAGTACAGACAGCACTCTATTCAGCTCACTATTCCGCCACGTAGCACGCTGTCCCTCTCTGTCACCCAGGAGTGAGCGAGACAGACACATACCGTGGCGTTATTGTCGAGCACGCCTAGCTCCACGGTGGTGACGTCACGCAGCGCCACTCGCAGTACAGACAGCACTCTATTCAGCTCACTATTCCGCCACGTAGCACGCTGTCCCTCTCTGTCACCCAGGAGTGAGCGAGACAGACACATACCGTGGCGTTATTGTCGAGCACGCCTAGCTCCACGGTGGTGACGTCACGCAGCGCCACTCGCAGTACAGACAGCACTCTATTCAGCTCACTATTCCGCCACGTAGCACGCTGTCCCTCTCTGTCACCCAGGAGTGAGCGAGACAGACACATACCGTGGCGTTATTGTCGAGCACGCCTAGCTCCACGGTGGTGACGTCACGCAGCGCCACTCGCAGTACAGACAGCACTCTATTCAGCTCACTATTCCGCCACGTAGCACGCTGTCCCTCTCTGTCACCCAGGAGTGAGCGAGACAGATACATACCGTGGCGTTATTGTCGAGCACGCCTAGCTCCACGGTGGTGACGTCACGCAGCGCCACTCGCAGTACAGACAGCACTCTATTCAGCTCACTATTCCGCCACGTAGCACGCTGTCCCTCTCTGTCACCCAGGAGTGAGCGAGACAGATACATACCGTGGCGTTATTGTCGAGCACGCCTAGCTCCACGGTGGTGACGTCACGCAGCGCCACTCGCAGTACAGACAGCACTCTATTCAGCTCACTATTCCGCCACGTAGCACGCTGTCCCTCTCTGTCACCCAGGAGTGAGCGAGACAGACACATACCGTGGCATTATTGTCGAGCACGCCGAGCTCCACGGCGGTGACGTCACGCAGCGCCACTCGCAGTACAGACAGCACTCTATTCAGCTCACTATTCCGCCACGTAGCACGCTGTCCCTCTCTGTCACCCAGGAGTGAGCGAGACAGATACATACCGTGGCGTTATTGTCGAGCACGCCTAGCTCCACGGTGGTGACGTCACGCAGCGCCACTCGCAGTACAGACAGCACTCTATTCAGCTCACTATTCCGCCACGTAGCACGCTGTCCCTCTCTGTCACCCAGGAGTGAGCGAGACAGACACATACCGTGGCGTTATTGTCGAGCGCGCCTAGCTCCACGCCGGTGACGTCACGCAGCGCCACTCGCAGTACAGACAGCACTCTATTCAGCTCACTATTCCGCTACGTAGCACGCTGTCCCTCTCTTTCGCCCAGGAGTGAGCGAGACAGACACATACCGTGGCATTATTGTCGAGCACGCCGAGCTCCACGGCGGTGACGTCACGCAGCGCCACTCGCAGTACAGACAGCACTCGGTCCGAAGTCTCATCGTAGTCCGCCACGTAGTAAGCGTCGCTTGTCAGTAGGAGGACGCTGTCCATCTCTGTCTCGTGCGGGTCCCCCGTACTGGTGAGAGAGGGACGGCGATAAGTCACGACATGGATTTTTAATATCTTTGCCACATTCAGTCAATAGAGAGGTGCGTGAGGCTCGTAAGATGCTATTTTTGTTATTAAAACTATTTTTCTTTAAGTAACATTGTACTAGGCAGAAAAAATATGGTAAAGAAAGAATAACGGTAATCATATGTAAAGAATTTACTTAAATAAAAAAATGTAAATTTCTAAACCAAATTCGTTATTCATTCATCGGATGACTTCCGCTCTGACCAGTTACTGAAGACTGCCGTGTATAGTTAGTAAAGTGTACATTGTTACCTACTTCCAAAAAATATTTTTAATTTGATTTGAACTTAAAATATATAAGGCCATAAGCACAAAATCAACTACAAAAAAGGTCCACTAGAATCTAAAGTTCTCACGTAGGGTCAGCATCAATGAGTCCCCAGGCCCCTAAAACCGGCTCTGTATCCACTACCAGCTTCCGGCAGTCGTCTATTAGAGACTTGACGTGTTGAGCCATCGCTTCGTTCAAACTCGCAGACTGCTCCGTCACTTCCTGTTTGGAAACCGAAATAGGTATTGATTAGTAATTAATCATCAATCATTGTCATCAGCAGAAAGACGTATATTGCTGGACAATATCCTCCCCGGAATCTCCTCCCTTAAGCGGAATCTCCTCGTTCGGCGCTGTTGATAATGTGAAGTTACGACAAAAGTAAAGCGCGCTCCTTTTCGAAAATAAATTAGATTTTAATTCTGATTTCGAATTTTGATTATGATTTAACTGCTGGAACTAGAATTAGTACACAAACTGACTAAGCTATAGATTACTAGTTCTAGTTCCTCTGTCCTAAATAAAAGTGATATTTTGTATGTTTTAATACAACGTCCTAAGGCCTATTCTCTGAAAGAAAACGCTTTATCGTGTGTACAAAAAATAGTATATCAGTCAATGTATAATACACCCTGTATAATAATACACTCTGTTAAAAAAGTGCGTTTGAAATTTCAAGGGGTTACTCAGAATCAAGTATGGAATCCAGGAAAAATATTAAAAAAATCCGCTCTACATGTTTTTTTTTCATTTTTTCATACAAATTATTGATTTATTATTCAGAGTTGGTATGAGAATCTGAAAAAAAAATGAAGAGCGGGTTTTTTCAATATTTTTCTTGGATTCTATACTTGATTCTGAGTAACCCCTTAAAATTTCAAACGCACTTTTTTAACACCCTGTATATAAGCACTCACAGCGCACGCGTCGAGCACTTTAACGCAGCGGTCGTCGCAGGCGATCAGCTGCGGCAACGCCCGTGACTCGCCCGTCATCACGTCTATGGCCGCCTGCCGCACCGCGTCTTTGAACGTCGACAGGTAGTATCTGTAACAACGACTTTATGTGAGACTGGAAACTTATAAGCGACGTAGATTACATGAATGAATGAAAACACTTTATTGCGCAAAATAAACAGGAAAACATAAACAACTTTTACGTGAGACTGGAACAAATAAATCAGATGCAAGTCCGTCGCGTCTGCCCTTGAATCAACCAATCATAGCGCCGCTTTATCGCTCCCCGCTACCCGCTAACCGCCGGATTTGTCATTGAGCATAAAGAAGTTATTCAACATGCGGTATTTATATGGGGTTAAAACTAAACAGAAGCGTTTTCGACCGTTCTCCTTCTTCGCAAGGTACGTTAAGCCGTTAGTGCTGGTTATTATCACTAGATGAATGTCGTTAAGTTACAAACTCCAGCAATCTGCACTTCGCCCCCGTGTGTGGAATATGGCTTAACCTTCCCGAGCTATGGGAAGAGACCCACGCCACAGTAGTGGGGATGATATACATTGGTTGTTAATGGGTTGTTAAAATAAGACTAAACAAATTACTTCAATTTCCAGTAAGAGTGGGTGCGACAAACAGTCTTTAGTTATCGAATACGTTCACAATCAATGAACGAAAGCAAGTAACTCAAGTAGCCCCACCAATTACAACTGCCACTAGGATTAAGGTCTAATCTAACTATTTGTTAGATTGTTCTAAACTGACCTTCCCAATCCATATGCAATCTCCGCCATCGCAAACTCATTGGTCAAACAATGTCCAAAATAACATGGCATCATCTCCAAATTGTGCTCACTCTCCAGATTATCATAGACAATCTTCGTAATCGTTTTGATATCCGTCCAAAAACTGGTCAACTCTTCTATTTTCGATGGATCTATTTCTTGTCCGAGCGCAACGTCTATGGCACACTGGGTGAGGGCGTCTCTGAAATGCTGGATGAGGAATCTGTGGAGAAATGGTGTGTGTTACTGGCAACCCTGTAAATAGTGTTGCCAGTGTTAAATATTGTACGTACCTGTTTGCTGAAGCGACGCCGTCCTTCATCATACCAGTGAGTTTCCTTTCCCCGGTCCTTGTGTAGTCGCCCTGTGAAGAACGTTCTAGATTTATATGAAATGTGTGTATTGTTTATTCGAATCTAATGGGGAAGAAAACGCAAAGCTATTTGCAGATGGCGCTACGGACGCTTGACTCATAACAACTTTCAATTAGTTCCGCGTTTTTTATTATCGAGGTGTTATAAATAAGTTTTTTTTTTCTGTAAAATTGTTAAATGGAAAATGTATGCGACTTGGACTGTTCCTCAATTAAAGGCGAAGTTGAAAAGTACATAATTTGAAAACGTAATTTTTCCCACGTCTTCTTCATCCGAGAATCTTTATAAAATTAATGATTTCCATTATTATTGCAACCAATCGCCACACAACGCGGCATTTTTTTAATAATCTGATGTTTAGTTCACGTAAACAATTTTTTCTATACGTTTTGACAGTTAGTATGAGTCAAGCGATATCAGCGCCTCTATCGGCGAGCTTTGTCAGTTTTCTTCCCCATTAGTATACGTGAACAGAAAACATTTTAGCCAGAGCGTGGACTAGATTCCATGCTATTACTAATATTTATATTTGACCAGATAGCAAGGAATGTTTAACATAAATTGCAAATGCTCTCTAACTTATATATATTTTTTTCAAAGGCTATAATCGCTTTCTATACAGTGAAACTTCACAAGTTCTGAAGATTATTTGCTAGTGATGGACCAACTATTTTTTGACGACTAGTCAGCAAAGATTTCACTTATCAATAATTACTAATTATTTTGTTTTTCCTCAATAATCCTAATAGTATTTTTTTACGTTAATTAATGTAATACTAATACTTAGAATAATAATATTTAACAGTTGCGTCAATTTTATTTTCGTAGTTTTTCAACATGAAAAGACTATGCCGATTAGTCGGCGACTCGTCGCCATCACACAAAAGGTGCCGACTAGTCGATACATCTTCGACATTTACCTGAAATAAAACAACTCACTTTGAGAGCCCTAGTGCCGGCATACTGTCGCGATATCGTGTCGCCATTGTCCGCCCACATGGTGAGGAAGGCTTGCCGGAGGGAAGGAGGCAGCCCACTGCCCGGGGTACCCAGCCCGAGACGACACAACTGCATTTCTAGGACGTATTTCGCTATTGCCGTCTGCGAATGAATAGGGTACTATTTGTCATTGATATTTTTTATAGGGAGACCAAGAATGTTTAAGGTGAAACGCCCCGGAATTTACTTGCGCTCGAGGTTTTTAATTTATTTTTTATTAAACTACAGAAGATACACAGACTTCCTTCCTAAAAGTGGCCACTTTTAGCACTTGTTCCATTTATAACTATACAAAGATATTCTCAATGCTTGCAATGTTTGCTAAAATACCACCCTATGGTGTAATGCTCGCAAACAAAAGGAAGTTTGTGTATCTTCTGTAGTTTAATAAAAATAAATTAAAAACCTCGAGCGCTTGTGAGCTCCGAAACGTTCCCCCTTAAAGCAAAGTGACCTTGATGTCAATAAAAATGTTTTTTTTTTAGTTTTTTGTTTAGAGTTTGTTAGTCTCCATCGAATGATTAATTTTTCATATCTTGCCTACGTAATAGAGACTATCGCAACCGACTATCTGACCATTCAAACTTCGTCATTCAAGATTCAAGAGCTTTATTTGCAGAATATAGTTTTTACAATGATGATCTTAAGTAATATAGGTAGGTCCCTTATATTCTACCTAGACTAGGCATCCAAATATTTTAAATGAATATCATGTCACTTCTACATATTTCGCTGCCTTACCTGAACCACGTTGGTCCTGTCGAGGCAGTTGATGCAATTGACGCGGAACCACCGCCTGCTCTAGTTAATTCTATATTTTATGTCGAACTATGCATTTAATCTCCATTGAATATTTTCTTTTTTTTTTCAACCTATCCTGCCAACGCAAGAGAGACTGTCACAGCTTTCAATTTGATCGTTCAAACTGCCTCATTCCATTCACCCCCTCACCTGAACCACGTTGGTCCTGTCGAGGCAGTCGATGCAGTTGACGCGGAACACGCCGGCCTGCGCGCATATGACGCCGCGGTCGTCGCGCCAGCAGTAGCGCATGTCCGCTATGATGTCTGACAGCGCGTTGATCAGTATGCTCACGTTCTCGTAGTGCATGCCGCGGCTGCAATGATGGGCGTTTGTCTGTTACCCAACTACTTCGGTGGAGGATTGTTTTTCGAAAATTAATTGAAAATGTAAATGTTTTATTCGAAGTAGGTAGCAGTGAACACTTTTCGAAAGCCATTTTTTGTCTACTCAACCGCCGTTTCAGAAAGTGTTTGTGAGAAGACATGCCCCAAAGTTGTGTCCGACCGAAGCTTCGGATTCAGCCCAAATGGGCCGAAGCTTTGGCCGGAGCCGAAATTGAACGAACGAATGTGCGAGTGCGAGCGCGATAAAACTGAAACTCAATGATTGTGATAAATAAATAAAAAATCTACTGATTGACATTATTTCTAAGTGTTTATTTTATTCATAGGCGTATTTTGGTGTCGCTAATGTTCAATTCATCAGAGGTTTCTTATATCGACGGTTCTCAGTGATGACGTATTACCGCACTTACCAATACTCATGAAAGTCGAACGTGGCATATATGATGTCCGGGCTGTTGTATTTGAGCACGTGGTTGCCATAGGCCTCCCATATGATCCTCTCCCGCCCCTGCTGATCCACCAGGTTCACTATGCAGACCTGCTTGTAGATCCCTATCTCCTCCGCGAAGTGGGCCTTGAAGGCTTCGTGGCTTTCCTCTTCGGCTGGAAGTTGTAAGATATTGAAGTATTTAATTTGTTCCTATATATTCTATACATTCCTATATATAATGCCGTGTGGAATATCGGGACCCGTCAATAAACAAGGAAATAGTCATGGATTAAAGTCTGTCTGAAACCAAACTACATCATTGCCATATTGAGAAATTTTACGAAACAACTTTGAAACACTTTACATAGGTATCAAATGTTTGAATATTCTAATATATTATTTTTTTTATTTTAAATATATTTTATTATTTTCTCTTTACAATCTATTAGGGCATACCTATCAACTATTCTCGATTTACCAATTATAATATAATATTAATTTCCAAAACTGTAATTTTCTCAAAGACAACACTATTGTACTACTGGGACTTACTTCTGTCAAGTCGCGGCGGAGGCCTAAACTTCAGTTCGGGTTGGCTCCAAAATATTGGGACCGACCCACGCACCTGCGAAGGCATTAGATAGTCTTGGTTATTACATTTATTTAAATTAGATTTAGACGGCAGTCGTTAAGCCATGTCGGGGGCCTTATAGGCGGCTTAAAAACTTCTGACACTAGGGTTGGCCATTAGCCCCACAACCTCCACGAATCCGGCCCTGGCCCCCGTGTGTGGAGTATGGCCTAACCTTTCTGAGTTATGGGAAGAGTCCCGTTCCCCAGCAGTGGGGACGTAATCGGTTGTTTACATATTAGATTTATCTATATATTGTGACCAGATCGTAGAATTGGCCAGATCATGAAAAGACTAGTCATATCGTTAAGGCGCTCCGAAAAAACTATAGGTTAGGTTACTGGTGTTAAGAAGCCCCGATGACTTGACTGTTTTGTCGAAACTCCTCGACGATATCGACGTTTAATCTGGCCACGACTTACATATTGGATTTAGTAATAGGATTCGTTAATGCGAGATCCGACGTGTGGGTGCCGCTGCTCGCTCTAAACCTGCCGCTAAGCAGCGTGCTGCATTTGCGTGTGGTCCCATCCACCAGATGGGACCTAATAGTCAAATAAGCGCAAGTCCGATACAGGACCAAGACAGTCGACCACAGGACTGACACGGAAAGTTGCCGAGAGATAGATGAGAAACGGCTAGATGACTTGGGTTCCTCTTCGGCGCTCAGACAGCAGCTAGAAACCAACTTCCACACACTTGCGCCATTCGTCCCTGAATTTTTTTCGTTGGTTCGTGTTTAAGGCGACCTTTGCCCAGCCTCAGAAGACGATTCCGACTACGATTCTATAATATCCTGCAAGATTTTGCAAGGCAACGATAATCCGTTTTATGCCTCTTTCCATGAAGAAGGTGATCAAACTTTTGTCAAAAAGAAAAACATTCGAGCATGTTTAGATTACAGGTGACCAACTAAGTAACCAGTTACTATGTAATTAGTCCCAAATATTTTTATTTATTACATTGCCTCCGCAACTGCAATCGGCGAAGAATATAATAGCTCCATTCCATTCTCCGTTCTAGATCGAGAATTCCGAAGTCTACTTTTCATTCACTAAAAAGGCTGCAAGTGCAAGTTGGCTGCTAGAATGGTATATTAGCTAATCTTTATCAGAGCATGACAAAAAGTTAACCTGGCATGGTTTATTACTGTAATTGTTGTTTACAAGTTTTGAACTGATTTATTTATTTACATTATTTTTTTGAGAAGCCTTAAGGAAATGGTTATATTTATCCAATACATTGATTGGTACTTTTAATTGGAAAAAAAAAATCACAAGTTAAAGTAACACTAATGTTTGGCAGCAAAATATATACAGAGTGTTATAAAATATAGAACTCTCCATACAAAAATGGCCAAATTATAATAAAAAAGTTTTTAATATAATTTGGTTTTTACTATTTGAGCAAAGTCGTAGAACCAAAGTTGTTCAGAACGATGAGAATCCACGGTCAATGGGTCCTACACCAAATTTGTGTTACCCTGTATAGTGTAAACGATGGTAGCAGCCAAAGAAGTTTTATTTCTTCACTGGGAGCGGCGTGCAAGTCTGTGGTCGCAGCAAATGATAAAGTCAACAAACCTGGATGAAGGAAGCTCTGTGAATGCTGTCAGGACATATGATGGAGACAATCTGTTCCGTCTCCACGTAGTTGGCCACTTTGCCCTCTGGCGAGACGCCGCGGCGATTGTACCTGTGTAACAAAACATACGTTCTAGAGTTTTTCAGTACAGCACTATTTTTTTTGGAATAATTTAAAATTCAAAGAGAAAAAAAGCATTTCTTGGAACAAACTGTTATAATTGACGCGCTGAGAGCAAGAGTCTCTGGTTCCCATAATACAGGGAATCCTAAGTTGGGGCCAGATGACCGTGTGTGATTTGTCCCAGATATTTATATTTATATATTATATTATAAGAGTGGTGTAACCCCATTTTCGCTTAAATGGGTATATTTTACTTTGAAATCATTTATATCATTAATTTTTAAGGAAAACTATTCATTTAATCATGACATAGTGACTACTATGTCAAGATGCATTATAAAAGGGCAGTTTCCTTATGATTTAGGTAGATATTATCTAAAGTGCTAAAAAGTGGACCAGTGGCAGATGTTCAAAAAATGTGGCTTACACCACTCTTGCTCTCAGTGCCTCAATAGGGTATTTTACTCTATACAAGAAAAAATCTAAAACTGCTTATTTACTGTGGTATTTGTAATACGTAATCGATTTAATATGATTTCTATACAATAAAATGAAAAAATAATAATATTTTATTTTGGATTTACAAAAATCAAGTTTTTCATCTGTTATTCAAATATCTGAAACGACAGCCGCCATGCTGGTTGTCAGGTGACGTCACAATAGTGGTAAACAATGACATTTTGTTCGCGATATGTGTCAAAATTTTAGTACAGAGCTGTTTTGTTGACTCCTGAAATGACGTCACGACCTAAGCATCATGGCGGCTGTCGTTTTCGCGCGCTTATTGGGAATGGTAATTTAAAATGTATTTTTGGGGTACTTATAGGTTTTTGACTTTTTCCCACCTAATGATCAATTTGATATACTTTTCAAAAAATGGTGAAAAACCCTATTGTTCCATTCTAAAATGACACTTTTGTATGTGTTATATTAGCCTCCAGTTTACATAATACTGGGAATCTTAATTTAAGTTGGTTAATTGTGTGTAATTTATCCCAGAATATTTATTTATAATATATATAATATGTTATCCTAAACTTTCATAAACATCCTAGATATCCTCAGAAACTAAAAAAACTCAACGGGTTTCGGCCAACACTTCGATGGTCTATAAATTATAACAATAAAAAACAAAGAGCCGTAATGAAAATTTTACCAAGAGGATGTTGTCAATTAAATGTAGGGCACATCTATTTCGCTCTAATTAGCAATTATATACAAAGTGATTTTAATAGCGGATATGAACATATGCAGACTAATGGCATTCAGGTCAACAACTTTTGTCCAAACACTTTTTAAGTAAACATAAAAAAAAAATAACTCTCCATACAAATCTATCTTCCGACTGACCATTTCTGAATGAAGACAATAAAATTCTTTATTTATTAAGTAGTATACAATAAAAGTGGTCCTATTTGACCCGAACTATAGCCTGGATATTTTAAAGTTTACACAATGTACACTAGCCCACAGAGATATCTGAACCCCTACGAAAGCTATTCGTGATACATGGTGTATTACGGAGAGGTTCAGATATCTTTGCGGCTGTCTGTACATATTTCACATTTTGTATACAGGCTGTTAAAAAGGTGAGTTTGAAATTTTAAGGGGTTACTCAGAATTAAGTGAAGCGGTCGTGGCTCAGTGCGGCTTGCGTGGTCGCGTCGATCACGCAGGTTAACTGACTACCGACACGGTCATAATCTGGATTGGTTTGACTGTTAGTGGCATTTATCTCGACCGTTTCCGTGCTTCGCAAGGCACGTTAAGCCGTTGGTGTCGGCTGCTATCGTAAGATGGCGGATCTCGGAGGCCTTATAGGCGGCTTGAAAACTTCTGACACTGGGGTTGTCCACTAGCCCCACAACCTCCACCAATCCGGACTTGGCCTCCGTGTGTGGAGTATGGTCTAACCTTCCCGATATATGGGAAGAGACCCGTGCCCCTGCAGTGGGGACGTAATGGGTTGTTAACACTCAGAATTAAGTATAAAATACATACAGGATAGAACGGTTAAATGTGACGCACGATAAGAAGAGGATGGAAAAATATTGAAAAAACCCAAACTATAATTATTTTATTCAATTTCCCATACATACAAAGGTTATTTGTAATAATTTTAACATTTATTTATACACGATTATTGTGTTAATATTGCAAATAATATGTGAATAAATGATATGATGACGATATAAATTCGCTATTCAGATTTAGTAGTGAATAACCCCTCAAAATTTCAATCATACTTTCTTAACTGTGTATTCCACAAAATCGCTTAAACAAGCATTGTGAAAATACATTAATAAGTTTATAAGATTACACGATCTTACAGCAAAATACCTCTAAAGTCTACATAGTAGTCAAGGCAAATTCTGAATACAATTTCAAAGCATACATACCTAGTGCCAGCCTGGTATCGAGACCGCCTCGAGATGATTCCTAGCGTGAACGTCTCATCGCAGGTGGTGACGTTCAGTAACGACTCCAGATTGATAGGATTCAGGTCTGGCTGCTCCACGGCGATCTGCGCGAGGTGCACGTAGCCCTGGATGATGGGCAGGATCCACTGGTCGCAGGACGGGCTCTGGAGAGACAATGGATATTGATGTTGGGGTCTGATGACAGAGGATAATAAAAAAGACCTAAAGAAGCTATCCTGAACTATGTTGTTTAGAGTACTTGTAGTGGAGCAAAAAATATATATTGCCTTGACAAAAGATGATAATCTAATTAATTCCTAAACAATAGATTTTGAATACAGGTTCCTTAGAGCAGAATCCAAAGATCCGTAAAAAAAAACGAAAATTTACCCTAAAGAAATAGGACTACAAAGTTTGTATGGATGGAAATCTTGGTTTATTTATACAACCAAAATGAATGCAATTCTCATTATATGTAAGAGCGGAGGCACAACAATCAGCAGTGCTGAGACTGAGACGGTAGCCACATAAAACTTTAAAGAGCTTGCTTACAGAGTCATTTGAGTAAAACACAGACTCTATCTTTTACAATAGTGGGTAAAATTGAAAGTGTAATTAATATATTGTATACTTCTTCTCTATTTTATTTAATGCTAAATTGCAAAGCGAACACACTCTTTAACATTGTTAAACTAACAATTATAAGCAGGCCAGTCCAGTACATTTGTTTGAGCTAGTGGCTATTACATTAGTTAAGCTTTTTGACTAACCAGCAAATTAATATATTTGGGTAGGGTTTATTAAGATACCAAAATGAATTAATTTTAAGTGTTCTTGAAATGAGTAAAAAATATAGGTAATTTTGTAAACAGACTAGCTTTTAGTACCTCCATCACATCATCAGGTTTAAATTAAATAAAACATGCACAATGAAAGCCAAATTTTGTAAAATAATCATGATACTTACTCCCAAACTCATTATATCCTTGAGCATGTGCTTATTCCAGAAGAACCTGTCATCAACATATTTCCACCATTTTGTGATATCCATCACTGGCTTTCCCTCCTCTTCTTCTAAAATCTTCTCAATCTCATACTGTCTTTGAAGACTATTGGTCAAATCTAAAGTTCTGGAATAGTAGAAGCTGTCAGAGTCCTCAAAAATCTTCACCAGTTCATCTGTGAGCCGTTTCTCAAATTTCTCTGTCATCTTTGGATCACGCTGTTTCTTTACACTTTGTTTAACCTTCAAAAAAGCACCTAAATGAATCAAATATAAATAAATAGTTTTAGGTATCTAGCAATTGTTTATTTCAAAGCCTAAGTCTATTTTTTAAATTTTAATGTCCACAACCTGGCATGTAAATATTTTAATGACTATTTATTATTATGACTATTTTAATTAATTATTTTAATGTTAATTAATTATTTAATCTAATTAAATTCTGTATTTACCTGTGTAGCGGCTTGTTGTGTAGTTGTCTTTATGGTATTGCTCACATTCTTCACGGCCCCCATAGTTCTATTCAATAGTACAGAGCTCTCAAACAGTCTGCCTACCACTTTCTTATTGGGTGGCGTGGCACAACTTGAGGTACAGTGCTTGGTGCACGGCATCAGCTCTAGCTCTTCGTTGGCTGGCCCAATGTTCAGTATACACACAGATTTGATCTTGTATATTGTGTGATGGAAATACAGCTGACCGACCGGAGCACTCTCTTTTATGATCATCAGACGAGGCTCCAGGATGTTGGTGTGCTCCACCTTGCCCACGATACCTTCTGTGACGCCCAGACATTCTATATCCTCGATATCGGAGAGGTCCCATGCTAAAAACGTATGAGTAACAGTTTGTTATGAATATCAAAATATCGCTGTTTTCTAATTGGAACAATTATGTTTCAAGGGCAATTTTAAAAGGTTATTAAAGAAATTATCATATGAATTAATGAAGAGTATAATATTTAGTGAGTACCAGGTCAAATTACTGAAATTGGGCGATAAAATTACGCACCTGATCGAACTGAAAATGCTCCCGTCGATCGATTCCACCACAAGCTGCATTCGTTTCTGACGAATATATAGTACTGCTCCGATCTAAACAATTCCATTTTTGCACAATTTATTTCACATCCGAATTGTTTCTTATTATTTTCATTGTGTTTATTATTTTGTAGTAATTTGTACGGATGGATTTGACGTTTCAGAAGGAGGAGGGAAGGGAAGGAAGGGGCAGATGTTATAAAATGTTGGTAACACTGCTGGCCTCCGTTGGGCCGCGTTCAGAACCTACAGACAGCAACCATTCACTCTAATAACAGGATAGCATAATATAAATCGCGTAAGTGTGAAAGAGAGAGTCCGAAACAGTTGATGTCAGAGTGCAGGTTCTGAACGCGGCACTGCGTTCCATGGCTACGGTGCGCTGCGCTGACTATGGATGGCATGGAACGTTATGCTAACAGCCTCAGTGAAAAACTTGATTTTGTCTGAAACTAAGAAAGCATTTTTTTTTTCGTTTGGGCACTATTGGGCAGTATTTAATTTAGGCAGTATTAAGGTGATCGTTCAGTTGGCAGCCTCGTAATAGAATTAACATATTCTGGTTATGCTAATAAATACTAGCAAATAGTGTCCAAAGCAAAAAAAATGTATAGTTCGCGTCACGTAAAAAGAGCGCTGACTGGCGTTCCGAGGATGCACTCTGTCTGACAGCAACTGTTTAGTACCCTCTCTTTCACACTTACGCGATTTATATTATGCTATCCTGTTATCAGAGTGAACTGTTGTGTTGTGCCCTCGGAACGCCCACCAGCGCTCTTTTTACGTGACGCGAGCTGTACTATCATTGATTCAGAGAAAATCAAGATTTCTCTGTGGCTACTAGCATAACGTTCTGCTAGCGGCCTTTTCTCTGGAACCAAACAACTACTACTCAAATTGTTATGTGTTGTATTATTGTCAAAAATACTGCTGAAATAGTGCAAATTTTTAAATGAATGCTTCAGTAAAAGCCAAGATATGACGGTAGGTTGGTGAGGCTGCTAAATCTAAATTCTATGATGAGGCTGCCAAATGAACGGTGTGTGTTTAGTTGGCAGCCTCATAATCGAATTTAGATATTCAGATTATTATGCCAATAAATGAATACTGCCAATCAGTGCCCAAAGGATGATATAGTGCTATCGTAGTTTCAGAGAAAATCTAGTTTTTCACTGAGGCTTCTAGCGGAACGTACCACTAACAGCCTCATGTCTGTAACCAAGGAACTATATGTTATATAAGGTGCTTCCAAAATATATGCCACCGCTGCAATGGCAGTAAGAGTCATGCATATAGATTAAAATAGTAAAAAAATTCGTGCCCCGGAGTCGTTAAATTGATTTGGGAGACTAAACAATTTTTTTTTACTTTGATTCAATTTCGCACAATACGGTCCGTCAAGTACGTACGCTCCGTCATGAAGTCATGAATGAACTCGATGTCATTTCACTGAATGAAAGCAACGCACGCTCGTAGGTATCTCTTTTTACAGGTTAATTTAGTGAACAGCTGATTGTCTTTAAATTAAATGTAGAGCAGAATAAACAAACTTACCAGTTATTAAAACGGCTTATTCACGTAACAAGGTTATAAACTTACCATCGCACTTTGACAGGCTTTGGACTGTTAAATTACGTACTTGTAATGTATCTGTAAAAAGTTTAGGTAGGTAAGGCATCTACTCAAGAGTAGATGCGTAAAATTAAAAAGAACGTGTATTACAGTAAGTAACTTGGCGTGTTTCTAAGTTCATCACCTTATTTACAAGGATTTGCACAACACAACACTGGTGGCTGGTTGACTCACACCAAACCTCTGTTCATACGGGTTTACGGCAAACGCAGGGATGTTATTTGCACTCGCGGTAGTAGAGTGTCAATCACCTTATTTACAAGCTATTTCACAACACAAAAAAGTTTTACATCAGTTTTACAACACAGTAAAGTTCTCGAGTGGTGACTGCGCACTGGAATACGCAGTGTGGGCAGGCCCCCGACTCGGTGGACCGACGAAGACCTGGTGAAGGTTGCGAGAAGCCGCTGGATGCGAGCCGCACAGAACCGGTCGGTGTGGAAATCCTTGGGGGAGGCCTTAGTCCAGCAGTGGACGTTTTTCGGTTGATGATGATGAATTGATGACACAACACAACACTGGTGGCTGACTCTTACACCAAAACTTTGCTCATACAGGTTTACGGCATGCGCAGGGATGTTATTGCACTCGCGTTCAGAGGGTATCGCGGTAGCAGAGTATCATTTCAAGATACTCTTGATTCGTATGTACGTCTGGGTGACATCGTTATCTCACTCGCGGATGGGGGCGCAGGCGGTGCAAAACGTTCGCGTCACGCCTGCGCGTCACCGCTGCGCATAGCGAACTGACCTGACCTCTGACCTGTACGAAGGGCGCGCGGGCGCCAACCGCCCCCGCCCGCCGGGTCGCGCCCCGCTCCCGAGTGAGTATGCGAAAGGGTGCGGACAGATCAAAGCCTTTTGTAGCACGACACAAGTGCCGAATTTGTTTGATGTCTAGCCGCAACGTCGGATCGTTTAAGCATGTTTTCGCGCGCCTGGTTTCATTCAACACAATACGGGATGGCTTAATAAAGTAAAGCAATTTATTTTTATGATTGTTATTTTTTTGTATGGAAAAAAAAAGAACAGTTTCCGCACATGAATGTCTCATTTTCGTGATCACTATACGTGATACTTTCTCCCATTTCAGCCGTGGCATATATTTTAGAAGCACCCTATATGTTAAAAATTAGTGCTGAAATAGTGCCTCCCACATTTCAAAATGAATGCTTCAGTAACACCCAAGATAAAACGGTAGGCTGCTAAATGTTTGCGTTTTGTTATTGCATCAGCAACATCATTTTGTTTGTTAAAGCAATAAAATAATTAAAAGTACAGTAGTTCCTTGGTTCCAGTGATGAGGCTGCTAGCGGAATGTTCCGCTAGCAGCTTCAGTGAAAAACTCAATCTTCTCTGAAACTAGGTACAATAGCACATTTTTTTTCCTTTGGGTACTAATTGGCAGTATTTATTGGCATAATCAGAATATCTAATTTCGCTTATGAGGCTGCCAACTGAACGAACACGTTAAAATGAAGGTTGGTAACCTCGGGGAAATAACCAGTCATTTGCACCAGTAAACATGAAACGAAACGCAACTGACGCGTTATTTAAGTTTGTCATGTTGGCAGTAACAAAGCACTTCCGGTCTCGAAAATGCCCATTTTTTAGCGTTCTTTGCGTGATTTTAGCCATTGTGCATTAGTAAATAGCAAAATGGATTGGCAATTAACTTGTAGAGTATGCCTGGAAACAGGCGACATGGTTTCCTTGTTCGATTGGGACGAAAATAACGAACAACTCGGCGACAAGTACACATATTGCTGCGGCGTTGAGGTATGGAAAATTGTTACCACATCATACACAAAATGGTTGCAGTGGCCACCCTATATTTTTTCCTTGTTAATGTTGCTATTATTGTTGTATTTGTAATATTTTTGTGATTTTTGCTGACATCCCAGATAAGAAATGTCTCAAACCCAAATATTTTGGCTATCAATCTAATTGCTTGGTGTAATATTCGTAAACTAATTTTAGGTGTCCAAGAACGACTCCTTGCCGACATTAATATGCCTGAATTGTGTGGATCGGCTCACGTTCGCATACCAATTCAAACAGCAATGTCTCACGTCCAACGAGACCCTGAAAGAGTGCCTGGAGGAGTTCGAGAAAAGTTCCCACGCTGTCTCCGCCGCCAACACCTCCAAAAGTAAGTGCAAGCCCTGGTGTCACCATAGCATCATATCTTTCAATATCTAGAACATAGGCCTCTTGACATTAATCATACTGATGAGCTACTATAATATATGTATTATTATATCCATACTTTATAATATGTTAGTAAAATATCGATGATGAAAACCTTGCAACTTATAACCTATATGCTTTCTATTTCATATAGTAAGTAACATAGCATCAAAATCTTTTACATGCATTATTTGTTACAGCTTTGTCACATGTTTCTGACCTCTCAAATAATCATTTTTTTACAGCAACAGAAACAGAAACAATAACCATAAAACAAGAGAATGGTCTTCTCCTGCAATATGAGCTGCCTGTCGAGCATGATCCATCGTCTCAGTGGACTCGTACCCTCACTAAGACCCCACTGAGCGCTGTCGTCACCAAATCCCCAGGGCCTAGAAAGAGAGGCCGGCCAAGAAAATATCCTAATCAGCAGGGAGAGATTGGTAAGAGACTGCTTATAGATCTAGCTTTGACACAAGATGGTACCATTTTTTCCGTCTGTGCTATTTTCTGCCAGTTTTGTTATTTGAAGAGCCTATCTGTTTACATACATTTTATCTTGTAAAAATATTATCTTCTGTTAACTCTCAACAACAACTCCCTAGACACCTCACCGTACCAGCGCAAGAAGCCAAAGTCCCAACAGAAGGAACCTGAGGCTCTGACTGAGCTCCTGGCATCGGGATCCCTGGACCTTAAGCAGGAACCCGAAGGAGACACTGAGGGTGGGGAAGATGAGCCATTTGGAGGTGAGCGATGATTGAAAATCAATACTAAAATAGAGGAAGAATGTAGGAAACATCAATAAATCTGTATGGATAAACTTGGGGGATGGAGTCAGTTTTTATCATGTATTAATTTGAAGTAAATACTAGCTAGCTAAATCGTCTATGTTATATCCAAAAAAAAATTGCAGGTGATTTTCAAGATGATGATGAGGACCCAGAGTTCAACCCGGCTGAACCCGACTCTGAACAAGACGGTCAAGAAAAAAAGGTATGACTAATTGCAAATACAGCTCCTTTCATTCTAAAATACTTTGCATGAGGAAGATTCCTCATGCTTTGCATGAGTATAGATATACTCAATTGTAAAAAAAATATAGACGTTTGGGAATTGAGTATAGGTTTATTTTTGTTACGTTTTAATTGTAATGTGTAGAAGCCATGGTTATTTTTCCAGGTATTTAAAAGACTATATTGTCTACGACTATATTGACTGTATGTCTTCTGGCCACTGAACTTGATACAAAAATCTTAGATTCTGGTGCACTATACATATATTGTACATTTAATATGTGTGAAATTATTGTTATCTCATACAATTGAATTTGATGCAGTCATTGAGTCATTGCAGTCCCTGAGATTTTTAACAGTTTGCTGACAAATCTTTCATATCTCAATGGTCTCAAAACAGCATTTCATCTTTTTGTAACAGAAGAAGCGTGGCCGTCCACGAAAGAACGTGCCGAAAGCTGAGAAGACTGACGATGGAGAGGATGTACTCCTGAAGGAGACCATCATGGCGTTCTCAGAGCCCATTCCAGAGCACATCCTCAACCCGAAGCCCAAGAAGAAATATGACAAACCAAAGAAGCGATATGCGTATGAGAAAACGTGAGTACTGTTGTGATAAGAAGTATTACTTATTGTGGACAGTGGAAGCCTCAAAATATTACTAATGCTGTTGAATGACTGATGAAGTGCTATATAGATCTTGTTTGTTTGATTCTTTGAACATAAAGTACATTATGTTATCTTCTATACTTTGTTCCAATCAAGAAAAAACAAAAGGTAAACAAACTTAATATGGAACTGACACATGTCAACATCAGTTGCTTACGAAGTTTGTTTACCTTTTGCTGTTTTTTGATTGGAATGAATCGTAGTTGATATGACGATGATGACTGCTAAAGAACTTTTTATGTGTGGATTGTGATGTACAGAATAAAGATTTATAAATCTATTAAAACACTATTCTCCATATTATGATTGCCACACCTTGGTATTTCAAACATTTTTAGAAAAAATATTGCTTTTGATGGATAATAAAGAGAAACAAATGACTAGTGGTCATCTAGACCAGTGTTTTTCAACCTTTTTAATACGTGACCCCTTTACAAGTTAAAAAATTTGTGTGACCCCCCCAGGGCCATAAACATACAAAATGTTAGTGATTTGTAAGAATACGTTTATAATTTTCTTCAATTAGAAAATGATTTACTTATTAACGTCTCGAAAATAGAACCATGTTTTGACAAATTGTTAAAAAATAAACAGGCCCAGCCTTCTTACTGGAATCCTATTTTTTATTGTAGTGTAGGACCTATAAACACAAACTTTTTCTTTTATCCGCGACCCCTTGAGAAAGGCTCGGCGACCCCCCGGGGGGTCGCGACCCACAGGTTGAAAAACACTAATCTAGACTATTTCGCGTGACATGGGGACATGGGATTATTATAAGTTGGGACGCCTCAGGCCAACAGATGGGGGTGTTCAAGTCTCTGGTTGGACTCATTAATAAAAATAAATAAATAAAAATCATTTATTTCAGACAACTTCAGTCCATATTTTGTTAGTAACAATTTTTGCTTATAAACTATGTTAGTAGGCATTGCACAAGAATAGAATAGAATATAATTTTTAATTAATAAATAAAGCTTAAATTTAGAATTTGGAATTTCAAGAATTTATTAAATCATAATTATTTGCCAAACATTAAATAATAATAATAATAAAAAAAAAAAAATAGTAAGACTTGGCAAGCTCACCGCTCTGCGAGAACATGCAGTTCGGTAAACCTGCCAAGCAGCACGGAGTCCACCCTTTCACCAATCATCTTCAGAATCCTGTTCGCGCTCCCCCGCACACGCCGCACAACTGAAGCTATATTCATTACACCATATTCCCGATTTGGTCCACAAACGATGTGTCCTTGAGGACATGGGATACTTAGCATATTCTTTTTAAAATGATGATGAGTATCTACATATTTGTTTGGCAGGCACACGTGCGAGACTTGCGGGGCGTCTTTCACGTCCAACGCGTCGCTGCAAACTCATATTCGCCGCCATCTTGGCATCAAGCCGTTTGTGTGCAGGTAAGATAGATAGTCGGGGCACATAGCTTGTAGAATTAATGGCCGTTGGGGCATTAAAGTTCTCGAATGGCGACCGCGCACCGCAAAACGCAGTGTAGGCAGGCCTTCCACTCCGTGGACCGAAGACCTGGTGAAGGTTGCAGGAAGCCGCTGCATGCGGGCAGCGCAGCGCAACGGTGTGGAAATCCTTGGGGGAGGCCTTTACCTTGTTGCAATCAAGATAGATATTACCTTGTTGCAATCAAGAAAAAGCAAAACGTAAACAAACTTACCAGAGAATTGACATATGACAACATAGTTTGTTTACCTATTGCTTTTTCTTGATTGAAACATACTAGCCGCTCCGGTTCCGGCATCTGGATTTCGCAGGTTCGAATCCCGCATACTAAAACATTTGCATATGGATTAGTTAAAGCTTTTTCTCGAAGTGGATTAGTATTATGTCATTAGTTCATTACTTTCTTCTCGTTTGTCAGGTAGGTATATTTTATCGAGATAAAGTAGTGGTTAAAAATATGATGTTAATAATTTTGCTCTTCAAATTGAAACAGTAACTTATTTTACTTTCTTATTTTACTTTTGAATATAAGTAAATTGTCTAATCAGTACTATTGTATTATTTTTTCTGGCATCCAGACATTTGACCTAACCTAGAATCCCAATTAAAATATTATGTAAATAATAATTAGTTATTATGATTAGATACATACATTTTTGATCACTTGACTTTAGATGTAACCCTGAATTTTGTTATTTGTGTTTATTACGGTATGGGCAAGGGTTGGGATCGAAAACATTTAGTTCTATGACCAGAATTTAGTGTTTTTTTTTTAAAGGAAAGAACCTTTTCCAGGTTGCAATTTTTTTTCTCGTCTAGGTAGGCATATTTGTCCATGTACTATTAATTTATTTTAATTTTCTATTTAGGGTAAGGTTAGTAAGTAATATAAATCTAAGAAAAAACAAGGAAATCAATTGATTTTTAACACCAAACAACGCCTTATAACTCATATTACCTATACCTATTCGCCCTTGCCCTTACCACGGAAACTCAGTGAGTTGTCACTCGCAGCGTGTGCGGCTACGCGTGCGTGATGAACGAGGCGCTCAAGCGGCACATGCTGCGGCACACGGGCGAGCGGCCCTACAAGTGCCGCATCTGCGACCGCCGCTTCGGCGACTACGGCACACGGCAGAAGCACGAGAGGTGACAAGCCGGCGAGGTGGCGTGGTAGGGGCAACGGTAGCGATCGGTGGTAATTGAGACATAGGGTTCGGTCGGATAGTATTCTTAAAAATGTGACTGTAAAAACATAATATGTAATATTTTAAAGGTTGACTTACTTTCGAGTTAAATGTAAAGGACAGAGTAAGTTATAGGTGATGCGCGATCATTGTAACTTCCGGCTAAAAACATAATAATTTACGCAAAATTCTGGTCGTAAATACAAATATGGCTATCACTTTTCCTACCTTTGCCCCTACCACGTTTTAGTTCCTTAGCTTAATTTACATGAATTTAGCGTTTGCGGCTACGCGTGCGTGCAAAACATGGAGTTGCGGCGACACATGCTGAAACACACGGGCGAGAAACCGTACAAGTGTCGCATCTGCGACCGCCGCTTCGGCGACTTCGGCACGCGGCAGAAGCACGAGAGGTACGGCACTCACAAGTAGACATGGGTTTTTGCTCGGGCATTTTTGGGCGTTTTGAGTAAATGCCCTATAAACGTCCATTTATTTATTGAGCATTTACTCAAAAATGCCCTGGCAAAAACCCTCACAGGTGTTAGTGTAGCACACTGTAATGACAGGGCAATTTCGAAGAGAGTGTGCGAAGTGTAAGTATGTACTTTAGAAAAGTGTACCACGGTCTAGTGCCTGCGTCTCGTCACAAGAGTTGGTATGTATTGTTTCCGGTGGGAGGTCGGCATAGCGCAAAGGTATTCCATTTCCTAATTCAAGGTACGTATACATATCAATGGATCGTTAACGATACATATCAATATCAACAAGAACTTTTCTCCCCTCTAAGCACTCTTTTAGTTGGTTTTTTTTTTAATATTAAAAATCATCTCATTTTCTAATCTGCATATTTCATAACCTAAAAAAAGAATGGTCGATTTATAAACTCCTTGAAAACAAGATTTTAGTAACCTGAAAAAAGAATAGTCGATTTATAAACTCCTTGAAAAAAGATTTTCATAACCTGAAAAAAGAATAGTCGATTTATAAACTCCTTGAAAAACGTTATCCTTTC
Organism: Coleophora deauratella; assembly: GCA_958295455.1. Classification (NCBI taxonomy): domain Eukaryota; kingdom Metazoa; phylum Arthropoda; class Insecta; order Lepidoptera; family Coleophoridae; genus Coleophora; species Coleophora deauratella. The sequence goes on along the minus strand of OY282410.1, from coordinate 8,522,684 downwards.
TCTAGCCAGTATGGTGTGGTAACGAGATATACAGGGTGTTATAACACGCGTGTCTTGCAGGTTACATATGGGGCTGCGACCTTACCAATGCTCGCTGTGCGGCAAGGCGTTCACCTACTCTTATGTGCTGTCCAACCACATGCTAACACACACCGGCGAGAAGAAGTACTCGTAAGTATTATTGTTATTCTTGTTTTGTAACATGTGAGCAGCCTATAGCTTTGGTGGAAATATCTATGTTGGTGTTTTTGGTACCCTGTATATCATCAGTATGGGGAAATACAAAACAGTAAGAGAGAGAGAGCGAGAGAACCTTCTTAAGGTTTTGGGAAAAAATGTATTGGAATTTCAACAATTTTATACATATACATTTTTGTTCAATAACCTGTTATAGCTCCATAAAGCCTAAGATTCCATTGTTGGCATAATAAAAAGCAAATTAATATTTTTATTTATTCCTAAGCACAGTGATTGACGGCTGACTTGTATCTACAGGAGCTTATTTTATTTATTCTTCAAACCTATAACACAAAACCACTATCCCCCAGGTGCGGGCCATGCAACAAGAAGTTCACAAAAGCCCACCACCTCAAGTACCACAACAAAGTGCACCACAAGGAGCTGTATCTGCAGCAGCAGCTCGAGGCTGAAGCCAAGAAGCTGCGGCAGCAGATCAACGTCACCGGCCTCTCCGGGGTCATCTCCGGACAGATTGTGGATGGAACATTGCAGCTTATTCAGGGCACATCTGAAGGTGAGAATGTAGGAAGTATGGGATCCTCGAAAGCAAGGAATTGATTTATTTTACTACAGCTAAGAATTGATCAGTAATCGCATCCAGTCACATGTGGTCACGATCCTCAGCAGTGAGGGAACGATGAAGAAGAAGATTGTTATACCACAGTGATCATTTGGATGAAGTAATGAATGTTGGCAATCATTCCCGCTGTGCTGTGAGAAAGGATTTTTTGAAGCAGTAGTAAATTAGTAAATGTGGAATAAGTAATAGAAAATGTTACTGTCTTACTTTAAGAAGTTAAATACTAGCTGAAGATAACTGAAAATTCTTCATACTGAACATCATGTTTTGTATAATCTAAGGATTTCAATGGAACAAATTTACAAATTTTCAGATGGGGAGCACGAGGCGCAGATGCAGGTGGTGGAAGAGCAGGACGAGGGAGACTCCGAGGAGAAGGAGACCCACCGCGCCGTCGCTGACATGCAGGCCGTCAGTACCATACCTTTACCATTATACACCAAAATAGCTGAAGTTTTTTGACGCGTGATTAGGTGCACTCGTCTCGAGCTTGTTTCCACCACCCTCAGTTATATACCCTTTCTGTGCAGTTCATACAAATCCTAATCCGGTAGTTGACTGCTAGTCATTTGAGTTACTTTTTATCAAATGTCAAAAACGGCATTTTGTTCGAAAAATGTTTGAAATTTTGTACAATGACGTCATTGTTCAATATAGTAGTTTGCATAATTAGGAAATTATTATAAATAAAAAATTGAAAATGCAATGGAAATTAAAGTGATTAAGCATTTCAACAATTTCAGTTAAATAGCTATTTAGTCAATAATATTTTGTAATATATTTTTCATGCAGTCAACTCTCGGATTGGTATAATCACAGTGATTATACCAATTAGAAATTGTATGAACTGCACAGAAAGGGTAGATAACTGAGGGTGGTGGAAACATGCTTGAGACGAGTGATTATACCACAAAAGTGATTATACCAATTAGGAATTGTATGAACTGCACAGAAAGTTCATACAATTCCTTTATATAAACCCTACAATTCCTTTATGTAAACATAAAATTAACCCAAAATATTTAAAAACAAACCATACTGCTAAATTCCCCATGGCAGGGGCATGGGTCTCTTACCATACCTCGATGAGGTTAAGCTATACTCCACAGTCCACACATAATCAATTGGCACGCCACAATTGGTTAATAATAATAACTTTTTTTTTTTTGTTTTCAGGTGGTCTTAGATTCGGACTTTGCTATTGAAGATGATAAATCACATTAAATTTTGTGAAGTGTATTCTTATATCTGTAGAATTACAGAACATTCTGTAACTGTAAATATCAGTAGCTATGTATGATCTTACATACTCCATCATATATCACCTAGAAATAATTATGTAATGTATTTGAAACAACTTTCTAGTAATAAGTTTTTACTTTTTTTTTGTAATTCTTTGCGTAAATTAAATGATTATTAAAGTTGATAACATTTTGATGTTACAGTGTAATTATAAACATTTATTTAATAAATAATATTGTTATTAAGTATGATAATACTGTATTTTCATTTCCTAACAAACTAACAAATAATTCATTATATTCCACTTCATTAATATTGCTTTTAAGGCTCAGCGCAGACAGAGAGGAGCGCAGCGGAGAGGAATTTATTAAGGCACTCGAAAATCAACCTTAAAATTATTGCAATAAAGTGCATATATGCTTGAACCTGACCAAAAATGCTCGCGCGTCCTCGAAGATACGCGGGAAGCCCCGCGCGGCGTCGAGTCGGCGCCGCCGCCCGCGGCCCGCGGCGGACGCGCAGTGCAGTGTTGTCACTGAGTTCAAAGGAGAACGTATGGAATACAACAATGGACGAAGAAAAATTTATATGTTTAGTAGCATCTCATGAATGTTTATTTATAATAATGTGTCGAGCAGATCATATAGCGACAAAATGGACGTAGCATAACCACCAGCATTTGAATTTTTTCATAATCCATTTTATAGTAATCGTAAAACAAAAATCCTTGCGATGGTAAAGTCGTACACAGAGTTTGAAATTCACCAAGAATACACCTTTCTTGCCAACATTCCTCGACCCATATTCTTCGTCTGACTTTCCGACGTCTTACTTTATTAATATGTTCTTCCATTTCTTCTTCCGCCAAAAGCGCAATTATAATCATATCCCAGTCCACCATTGTTGACGAACCGCGACAAACTGGCATATTTCGGTAGATGGGAACCCAGAACGCTTTACTCGCGCAGGCTCGCGAGGTCGCGCGCATGCTCGAGCATACGCGATCCGTCAGAAAATGCCCGAGACCGCGCGAGAGTTATTCCTCTCTGTCTACGCTGACCCTAACTCTCTCCTTGCTGCTTGGTTAGTGCTTGCAAATAAGATGGCATTCTTCCAAACAGCATTTTCTCCCTCTTGTGTACATGCCGCTGATGTTTCATCATACCGTTTCTATACCCAAATGCTTTTCCACACAGCTGGCAAACATGATTTTTGATCCCCAGATGGTCTGCTTCAATGTGCCTCTCTAAACTGATTTTACTATGAAATCCTCGTTTGCAAGAATCACACCTAAATTCTGGTTCTTTGTGTCTTCTCATATGACTGTTTAAGTTACTCTTGTACAAAAACCGAGCTGGACATTCTGTGCACATGTATCTAAAGTCACCTGAATGGGTTCGCATATGGTTTTTCAATAATTCCAAATATCTCCCTCGGTATGGACAGAGTTGGCATTTGAACGTAAAGTCTGCTCTGTGGCGTAACTTGTGATTGTAGTATGAACAACGCAGTTTAAATACTTTGCCGCAGACTTCGCAGCAGTGTTTTTCAGGGTTGGGATCGTGCATCTTGAGATGTTCTTTGTAGTAGGATCTACTGATGACCTTTCTACAAATGTTACATGTAATTTTTTTCTTGATGTGTTTCTCTTTTATATTAATTTTCGATAAACTAGAACTGTATTGTTTGTTTTCAGGTTTTGTCATTATACTGCTCATATTGTCATCACTTGAGTATTGTGGGTTTTCTGAAGTATCGTCTGTCTCTTCCTTGAGATGCCCTTGAAATATAGAATCGGCCTTTTTGGCGGTGTTTCTAAATAAAACAGCAACTTTTGTAAACTCATAGCAGATATTGCACAACATGTGGGGAAGACCATCGTCTTCATTAATATTTATATCAGCAATAATATTCATTACCTTAATTAACTCTATGTGGTCTTCAATATCGTAAATTGGTATTTTCGCATCCTGTAAACAAATTCTGCATTTTCTTTCCAAATCTGATGTATTAGTGATAAACAAATGATTGTAGTAATCACTGAAATTGTTCTTGTTCTTATTTTTTGTCATCTGCATAATATAAAACGCAGTCACCATTGTAAAATAATTTTGTGTAAGTTATTTACGAAAGACGAATTCAGAAAATAGGAAAACACCTGAGGAAGACACCAAACACACGGCAAAGAGAATATAATCACTACATACACGGAAAACAAAAAATCTGACAGACACTTCAATGGTATTGCCAACATACTAAAATGGTAGGTTGCTTGAACCAGGCTTAAACATGAAAGTGCATGAAAGTTAAAAAATCTGTTAGAAACATTTACGTTGCGCAATAGAAATAGGTAAACCTAGAAGTGTTTTTCCAATGTGTACGTTGTAATTTAAAAAGGCCTGATTACAAGCAGAATGCTGATTTTATTCACTAGAACCACGGACGCTTGGCGACACTGATTCGTTCATTTCATTATTGATTTTGTTTGAGACCGTTCTCCAGTAGCGTAGCAAGGCGTGGGCGAAGTGGGCCCTCGCCCACGGCCTCGCGCACAGGGGGGCCTCGCCCGAGGCCCCCTACCTAAAGTGCTAACGTAAGGGTGTCATATTTTTACATTTAATTGGCCACGCGCGAGGCCCCCTTCAGTGCTTGATGTAAGTATGGCTACAAGTAATAGTTGAAAATCTCTATAGAATTTATTAAAAAAGGGGTAATATTTTCACAATACAAATGGCATCGCGCGAGGCCCCTGTGAGTATTAAATGTAGCTAAAAAGTAATTGTGACAACCTATACTCAACCAAAACAACCGCGATGGCTATCAGAACGGGGCCTCGCGCGAGGCCCCCAAAATTAATCGACACTCTAGTAAGTAAAATACATTTCAGTTTTTTTAGCACTGGAAACGACCCCGTGTTGTAACTGACCATCGTATGTTGTAACCATGTTGTAACATACCTATGCAAAAAATTCTGAAAGACGGGGCCTCGCTGTGTGACTTCGCCCACGCCTAGATTACACCTTGCTACGCCACTGCCGTTCTCCAACAGAACTTGGACGACACACTATCAATGAATAGAACAATAAGTAGGTAGATACTTCCTACTTAGGCGCCGTGTCCCAGGCAGACTTCGTTGCTCCGAGGTCGTGACTTGGTGAAGAAGGATAAAATGGCTGCATCATTTTTTAAATTAAAAATCTTACGACAGAATCGTCCAAATCCAATCAAAACAACAGCAATTGGTGAACAGAAGTATCAATTTAAGACTGTTGCTGCTGAAAACAAGTGTAGGGTGTGCCTGAAAAACGGAACTGTAGCAATTTATGGAAACGCTTCAGATATTTCTGACTCTATAAGAATATTTGGAGGCATTGTAATAGAAAAGAAAGATGATTTTCCGAAGCACCTATGTGTAGCGTGCTATTCGCGTTTACAGAGTGCTATTCTCTTCAAGAAAACTGCAAAAGAAACAGATAAATTGCTGCGTGAAAATAAGAAATCATGTCTCTTAGCTGATTTGCATGAAGCGCTTAGCCCAGAATCAACGGAAATCACCAAAGAGGATATTATATCAAAAAGTTTCTCGTGTAAAATATGCAGTCAAGAATTTAAGACGTCCTTTGAATATGTTTCACATAAAAAATCAAAACAACACAAGAATATTCGTGTTCAGTGCACGAAATGCAACAGATTGTTAACACCGCAGTTGTATCGGAAACATCTACTCAGCCACCAGTCAGCGTCGCATTTGATTTGCGAGGTTTGCGGCAAAATGTACCGCAAAGATAACTTACTCCGTCACCTTCAGTTACACAGCTTTAAATTACCATTCCAGTGTCAGATATGCCCATACCGAGGTAGATTTTCGGAGTCCCTTAAAATACATAAGCGTACTCATACCGGCAATAAACCGTTTTCTTGTAGCAAATGTGAATTACGCTTTTTGACTCGCAGTAACCTGAACAGACACCTTTTGACTCACAAAAAGGACTGACCCTTCAAATGCAATGAATGCGATAGAGGATTTTGTATAAAAAGAGATTTGGAAGTTCATTTTAAATCAGATCATGCTGACATTAAGGATTATGGGTGTCGAATATGTGGTACTAAGTATGGCACAAGGAAAGCCGTGATGCGACATGAGCTAAGAGTACATAGAAGAGAAAAGCTATCTAAAGGTAGAACACCTCTATATTTACAGATTGAATATCAGAAAGACTGCGTGTCATCTTAAGGATCAAAATGCTGTGTAAATATCGTGACCAGATCATGAAATATGTGAAGAACTAACTTGTGATTATACTTTTATACTTATATTTTTATAGCGGTGTGAAGTTAGCAGAAAAAGTTAAACGAAAATTATAACCCGGCCAAATTGGGGAGATCGAAATTTTAAATTCCATAAATTGCTTCTAATCTGCTTAAAGCTAGAAAACGAATAAATACGACGCGAAATAACAAATAATATTTTTTTCCAATTGTGTTTACTGGTTAATATGCATAAGAAGTTTTAAAAGCATATTTCTTCTCAAACGTAAAAGGGACAATATTTCAAGGTTTGTGGACTGGTTTCAGCTGTTTTCTAGTAAGAAATAGAAACGATTGTAATAAGCCTGCCAAGAAAACGGATATCGATGACCAAAATTAAAGAATTCAGTATGACAGAATCATGTGTTTTATTTATTTATCTAGAACTGATAAGTTTTTCGCACAAGAAGCAGGTTCCGTGACATTTTTAGGGTATACAGAACAAATCAGGCTTATCCGGTAGCATATCGTTGGATAGCTATTGACAATATCTATCATTTGATACCAGACTCGAGACTATACGTCGTAAGCGAAATGAATTATGAGCCGCTGAATTTGTTCCTAACCTCAGAGGGTGGGTAGATAAAATCAATGAAACTCGCATAATCGGAACATAACAAACCGATTGCGATATAAATATTATTAAAGCCCTTTAAATTATCTTTTATTTGAATCACATTTAGAGAATAAACCTCTTCTACGAGCGACGCTATGAGCTGTTAAACATTCTTTACACCATCGGCGGGAGTAAGGAAGTTCTGTGGTGTTTTAAGGGTATACCTACCATATCAGGCTTATCAAGTTATATATTGTTGGATAGCTAATGAAATTACCTTTCGTTTAAACTAAATTTGAAGAATGAACCTTGTCTACGAGCAGCGCTATGTGCGGTCAAACATTTTTTACACCATCGGCGGGAGAAAGCAAGATCTTTGACATTTTAAGTGTATACCGACCATATCAGGCTTATCGATTTGTATATGGTTGGATAGCTATTGAAATTACCTTTCATTTAAACTACATTCAAAGAATGAACCTTGTCTACGAGCAGAGCTATGAGCCGACAAATATTTTTTACACCATCGGTGGGAGAAAGCAAGTTCTGTGATATTTTAAGGGTATAACTACCATATCAAACATATCAAGTTGTATATCGTTGGATAGTTATTAAAATTATCTTTCATTTTAACTACATTTGAAGAATGAACCTTGTCTACGAGCAGCGCTATGAGCTTTCAAACATTTTTTAAACAATCGGCGAGATAAAGCAAGTTCTTTGATATTTTAAGGGTATACCTACCATATCAGGCTTACAGAGTTGTATATCGTTGGATAGCTATTAAAATTACCTTTCATTTAAACTTTTAAAGAATGAACCTCGCTACGAGCAGCGCTATGAGCTGTCAAACATTTTTTACACCATCGGCGGGAGAAAGCAAGTTCTGTGATATATTAAGGGTATACCTACCATATCAGGCTTATCGAGTTGTACATTGTTGAATAGCTATTGAAATTGCCTTTCATCTAAACTAAATTTGAACAATGAACCTTGTATACGAGCAGCGCTATGAACGGTCAAACATTTTTTACACCATCGGCAGGAATAATGAAGTTCCGTGGCGTTTTAGGGTATACCTACCAAATCAAACTTATCGAGTTGTACATTTTTGGATAGCTACTGAAATAACTTTTCATTTAAAATAAATTTGAAGAATGAACCTAGTCTACGAGCAGCGCTATGAGCTGTCAAACATTTTTTACACAATCGGCGGGAGAAAGCAAGTTCTTTGACATTTTAAGGGTATACCTACCATATCAGGCTTATCGAGTTGTTCATCGTTGGATAGCAACTGAAATAACTTTTCATTTAAACTAAATTTGAAGAATGAACCTTGTCTACGAGCAGCGCTATGAGCTGTCAAACATTTTTTACACAATCGGCGGGAGAAAGCATGTTCTTTGACATTTTAAGGGTATACCTACCATATCAGGCTTATCGAGTTGTACATTGTTGGATTGCTATTGAAATTATCTTTCATTTAAACTAAATTTGAAGAATGAACCTTGTCTACGAGTAGCGATATGAGCTGTCAAACATTTTTGAAACAATCGGCGGGAGAAAGCAAGTTCTTTGACTTTTTAAAATTTAAAATTTTAAAATTTTTAAAATTATCTTTCATTTAAACTACATTCAAAGAATGAACCTTGTCAACGAGCGGCGCTATGAGCGGTCAAACATTTTTTACACCATCGGCGAGAATGACAAAGTTCCGTGGCGTTTTTAGGGTATACCTACCATATCAGGCTTGTCGAGTTGTATATCGTTGAATGGCTATTAAAATTACCTTTCATTTAATATAAACTTAAAGAAGAATCTTGTCTACGAGCAGCGCTATGAGCTGTCAAACATTTTTTACACCGCCGGCGGGAAAAAGCAAGTTCTATGACGTTTTAAGGGTACACCTACCATATCAGGCTTATCGAGTTGTATATCGTTGGATAGCTATTAAAATAACCTTTCATTTAAACTACATTAGAAGAATAAACCTAATCTACGAGCAGCGCTATGAGCTGTCAAACATTTTATACACAATCGGCGGGAGAAAGCAATTCTTTGACATTTTAAGGGTACACCTACCATATCAGGCTTATCGAGTTGTATATCGTTAGATAGCTATTAAAATAACCTTTAATTTAAACTACATTCGAAGAATGAACCTTATCTACGAGCAGCGCTATGAGCTGTCAAACATTTTTTACACCGCCGGCGGGAAAAAGCAAGTTCTATGACGTTTTAAGGGTACACCTACCATATCAGGCTTATCGAGTTGTATATCGTTGGATAGCAATTAAAATTACCTTTCATTTAAACTACACCCGAAGAATGAACCTTGTCCACGAGCGGCGCTATGAGCGGTCAAACTTTTTTACACCATCGGCAGGAATAAGGAAGTTCCGTGGCGTTTTTAGGGTATACCTACCATATCAGGCTTATCGAGTTTTACATTGTTGAATAGCTATTGAAATTACCTTTCACATAAAATAAATTTAAAGAATAAACCTTGTCTACGAGAGGCGCTATGAGCTGTCAATCATTTTTTAAACCATCGGCGGGAGAAAGCGAGTTCTGTGACATTTCAAGGGTACACCCACCTTATCAGGCTTATTGATTTGTATATCGTTAGATAGCTAATAAAATAACCTTTCATTTAAACTACATTCGAAGAATGAACCTTATCTACGAGCAGCGCTATGAGCTGTCAAACATTTTTTACACCGCCGGCGGGAAAAAGCAAGTTCTATGACGTTTTAAGGGTACACCTACCATATCAGGCTTATCGAGTTGTATATCGTTGGATAGTTATTAAAATTACCTTTCATTTAAACTATATTCGAAGAATGAACCTTGTCTACGAGCGGCGCTATGAGCTGTCAATCATTGTTTAAACCATCGGCGGGAGAAAGCAAGTTCTGTGACATTTTAAGTATATACCTACCATATCAAGCTTATCAAGTTGTATATCGTTGGATAGCTATTAAAAATACCTTTCATTTAAATTACATCCGAAGAATGAACCTTGTCCACGAGCGGCGCTATGAGCAGTCAAACATTTTCTACACCATCGGCGGGAATAAGGAAGTTCCGTGGCTTTTTAAGGGTATACCTACCATATCAGGTTTATCGAGTTGTATATCGTTGGATAGCTATTGAAATTACCTTTCATTTAAACAACATTCGAAGAATGAACCTTGTCTTCGACCAGCGCTATGAGTTGTCAAACATTTTTTACACAATCGGCGGGAGAAAGCAATTCTTTGACATTTCAAGGGTACACCCACCATATCAGGCTTACCGAGTTGTATATCTTTGGATAGCTATTAGAATTACCTTTCATTTAAACTACATTCGAAGAATGAACCTTATTTACGAGCAGCGCTATGAGCTGTCAAACATTTTTAACACCGCCGGCGGGAAAAAGCAAGTTCTATAACGTTCTAAGGGTACACCTACCATATCGGGCTTATCGAGTTGTATATCATTGGATAGCTATTAAAATTACCTTTTATTTGAACTACATTCGAAGAATGAATCTTATCTACGAGCAGCGCTATGAGCTGTCAAACATTTTTTAGACAATCGGCGGGAGAAAGCAATTCTTTAACATTTTAAGGGTACACCTACCATATCAGGCTTATCGAGTTGTATATCGTTGGATAGCTATTAAAATAACCTTTCATTTAAACTACATTAGAAGAATGATCCTTATCTACGAGCAGCGCTGTGAGCTTTTAAACATTTTTTACACCGCCGGCGGGAAAAAGCAAGTTCTATGACGTTTTAAGGGTACACCTACCATATCAGGCTTATCGATTTGTATATCGTTGGATAGCTATTAAAATTACCTTTCATTTAAAGTACATTCGAAGAATGAACCTTGTCTACGAGCGGCGCTATGAGCTGTCAATCATTGTTTAATCCATCGGCGGGAGAAAGCAAGTTCTGTGACATTTTAAGTATATACCTACCATATCAAGCTTATCAAGTTGTATATATTTGGATAGCTATTAAAATTACCTTTTAATTAAACTACATCCGAAGAATGAACCTTGTCCACGAGCGGCGCTATGAGCGGTCAAACATTTTTTACACCATCGGCGGGAATAAGGAAGTTCCGTGGCGTTTTAAGGGTATACCTACCATATCAGGCTTATCGAGTTGTATATCGTTGGATAGCTATTGAAATTACCTTTCATTTAAACTACATTCGAAGAATGAACCTTGTCTGCGACCATCGCTATAAGCTGTCAAACATTTTTTACACAATCGGCGGGAGAAAGCAAGTTCTATGACGTTTTAAGGGTACACTTACCATAACAGGCTTATCGAGTTGTATATCGTTGGATAGCTATTGGAATTACCTTTCATTTAAACTAAAGGAGACGTTTCACGAGACTATGGAGCTTGGACCTGGTTTGTGTACTAAACACCATAAATAAGTCATTAGAAACATAGTCTTTTCTAACTGTACATTTCCTTCGATTTACCTTAGTTGCGAGGTTCATCCAGATTCTCAGATTTAACAATCGCAACACCAATCACCCAAAATGGCGAAGCGAGCGCAATTTCGAGCATTTTACGTTCAGAAATTAGATTTTGTATATACCATTGAAATTAATAATTTATTTATCCGACAAGTAACTCGACAACCAGCTGTTACGCTTGTAAAAAGAAGCATTGCATATCCACAGATTTTAAAAATCTGTACACCAATGACAGAAGTCAGAACAGAAGGGTGTTCAGTCAGTCAGAGTCAGAGAAAGCATCTGAGGAATATGTGGACGACGCCGCAATTTCTGAACGTGACCTACTATTGCAAGCTTCAGTGTTACCATTTATATTGTAAAAAGTGCTGACAAAACATTACGCTTGAACCACGCAACCCTGCTTCTAATATTTTTTTCATTATTTTTCCTAGAAAGCCTATATTTTTCTATATTTTTCGTACTCCGTACATGTCCAGGCACGAAATGAAACGTGTCCTTTGAAGAATGAACCTTGTCTACGAGCATCGCTATGAGCTGTCAAACATTTTTTACACAATCGGCGGGAGAAAGCAATTCTTTGACATTTTAAGGTTACATCTACCATATCAGGCTTATCGACTTGTATATCGTTGGATAGCTATTAAAATAAACTTTCATTTAAACTACATTCGAAGAATGAACCTTATCTACGAGCAGCGCTATGAGCTGTCAAACATTTTTTACACAATCAGCGGGAGAAAGCAATTCTTTGACATTTTAAGGGTACACCTACCATATCAGGCTTATCGAGTTGTATATCGTTGGATAGCTATTAAAATAACCTTTCATTTAAACTACATCCGAAGAATTAACCTTGTCCACGAGCGGCGCTATGAGCGGTCAAACTTTTTTACACCATCGGCGGGAATAAGGAAGTTCCGTGGCGGTTTTAGGGTATACCCACCATATCAGGCTTATCGAGCTGTATATCGTTGAATAGCTATGAAAATTACCTTTCATTTAAACTACATTCGAAGAATGAACCTTGTCTTCGAGCGGCGCTATGAGCGGCCAAACATTTTTTACACCGTCGGCGAGAATGACAAAATTCCGTGGCATTTTTAGGGTATACCTACCATATCAGGCTTGTCGAGTTGTATATCTTTGAATAGCTAAGGAATTTACCTTTCATTTAAACTAAATTCTAAGAATGAACCTTGTCTACGAGCAGCGCTTTGAGCTGTCAAACATTTTTTACACAATCGGCGGGAGAAAGCAATTCTTTGACATTTTAAGGGTACACCTACCATATCAGGCTTATCGAGTTGTATATCTTTGGATAGCTATTAAAATAACCTTTCATTTAAACTATATTAGAAGAATGATCCTTATCTACGAGCAGCGCTGTGCGCTTTTAAACATTTTTTACACCGCCGGGGCGGGAAAAAGCAAGTTCTATGACGTTTTAAGGGTACACCTACCATATCAGGCTTATCGATTTGTATATCGTTGGATAGCTATTAAAATTACCTTTCATTTAAACTACATTCGAAGAATGAACCTTGTCTACGAGCGGCGCTATGAGCTGTCAATCATTGTTTAATCCATCGGCGGGAGAAAGCAAGTTCTGTGACATTTTAAGTATATACCTACCATATCAAGCTTATCAAGTTGTATATATTTGGATAGCTATTAAATTACCTTTTAATTAAACTACATCCGAAGAATGAACCTTGTCCACGAGCGGCGCTATGAGCGGTCAAACATTTTTTACACCATCGGCGGGAATAAGGAAGTTCCGTGGCGTTTTAAGGGTATACCTACCATATCAGGCTTATCGAGTTGTATATCGTTGGATAGCTATTGAAATTACCTTTCATTTAAACTACATTCGAAGAATAAACCTTGTCTGCGACCATCGCTATAAGCTGTCAAACATTTTTTACACAATCGGCGGGAGAAAGCAATTCTTTGACATTTCAAGGGTACACCCACCATATCAGGCTTATCGAGTTGTATGTCGTTGGATAGCTATTGGAATTACCTTTTATTTAAACTACATTCGAAGAATGAACCTTATTTACGAGCAGCGCTATGAGCTGTCAAAAATTTTTTACACCGCCGGCGGGAAAAAGCAAGTTCTATGACGATTTAAGGGTACACCTACCATATCAGGCTTATCGAGTTGTATATTGTTGGATAGCTATTGAAATTACCTTTCAATTAAACTACATCCGAAGAATAAACCTTGACCACGAGCGGCGCTATGAGCGGTCAAACATTTTTTACACCATCGGCGGGAATAAGGAAGTTCCGTGGCGTTTTAAGGGTATACCTACCATATCAGGATTATCGAGTTGTATATCGTTGGATAGCTATTGAAATTACCTTTCATTTAAACTACATTCGAAGAATGAACCTTGTCTGCGACCAGCGCTATGAGCTGTCAAACATTTTTTACACAATCGGCGGGAGAAAGCAATTCTTTGACATTTCAAGGTTACACCCACCATATCAGGCTTATCAAGTTGTATATCGTTTGATAGCTATTAAAATAAGCTTTCATTTGAACTACATTCGAATAATGAACCTTATCTACGAGCAGCGCTATGAGCTGTCAAACATTTTTTACACCATCGGCGGGAATAAGGAAGTTTCGTGGCGTTTTAAGGGTATACCTACCATATCAGGCTTATCAATTTGTATATCGTTGGATAGCTATTGAAATTACCTTTTATTTAAACTACATTCGAAGAATGAACCTTGTCTGCGACCATCGCTATGAGCTGTCAAACATTTTTTACACAATCGGCGGGAGAAAGCAATTCTTTGACATTTCAAGGGTACACCCACCATATCAGGCTTATCGAGTTGTATATCGTTGGATAGCTATTGGAATTACCTTTCATTTAAACTACATTCGAAGAATGAACCTTATTTACGAGCAGCGCTATGAGCTGTCAAACATTTTTTACACCGCCGGCGGGAAAAAGCAAGTTCTATGACGTTTTAAGGGTACACCTACCATATCAGGCTTATCGAGTTGTATATTGTTGGATAGATATTGAAATTACCTTTCAATTAAACTACATCCGAAGAATGAACCTTGTCCACGAGCGGCGCTATGAGCGGTCAAACATTTTTTACACCATCGGCGGGAATAAGGAAGTTCCGTGGCGTTTTAAGGGTATACCTACCATATCAGGCTTATCGAGTTGTATATCGTTGGATAGCTATTGAAATTACCTTTCATTTAAACTACATTCGAAGAATGAACCTTGTCTGCGGCCATCGCTATGAGCTGTCAAACATTTTTTACACAATCGGCGGGAGAAAGCAATTCTTTGACATTTCAAGGGTACACCCACCATATCAGGCTTATCGAGTTGTATATCGTTGGATAGCTATTGAAATTACCTTTCATTTAAACTACATTCGAAGAATGAACCTTGTCTGCGGCCATCGCTATGAGCTGTCAAACATTTTTTACACAATCGGCGGGAGAAAGCAATTCTTTGACATTTCAAGGGTATACCCACCATATAAGGCTTATTGAGTTGTATATCGTTGGATAGCTATTGGAATTACCTTTCATTTAAACTACATTCGAAGAATGAACCTTATTTACGAGCAGCGCTATGAGCTGTCAAACATTTTTTACACCGCCGGCGGGAAAAAGCAAGTTCTATGACGTTTTAAGGGTACAGCCACCATATCAGGCTTATCAAGTTGTATATCGTTGGATAGCTATTAAAATTACCTTTCATTTAAACTACATTTGAAGAATGAACCTTGTCTACGAGCAGCGCTATGATCTGTCAATCATTTTTTATACAATCGGTGGGAGAAAGCAATTCTTTGACATTTTATGGGTACACCAACCATATTATGTACGTCATGGGTGAAAGGAGTTAAGAGCCGCTGAATTAGTGGGTGAGTCGCTAGGTTTTGAAGAATTTCAGTGGCTTGTAGCTCCTTTCGATTATGTCGTACAGTCTCGAGTCTGGTACCAAATGATAGATATTTTCAATAGATATCCAGCGATGTGCAACTCGGTAAGCCTGTTGTGGTCAGTATATTCTAAAATCGTCATGGATCTTGCTTTTTAGGCGAAAATTTTATGAATTCTAGATAAATAAAAAACAAGATTCTTTCATACTGAATTCTTTAATTTTCTCTTCGATATCTGTTTTCTGAGCAGGCTTAGCATATTCGTTCTTAGTTTTTACTGGAAAACAGGCTGAAATCAGGTCAAAAAATTTAAAACAATTCCCCTTTTATGTTTTAGAAGAAATATGTTTTTTAAAACTTGTAACGCATAACAGTAAAACACAAGTACATTTTTTTTTATTTGTTGTATAGCGTCATATTTATTCGTTTTCTAGTAAATTTAAGACAATTAGAAACAATTTAGAGAATTTAAAATTTCGACCTTTCGAAGAAATATGTTTTTTTAAACTTGTAACGCATATAAAACAGTAAAACACAAGTCGATTTTTTTTTGTTATATAGCGTCATATTTATTCGTTTTCAAGTAAATTTAAGACGATTAAAAACAATTTAGAGAATTTAAAATTTCGAACTCCTCAATTTGGTCGGGTTATAATTTTCGTCTAACTTTTTCGGCTAACTTCACACCGCTTATTTTTATTGCTACCTACTTCAGATTAAAAGTTATAAGAATTGCAATGGTGGATCTTTGTCTTCTTGATACACTTGGGTTTAGTTGCACCTAAGGAATGTTATATCTTCCTCTTGCAAACAAACGCCACAAAATACACAGATACAGAAGGTCCGCTCAATACGCTCACTAAAATCCTAAGCATATACATGCTTATAGACGTATACGGTCGTTGTAGGCAACAAGGTCACGATATTGTTGTGATGTGATACTTTTCCGCGTGACCTTACCTCGAACGACCGTATATTTCTATAAGCATGTATATGCTTACGATTTTAGTGGTTTGTATTGAGCGGACCTTCTGTGTCTATTTTGTGCCAACGCCGAGGAAATATTTTCAACGTCAACGGAAAACTAAACTAGTATAAGTAGGTTCACAGCTAGCTATTTCATCGTTAGTACGTTAATTAACAAAGTTAACCATTTTTTTGCGTATAACTGATAAAGTTTCAAATTAACTTCAAAAACGGTAATTTTGGAATGAATTCACAAGCTGGAAGTAATCGAGTAACGATAACGCTTAAATTCCGTAACAATTTAGAAATGCTGATGCTGTTGGCTGTAATGATTAACGAAATAACGATTTTAAATTAAATACTAAAAATTAATTAACGAAGCCTACCTCTTACATTTAACTTTAGCTCACCGTCCAATTAGTGGCTAACCCACTCGAATCACATCGGGAAGCAGCGGGTTCGATTCCCAGCGATTTGGTTAATAGTGGTTGAGCATTTTTTGAGCCCGCCTGGCCTAGCTAGCTACCACCATCGTTACGCCAAACATTAATGTTATTGGTGTTGATATATTTCTGCATGAACATAAAATAAAATAACCAGTTCCCCATTGCGTTGCGGAATCTTCAATCTTGGTAAGCCCGCTTCCACCCTCGGCCTCAGCAACCTCATCGCTTACCAACAGGTACGATGATGCCAGGGGCTAACAAAATGAGCAAAATAAACTGTTTAATTGCTATCACTTGTAGCAAAAACGATTTGACGGATTTAGGAGTATGAGATGTCAATGTCGTTAGATTAGTGTTGATCGGTGGATTGATATTTTAAGCAGTTTTCTTTCAATTGGCTAGGTACTGTAGACGACTGTAGATTAAAGTCAATTTATCGATAGATGAATTTCATTGAACGGGGAGGCGCGGCACCATGGTCTATGAAATCAACGTCCCAAGTAACGGACAAACAAGGTATAGTCGGCTGCGGTTATGTGCCACACGATAAGAAGTAACGGATAGACAACGCGCTAGCGGGATTCGAGTCGAGCCGTCATTGATTGTAAGCCCACTACAGCACGATCACGGGAGAGTTTCTTAAGACTCGACGTTTCTTCTCATTCAGCTCCGCTAACACTTCCCGAAATGTTAAGTGTACAAGTTCAGAGTAGTAGGAAGTTTTACTGGTAGAAAACAATAGTCAACGCGCCTGATTCTGTATACATACTAGTATCGATGCAAACTAGTATCACAGTGTGCTTAAGGTGTGCTAGTATTATGGCCGCTTTTATTGTCATGCGGATTTGTGCACGCACACGGTTCAGGCCCGCATGCGTGCCGCCCGCAAACTATGGTTTCATTACATGTTTTTAGGGCCTTTTTATTGTCATGCGTGGCACACGCACGTGGTTCGCTTTGGAAACGCCGCACGCATGCGGGCCGTGCCCGCATGCGTGCGGCGTTCAGAAATCCGCATGACAACAAAAGCGCCATGAGCCTACCATGACAGCGCGGCTCGCGCTAGCTGTGTCGTCCATTCGCACTTTTAAATTAAAATAGGTCGATTTCATATTTAAGTATAACTTTATTGATATTATTAAGCAATTGATTAACTAACTTATAAATAATATATTAAGGCTTTTTATAAATATGGACTAGAAAAGTTTAGGACTAGGATAACATGCACATAATGAACAATTTGGTTATTAAAATCTTTGGTTCCAAAACTATTTGATATAGTGGAAGAAAAACTTGGTACAATTTTTGTAGCATATTCGCTCTTCTAAATAAAGGCACAATATCACTTTTGTTTCTCTTAGGGATGGACTATACACATGTACCTATTTTATAGTGTTGTATCTACCACTAGCTTTAAAATATGTGTAAGAAATCTAGAGTGTGTTCCAAAATCAAGTAATTGAATTACGTGGTAAGAATGTATAATTTTTACACTTCAGAGAGGTATCCTGGCTTCAGGGTTATATCTACTCTTTTGAAATAACAACCCAATAGTAATACATGAAAGTTTACAAACAGCTAAGTAACTAAATTAAACTAGATTAAAATCTTTGGTATAAAATTAAAAAAACACATGTAAGTATTTTCTCACTTAACGAAAAGCAACCACTGCAGTTAAAAATATTTTAATAAAAATATGAATCAAGCAACATGTGTAACAATACCATATAAACATTTTTATAGGTAACTTTTCATTTATTCTGCATATCATAAATCACTTTTCAGTGCGTTCCAGAAAGAGGTATGATATTAATCTCTTACGCTATATGGTATAGAGCACATCACACAGCTTAATACTCAAAACATATTTAAACTAATAAGAAAACAATGGGTAAAATAACTAGGTATGTAAAATGTATATAACAATTCAAAATATTAATCTAAAATAACCAGCAACTTTCCCATCTGGTAAGCTAAGTAATAAGTATTGAATATTTTACGTTTGTGTTTAAGGTAGTTCTGTAAGATTTTTTTACATCTACTATGGCATTTAAAATAAAAATAAAATAAAAAAATGTAAAATTAACTTACACATCATATAAGAAGTTTTAACTTTTTTATGTCACTTGATTAAACTAATTTAAAAAATATGGAACAATGTAAAAAAACTTTGCCTATACTTATTTAAACACTCTTTCGAAAATGTGATCTCCAAGCAACAACAGTAATATAGCTAATATATACTTACATATAAATATCTTAAATATGTGCACAATTTTTATAAATACATCAAGACTTTGAACATGTAAAAGACAAAATATATTCAGATTATGCTTTTACATAGGGTTGCCCATTGAAAACCAAGACATAAAGGTAACAGGACATTTCGGCTTAAAAACAGGAGTTTATGAGCAAGTACACATGGCAAGTCTACAGTCCCCATAATACCTGTATTATAGGATTCCTCTAATCCTAGTGTGGGGCTGGATGACGATGTTGACCCTAGATATTTATTATTTTATATACCCACAAGAACACAAGAAACCCAGGACAATACTTAAAAAATATCCAGGACATCCCAGGGCACCCCAAAAAGTAGGACATTTCTTGGGAAAACAGTATGGTTGGCAACCCTGCTTTTAAGTACATTATTGCTGTTATAGTGAAGCACACTGCTTTGCACATGGGCAAAATGTATAATCATTTCCCCTTAAAACTCAGTCGTATGATGGACTTCGGCACATTGTGGCAACAAACATGGAGGCGAAGAGGAATTCCAGCAGTTGCAGAGCTAGCATAAGAGTGCACCAGATGAACTCAATACGCAGCACCACTTTCTGCCATACCAACAAGTAGAGTACTCCGATTATGGACGGAATAGTCAGGAGTACTGAGAAGAGTACAGGTACATCTAAAAAAAAGGTTTGTATTGATAGTTTTTTTCAGATGCTAATATAATGGCAACATTACCAGGTAGATTGGTTCATTGTAGCAATATGCAGCCCCCTTAAGTGCACCAAAACGGTACTCTTATACTGTGTGTGTAGCCACTAAGCGTTCATACCACAGAGTTTCAATTTCCCACCTCTCATATAGAGTTGATTTAAAGGTACGAAAGCACTACAACTGCAGCGGAACTGCGCGACGCGGCATTTCAATTACATACAAATATTTGGGATAGCTCGTACGATTTCATAGAAAGAATACTTTTGCTGCGCAGCGTCGCGTCGCGTCGCGCAGTGCCCCTGCGCTAGTACGGTCTAACCTTTACTGGATTCCCTAAATTCCTAAATAAAATTAAAAGTACCTACTTAATAATAATTCTTTACCTCTTTCACTGAGACTGCCTTTTCGACCTAAAATCAGTCTGATGACCTCGATGACAAACAGGCCCAGCAGTACTCCGTAGTCCTGGCCAAGTATCGCTGGGTTCTTCTCAACATGATACTTTTCTATGATCAATACTGATTTGAGGATTAGAGTGCCCAATTCACATGTAGCGAACAGTCCAAAGTAAAACGAGTTGATGTACAGAAGTATTTCGTAGGCCAAACTCGAGTTAACCATCGTGCGATAGTGTTTTGATTATTGTGCACAAACGAAAGACAAGAAAATTAAATGAACGTGAATATTCGCAAGGAATTTAAAAATAGAACACACTCCGACCACAGGAACTCAATACGATATTTTGACATTGACAGATAACTGACACTTATAGTGTTGCAAGAAAATAAAGTTTTCCTCAAGAACTGTGTTTTTTTACTCAGAGCAATAAACATTTAACTTTTATTAACCATCACGAATCACGCGCCTAGAAAAATAAAAGCATATTTTTTATAGTTATTACGCTGTGTATCAAGTATTTTTTTTAAACGGCGTAAACTGAGTAAAACAATGAAAAGTTTTAAAACATATTTTTTCCTTATATTTGTTATGATGTCTTGTTATGGCAAGTCTGGTCGAAATAAACAGGTTGGGTAGTTTACACGTATTAAGTAGCGAAGTAATCAAGTTAATTTTAACTTAAAAGTAAGTTAATTTTAAGTGGTCAAGCGTTTACACGTAATAAGTAGTAAGTAGATAAGTAGTAACTTAATTTTAACTTGTGTGTAGCGTTTTCACGTTAAAAGTCTACACTTGCTTGCCATTTAGTAGCAGGCCACGCCCACCGGGGAGAGCGCGCAGTGCGGGGGGCGCGGCAACTTATTCGAAAAATAGATTCGATTCTATTCTACCTGTGCACTTGTCTACTAAATCGTTAACTTACCACTTATGACTTAATAGCTGATAAGTGACTGTTTACACACAGAAATTTACTTAAAATTTAGTTAAAATTAAGTTAATTACTTCGCTACTTAATACGTGTAAACTACCCATTATTCGAAAAATAGATTCGATTCTATTCTACTTGTGCACTTGTCTACTAAATCGTTAACTTACTACTTATGACTTAATAGCTGATAAGTGACTGTTTACACACAGAAATTTACTTAAAATTTAGTTAAAATTAACTTAATTACTTCGCTACTTAATACGTGTAAACAACCCAATAGTATAATGGGAAAGAAAACTGACAAAGCTCGCCGATAGAGGCGCTGATATCGCTTGACTCATAGTAACTGTCAAAACGTATAGAAAAAATGTTTACGTGAACTAAACATAAGATTATTAAAAAAATGTCACGTTGTGTGGCGATTGGTTGCAGTAATAATGGAAATCATTAATTTCCTAAAGATTCTCGGATGAAGAAGACGTGGGAAAAGTAACGTTTTCAATTATGTACTTTTAACAATTTTACAGAAAAAAAACGAATTTATAACACCTCGATGATAAAAAAACGCGGAACTAATTGAAAGTTGTTATGAGTCAAGCGTCCGTAGCGCTATCTGCAAATAGATTTGCGTTTTCTTCCCCATAGGGAATTCTCTATGGTTTTCTCTAAACTCACCTAGATGGCGCTGATTAACATTGGAAAAAAGAAAATCTCTTAAAAATCGTTACAACTGACTGATATTACCGTCTAATACCATAATAATGATGAATAGCTTTCGAAGATTCCTTTTCATTTAATATTTATTTGTATTTTGATCCGAAAAATACTTTTCATAATTTTTGATGCACAAAGCTTATCAGTATTGTTTTCGTATTTCTTAAAAGAATTCCAACATAACACAGAGTTATAAGTTATAAATTGCATTTTAATCATAAGAATGTATTAAAATCAATTTATTTTTGGTTCGGAAGAAGAAATTACATATAACAGAAAAACCAGAACGCACCCGGGTTATCCATACTTGACCAAGTTGGAAATTTATCGTTTCTGTTAATTCAATTAATAACAGAAACAATCGTTTATTTATCGTTTATGTTCAGGTGGCTTTTTATATATTTTCTATAGTACTAAATCTATTTTGCTACCGTAAACTCTACGCTGTTTTGAAAAATACATTGCCAAAGCTTAGAAACGCCATCTATTGAGAATATTATGAACGGTGTGACATACGTCATCTGAAAACTCCCTATTTCGTATAAACTCTGTATAACTGAAAAGCATTTTGTATCATCTCTATGTATATCCTAAACTGAAAAAATACGAGTTCAATGTTTTTTATTCACTATTCAGATTTGGTATGGGAAACTGAAAAAAATTTAGGTCGGATTTTTTTCTATATTTTTCCTGTGATTAAATAATAACCCTTTAAAATCTCAAATACACTTTTTTACTTTCGAGCGACTAAGGACTTGAGGAGCGAGCGTCAGAGAGCGACGAAGGAGTAAGGAAGTATTTTCATAGCAAAAAAATCGAACTTGAGATTTCATTTCATTTCATTTATTCAAACTAAAAAATACCAAATACATTATCTTGACAGGTTTGCACACCCAAGACGATAATATAAAAAATTGTACATATTGTGAATAAAACATATAACTAATAAATCAACTTAAACATAACTTAAACTACTTAATATACAAATTACTTAAATAAACTATAATTGTTTCTGTGATCCTCGTCATAGAACAATGGAACAAGTCAATGTTACAAGAAATTTCATTTAAAATACGCAGTGCTGTTAAAAGAGGAGCATGAGAGAGCAAGTTGGTTCGACAATTCGGGATTTCGAAAACTTTATTTCGCGGTCCTCGTCGTACCCGTCCATTCGGAACTAGAAGGCCGATGGCCTCTAATATTTGTGGGTTACATAATTGGCCACGGAAAACTTTAAAAACGTACAATGTTAGAGCCAACTTCCTTCTGACTTCTAACTTATAATATCCTACCATTCCTAATACAAACAGGGTCGGGTACATATTTGGGTAAAATGGATATACTCCATATTGCTTAAAGTAAAGTAACCTCAGAAACTTATTTTGAATTTTTTCCAACATGGAAGTATATTTAATTTCATGAGGATTCCATATAATAGAACTACATTCTAATCGACTCCTTACTAACGCACTGTATAAAGCCTTTAGTGCTTTAATGCTACGCAACTCTCTAGTTTCACGCAGTATGAATCCGAGATTTCTATATGCCGTTTTACATATTTTTGTAATGTGATCGCGAAATGTTAGATTCTGTGACATACAGACTCCTAAGTCTTTGACAGAATTGACATGAGATAAAACTTTTCCTCCTATTTCATAATCGTATTTTTGCGCACTTTGCGAACGAGTACATGACATAATGTAACATTTTGATATATTAAAATAGAGTTTGTTGTCATGACTCCATTTGACTACCCTATTAATGTCCTCTTGCAAACGCTCGCAGTCTGCCAGATCGTTTATTGGTAGATACACCTTTAGGTCGTCTGCATAGAGTAAACAGCGTGCATCTTGGACTGCATCAGGTAAGTCATTTATCATTAAAATAAACTGTAACGGGCCTAAATTGCTGCCTTGACTTACTCCAGAGTAGGTTGAATAAGTATCCGATGTATAACCGGCGTACTCTACATATTGCTTACGATCAGCTAAGTAACTAGCAAAAAACCTTAACAGGGAAGGAGTAAAGCCAGTGGTAGCAAGCTTTTCCAGCAGAATGTCATTATTGACCGTGTCGAATGCCTTCTTAAAATCAAAGTAGGCTATATCCATTCGAGATTTTGATGGAGATCGATTCTCTTGCACTTATAGAGCCCGAAAAAAATATATGTGTGTGTGTGCGTGTGTGTGTGTGTGTGTTCGTCCCGGGCTCTAGCGCAAAGACCACTAGACAGATTTGGATGAAATTTCAGTTACGGCAATATTTTGTTAATAACATATTTCTGTACAATCTAGTACATAAGATAGTTGGTTACTCTCTAGAGAAAATCGGGTTCTGATACCTTTCATACAAACCGAAGTTCTTTATTACTTTTCTCTAAAATGACTGTTACTATTTCAATGAAACTTTGTATGTTTCTACAACTTAATACTACCTTATATATTAGGTAATTCATTATTAAAGGCAACATCGAAAAAAGGTACTTCCCATACAAACAATATTATTTGTTAATTTGTCAAGTCTACCGGGCTCTAGCACCAAGACCACTGGACGGATTTTATGAAAATTGGGTTATCGCAATATTTTGTTAATATTTGCAGCCGTGTTCTTAATATTTTAATAACGCAATTTTTTAGGGTTGCCACCATAGTAAAAAAAGCGGCCAAGTGCGAGTCGGACTCGCCAATTAAGGGTTCCGTAACAGCAAGTAACATAGGTAATATAAAAGTTCTTGTAGTACGTTGTAGGTTTACGATTTATGACCTATTAAAAAAAACTACTTACTAGATCTCGTTCAAACCAATTTTCGGTGGAAGTTTGCATGGTAATGTACATCATATATTTTTTTTTAGTTTTATCATTCTCTAATTTTAGAAGTAACAGGGGGGGGGGGGGCACACATTTTACAACTTTGAAAGTGTCTCTCGCGCAAACTATTCAGTTTAGAAAAAAATGATATTAGAAACCTCAATATCATTTTTGAAGACCTATCCATAGATACCCCACACGTATGGGTTTGATGAAAAAAAAATTTTTGAGTTTCAGTTTTAAGTATGGGGAACCCCCAAAATTTATTGTTTTTTTGTCTATTTTTGTGTGAAAATCTTAATGCGGTTCACAGAATACATCTACTTACCAAGTTTCAACAGTATAGTTCTTATAGTTTCTGAAAAAAGTGGCTGTGACATACGGACGGACAGACAGACAGACAGACAGACATGACGAATCCATAAGGGTTCCGTTTTTTTGCCATTTGGCTACGGAACCCTAAAAACACTTTAAATTTCCTCAAAAATGGCTCTAAGGATTTTAATGAAACTTTGTACAATACCATATTTTTATTCATCCTATCCTAGTACATTAAATAGTTGGTTACTCTGGGAAAAATCTGGTTCTGATACCTTCCATACAAAAATAAGATTTTTGTTATTTTTTCTCAAAAATAGCTTTAACGATTTTGATGAAACTTTGTACAATACCATACGTATTTCTATACAATCTAGTACATAAGATAGTTGATTACTCTGGAAAAAATCTGGTTTTGATACCTTCCATAGAAAAAGAAGTTTTTTGTTATTTTTCTCAAAAATAGCTATAACGATGTTAATGAAACTTTGTAACTTTTAATAACATTATGCGGCCTACTATACTAGGTCATGAATTATTCCGGGCCACACCAGGATAAGGTAACTCCCGTGCTACTAATATTGAGTGTTTATTGCTGATTTAAGTTGAACGATGTCAAGTCAATCAATCAAAATCAAAATGTTTTTTTTTTTATTTAAGTAGATGTTTTGCACATACTTTTAAATCGTCTTTTTTTTACCTAGTGCAAAGTTTCTACCACGCAGAACTTGTACACTCAACGTTTCGGGAAGTGTTTCCGTAGCGAGAAGAAACGTCGAGCCCAAAAGAAACTCGCTTCAACACATTTTTTAAAATAATACTTAATTACTAATACAATGTATGTCATCAACAATACAGTTATCAGGAAGAGCATCACATTTCCAAATGATGTGATGTCTTTGGAGCACTGACAATTTTTGTACATGCGTTTTGAGTTTTTTTCAGGCAGATTTGTTTAATTTTCTCATATATTTTAAATTTAATCATACATATTGTCCCACAAACGACTTTTTAACTTTGCTCAGTCTCGAATAGGCAATATCCATGTTATTTATATTCTTTAGGTTTAAATTATGCCTGTCACTGTTTTTACGAAACAAATGCAGATACTTGCGGACGTACATTATGTTAACCGTTAAAATAATATGTTTTTTCTTAAACTTATCCCTCAATGACTCACGGGATTGCATCTGATAGATTGCGCGGAATGCCCTTTTTTGCAAAACGAAAATAGATTCGATATCAGCTGCATGTCCCCAAATTTAAATTCCGTAAGACATAATACTATGGAAATAACTTTTCAATCTAGTATATGCCAGATGATATTTATGAGATTCGCGAGAAAGTATACACAGCGTGGCTGTACAATTTATTATCATTCTGTATACAATTAAAAAATATATCTGTGAAAATAAATTTTCATTCCTATTAAAGTTTTTTATTATTATTATCAAATAAAGAAAATGTTTAAGAAATCTACCTTTTTTATTACAGGTTCATGGGAGTTGGGATTGGTTCGCATTTTGGACTTTATACAGTCCGACTACAATCTTTTGGCAGGTGGTGAAAAGCCGGAACTAAGGCCGCCCCACCATCCTGAAAAATAACACTGTTTGTATGAAATAAATGTCAGTTTTGCGACAAAAGCGCCCTCCTGTCAATGTCATCCACCTGCCAAACGATCGTAGTCGAACTGTACAGAATAACTTCGGGGAGCTTGCGGGCGGTACAAACAAGAAAAAAATACTGGCAACCCTGCAATTAAGTGCAACGAACGCCGCGGGCTGGGAAGGTCGTGTTCCACGTGTTTTTTTAATTTTCTACCTCAATGCAGTTAAAATAGAATGACAAGAAATCTATAGTTTTAATATTATAATATTTAAAATCAGTTGTTTAAGGTTATTTGAGTTATTCACATGCCATTGGGATTTTAATCTGGTAAGTGTGAATGCTCGACCACGCGTTCCTTGCACCTTGGCATTTTATCCTTCCGATCTTTTTATTATTCTTTTGTTTTTCATATTTTTCACTTAGTGATAAGTAATAAATATATTGCGGTGTGTGGTGGCAGTGTTTTGTTATTTAGCGTGGTGATTTTTATATATCATTGCGGGGCTGACTTTAACCGTTAAAATCCGTTTATTGCCCCCTAAAGAGTAGGTATATGTACATACTTTGTTATGGTTTAAAGCTATGGTAAACTCAAGGCAAGGAACTGTTAAAAGGGGTCGGTCGGTCAGTTGGATACAATACATGAGTAGTTTTTATTATTATTTAATAATAAAAAAATATACATAGTTACAAAGTCGGTTACAGACAGTGACACAAAAACCACTTATAGATTTGAGCACTGTGAACTTGTCTTTTCACAAATTTAAACTTATAGCTACCTATCTTACTATAGAATGGTAATTTGGGACAGAACAGACAATTGGAACAGAACAGTTGGGTGTGTTGTAAGCCCTTGACTTGAGCTAGGAGGCCCTATTGTGGAAGCATGAATATTTTGGAGCTTGATTTGATAAAATTTGGCCTATAGGAAATTATAAGTTCAATTGTAGACATTTTGTACTATGAATTGTTTTCCGATATATTTTATTTAAATGGTAATACTATAAAAATTAAAATGGTGTCATATCAGTAACCTTTGTAACTGATAAAATTTATCTTTCACCTAATATTTAATGAGTTTTTTTTTGGTAATACCTACTATTCTAGGATTTGTAACAGTCAAGCGGTTTGGTCTTTATCATTTAAAACAATAAACCTTTTGACATACCTATTATATATGATATGATGGGTTCATTAATTCCTAAAAATAATATTGAGGATAATTTTTAGGTAGATAGAGAATTTGGGAATGATAAAATAATATGATAATTAGGTATTTACTGTTTCAACATAAGTAAGTAAAATCCAACTTCAATAAGTTCCTATTAATGCCAATAATGTCATATTTAATTTTATAAATTACCTATCCAAACCACTTTAATCTTCCTCACATACCAATTGGTTTACCAACTGTGGTTAAAAAAACATTATTTTTCATTAACTTTACATAAACATATAAAATATGTATTGGTCAGTAAAAGTTTGCTTTTACACCAGTATTTTACTCTATGCATGAATGCAATAACTTATTACTCATCATCAGTGATCAGAGTAGGTAGATTGACTTAGGGTCAATGACCACAAACATATATATATATATATATATATAGTTCATTCCAATCAAAAAAAAGCAAAAGGTAAACAAACTTACTATGTAACTGACACATGTCAATGTCAGATGCATACTATGTTTGTTTATCTTTTGCTTTTATTTGATTGGAATGAACTATATGTTAATATGGACATGCCTCTCGGATTCCGGGAGTTTAAAATTTTTAAGCAAACAAAAACGAATTTTCATTCTGTTCTAAGTCGTAGCCCCAGGGAGTGGGGATCGTGACCATCATGAGGTCAAGTCAGTGAGAACTGTAGATTCATTCCGTTTATTACCCTAGGCTCAACTGCGAGGCTCAACTGGTTGAGCGTTACAAAAAAAAAAACCCACGGCACAACTGGTTTTCTAGTGTAGCATCTGTTATTCTACATATAAATAAACTGCTTACATCAGAAGAAATTGATTGAATCAGATTTACTTTAAATAATACTCAACTCAACCGGAACGTTTCGGAAAAAAGGATTGTCCATGTTATTAAATCATGATGCAAGTGCCAAAAATCAATCTACCTACTCCGATCACTGCTCATCATATTTTAAAGTCCTATCCAAGGAGACTGTACAGGCTGTTTCAAACCAGAGTTTTATCATAAAACTGTGAGTTATTCAGACAGAGAAAAGTATAGATAGCATGTGAAAAATAATTTTCCCATATAAAGATGTCTGCTCCGCTGATAGACTTATAACAGAAGCCTCATTTTCAAATTAAAAATATGAATTTTATTTTTGAATTTGTTTCTGTGAAGTCACTGTGTTTCTTTCTACTAAGGGAATATTGTTTAGTTTCTTGAGTAACAGCCCTAGTTTAAATAAGTGTCAGTACCTTGACCAGGTGAGATGATACCAAGGGCTTACCAACTGAGAGTAAAACAATATCAGCGGCCGCGGAAGTGGGGGGCAGAGGGGGCCAAATGCCCCCCTAAAATGAAACGGTGGGGGGGGTCCCCTCCAATTTTATTGTACTACCTGATAAAGGTTTCTTTGTGCTATCTTTCACAGAGCGTTTGACAGTAAACACTTAATTTTTTTATTTCATAAAAACGTTTGCCCCCCCCATGATGGAGTACTTCCGCGGTCCCTGAAAAATATATATCTTTAGAAACACCCTGTAGGTGTTATTCACCAGTCAATGGCATCCTCCCATTCTGTTCAAAGTTCGAACAAAGGGCTATGAATGATTCATGTGAGGACAATTATAACAACTTTCTTTCTTGGCTGTGCTATGCAATATGAATTTGAATGCTGTTTTAAGAGTCTACATCAAAGACTTGATTCATAGTTTTGCTAAAATTAGTTTTCAAGATACCTACGTTTAATTTAAGTTTAATAGTATTGATAATATTACCATAATTTCTGTAAAACAGTTTTTTTGGCTTATATTAATAAAAAATAATTGGCTTATATTAATAAAACTGAACAACAATATTCTATTATTATTAAAATTAAAATTAAGGAAGAAGAAACAATACCTATACTCAGTTTGCAAAAAAAAAAGGGATCTAACACTAACTGATACAAACTTAGTAACATGAGAATTGTGAATTTAGTTTTTATGTACTGAGTCGTATGGGGAACTTGTTTATTTTCATAAATAGAAGCTATTGCAATTCCTGTCCAGGCAATTTTTAACCGACTTCGAAAAAAAGAGGAGGTTCTCAATTCGTCGGAATCTTTTTTTTTTATGTATGTTCACCGATTACTCGAAGACACCTGAACCGATTTGGAAAATTATTTTTTTGTTTAAAAGGGTATACTTCACAGGTGGTCCCATATAGATTCAGCGGTTTTTGAGAAAATCAACAAAAACATAGCAAAATTGGAGTTGTTGCGATTGAAGTCGGTTGTTTTTAACGTATTCAGCGTGGTCAATTATAAAGGACCCTATGTCCGGTATAATAAAATAGGTGTAGTACCTATTAGCTGGAGCTTCAACTTATTAAACTGAAATAATCGACAACGCTGAACACGTTAAAAAACTGACTTAAATCGTAACAACTACAATTTTGCTATGTTTTTTTGTTTTTGTTGATTTTTTCAAAAAGTGCTGAGTCAATTTAGATAAAATTTATATGGGACCACCTCTGAAGTATTATCTACCAAACAAAAAAGGAATCATCAAAATCGAATTATAATTGGCGGAGTAATCGCGTAATAAACATACAAAAAAAAAACAACAACATACAGTCGAATTGAGAACCTCCTCCTTTTTTGAAGTCTATTAAAAAGAATGTTCTATGAACTCTGGTTAAAGGTTAAATTGTACCTAAAAACGTTTTTTGAAATCTGCATATAAAATTGGTCAAACAGATGATTCTCCCTTCTCTTATCAGAATTAGTTTAAATAGTGCAAAAGTATGGTAAATATGAAAAGATAATTTGGAAACTAGAAATATTAAATAATATTATGTTTATTTAACTGTTAATAAAACACTTTAATTCATATGAAGAAATTAAGAAACATTAAATTGTATGAATGTGAACCACAACTGGTCACATCATAGTGTAGGTTATAAGCCAATTGCTGGTAGGTAATTCTATCAATTTGTCAAGTGAGTTGAACGTGTCATGTCACTCTGTAAGGTGCCACAAAATTGCTACATAAATCAAGTCTATTGCTTCTGTCACTGACGGAAAATATAATAAACAAGGTGTTTTAGACCTCGTGGCAAAATTTTAACTGGGGAATCTACTCAGGAAACTGAAAAAGTTACTTACTTTCGCCAAAAACCACAATGACAATTCGCGAAGAAAATTTGGACCTCCCGTAATAGGATGTGTTGGCTGACCAACTGATTATCTTATAAGAGAACTCAACATTTTTTTCGCGAATAACTAGGGGTGTTTCTTTGGAAAGGTTAATCAATTTAGTGAGTAAGCCCTGTAAGTACTTGACCCTATACATATAAAAAACCCTTCCCTATACTACATTAAAAACTTCATTAACCGACTTCAAAAAAGGAGGAGGTTCTCAATTCGTCGGAATCTTTTTTTTTTATGTATGTTCACCGATTACTAGAAGACGCCTGAACCGATTTGGAAAATTCTTTTTTTGTTTAAAAGGGTATACTTCACAAGTGGTCCCATATAAATTTTATCGAAATCGATTCAGCGGTTTTTGAGAAAATCAACAAAAACATAGCAAAATTGGAGTTGTTGCGATTGAAGTCGGTTGTTTTTAACGTATTCAGCGTGGTCAATTATAAAGAAAACTTGTAAACAGAGGAAAATCTTAGTTGGGATGGGTTCGTCCTGTGCTTCAATAGTGGTTTCAGTAAAGTGAAAAAATAAATGACTGTCTTAACTTTATTGCAAAAGTCGCAGTCTCTAAGCTTACAACGAAACATTAAATGTACAAGTCCTGCGTGGTAGGGACTTTATAGGGTGCAAGGATGATTTAAAAGAATTTGTAAAGCATCCTATCATACGTATGTAAAAAATATATATATATATTTGATTTTAATTTATAATATAAGTTAGGGGCTGTAACTTCAAACAAACTATGTTATAATATATTATTATCAAGTCTAAATCAAGTTAAACAAATGATACCTTAAGTAATTATTAAAGTATTTAACAAGAATGTAGAAGTCTCGTGATCTTGTATCTTTATGTATTCTGTCTATTATGTTGCGTTTACTTATCTGAGATAACTTATCACCAATACATACTTTTCTGTTGTTGCTATTGACGATAATAATCATCATTAATTTTTTACTACAATATATTTTTGTTGTAAAAAATAGGACCGTGACTGACTAAGAGACTGATGTAGCGCAGGTTTCAGGAAGTGTTCGCGAAAGAACCTTATAATTATAACACATTTTTTCAAATAATGGGCTTACATGCTTTGCTCAAAGAAGTTTCGTCAAATATCGTCTCTCTGACTATACTCGAATAAGACTTACGATAAAATTTAGGTACATAATGATTATTTCATAACTAAAACTCGGTTTTATTACTTGCCCTGTTGTGGTTCTTACGGACTTTGTTGTACGAAAATGAATACTATACTCGAATAAGACTTACGATAAAATTTAGGTACATAATGATTATTTCATAACTAAAACTCGGTTTTATTACTTGCCCTGTTGTGGTTCTTACGGACTTTGTTGTACGAAAATCAATTTATTATCATCGGAGAGGTAATCAGAAACAATGGAAAAATATCTTAGAATATAAGCTTGATGGGTGGGGCACATAGCTCGTAGAATATATGGCCGTTGTTGGGGCATTAAAGTCCTCGTGTGGCGACCGCGCACCGAATTAGGTACGTAGCGTAGGCATAGGCCTCCCACTCGATGGACCGACGACCTGGTGAAGGTTGCGGAGCCACTGGATGCGGGCTGGATGGTGTGTAAATCCTTTGTCCAGCAGTGGACGTCTTTTGGTTGATTGATGCGGATGATGATAATCTTCTCTAACTCCAAAAATTATTTGTCAACAGATATTGTTGCCAGCAATCATCAGACCGTCACACATGCAAGTATCGGGCTTATGATATTGGCAAGCTAGTGAAATGGAGATGTCGCACCACTCGGGGGCGGAGGCCGAGAGCCTTCTGCGGCCGGACCGGGGTGGAGTCGTCATGGCGGGCAGGCCACTAGGTGAGTTAGTTACTTGTCTTACAGGTTATCTATAAAGGGCAAATGGCAGATTCTACAATGAAATGAAACTGAACGAATTTTCCCAAAGGACCTACACACTCGAAGCAAGAAAAAATACTGTCCATACTAATTTTGTCACTAATTGATGAGTCAGTTTGCGAAGTTTCTATGAAAAGCTTTTTTTTTGCTCCGACTGTGTAGGTTTCTTCAGGGAAAGTTGAACTTTGGACTGAACAGTTCCATGACATAGGGAGCATCTCACATTTGCCGCTACTCGTCGAATAAAAAGTCACCTTTAGAATTCGTCTCTTGCTACTTTTATGTTGGGATTTATGTTTCGTATCAGTAACAGATTCCTTGGTCTAAACTTTGAAGGCCTAAGATCTGACGGCCTACACGGGAAGCGCTGGCTGACGTTGCAGGACGGTTTAAACGAAATATATTGACCAATTTTAACATACATCTTACCTTGTAAAGCTTTTGCTAGGAGAGAAAGATTATCTAGATTTCATGAAATTTTCTCGATAGGATTACTCACCTATGCTCTGACTTGAACTTTTAAATGGATTAAGCAAAGTACAGTGTAATTGATGAAATTGAAAACCATATAGACGAAAGTAGGAAGATTTACCTTTTCAATTAGAACTCAACACTCTAATCTCATACCTCATAAATGGGTTTACATGTTACATAATACCGTATTTGATCCCTGGTTATCTAGTAAAAGAATTAGGCTTGTCAGATCAGGCCGGCAGATAGCGACTTGTTGATTCTTATCCAAATATCGACTGCTTCAGGTACAGTCAGTAGTATTCTAATATTTATAGAGAATTCTAATGGAAAAATGCTAGTTGAAATATCGGTACCAAACCACGAAAGATCGCATTGAATTGAATCATATTGAATTGAATTGAATGTAGGCAGACTGAGCTGGCGGTGAATTGTGATAAAGATTGCAGCAATTGCTAATTGAATTATCATTGAAAAATATGACATTGTAGGTCATGACATGACTTATTAACGTTGTTGTTGTTTTGCGAAATCATTTTTCGTCTCGTCAAAATTATAAGTAGGTGCGTTTATATTGGAGTCTTGCTAGTGTTCTAAACCTGCTTTTGTTTTACTGGTTAGTTTCAGAGTTTCAGACATTTAAAACATGACAAAAAATTGCATTGAAGCTTGAATCTCTGAGCAATAACGAAAACTTGTATTTAGTAACTTTCTCTCGAGGCTTTGTGTTCAGATTGCGAAATGGTAGAGCACCGTACAGCAAAATGTGGCAAAAAAGTTAAAGCGTGTAATAAAATTGTAGGACCCGTTAATTGGGGATTCCATTCAGCAGTCAGCTGTATGTTGTATTATTTTTTTTGTTTGTTTGTTATGCGATTACTCCGCCAGTTATGGATTGATTTTGATGATTCTTTTTTTGTTTGGTAGGGAAATACTTCAGAGGTGGTCCTATATAAATTTTATCAAATATATTTTGAAAAAATCAATAAAAACTAAAAAATCATTGCAAAATGGTAGTTGTTATGATTGAAGTCGTTTTTAACGTGTTCAGCGTTGTCAATTATGTTCTACGACTTTGTTCAACGCAAAATTATTTTTGGACTCTCCATACAAAAATGGACAAACCGGTGATCAATTTGTATGAAGAGTCTAACATTTTTATTTCGATTTCCACAAAGTCGTAAAACAAACGTTATTCAGAATGATGAGTATAAATAAACAGTTAAAAAAATAGTATTATTATTTATTTGAGTAAATATTTTTAAGGAAGCGGGCTATCCCCAGTTATACCCTGTGTTGTGTACCGTTATTTTACGTTTATCCATTATTCACAATCTCAGCCGCCAGACGTCCACACTCAGCATGAGTTTATGATACATGAGACCAGCATCTTCCTCACGAGATCACAGTCCAAATGGCGAGGGCCAAACTTTACGCCCTGCACATTGTTGCCACTATAACTGCCTAACTCTTAGGGCTATGTTGGCGACTTTTAGTTGTTTCACATTACCGGTTAAAGTAACAAACAGCGGATTATGTAATAATAATAACTGGGACAAATCACACACGATCATCTAGCCCCAAACTAGGATTCCCTGTATCTTGGGAACCAGAGACTGATATACATATATATATACATTTATGATTTAAATACATATTTAATACACCCAGACCCAGACTCAGAGCAAACAATTCTGCTCATCACAGAAAATTTTGCCCTGTGTGGGGATCGAACCTACGACTCTCGGATCAGAGGTCAGGATCGCTAACCACTTAGCCACCGAGTCAGTCATGAGATGCTCTGCAATAAACGTGCAAACAATGAGATAAATTAAAAACTGCTAGTATAAGAAAATAGGTAATCTTGACCTACAACTAGCTTCTATAGCACGGTTCTATAGCGTCTTTATAAGGCGTTAATGTACATGAGGCCAGATATCGGGAGGTCGCAGACATACATATCGGTATCCCATGAACAATAGGGCATTCGTGTACTGTACAACGATAAACTTGCGTTAGATAAGATGACATCGTATGACCACACGCTACACGATTCATTGTATTCACGATGTTGTTTTTACCCATTTTTAACCGACTTCAAAAAAAAAACTTTTTTTTTATATATTTTTTTTTATGTATGTTCACCGATTACACGAAGACGCTTGAACCGATTTAGAAAATTCTTTTTTTGTTTAAAAGGGTATACTTCACAGGTGGTCCCATATAAATTTTATCGAAATCGATTCAGCGGTTTTTGAGAAAATCAACAAAAACATATCAAAATTGGAGTTGTTGCGATTGAAGTCGGTTGTTTTTCAACCGACTTCAAAAAAAGGAGGAGGTTCTCAATTCGTCGGAATCTTTTTTTTTTTTTTATGTATGTTCACCGATTACTCGAAGACGCCTGAACCGATTTCGAAAATTCTTTTTTTGTTTGAAAGGGTATACTTCACAGGTGGTCCCATATAAATTTTATCGAAATCGATTCAGCGGTTTTTGAGAAAATCAAATCAACAAAACATAGCAAAATTGGAGTTGTTGCGATTGAAGTCGGTTGTTTTTAACGTATTCAGCGTGGTCAATTATAACGTATTCATATAGTAGCTGTTTTTATAGTGGCGTGCCCATTGTTTGTGAAAATGTGATAATAAAATAGCGTTTGGTCCAAAATAACTGCTTGCCTTTTATTAATTGCAACATGACATGTTAACGTTTTATTGGGTCTCGGTAATAGCAAAATCTTCGAAAATCCGTTTGACCATCTCTAGTTGTACCTACTCTGTCTCCAGATATTGGTCGTACTCAGAGTAAGGCCACGTACAACCTTTGCACTTATTGTGTAGCTTTATTCGTCATAAGTAACAAAAATATGTAGTGTAGAACAAAACTTGCTTAGCTGGAGTGTTGTTAAATTTTGTTACAATGAAGGACCAAAGCACACTCCGGAGTCCGGAGACTCCATACAAATGTCGCGTTGTTACTAATTACTACTGCCTATCCTATACACTCGCGTAGGCAACCGTCACCGCATCGTCATCAGATCCTACCAGCAGGTGGGAAGTTAGGGATATTCGAGCCCGACAGAACGAAAGTAAGATATACAGGGTGTAACAAAATTGTTGTAGGACCCGTTAACTGGGGATTCTACTCATCATACTAAACAACTTTTGTTTTACGACTTTGCTCAAATCTTTAAAAAAATGTTGGACTTTCCATACAAAAATGACAAAACAGCTGATCAATTTGTATGAAATGTCCAAATATTTTTTTGTGATTTAAGCAAAGTCGTAAAATAAAAGTTGTTCAGTACGATGAGTAGAATCCCCAGTTAACGGGTCCTAACACAATTGTTACACCATGTATAGAACAGATACTATATGCTGGTATATTGTATAATTCCGTCGATTGTCCTTGATCAGGGTCGCCTAAGCTCCATAATCGATTCAACCTTACAAAGTACGATACAAAACTCGTGCATAACAAATCAAGTCTTGTACAGACGTTGCAGTCATTGCCTTTCTTTTACAATCTAACTTCGATTGTTCCAGTAGATAATGTAGAAGATGGTATAAATAAATAAATAAGAATGCCCGCGCGATGATTCACTCTCGCTAGAGCATGGCGAGAGTGGAACAATCGGTTGAGGTCGAGTGTTAGTTGACATGTGCCCCCCGTTGCGTATCAATGATTTATTGTATTGACTTAGCGACGCTCTCAGCGTATGTAAATCTTTTGTTTGCTATGTTCCACGCTCGGATTCGATCTGATCTAGGAACTCAACAGACGAGCATTATGCAAAGAACTACTGCAGTTGGATTTTGGGAATAATCGACAAAGCTGAACACGTTAAAAAACCGACTTCAATCGTAACAGCTACAGTTTTCATATATTTTTTGTTTTTGTTGATTTTTTCAAAAAGCGCTGTCAATTTAGATCAAATTTATATGCGACCACCTCTGAAGTATTACCTACCAAACAAAAAATAATCATCAAAATCTATTGATAATAGGCGGAGTAATCGCGTAACATACATACAAACAAACAACAACGTACAGTCGAATCGAGACACTCCTCCTTTTTTGAAGTCGGTTAAAAAAGCTCGCGAGAAGTCGATGATGTTTAAAAATTTAAATATAGAGCAGATCTTTGCGTTGTTTTTTTTTTGTTATTAATTAGGTAAACCATTTTCGAGCGTTGTTGTTAGCTGGTATTGTCATAACCAGCGCATCATTCGAAAAATTATAACTGTAGATACTTGAGAAAGATTTGATCGAATGATTCCAACAATAAACAGCGGACATTCGATCTCCTTGCTCCTTAGCGACTTATTAACCAATTAAATTTTAATTTGATCAAAGATGAGCGGCCGTTTCTATCCCGCTGACCGGCGTCATTGTTGAATCATCAGTCTAAAAAATTTAATGATATTAATGGTTATATCTTAGTTATGTGGATAGCATTCATTTTAGGTACCACTGCAGGACTCTAAAGTTCGGCAGTTCCGGCCTTTGCGACTTGCCACAAGGGCATTCCGACACAGATTCCGCATAAAGTATTTCTCTCAGCAGTGTTCTATACTAAGTTGGTTTCCTTCACTTGAAATATCGTCTTTACAATGTTCTTTCATTGCCTAAGCCAACGTTAGTCGGTGTGGTTTAAAGTTTTCGAAGATGCCGTGTTCGTGTTCTATAGGGTCCTTATGAAATACCTGAAATAATTTTAGCCACGGCTTCTACTCTGAAACTGAACAACTTTCCCCAGGGAACCTATACTGAATTCGTAAAAAAATTTTTGGAGTCCTCATACTAATTGATCAACTGAGCCGCCAATTTTGTATGGGAAGTCTAAAACTATTTTTGCGAATTGAGTGTAGGTTCCTTGGGGATAGTTGTTCAGTTTCATGAGTAGAAGCCAGTGTTATTTTTTTTCAGGTATTTTAGAAGGTCCCTGCGTAAATACATATGTTGCTTTTTACATAATAGAGGGTTGACGACAAAATATAGGCTATCAGGGTAGGATGGAAGTTCTGATAGGCTTTGGGCATGTATGAGGCTTGCTTGCGACCTCCCTTAGATATATAGGGTGACCCTAAATTAGTTCTTGATACGAAAGGCTATGCATGTGCTCATGATAACGAACAACTTTCCCTAAAGAACCCATAGTCAAATCGCAAAAAAAATTTGGACTCTTCATACTAATTTGGCCGGTCAGTTCATCGATTTGTATGGAGACTCAAAATTTTTTTTTGCGATTTGACTATGGGTTTCTTAGGGAAAGTTGTTCGTTATCATGAGCACATTCATAGACTTTCGTATCAAGAACTAATTTAG
Source organism: Coleophora deauratella (assembly GCA_958295455.1). Classification (NCBI taxonomy): domain Eukaryota; kingdom Metazoa; phylum Arthropoda; class Insecta; order Lepidoptera; family Coleophoridae; genus Coleophora; species Coleophora deauratella. Next base: position 8,484,144 of record OY282410.1, on the reverse strand, counting down.
GGTCACCCTATATTATTGATTAGATTTATTTATATCTGTTACCCGTGCTGTAGTCGTAAATTACTTATGTTTTGTGGTGAAGAAAAGTACTATGACTTCTTCTGAAATGAAGAATCATTATAGTCATACATAAAGTCAATTTTACAGGATGACAAGAACAGAGACCACAAGAAAAAGTTCCTTTTTTTATTCAAGTTTTTCAGAAGGACTTTGGGATACCATTGTATTGGTCCACAACGGACCAAGCCGAATAAATAGCACAACTTGCTAAACACCGGCTCGTAGTTCGACATTCTCCGAATACCAAACAGATTTCATATCTGCGGGCTTCGCAAGAAATGTGATGAATGATAACTTTGTTTTGGGTGGCCAGTACATACTTTCATTTTATTACCCGACTGCACCAGAAGGGTTATGTTTTTCGAGTGTTGTATGTATATTTCTTTGGCACGCTCTGTAGCCTAAACGGCTTGATGGATTTAGAATGAGAGGTGTCGTTAGATCCTAAGAAGAGTCTTGGTCCTAAGAATGACAAAGGATAAATTTTGTGCAGTCGGGTTATTTTTTTTAAAATATGGTTAGGTTATTTATTATTTATTTTTCTGCAAACTGCAAATAATGATCAAATGAAACGGTGTGGCACTTAATATTTTTGCTTGGTACTAGGCGCGACGTTTACTTTTTTTAATAGCCCAAGTTCGCGATATCTAAACGAGTGAATAATAAAAACAGAAACGTAATGATAATATTATACAGGGTATAAGGGACAGGTTTCCGAAAACTTTAAGGGCTTGCTCAGTAGACGAAACTGAACAACTTTCCATTTCCACAGATTTTTTTTCAGGGAAGGAAAAAAAAATTCGGCTTCTCCGTACAAAATTATAAACTTTATTGGACAGTTTGTATGGAGAAGCCGAATTTTTTTTTCGTTTCCTGAAAAAAATTCTTGTGGAAAGTTGTTTAGTTTCGTCTACTGAGCAAGCCCTTAAAGTTTTCGGAAACCTGTCCCTTACACCCTGTATAATATTATGTTAAAATTTAGAAGTACAGGAAATAAATTCAACATCATAATCCTAGCAGCCAGAAGACTACTGGTGAACACAGACTGCCAATTTTTAATTAATTTATATTTTTATTTACGAGTACATTTTTGGTGGTAGGTAATTATTATAAAATGGGATGTAACATTCACATAATGGGAAATCAACATATTCGGAAACCGAAATTATTCAACATTATGAGAATAAAACGTACAGATATTCAACATGTTGCAAATTCAACTTTATGATCCTAAAGGATATTGTTTAATGTAACCTACAATCATGATGTATTTTTTACAATTCATAAAAATTACGTTATCTTACGTTTATTGTGTCGTAATTTTCATGATTTTTTACTTGTATATTCGCGCACAGGTTTGTTTTACATTTTTGTTATAAATTGCTCCTAAGAGAAACTTAATCTCTTTAAAGAAACTGTTCTACCTTCGGGATTTTTTGTTACGTGGCCAAGACACTCGCATTCAGTTTGGTTTAAAATCTTGTGAAGTGCTATTTTTTGCCAACCATTCGCTATGTATGCGGTGTGAAAAAAATACCTAATGTTGAAAATGGAGTGGATTGTTATTGAATTCAATTTACTTTAAACGGTGCTTAGGTGGTAATGTTATGGCCGGCCATACATACTCTAGAAAAATTGTATCCACGTTGTCGGGTAAAAAAGAGTCACTTGTATCTAGAAAAAACAAATTACAAATATCGTATAAGTCGCGTCGTAGTCATTGCGCTACTAACCGCAAAGATGCAATTTATTTGTGGTCAGTCCGGAGACAAAAGACTAGTCGTCCTACGTTCATACTGTTAATACACTGCACATCTTCTGTGGTTGTTTATACAGGGTGTGACCCAAGCACCCAAGCATACAGGTGTAGAAGTAAAGAAATTTTATGTCTTAATATATTTTCTTCTTTTGACTTTTCTGCTTAATAAAAATATGCGCTGATTATTTATCTTGTCTGGTAGTACAGTTAACAGTGTCATCTCATCATTTATTCTCATAACAATCCTCGATAACATAATCAATCGAAGTAAAGCTAAATGGTTATAAAAAGATTATAAGATATAAGAATTTAACCAGCTTCTTAACAAGAGACTTAATTACCTACACGCTCTAGGATCCCCAAACAGTCCAATCGGCTTTCATGTTAAAAAATATAATATTGTATTGGGTTGGCTTAGTTCTTTAGAGGAACTTCTTTAAATTGTTTTTAGGTTTCCTCCACACCATTTTGTAAACACCCTGTGCATAGTGAAGAATAAAGCCGCTTCCGTCGTCTTCGTTTCTGGGGCAGGCTGCAGCAAAGTTTTCACGTAGCGTTGGCTTTATTATAAAAGAACTGACATACTTATTAAGAACTGACATACTTATTATCTACTCTATAGATAGTGGAAGTTATGCAGAACTTGGTTACTCGGCTTGCATTATTCTAGCGAATCAGTTCTTGCGTAACTAAGTAGATTACTTACAAATATGCGTAATGATAAGAGACTTTACAACTAAATGTATACAGTAACATCATAATATAATTTATATTCATTCATTCTATTTATGTGGCATTTACGGAGGCATATCTGAATCTGAACTACAGTTTTTTTTAAATAATATTAATACATGATGTCGCACCGTCTTACTTATGTTTGAATTTTGGAGAAAGATCCAGTAAAAACGATATAACAGCTTTGAACTTCGAAATGTGCCTAAATGAGTTGTGGTTATCGCTTAAAAGTAGATAAATTCTATAATAATATGTTCTACTACGTACTTTTGTGTATATCTTATAGAAAGTTTCAGTACGCGATAATATGGAAATGTTCCACATATTACGGAGCTTCACGGATCTGTGACTTGCTTACACTAGACATTCCAACTTTGTGCTTATAACTTTAATATTAGCAGTCAACTCTAATATGAGCTTGTGTTATAAAGTTAAATTAACAATGCAGATGGAAATGTATGATAATGATATCTTTAAAATATTAACGAGATGTTAAGTAAAATTAGAACTTAAAGGGGACTTACGCATTGTTACCAATGACTGATCAATTTCTACTAGTGATGAAACAATTATGGGTTAAAAATTACAATAACAATTACACTTATTTCTTGAAATAATTGCCAGTTAAAATTACAATTACAATTATTGAAATTTAAATTGGGTTTTATCATATTTAGGAGTGATAGTGTTTCAATAAAAGTGTCTGGGTTCTAAAAAGACTGTATTAAAAAATCTAAGTACGAGATCTAACACGACATAATACCCGTCAAAACCTAAAAGCTATATTTTTTATGTCTTTAAACTTTAAAATAATACTATTTCGGCACTATTTATGTGCATATCAGAATATCGAAGTTTAACGGTGAGAATTCTAGCTGAACGGTCGTGTTAAAGTTTTGTCTTCTAGATATTTGAATTAAAAAAGTGCTAATCAGAATTATTAAAATAATTGTCGTAAAGGTGACAATTACAATTAATTGTTAAAATGCCAATAATTGCCAATAACAATTAATTAAATTGTTTCATCACTAATCAACCGACTTCAAAAAAAGGAGGAGGTTCTCAATTTTTTTTTTTTTATGTATGTTCACCGATTACTCGAAGACGCCTGAACCGATTTCGAAAATTCTTTTTTTGTTTGAAAGGGTATACTTCACAGGTGGTCCCATATAAATTTTATCGAAATCGATCCAGCGGTTTTTGAGAAAATCAACAAAACATAGCAAAATTGGAGTTGTTGCGATTGAAGTCGGTTGTTTTTAACGTATTCAGCGTGATCATAACATCTTTTCTATCAAATTTTTAATACTAGATCGAATAATAATTTAATACTAAATCTTAGCTTGATAAATATTTCAAATATCAAAGGAAGAACGTAAATATTTATGTAAATAATGTTGGGTTAAAATTTTAAAAGATGTCTTACCTGAAATAAATTATTTATAGGCAAGATAGCTGGCTGGTTTGTCTTCAATATGTTGAGAAATATCCGCTGTGATGATGTTTTGCTATTTTAATGTGTGACACACGTGATCTATGTAGGTAATGTGGAATTATCTTGCTTTGTTTACATTAGCTGCCGTCAGTTGTCGTGTCGGTCAATGCAACGACGTTATATGTAGTTAAGTAAGTAGGTACCACATATTATATAGGGTGTAAAAAAAAGGTGTGCTGATACTTCAGGATGAGCTTCTACTCATCAAACTGAACAACTTTTGTTCCACCACTTTGTTGAACTCCCAATTTTTTTTTACTTTTCATACAAACTTGACTCGCAAATTCGCAACGCAAGCTGATCGATTTTTATGAAAAGTCCAAATTTTTTTTGCGATTTCTGCAAAGTTGTAGAACAAAAGTTGTTCAGTTTGACGAGTAGAAGCCCACCTTGAAGTATCACCACACCTTTTTGTTACATCTGTATATTGGGTTTACATAAACACAGTCACATTCTTGAAGTATACCTTTGTTATTACTAAAGGTAAAACTAGTAAGTTATATACATATAACCATGATATTGTAATAGAAATTTGCTACGGATTATGCAATTACCGCTGCATGCATAAATCAATGCAGGAGGGACACACTTTTCGTATAGTGGGAAAATGTAGCAGCAAATATTGGTAGCTGTGATGTAGTAGAAATAGTAGAATGTAGTAAGGGCATAGTAATGACTGACTAAACAGGAAAATATACGGTGTATCTCTCGATAAAGTGCACAAGGCAAGAGGAGTGAAATATGGCCGAAGTTCGTTGACAAAAAAAAAACAATTAAATAAAAAATCTGAAATATGACAAAAACATACACCTGGTAGTTCACAAGATATGTAACGTATTCGTAAATTATAAAAGGACACAATAAAATTTGAACAGTTATTATCTTAAAAAATATGTTGATCAATAAATTCGGCCTTATTTCACTCGTCTTCGTTTGTGCATTTTATCCGAAGCACGTTCTACTGTTTCTTTTTCCCTCGTCTGTTTGGTTTTAGAATTATAATTGACCACGCTGAATACGTTAAAAACAACCGACTTCAATCGCAATAACTCCAATTTTGCTATGTTTTTGTTGATTTTCTCAAAAACCGCTGAATCGATTTCGATAAAATGTATATGGGACCACCTGTGACCACCCTTTTAAACAAAAAAGAATTTTCCAAATCGGTTCAGGCGTCTTCGAGTAATCGGTGAACATACATTTCCGACGAATTGAGAACCTCCAATTTTTTTTGAAGTCGGTTAAAAAGTAAAAGGTGGTTCAGGAAATTCGTTAAAAATACTATATTTTATTTGACCAACTTTGAATGACCTTAATCATAAGCAGACACTTTGAAGTCATAAAGTCAACAGGTTATTCATACAAATGCGTTTAGCAATCGAGTAATTGCCGATTGGCGTCTATAACCAGCGGATCGGGTTTCGCGAGGCCGTCTTACAGAAGTGTTGCCATATAACTATCAGTTATCCCCTAGTATTTTATTTTGTAAAGTAAATCAAACTTATTCTCTACGCATAAAACACGTAGAAGGAGAAGGCATTATTTTATCTAAAGCATTATTAAACAACCTTTTGTCATTAAAAACACTAAAGAAAAAACAGAACGAAACACTTTATAGTTCATTTAATCATATCGGTTGAAAGTTTTTATCAAACATGGTTTTATTAACAATTTTATTTTCTATTGTATGTTATTACACAACCCTCTAAAAATAATTTGGGGTGTAATCTATATTATTTATGTTACCAACACAATAAATGAATATTCTACTGATCGGTTTTTATTACACAACTTTTACGAGATGTGTAAATAAAACTATCGTAATGGCAAACTAATAACCTGGCAACACTCACATTATGTACATAGGAGCTGTGTGGAGCATCGTCAGTTGTGTACTTGGTCTAGTCTCTACAGTTTATTATTTGTTTATGTTGTCATGTGAAATAAAAACATGGTATACGGCACATTTGACGGCACACGAGAAAGGGACATAAGTAAGTTTTCACAAATTTTTATAAACCGGAAATATATCTCGCGAAATCATCTTGTAACTCATTATTATTACCTGCTTATCAATATGATCTTAATCCGTAAAGCGCGATTCACACTTGGCTGGGTTTCTTTTCATTCATAATGAGCGTTCAGTAACAGTTATTTTCTTTCAGCTATCTTCCATCGTATCTATGCTGTGATAGAAATGAGATTTTACTTCATGTTCTTCTATTTATGAAGGAAAGTCACGTGTTTCGTAGAGAAACTGGTTCGACTGGTCTGGTGCACAGATTTGGAATCTCTAAGTTGGTTGTATAGACGTGGGTGTATGTAAACGTTATGTTGTGAATACCGTTATAAAACTCATTTCGTTTGGATGCTGCTATGTTAACAAATATTAGATAATGATGTATAATTCGAACCGTCCATTAAGGGCCACGGGCGTGGGTAATGAGTAAATAAACAATGTTTTATCTCGGCTAATGCATTAGGTCATCATTAGCTCCATATTTGTGGTTCACATAATACGTTTGAATGAAATGCTAAAATATGTAAAGCGTTTCGTTTTAAGACAAAAAATTGGAGTGGATGGGCTTTTCCATAATAACGTCGTTTTCAGATTTAAGTTAATTTTGACGAGGCTTCAAAATAAAAACTTGAATGAATAGTTGGAAGGGAGGGAGCAAAATGATAATATTTCTAAAACATTTTGGATATTTTACAAACAATAAATTATTATTATGAATGAGTGCAACATGTAGCTTAATTTGAAAATGTCAATTTACATAAAGCCTGAAAAAGTCTTGCTCGCATCGGGGTTAGCGAAGTTTTTACACATAAATTTTGCAAGCATAGCATGCACCACATTTCTAATTAAATGTAAAGTTTCAAACACCCGTTTTTGTTAGGCAACAATGTACGCGATTGTACGTAACCTATTTCTGAACGATGTAAAAACTTTATAGTTTATTGGTAATAGTATTCGATAACTGCATCTATTGTTGAGTGAGACGAAAGAAATCGCAGGATTGGACGATCGAACAAGCCTATTGATTGATGTTGTGAAAAAAGAAACATTTTATTTATTGTGAGCAAAAAGTTGTAATTGAGAAAGTGACCAGTGCTTTTGTTGAAACATTGCGGACCGATCTGTTACACTGGGGTTACACTAAGGTGTGAATAATTTGACGCATTCAAGTTATTTTCTCTTCGATTTTCAAAATATTGTACGAATCTTAGTTGTCACGGAGCTTTATGTACTGCAATGATTTTTTATATACTACCAGTCTGATGTACTGATTTATACATATATTGTATATTTTCAGTTGGAAGGATCATTACTATTCCACTACGGATCTAAATAAACATACTTCTTGTTTTAACGTGTTACCGAGGCGATATCATACCAGAATGATTCCGGTAACTACGAGTATTTATGTAATTTAAAACCACAGAATTGCACCCCGCTCCCTCCGGAGCGACGATATAAAACTTCTTTGTTTAAAACCATCAACTGGTTGTATCACGGAAAGTTTTTTCTCTCAATAGGTCAACTGCTGTTCGACTGTTTAACTGCTACATTCCTTGTGGTACATCTAATCTAAGCTAGTACAAAAAAATAGATAAAAGGTTATCAACATTACGGAATGGCATCTTTGACCCCTTGAGTTGATTTGTACAGCTCGTAAGTTGCATACAAATGAAGAGCGAACCAAAGAGTTTTAATATTTTTTCGACGCATCTCTTTTCTTTTTTTTTTTCAAATTATTATCAAAGTTGAAGAAGTCTTCCTTTAAGATTTTTGTCATTTGTGTTGTGAAAATAAATGTATGTATGTATGTTCAGCGTGCGACCCAGATTGCCAGGTCAGCCAGTAATAATGGCGTTACGTTAATATTGGATTAGTATCTAAAATACGTATATAACTACATGTTTCACTTTTATGCCTATATACATTTTAATCAGTATCAAACTAATGTGGATTTAAAATTTTAAACTTTTTTAAAATATCTTGTATCTTGCATGTGTTTATTGTAAACAGCATGCATTCTTTTAAACCGACTTCAAAAAAAAGCGGCCAAGTGCGAGTCGAACTCGCCCATGAAGGGTTCCGTAGCAGCAAGTAACATAATTATAAAAGTTTTTGTAGTTCGTTGTAACTTGAATGAAAGGTAAATTGCGGTTTATGATTTATGACGTATTAAAAAAAAACTACTTACTAGATATCGTTCAAACCAATTTTCGGTGGAAGTTTGCATGATAATGTACATCATATATTTTTTTTAGTTTTATCATTCTCTTATTTTAGAAGTTACGGGGGGGGGGGGACACACATTTTACAACTTTGGAAGTGTCTCTCGCGCAAACTATTCAGTTTAGAAGAAAATGATATTAGAAACCTCAATATCATTTTTGAAGACCTATCCATAGATACACCCCACACGTATGGGTTTGATGAAAAAAAATTTTTTGAGTTTCAGTTCTAAGTATGGGGAGCCCCCAAAATTTATTGTTTTTTTTCTATTTTTGTGTGAAAATCTTAATGCGGTTCACAAAATACATCTACTTACCAAGTTTCAACAGTATAGTTCTTATAGTTTCGGAAAAAAAGTGGCTGTGACATACGGACAGACAGACAGACAGACAGACAGACAGACATGACGAATCCATAAGGGTTCCGTTTTTTGCCATTTGGCTACGGAACCCTAAAAAGCGGCCAAGTGCGAGTCGGACTCGCCCATGAAGGGTTCCGTAGCAGCAAGTAACATAATATAAAAGTTTTTGTAGTTAGTTGTAACTTGAATGAAAGGTAAATTGCGGTTTACGATTTATGACGTATTAAAAAAAACTACTTACTAGATATCGTTCAAACCAATTTTCGGTGGAAGTTTGCATGGTAATGTACATCATATATTTTTCTTAGTTTTATCGTTCTCTTATTTTAGAAGTTACGGGGGGGGACGACGACACATTTTACAACTTTGGAAGTGTCTCTCGCGCAAACTATTCAGTTTAGAAGAAAATGATATCAGAAACCTCAATATCATTTTTGAAGACCTATCCATAGATACCCCACACGTATGGGTTTGATGAATAAAAAAAAAATTTGAGTTTCAGTTCTAAGTATGGGGAAAATTTATTGTTTTTTTTCTATTTTTGTGTGAAAATCTTAATGCGGTTCACAAAATACATCTACTTACCAAGTTTCAACAGTATAGTTCTTATAGTTTCTGAAAAAAAGTGGCTGTGACATACGTTCGGACAGACAGACAGACAGACAGACATGACGAATCCATAAGGGTTCCGTTTTTTGCCATTTGGCTACGGAACCCTAAAAAGGAGGAGGTTCTCAATTCGTCGGTTTTTTTTAATGTATGTTCACCGATTACCCGAAGACGCCTGAACCGATTTGGAAAATTGGAGTTGTTACGATTGAACTCGGTTGTTTTTAACGTATTCAGCTTGGTCAATTATCTTACATAAATATCAGTTATTAATTACGATAATTTAATTAACTGGCGTTTATTTACTATACATTTTACGTACTATACTTATGTTTTCATTGTACGTACGATGCAAATACAATACAATAAGTACAGTAGTACACAAAAAATAAGGCGCGTCGGTCATTTTCGTTCGCGCAGACAAGAACAAAATATCGACGGAAACACCCGAAACAATCAACGCACAGTGACAGCTCTCTGACAGCTGACGATTTCATTGAATCAGGCGCGAAATCAATCAGTCAATAGCGGCAGAGATTTTCGGAACGTGTAATGGCGGGTCACAATAAAGCTACTTGATTGGTCCATCAGTTTCCCGCGTAATTAAAATATAGTCTACTGCGCAGGTACATCGATGTATTACTGTGCGTATATTATTGCTGACGAATACAAATATTACTATTAACTAAACAATACTAAATAAATATTACTATGATATTACTACGCTACTACGACCCACTTACTGTTTACTCGTATTGTAGTACATATTACAATCATGTCAAAAAAGTGCATACTGTTTTTGTGCTGATGTTCATGTAGCTGAGTTGGTTGATTTGGTGGTTCCCTTTATTTATTTAACACTAGCTTCCACCCGCGACTTCGTCTGTGTCAACTTCGGGATTGGGTCCAGAGATAAAATGTTAAGGCAGCGCCTTCTAGCGGCGAAGTAAAAATTTCAGTTTTTAGCCATTCCTCCGGGAACCTTCGAGTTTTCCGGGATAAAAAGTATCCTATGTGTTAGCCGAATGCTTTATCTGTCTACCTACCAAATTTCATCCAAATCCGTTCAGTAGTTTCAGCGTGAAAGTGGAACAAGGAAACAAACAAACAAATAAATAAACGAACATCCATACTATCGCATTTATAATATTAGTGAGATCTTACCTTGTTTATAATTTACAATGTTTACTCAATGTTTATTATTTAAGTGTGAAGTATGTTAAGCATAATAGTTAAGAATGAGCTGTTGTTTTTCCCAAATAAAAAAAAACTGCAAATACCCATAGTTAATTCAGGATAAAAAGGACTTCTAACAACTCGGTCGGCTGTTCGGCCAGCTTAGTATAAAGTTAAAAAGAATCGTGAATTGACTTTTTTCAGCTTTTACGGTTATATTATAAAAATAACTAAGTATGTAATGATAAAAATGATATGAGATGGGTTAGATAGTCGTAAAGACCACAAGCTGTAATGATCACATTAGTTATTCGGATAGTTATTAGCTTTGTAAATAAAGATTAATAAAAGGGAGGCCTCGTACACTACCTAAAACAAGTTTTGTAAAGACCACGAGTGGAAATCACATAAGTGATTCAGACCATTATTAGCTCTGTAAATATAGGTCAATAAAGTGAAGCCTGCTTGCTAAAGGTCACCTTTAGGAAGGCGTCACGCAGACGGGTTCACTGGGGGGTGTATTGTGTTGACGGTCGAACCGCAATGGGGTTGAGAGGGTGCTAATTAGATATCCCTAAATGCATTAGTTGTTTACTTGTCAGATGGTGAGGATAACACGGGTAGACAAACAGATTTACGCTCTATTTGATAGAGCTGATGCGGTACTTACAGTCCATCTGTGTATTACAGACGTTGAGATGAAATCAGGTATAAAACAGCTGAAACAATGTATTCTAACTGGATCTTTCGTTCGTAAGGTTGTTCCCAAGGAAACAAGGTGTTAATAAATTAGTTGTCATTACTTAAACTGGGACTTCTACTCATGAAACTGAACAACTTTCCCAAAGGAACCCGCAAAGTGAATTCGCAAAATAAATTTTGGACTTCCCATATTAAGTGGGCCGATCAGGTGACTGACTTGTTAGAAAGGTTGTACAAAAAATTTTTCGCGAATTGACTATGGGTTCCTTGTTGTTCAGTTTCACTAGTAGAAGCCCCAGGTTAAGTAATGATCACAAATTTATTAACACCTTTTATATCGGGGAAGGAAAGGTTAACAACAGAACTCTACATTCATACACCTCTTCAGACACCTTTTTAATATTATACAAAAAGTCGTCCCCCATACTTATTTATTGTGCTAAGTCATAAAATAAATGTGCCATGCCCAACGTCCCAGGTCAACGTTTCTAAAGTATTTTCGAGGAACCTAGATGTTCAGCAAAATTTTGACAGGGATTCCGCGAAAGTCAGTGTACCGTGCTCTACGGTAAAACGAAATTACCACACCTGGCGGGCGTGTCGGTGCATTTATTTAGTTTAAGATTAACGGTGGATTATCGATTTCATAACTGCTCTATTTATAGACATAACAGTCAAGAGTAGCGTGATATTGTACCATAAATGCCGATGATACTGAAGCTGGAAGCAGGGTTACCGCAAGAGACACTAAAGTCATTTGGTACTTACTGCTGCAAAGACCGAAATACTCAATGCTGTTAATATGAGTTTTACCTGGCTGTCCTAGCGGAGGTTAATTTATTTCGTATTGTATGTATGCAGGAGTATGTCCGTCCGTTTTATTTTTACTCCCTGTAGCCAAAACAGCTTGATAGATTTTGTATCTGAAATGTCATTAGCTTCATCTTGGTTCCCAGATTGACGAAGAATACATATTATGCAGTCAGGTGTTATTTTTGGTTAAATTGGTTAGGTTATTATAGAAAATTATTACAGTAGGTAAATCTAAGAAAATGCTTATGCTTTTAGACAGCCTATAAGTGAACTCATTTAACGAATCTTTGGAAACCAAATTTATTAACCGTTGTCGAGTCATCTGTAGTCTAGCCACTGCAATACGGAAGCGGCTAATCTAATCAGCTATCAATCATGCGTGTAAGGCATACTCTTAGAGGCTTTAAATAGGTAGCACAAAATACATAGATACAGAAGGTCCGCTCAATACGCTCAATATAATTGTACACGCTGAATACGTTAAAAACAACCGACTTCAATCGCAACAACTCCAATCTTGATATGTTTTTGTTGATTTTCTCAAAAACCGCTGAATCGATTTCGATAAAATTTATAAGGGACGACCTGTGAAGTATACCCTTTTAAACAAAAAAAGAATTTTCCAAATCGGTTCAGGCGTCTTCGAGTAATCGATGAACATACATAAAAAAGATTCCGACGAATTGAGAACCTCCTCCTTTTTTTTGAAGACGGTTAAAAATCCTAAGCATATACATGCTTATAGACGTATACGGTCGTTGTAGGCAAGGTCACGATACTGTGCGATCGTGACCTTACCGAGAACGCCTAAGTTCTACTTAGCGTTTACGTCCTTTGAGCCCAGAAGTATCGATATGCTTACGATTTTAGTGGTTTGTATTAAGCGGACCTTCTGGGTCTATTTTGTGATTTATTTTGAATTGAGGCGCTATACCAAGTGTGTTTGCCCGCAGGATGGGAAGTAGACGGCGGCGGCGAGAAGGCGCCATTTCTCCGCAACGAGCCCGTGAAGCTGACTCCAGCGTGGGAGGGAACAAACCTGCCCAACGACACGCTCAACCTGAAAGGTATGTCACTGAGTTCCTCTGCCACGCCTTGGACATTTTTGTCTACCTTTAGTGAACCGCCGACTGTACGTTGTGGATAGAACGGTTAAATTGTGCCACACGATAAGAGAGAGAGTCATGGAATTGTAGGTAGTTTTACTTTAGTTAACCTTGAATCAAATTGTCTCCATTGCTAGAGCACTAGCCTGTTCTAATACCTCGCTTGAGAAGGTTATGGTTATAACAAACCGCGGTAAGCAAGTTCGGATAGTTGGAGGTTTTATTTAGTTTCACCGATCGATCGTTATTACCGGTCAATCTCACTTAAATTGATTTTTCCTCAGCGTCTTCAACTTTATGACGTTGTTATTCCTGATGATATAAATTGTCATAAAGGAATACTTACGGCTGACACCGATAGCTACAGCAAATCTTTTAATCATCATCTAGCTAGAATGATTCGGCGACTAGGGATAAAAACGTCTCTTACGTGAACTTAATAGAAACGCCCTAATACACGCCTTAATAGAAAGTATATGAGCTAGATGGTAAGCACGAAGAGTTGAAGGATGGATCACCAGCGGCCATACAATATAATACAATACTACAAATAATAAAATATCTGGGGATGCCGCTCTGTAGGTCGGTCGTATGTTTCTTGTACGTAAATAGAGCTTCGTTACCAGTCACGAGCCAATCAAAATTTTCTTTATACGAAAGTGGTTTTGATCAAAGAAGAGGTTTTCCGTGTTCGTAACCGTGTTCTCATTTTATTTTTTGCTAGTCTCAGTCTTGAGCTCAGATAAAAAAAAATATGGTCTTGAAGCATGGGACGGATACGACACGATATGATAAATGCTACAGTACGATACGATATCCGTTCGTGCTCCAAGGAGCTTTCAATTTAGATACCAATTGTGCTCAGCCCCGACTGGCTCGCTGTCGCTAATCCCCGTCAGTTATGCGTGCGATCACGCAAGCCGCTTTGAATCCGACCAATAACACTATACAGAACTCCAAGGAAAGGCGGATATTTGTATAGGTAGAATAGTGCATCATAGTTATTTCACCCGTTAATAATGGTATACCTGTACGCAGCCTAAATGATTTTTGATGGATTTTGGAGTGCAAGATGTCGATTGTATTCGTCTTAATAAATTGAGTCTCGTAGGATCCACATAGGATACGTATCTGTATTTTAACAAATTACCTACGTTCGGTTGCGAAGAGAACGAGTATTAAGATCTGAAAAATATTATCCGAACTCTTTTACGAGGCTGTAGGCATGTACTTAAAAATGAGATTCTAATACGGTTTTATTATGTACATGTGAAGGTTGACGTCACTTTGACTAATTTGCTATTTTAGTACTTCTTGTGACGTTTTCGGGCGCGAATTTATTGTGATCTTGTGGTGCTTTCTGGTGCTTTAGGTATGGCTTCGTCTCTGACATTATTTTGCAGAAAATGTTCAATAAAGTCGTGATTAAAAATTTTAAAAATGTGGGAAACATAGATAAAGGAATACAAGACGAAGCCAATGAGAAATATCACAAGAGATGTTATAAACAGTTACTTTGATAATGATGGCGGAACAACCTGTAGAAGAAGCAGAGGAAGAAAAGCAACTGGGTACAACTAAGTTAATGCACCCTTAAGCTTTATGCTGGGGCATGGATGTGTTCTAATGTAGGGCAAACATTTTAGCTTACGCATGTCTGCCCGTGCGTCTGTCTGTCTTACTCATAGATCTTTTGTATAAATAATTACTTAAACCCATATTTAAATTGTTTAGTTAGAAATGCATAAAATATAATGTATCCTGTATGTGATAGGTGGCAATCGAGCAGACGGATCACCTGATGGTAAGCGATTGATGGTTTTATTGAGTGATTGGTATGGAACTATGGACCCTTGGTGCGCGAGTCCGACTCGTACTTAGCTGGTTGTTTCCTTTTTTTTCAAATATAATCAATCATTGTGTAAATATATCGTATATAAATATTTCACAGGCAACAATAATGTTATTTTTATGATTTTTAGAAAACGTAAAAATACATCGTATCGCGGATTTGTACAATATTTTCTCATTTGAAGACGTATAAAGAAAAATATAGTTTCCATCGATATCATTATAAAAAAAAACTCAAAAAAAAGTAAAACTAGAATAATTTTGTCACAGCAGCATTGTAGAGCTAACCCACGTATTCTTATCTCAAGGGAACTTTAAATAAGATAAATGTTTTAACTCGGAGGTGTTAAACTTCCGTGAAACTTTTTTATGTAACTTTAGTAAGACGGCTTAGATCGATAAATAAAAATATTTTCAAAGATTTTCATAATAACGTAATGTTATATTTTGTATACCTTGTGTTTGTTGCGACATCTTTCATTTCGGCCCACCAACAGGTTACTCAAGTTGCAGATAAACCACGGTAGATGGCGGTGTTTAAAGGTCGAATGTATTCAAACATTCGTCAGTAATGTTACTCCTTCCGTGGCTCGTTGGTTTTAGCTTTGCCTGCGCTGATTGAGATGCGGGTTCGAATCCAGCCGCTGCCAATTGTTGAAATTCTCGTTTTTCCCACTTTCCAACGCAGTGTCACAGTTGATATAACAGCTGATGTCACATACAATTTCAGTGGGTAAATTGATGCTTTACTAAAACACACGCAGGTTTCATTGATAAATTTGTGTGCACCTAAGTATTGCGACATGCTTTTGCGACTAAAAGCTAAAAGTAATTTGTAACTTTTAACGTTGTAAGGTTTATTGGGTTATTGGCCTTGTTAATTGTATAATTATATCGGCTGGGAGGCCCCCACCAAACGGATGGACGAACGATAGAGGCTTTAATTGAAATTGAAACATTTATTTTTAGGTAGTAAAACACAAAACAATAATATACAAAAAAGTCAAATCAATAAGTTAAATTAAATAATCAAATTCAAAATTAAATACATCAAATAATAATAATCAAATATAAAAATATATTAAATTAAAATATCAAATTTAAAAGAATACAATATAATTAAATGCAAAAATAAATTAAATTACAATCAAATAAATTAAAATCTAAATAAAATCATTTAAATTTCAAAATATTACATTAATAATCAAATACAAAAATAAATAAATTAAATTACAATCAAGTTAAATAAAAATCGCGGATCCGCGCGAGCATGGCGGCGCAGCGCTTGCGCATGATGGCGTGGAAACCGTCCACGTGCGTCTCCGCGAACATTCCGGACGCGCTGCAGTGCCGCGGCAGCAGCATCAACACCCTGAACGCATTGTTAAGAAATGATGTAGCTTAGAATCATGCTGAGTGGAAATGTTTAATAATAAATAAATAAATAAATATAATATAATATACTTAGTTGAGTGGTAGAAACCCTTTTTTATTTTATCCACATCTTACCTGGAAGATAAAAGCTTGCTTACCAAGATTTCTCTAGTAAAAACAATATTTTTATGAATAAAAACAATGATTTGCTTTTTTCAATATTTCTTAACTTAGGTAATTTCTATGGTATGCGCCCTTTACAAGTCTAAAAAGTCAATAAATTTATGTTTTATACACATCTTTCCAGGTATAGCAATGGACCTGGCGCCTCCAAAAGATAAATGGAATCTCATATATCTGACTCTTACCCTGCACGGGCTGGGAACCCTGACCGCATGGAACATGTTCATCACAGCCAAAGACTACTTCGTCAAGTACAAACTGGTGGGAGCTCCGGAGTACTCCGGCAACTTTCTGGTGTACGTCGGCTACGCTAGCCAGCTGCCGAATTTCTTCTTCAGTTGGATCAACGTGTTTGTTGTTATTGGGTGAGTTGTTGTACCTAAACTTATGTAATGTATTTTGTATCTTTGCTGTTATTGGATATTATTTAACTGCTTAACTCTCGGACATGATAATGGTTAATTAATATTATAAATGGTAAAGTGAGTTTGTTTGCCCGTCTTTCGTCGCAACGGAGCAACGGGTCACTCGATCCGTCGGTCGTATACTGAATGTAAGAAGAAATGTCTCGGTGACTCCAAATAATTAGGAATAATAAGTACCATTCTAAAATCTGCCGTGCTCACTATAAGAGCAGTAAGTCTAAAACACACTTTTCGAGTTTTCGTCACATTTTTGCATTTTCCGAATTGTTGCCTTAGATTATTTTAAATACGATTTTTGAAATGTGTAGCTCAGATTCAGTATTTTTATACTGTGTTATCATTTAATTGTCTTATTTATTAGTTCTTACATTATCAAATGACGGAACAGATGAAGTTTCTGCTTTTTTAAATATACTTACTGCTCTTATCGTTAGAACGGCAGAAATATAGGAAGAGACCCTTGCCCCAGCAGTGAGTACTTTATGAATTGATAACAATATACGCCGTACTTTGACGTTACCTCGGGGGGGGGGAAGACTAAGAGGATTATTTGTGTTTGGTGGTTTAGTAAACGAAAACCAGTAAGTCTAATAGAGTGACATTCATCGACGTAGAATCAAATTCACGACGGGTCTAGTACATAACTTACGAAAAAAGCGGCCAAGTGCGAGTCGGACTCGCCCATGAAGGGTTCCGTAGCAGCAAGTAACATAATATAAAGTTTTTGTAGTTCTTTGTAACTTGAATGAAAGGTAAATTGCGGTTTACGATTTATGACGTATTAAAAAAAAAAGCGGCCAAGTGCGAGTCGGACTCGCCCATAAAGGGTTCCGTAGCAGCAAGTAACATAATATAAAAAAAAAACTAGCTGGGTGACCGAGCTTCGCACGTTCAATCGGAGCGTTTGTAAAAAAAACTGAAAACAACATATCCAGATGAACCACGCCAAAAATGGCAGAAAAATACTCGAACATATCAGTGCATGTTGTCATTCCTCTGTTCATTCCTTCAGAACTTCACGCCATCTGTTGTCGAGTAGCGCGGTCAATGTTAGCAACAAAGGGCTCCAAGGCCTCCCAAGTAATGTAATTCACTGGTAATTCACCTACTCGACAAAAGATGGCGCCATTAGTGAAATATATTTACAAAACAAAAAACCAACTATCAAAATAAATTCCTTATTTGTAAGGATAAGTTTAGGTTTAGACCCTCATAGATCCATTGTAGATCCGAAACAACTAACCATAGATCGATAGATTTATTTTTGTTAGAATCGTTTTCGACAAAAATAAAAACAAAATTTAATGCACAGTAAATTCGAAACATAAACATTGTAGCAGTCGTTGATGTCTTTTATATAAAACTTGATAAATCAGCGCACGGCGATTTTTAAAAAAAATACTATCTTCGATAAAATAGGTAAAAAATGTACCTACATCATTCACGCTGCAGCACCCGATTTGTAATGTTCCAAATCCATTTTTGGTGATTTTTACCCCTAATCCTAAATTTTCTTCAAAAAGTTTCATGCCGTTTTCGAAATCCTCGGGACACTTAACTCGTTTAATAGTATAGGAATAATAATAATAACACAAATAAAAAGACAAAAAACAATAAAGTCTCGCGGGATTCGAATCCGAACCTACATAAAAACAAGCCAGCACCGAACCTTTAGGCCAGTTCGCGCTTGAAGGTGGTGTTAAAAATAAACATCATATGTGTAGTCATATTATGTAATTTCGCTCATATCTCCCTTAAATGAGTTTTTCGAAGATAATTCCACCATAGATCGATTTCTGGCGAGTTTTAACCCCTAATTCTAGATTTTCGTCACAAGGTTTCAAGCCGTTTTCAAAATCGTTGGGACACTTAACTATAGGATTCTTGTAGTTCGTTGTAGGTAAATTGCGGTTTACGATTTATGACGTATTAAAAAAAACTACTTACTAGATCTCGTTCAAACCAATTTTCGGTGGAAGTTTGCATGGTAATTTACATCATATATTTTTTTTAGTTTTATCATTCTCTTATTTTAGAAGTTACAGGGGGGGGGGGGACACACATTTTACCACTTTGGAAGTGTCTCTCGCGCAAACTATTCAGTTTAGAAAAAAATGATATTAGAAACCTCAATATCATTTTTGAAGACCTATCCATAGATACCCCACACGTATGGGTTTGATGAAAAATTTTTTTTTGAGTTTCAGTTCTAAGTATGGGGAACCCCCAAAATTTATTGTTTTTTTCTATTTTTGTATGAAAATCTTAATGCGGTTCACAGACTACATCTACTTACCAAGTTTCAACAGTATAGTTCTTATAGTTTCGGAAAAAAGTGGCTGTGACATACAGCCGGACAGACAGACAGACAGACAGACAGACAGACAGACAGACATGACGAATCTATAAGGGTTCCGTTTTTTGCCATTAGGCTACGGAACCCTAAAAACTACTTACTAGATATCGTTCAAACCAATTTTCGGTGGAAGTTTGCATGGTAATGTACATCATATATTTTTTTTAGTTTTATCATTCTCTTATTTTAGAAGTTACGGGGGGGGGGGACACACACACACACATTTTACAACTTTGGAAGTGTCTCTCGCGCAAACTGTTCAGTTTAGAAGAAAATGATATTAGAAACAACCTCAATATCATTTTTGAAGACCTATCCATAGATACCCCACACGTATGGGTTTGATGAAAAAATTTTTTTTGAGTTTCAGTTCTAAGTATGGGGAGCCCCCAAAATTTATTGTTTTTTTTCTATTTTTGTGTGAAAATCTTAATGCGGTTCACAAAATACATCTACTTACCAAGTTTCAACAGTATAGTTCTTATAGTTTCGGAAAAAAAGTGGCTGTGACATACGGACAGACAGACAGACGGACAGACAGACAGACAGACAGACAGACAGACAGACATGACGAATCCATAAGGGTTCCGTTTTTTGCCATTTGGCTACGGAACCCTAAAAAGCGTCCGCAGTTAACCTATACACACGTAGTTATATGCATAGAAACAACACATTTGCATTTAGATCGTGTGTCATTGCATTACGGTTGTTTTTGTTTGCAACAATTTATCACCATACGAAGCTTCGACTGGAACGTACTTTACCTTACGCATTACGAGTGAAGACAGAGAAGTAACGGAGTAGCTTTCACTTATAATGTTTTTTCGTTGGCTATTTTTACAAGTATTTTTTGTTTTTGCAGAATCTTGTTTATTTTTTTTATAACAAACACAGAAACAGGCTTAAATATGAATTATACAGGGTGAAAATGATTCGAGCAAACAAAGTGGATTTTTTTCAGAACAAAGTATTCCTCTCGTCACGATTCGGCTATAATGTTTTTCCATAGAGCACAACGTATAGGATCTCGGGGAAAGCTAAAATAAATAAAATATTTCATGTAATAAAAACAATTGTAAAAAGTAACAAAATATTTTAATAAGAAACTTTATACTTGAAAGCGACTCTATACAATTTTATTCCAAAGTTGTGATGTTCGATTGTTCGCTCATGGAAATCAAATTAAATGCTTAATTTAAATTAAAATAAACTACTGTGTTTCTTAGCAAAACAATACTTTAAAATGATAAAGCAAGAGTTTAATTACCGGAAATATGATACTCCTTCCTGTTTTTTCACTTTACTTGAATAGTTTTTACAACTTTCACGACGCAGTACGCCATTTTGGACGTGCAGTCAGCCGCCCGACCAAAAGAAGACTGGCGCGAAATTAGACCTCTTTTGGCGTTTTACTACTCTTTTGGTTCGGACACTTTTGAGGGCTGACCCGAAGTCCATTTGTTTCTACGTCGATGGTGACATTCGATATTTTTGTTATTTGTAATGTGATGTATATGTAAAATAAATGTTATAACAACCCATACTGTCCCCATTTCTAGGAATCGGGTCTCTTTCTATACATCGAGACGGTTACATCGCTCGGAAATTCCACGCAAGTGGCCCAAGTCCGGACTGGTAGAGGTTGTAGGAATAGTTACGTACACCAGTTTCAAAGTTTTCAATGTAGTTTTCAGATAATATTTTGTTACTACACAGTGCTGTGACTCAGATACTGAACGGATTCAGATTCAAACATTTAATCGACACAAAACATACTACAATTCAACAATAAACAATACAAAATATAGGAAGCAAATTAATAAGAAAGAAACGGAATCGCTAAAATAACATGAACATTGCCAATTCTTTTTTAGCATCATTATATGTGTGGGCTTTGGGATTTGCTTATTAAGGAAATCTACATATAACTTTTTTTCTCTTCCCAGTGGCAACCTAAAGACCCGCATCGTGTGGTCGCTATGCATTGAGGTGGCGATCTTCGTGGTGACGGTTATCCTGGCGATGGTGGACAGCACCTCCTGGACTACAGGCTTCTTCTGGATCACTCTCTCCACGGTCTTCATACTCAATGGTATGGTTATATCTTATTACAGAAAATTAAATATTCACTTGAGTTTCTTGTTTTAGTAATTCTTGTTTCGGTTCTTGGTTTTGGTGATTCAATGTGGAATAAATTATTTTTGTGTTTACGTCTGTTTCTTTGAGTCTAAAACATAAACGGTGTAATGATTATGTATTCTGTATTTAGTTTAGGTATGTTTGCCTTGCCAAATTAACTTTATTCTTCTTCTTTGGAGATTCGTCGTCTGGTATTAAATTTAATTTTAAATTTGGTAAGGTTATTTGTTATTTCAACGTGCCCACTTCCCAACGCAGTGGCCTCACTTCCATAGTGTTGCCACATTTAAAACAGTGGGTAAAGTGATGCTCTACTAAAACACACGCAGGTTTTCTCAGTAAATTTGTGTGCACCTAAGTTTTGCGACATACATATTTTTAGAAAAATCTACATTATTTTTAAAAATTTTCGCTTTTTTACAAGTCTCATCTATCTCGTCCTCTTTCGGCTTCAGCGTCGAGTAATAAGTTAATTTAAAAAAGTGGCTGAGAGCTACTATCTCAAGCAGATTCGATGTATATTTTCCGAATCCTGCTTAAATTATACATTTATTATTCATGAAACAAAAACTGAAAAACTTTTCTCTAGAATTTTTTTGTTACTTCGCGACAAAGAAACTGGTATTTTGGAAGCAAAGAAGTTTTATATCGTTGCTCCGGAGCGGGGTGCAAGTCTGTGTTCGGAAGCTATACATTGATTCAGTTTTTTTTTATACCTACAATTGGTAAGCCCTTGGCATCATCTCACCTATAAGTGATAAGTGCCGAAGATTGAAGACTTACCAAGATTTCTCAACGTAATAAGGACCTGGCTATCTTATCTTCATGCCATATAATTTAGCTAACACATCACATACTTTTTGCCAAATTAAACTGATTCTGAGATAAAAATAGATAACATTCCTTTCCAGCTTGCAACGCAGTCTTCCAAAACTCAGTGTTCGGTGTCGCAGCCCGGCTACCATCAAAATACACCGGCGCTGTAATCCTGGGATCCAACATCTGTGGCACTCTGGTGGTGTTCCTGAACTGGCTCTCCGAATACCTCGGCGGCAGCTTGCGGACCTCAGCCATATACTATTTTATAGGGGGCATGTTTGTGCTGCTCATATGTTTTGATACCTACTTCGCGTTGCCTTTAAATGTGAGTAAAAGGTTTTTAAATTATTTGAAGGTATAGAAAAAATAATATAGTATATAAATTCAATATAATTGTAAACAAGCACACGAAAGACGACCGCATAATGAAATTACTTTTTTTTATATCTCTATACTGATTAAATTTTCCTGTGTATATGTCGTAGCCAGATCCTAGAATTGGCCAGATCATGAAATAACTGGCCATGTCTTTGGACGAGCTCCGAAAAAACTGTAGGTTAGGAGGTTATTGGTGTTGCCGTATAAAGGAACCCGCGAAGCGGGGCTCCGTTAAACTCTGTGTTGTCGGAGTTCCACGACGATACATATTCCTATGATCTGTACTGTGGTTAAGCTATAGACCTATTAGTATGTGCATATTTCGACATTGTACCATGACATTCTTTTCGTCCTTTTCCAGAGATTCTACCGCTACCACGACAGCTTACAAGAGCGCACGTTCCGCGTGAACCCGGCACTAGCGGCTACTAACCAGCACCAGGCAGCCCAGCCAACCTGCGCCACCTGGTGCCGGCAGTACGTCACCATACTGAGGCACAGTGCGGTGCAGCTCTATAACGTGTTCATCATCTTCTTCGTGTCTCTGGCTGTTTTCCCGTCGGTGCATTCAGGTTAGTGTCAGGTGCCAGGTATCGGCAAATAGTCACACTTAGCTGAAAAAAATAGTGACAGTTATCCAGTTATTCATTATCGATAATTTATAAAAATATTGGTTAATTGTCCAATTATACTGGTGATATAGCAAAACTCAGCAGGCCGCTGAATGCGTGTATCCCAGGAACGCGTCAAGAGGGGATCAATGTATGTTATCCGTCTGAAATAAAAAGACTGAGTCAGCTATTTCCCAATGGGGAAGAAAACGCAAAGCTATTTGCAGATGGCGCTACGGACGCTTGACTCATAACAACTTTCAATTATTTCCGCGTTTTTTATTATCGAGGTGTTAAGGCTTATGTTTATGTTATAGATAGTTCCTTATTTGTATGCCAGATGGCACTGTTAGAAAGTACAACCCGCTATTGGGAGATTTCTGTTGTGCTTTATATAGTATTCAGTGATATATTGTATTTGCTTTACTGCGAAAGTCTAGCCTTATTAAAGGAACGGCTCACCGAAGGTATCTGGTGTTTCATTTATTGAACGGATCCGTCGGCTGGGACCTTTTTGGGACTCGTCTGTACACGAGGTGTTATAAATTAGTTTTTTTTCTATAAAATTGTTAAATGGAAAATGTATGCGACTTGGACTGTTCCTCAATTAAAGGCGAAGTTGAAAAGTACATAATTGAAAACATAACTTTTCCCACGTCTTCTTCATCCGAGAATCTTTAGGAAATTAATGATTTCCATTATTATTGCAACCAATCGCCACACAACGCGGCATTTTTTAAATAATCTCATGTTTAGTTCACGTAAACAATTTTTTCTATACGTTTTGACAGTTAGTATGAGTCAAGCGATATCAGCGCCTCTATCGGCGAGCTTTGTCAGTTTTCCTCCCCATAGCCTAGATGACTACTAATCATTTGAGTTACTTTTTATCATCTTTCAAAAACGTCATTTTGTTCTAAAAAATATTTGTGACACGAAGACGTAACGTCATCGATTTTTTGCGTCGTTGATTGACTAATTTTGTGATTTTTACTATTTAAAAATTTAAGATGAGATGAAAAACAAAACATAATAATTATGTTTTTTGAAATATCAGTAGGAGAGCAATTTAGTGAACTTCAGCTAATAGGTTATTAATTTTTGTAGGTAAGTAGTTTATTTTTGTAGGTAAAAATATTTTTGATGCAATCTTCTCGCCTGTTATCTATGTAATGTAAACCCAATTGTTTTTAATTAATCTTGCAGACATCCACCCCGTGACGCCCGGCTTCCTGGGTAACAACTTCGTGCGTCTGACGTGCTTCCTCACTTTCAACGTGATGGCTATGCTGGGGAATATCACAGCCAGTCTGTGGCAGTTTGTGAGTGATTGATTACCATTGATTCTCACGATATAGTCTGTGGCAGAGTGACCTCTATTGTTTCGTTCTCACGATATATAAATTAAAGTGTATTTTCATTATTATCTTCATATCGGCCGAAAGGTCTCGATGCCAATGCCAGTGTGCTATATGTAGAATGTGGCCCGCCCACTGCCACTTCAGTGTTTTTTGTTTTATTGAAATTTGTTCAGGTAGGTATTTCGGAAATATAGATATTATTCTTACATTATCTCCATGTTTCTGATTTGATCACGAATTTATTGTTTGTAATGTAATTGATAATTAATTCAATAATTGTATGGACTCCTTCGATTCGATCGCGACTTTATTGTTTCTAATGTAATGT
Source organism: Coleophora deauratella (assembly GCA_958295455.1). Taxonomy (NCBI): domain Eukaryota; kingdom Metazoa; phylum Arthropoda; class Insecta; order Lepidoptera; family Coleophoridae; genus Coleophora; species Coleophora deauratella. Next base: position 8,459,257 of record OY282410.1, on the reverse strand, counting down.
TATTTAATCAATTAATTAATGTAATGTATTGGATTGTATTGACTTCTTGTCTGGACTAAAACTATCTTATTTATTTTGTTCAATGTTTTGCAGCCCTCCCGCCGCTGGCTAGTCGTATTCACTACTCTCCGCCTCCTATTCATCCCGCTGTTCCTGGCGTGCAACTACCACCCTGAGAGGGTGGTGCGGACGATGCCGGTACTGGTAACCAGCGACTGGGTGTATTGGGCGCTCGCCGCGCTGCTCGGCTGGAGCTCCGGCCACGGCAGCTCGCTCGCCATGATGTATGTCTCCGGGTGAGTGGCTACTGACATTTGTTGGTATTATTCGGGAGTCTCACAACGAAATCTAGACAAAGTCACAGATTTTATAATACTAACGTACAGATACCTCATGTCATACAACGAAATGCGACTGCCGTAACTGGGCTTGGGGCTATTTTTTTCACTCATTGAGAACTACCGCTACTAGCGACATCTAGGGCGCGGGCTATAAATGAAGATATTCTGGTTGCAACATTTGAAATGTCAATTCAGCTGAAACATAAAGTATTTTTTTTATTTAAGTGAATACTTTACATATAAAGGTTGTCTGGAAGAGATCACTCTTTAGCGATAGGACCGCCTACCTATATAACTTTCTTTTTTATGTTTATGTTTTTATTTTCCTGTTTTGTTGTGCAATAAAGTGTTTTATTCATTCATTATTTTCAGTATTCTTTTATCGTAAACCATTAATGATTTTTTACAAAGTACAAAATTCCAGCAAGTGCAACTTGTACATTCAATGTTTGAAAAATAATTAATTCTAAAAAGTATTCTTCTATTAATAGTACACTTTCTTCCACAGTACCGTGCCACCAGAATACGCGCCTAAAGCAGGCATGATCGGCGGTGCGATGCTCATCTCTGGAATCCTAAGCGGACTGACATTCTCCGGCGTCAGCCCTGGCATAGTTTCTGCTGGCTTCTGGCGCGACATATAGCGACGAGACTTGCCGCGCTTGCAAGTTTACTGGAACCTACTCAGTGGGCCCCGGTAGACGGAGAAAGTGTGTGTCTGTGAAGTGATATAGTTCGGTGGTTCGGACAAGACAAGGATATGAGTATCGGTGAAAGAATAGTGCGCTGGTGTTGTGTAAATCAGTCTTTTGACAGAAGATTATTAAAGATTGTTACGAAGAAAGTGAATAACTGTAATCTGATCAGATGTTTTGGTGAAAAGAGAAGCGGTGTGGGTCTGTAAGTGCCTCTCAGTGACTCTTTAGTGTTTAAACCGAGTATTTCTCTGATTAAATGTAAAATTAATGCATTTTGATAGTTCCATAAGATTCTAGCACCATTTCACTGAATGAAAGTTTGTTTTCCTATGAAACCAAGATTAAGGTGTAAAGGAAATGGAAGTTCAGGGTGAAAATCTAGAAACTTCTACACCTAGATGATATAGCCAATTGACTGTAATTCATGATAAATGCACAGTCATTATGGAAAACAGACATAAACTTGATTAAAAAGAACAAAAATAAGACAATGATGGATACATCTTCTTTTTTATATTGACCTATTATAATAAATTGTTATTTTTTAAAAATTGACACAATATTCGTTTGTGGCTGTTAATTGACATTAATCTCAAACATGTGTTCATACTTATGTTTTGGAACAATATCTTTCACATCAGTTATCTTAAAAGAATTATGACAAGACTATAATTTATTGACATTTAAAATAATTTGAAAATACGAGTTTCTTTTTTTAGTCCTTTTTTTACTGTATGAAGGAGTAATTTTAAATAACAACTCTTGCCACAACTTGTACTTGTAGTTTAGAATGAATGATCGTTGCTTCTGCTTGAAATGGTAATGAACATATACATTATACATGAGCAGGATGGTGGCTATGCATAGAGACTGTAACCAAATAAGTCAGTAATAATTAGTAATTTATGCCAGATGTCAGACGGCAGTGTATTATGTTTGGACATGAAAATCGGTTTGCTAAGCGCAACAATTTCTGAAAAAAAAAGTCAGTTGAGTGAAATGAAATGAATCCATTTTACTACATAGTTAAGATACTTAAAACAATACTGTCGCAGCGGTCATATTACAGGAATTTAATAATACTGTCGCAATGGGAGATCTATAATATACAATAAAATAAAAATACAGTAGTAGAGGCGTTTTTTTGATGACGACGCGGTGTCCTTTGTCTAGCAAACAAAAAGCGATCGCCACTGTATGGGTGAATTGTCTTTGAAGTGCGTGTATTAAATTAATTTTGTTTATTCCTTTTCATATGAATATTGTATAGATTTTAGTAAAATGGATTTTGATTTTAAACCATAAGATAATAAGCTAAATAATATATTATGTATTTGTTTAAGTTTGTAAGTGCATTAAAATATTTAATGGTAGTTAGTACAAACAAACAGTTGAATTGAGAATTTGTCCTTGCAATAATGATTGTGATTTGTATTTTTGTTTAAAATATACCTGCCTATAACACAAGTTGCTTTCATAGTTCTAGGCGATTTACTTTATTAATATTGTACTAATCCAAAGTGATGTTTTAAGAGGCTGTTTACACTGGACAAGTAATTACTAACGAGTAGAAAAAAATCGTGGCGAAAAATTGGTCACACAAGTAATGTTATTCATTCTACTTGTCATGTAATACTTGTTTCGTGGAAACCAAGTATAAGAACGGACATGATATTATATTATTGATATTTTTTTTATAGTTAATTGACATTATATTGTATTCATTAATCGGTTAGTTTGCATTAGGTTAGATAAAACAGTTATTTGTTTGTTGTAATAATCAGTGTTTGAGTTTTAACGCTTTCGTGTTAAATTATTATTTTATTGTTTAGACAAAATTTACTCTAGCGTTGTTACTAAGGTCAAGATTATAAGGGTCCATTCACGTTGAGAGGCGATGCGATGCCACGCATCTCGGCTTGAACGGCCCTAAAGGCCGATTTACACTTCAATAAGTACAGTGGTGAGTCAAGTACTAAGTAGAACTACTTGTAGAAGCACTAAGTAGACTTCTATTTACTACTTGACAATTTCTGTACTTATTGAAGTGTAAATTGGCCCTAGAGGCTACCGTTTATTTGAGAGGCATGGTCTGTGGCGCAAACACTGCCAGGTCACCTCTCCGTTAAAAACGGTAGATCTTAAGCTTAGTCGTTTTGTGACAGACTGAAAGACTACTCCTGTTTTAATGTAAGTTAGTTATAGTATGTTGATGCACGTCTGGTGTTGTGTGTCCCTCTCGCACATATCTCTTATAGCGTGTTAAAGACAGAGACCAAATATTACCATCTAAATAGGAACATGATCAAAATCTAGTTTTGTTTCCTCAATCTTTGCACATTTTTTTACTTTATCAGTAAATGTTTATTTATAATTTTTCTATTGTTTTTTTTTTTATAAGTTACGTTCTCCTTCTAAATTAATTCGTATTTTTTGAAATACCTAGCAAATACTTTTTTAGGTACGAAACTTATCGCCGACAGTCTGTTCTCCGTGGAAGGCTCGTCGATAGAATGTTTCGTTTATGAGCGATTCGTCGCCAAAATCTTTCAGCTACGAATGATTCGCCGACAGAATGTTTCGTTTAAGAGTGATTCTTCAATAGAATCTTTCAGCTACGAACGATTCGTTGACAGAACGTTTCGTATATGGGTGATTCGACAATAGAACATTTCCACGACGAACGATTCGCCGACATAATTTCCGGCTAATTTATTATGTAAGTAAATACATTTTTAAATCGCAAGCGGAAGCTAGTTATTAATCGCAGCAACAAAATTTTCTAAAGTCGAATCACTCAAAAACTAAAGGTTCTGTCGGCGAATCGTTCGTCGTAGAGAGGTTCTACTGTCGAATCACTCATAATCGAAAAGTTATGTCGGCGAATCGTTCGTAGCTGAAAGGTTCTGTTGAAGAATCACTCATAAACGAAACATTCTGTCGGCGAATCGTTCGTAGCTGTAAGATTCTGGCGACGAATCGCTCATAAACGAAACATTCTGTCGACGAGCCTTCCACGGAGAACCGACTGTCGGCGATACGTTTAGGAATCCTTTTTTACACGTTTGAAAGAAGTACCATCATTTAGAAAATATTGGTTGGTTCGTTCAGTTAACCTATAGTAGAGAGTTATTAGTGAACATTTTGTGACGTTATACCCTGGTGCCTTAATCATCTTCCATACATTTCCTAAATGATTCAAATTCGTACAGAGTAGATACTTTTTCATTTTTTTACACATGGAAACAGTTGCAGACCGATTAGTTCTGACAGCTCTGATCACAGTAAACATACCTCTGGTCTCATAATGAAAGACAATAACAGTTAACAAATAAATACTTAGCTAGGCTATTTTCGAATTAATACAATAAAGTAAGTTTGCACGTTATATTCACTTGCATATTTTAAAATTATTGGCGTCATTAATTTTATTACATGTTATTATTTTACTACAGTTTATTTATGTAATATTACAAAGTGCTTACAAAATGTGGAAAAATAAATTCGACTAAGCCTTTTCTGTAAAGTTGCCAGTAAAGTATGCAAGTGAATATCGATTTGTTTTGTCGGTATATACAGGGTGTAAGAGACAGGTTTCCGAAAACTTTAAGGGCTTTATATTACAACTTTACAAAATTATAAACTTGATGGGACAGTTTCTACGGAAAAGCCGATTTCTTTTTTCGTTTCCTGAAAAAAATATTGTGGAAAGTTGTTCAGTTTTGTCTACTGAGCAAGCCCTTATAGTTTTCGGAAACCTGTCCCTTACACCCTGTATATATGATATGTACAAGATGACTTTATTCGGCGATAAGCAGGAAACGGTAGAGTTACTCATGAAGCTGAATTACTTTAAACAAGGAACAATACAATACTATACAGTCGTAGCGGAACATACTTTTCGATTGCCAAAAAAGTTGCAACATACTTTTTGACTTACAAAAAAAGTTTGCACATCGACGGTCTAGTAATAAAAAAAAACTTTCTTTAGGAAAAGTTTTTAGCGGCGAATTTAGTCACCTGTATTCATAAGTCAAAAGCTTAACCTCAATCAGCAAGTCATAAATAAAAATAACTACTCGTATAGGAAACTTTCAAATGCAACATATACACTAAACTTTTTCAAATATTTCTTAATTCTTGGTTCGTTTGTTCTCTTATTCGCACTTTAATAAGACGTCTTATTACTAAACAATTTTCCATTTTCAGTCATCTCTATCTAATACTTATAGCTACAGTTTGATCATTAACTACCTAAATATACTCTCATTACAACTAAATAACAATATTATCGTTATCACTATTCACTATAGAATTACCTAACGCATTCCTTAGGATCAAGGGCTGTGAATTATAGCTTTAACCTCTATACACCATGCCTCAGTATTATTCCCCCATGTACATCCCTTCCTAAAAAACTGAAATCTGATTAAATGCAAAATTACCCAGAATAACACAAAAAAATGCTGCGGAGTTTGGTTCTTTAAAAACACTGCTTTAGGCGCAGAATTTCACTTAATTGAATTGAATAAAAACGTCGACGTTTGTGGATGCCGGCGATGGATTGGAAGAGTGTGAAGTGGGGATGGAAAAACGGAAGTTTGCAACACCGGAGGAGTATGGTCATATTTGTTCCACGCCGTTGCAGCTGAAGTAGGGAATGAAAATGTGGATGGGTGAAGATCTATATAGGGAAAGGTATGATTTTAAATACATATATTGTTACTTATTTAGAGAGTTCTGTGCCAATTTAATACATACTTCAATAATAATGGATTAATGATTGAGCAGAGCATAATATGAATGTACTTATTACTTACCTACATTTTATCTTTGTATATCTTATTAGTTTTGCATCTGATCGGATTTCGTAATATATTTAAAACTTTTCCAAGTCGCCTATTTAAATACTCCTCACCTTCTAGTACAAATTTTATTTCGGATAATTTAAGTATAGTACCTAGAAATAAGATTTTGTATATTCTACCTTGCTACTACTAGGATCCTTGTAAATATACTATTATACAGTATTTATACTTACATATCTAACTATTCAACTATGTTATTATACCTATAGCCCAGTAGGTTTACCCTGCAAATGGTAGTTGATTTATAACGTCTCAAAGCCTTCTTTATATGTATAATAGTTCCCATAGAAACATTTTGACATAGAATTTACCTCTGAGGTTTTTTTAAAAAAATGGTACATTTAATCCAAGATTTCGGCTAACGCTTCCTCGCCCCTATTGGTCGAAAATTTGGATATTTCTTGAATAAAAAATTAAGTACTCCACCTTTTTAAGGGTAAACTAACCACAGACTGGGTATATTATCTTGCACTTATATCTTACATTTCTTATACGATTTACTAGAGATACATAAAACACTTCATGCTCTTTAAAAATTAAAATTAAAACATAATAACCCATGCGGTAATAACCACTCAAGACAATAATAGACCTTATGAAAACTGAAAATGATTGATGTAATCCTATTTTTCCAATTCACCTCTGCGCTATCAAATAGTTTGTATGAAATAATGCATTATACTGTACTCATTTACACCAATAAAAGGTTTTATATGTACTCAGACTAATATATGAAAGCATTACACCCAGTGAGTAAATAATCGCATGATGTTTAATTTACGTAATTCCTAATTTTAACCTGAGATAATTATAATTAACATGTTTGATTTGACTTTATTTTTATATTACCTAACCTAGGTTTATTTTGTTGTGACTGTACCTATGTATCTATGTATTTTATGTACGTTTCCATCCTTACTGCCTTCAGAAAAAACGGCTTGATAGATTTGCAAGCTGCGAGGTGTATTTTCATTCGTCATCGTTCGTCAAACTGACATCCTCGTAGGGTACATTTTATGCAGTCGGGTTTAAATTTCAAGATTATCATGTAACAGTAATACGGGCTATTACTAACTATAGATTGTGAACAAAACTTTTAACTGGAGCTTCTACGAGTGAAACTGAACAACTTTTCCGAAGAAAAAAACCCTTGGTTGGACTTGGGATGCTTTATGGAAAGACCCCTTTTATGTAAGTAGAAGTTTAAAATGTCAGTCTTTTGTTAATATTTTTTTAATTTCATTTAAGATCATTCAGGATTTCAGTTTATAAAAAACATCAGAACCAACATTTAATTTTGTTTATTGTTTACAATAAATACTAAATAAATATCGTTCAATAAATAAATCAGCCGTAGACTCTAACCGATTCGATCGTGCGTGCTTTTGCTATTTACAAGTTTCCGTGCTTCATTGCCTTATTACAATAGGGAGGTAGTTTAGTAGGTGGGTGATGACGAAGATGATGATGAAATCTGTGATGAGATTGAGGCCACGCTGGAGTAGCTCGGAGATTGGTTCGAGGCGGCATTAGAGCTGGCGTCTCCAGGGTAGTACGAGCTATAGGCGAGCTGAGCTGGGTCCCAACGGGAGTAGGGACCGGGTCCCTCCCATTGGGGGCTGTAGGAGTCCTGAGGGGCCGCCGGGGTTGACGCTGGGGGACCATATTGGGAGGAGGGGGGACCGTATTGTGGTGAAGGCGCGTCCGTTGGGGGCATCATTGGCATTGCTGGAACAAACAGGTAATGATCAGTAATGTTGTAGTTAATAGAAATAAATATTTTAATGTACTAAATTCATCAAAAAATTCTAAGGAGCACTTAATTTATATATTTTCTAATTCTTTAAAATGTTATTATTTTGATGTTTGTATTTTGTTGCGTAAAGTATATTTAACATGTCAACTAACCTCCTTTCTTCATCAACAGGTTGTAAATCAGGAAACCGACGACTAAAGTGATGGCCAGCTTGCTGAGAATGAGGGCTTTCACCGCCTTGATGCCGACGATGGTCAGGAGTAGTGGCATCAGCGCCTTCATCTTTAGCTTCAGGAGCAGAAGAACTGGCAGCAGCAGCTTCTTCTTCAAGAGGCCACGAGCTGGAAGCAAAGGACTCATTAGAAAGACGATGCGGTGAGTGCACTTTGGTCGTATAAATTTTAAAACGTACCTTCGCCGTTTTCAGCCTCCGCTTCGGGAAAGTCGACATCGAGACCTCTGTCAGCTCTGTACGTCACTACAGCATTCTGGAAGATGAACTCGGGCAGTTGGAACCTGAACTCCTCCTTGTTCAGTATCCTTCCCACACGATCGAAGATCACTTTGTCGATGTTCTGCTCATCGAATGCCCTCGCCGACTCAGCTTTCACACCCAGCTTCGTATCCAGGAACGACAGGACTTTCACTTTGAGGCACGCCATAGGCGCCTCCGCTTGGAAACAATCACTTATCACACTGTTTATCAGATCATCACTGGTCCCGATCCTCGCCGTTTCGATTTCATTGTCCGTGATAGCATATCCGTGCACTAGGGCCGCAGTAGCCAGCAGTATCAAGCACTTCATTTTGTTTTTTTTATTTCACTCTATCATTAGTTTAATTGCGCGTGCGGCCCGGACAGTTAATGGAGTAACAATGATTTAATTTTTGAATGGGCTTGGTTTTTATATGTGATCCTTCGGGCGGGCGCGGACGCGGCGGCGACGCGTGCGCCGCATAGGAATGCGCGGGCACTTGGCGAGGTATTTGTTTTCATTTAAGAAAGTCCTGTAGGTGAGAGTGAGGGCACTTTGAAGCCATACGGTTGGATTGGTATTGTTTTATATTGCTTTTCAGGCCATCATGAGGTTATTAAAAGTTACAATACTATTGTACTTATCTACACTTGGTAAGCTCTTCGTAATCACTTCGTCTTGCATGATGGTAAGTGATGATTGTGACGAAGATGGAATCGGACTTACCAAGATTCCCCAACGCAATGGGGGCTGGTTATCTCATGTTCATGCATCAATGCTGTTCACGGGAAGATTTGCGTAAGATGGTAGCTAGGCTCAGAAAATACCACACAATTAAAACGAAGTGCTAGGACACTTACAATTTCATTTATTTACAATCCTAACAGAACTGTGTGGAGACTACGCACTGGAGGTGGTAGGTTAGGAAAGAAACAAGTGTTATCAATCAAAAAAACCTTTCTAGTTATTGAATCTTTGTTCGTATAATATAGAAAATTTAATTTATTTACTTAGAGTTAGCTAGATCTATCACGCTTCGCAGACTAAGTGTAAGTATCTATGTCTTTTACAAAGTCTAAAAGACACCTCCATCAATAAATCATCACCCAGGCTGGGCATTGCTATGCATGACTCCGCCGCTCTCACCACACCTTCGTTCATACTAAATAGCCTAAGTTTACAGCACTAAACTAACAATAAGATATAAGGTTCTAAAGGTAATTAAAGTTCTCAAAATTTCATTAATCTTCTTTTAAAAAGTCCTGTACTGCAGCTCTTGGGAGAACTCCGGAAGATGCTTTTCCCTCAGTTTGAAGGTCCTTCAAAAGGTGTTAACGTGTGGTTGGTTACTTTTCCGTGCCGGTTTCATTTCTTTTGCCAATATATTATCATCCGTAAAATATTTGTTTTTATAGAAGTACATCTTAATACATTATCTATACATTTTTTTTTCGTGCATGTTTAATTTAAGCTATAAAGAAAACTTATAAAAGCAAAACTAGCTTATCATTCTGTTACTTTAGATATTTCTTTTTTTTGTTTATTTATCTATTCATACATGTAAAAGTAACAGTTTAATCCCTATTATGGGATGTAATTACAGACTGGTAGTTTTATTGCTACAAGCAATATCTTCCAGACAACTGTGTTTGCCTTCCGCCACTTTAATATCTTGCGACAGTTACGTAAACTGACCGACACATATCGTCTACTCTAGAAAGTAATACGTGCGTTTGTTTAGCAAAAAGCTTGTATCTTACCCAATCTACATTATGCAATAAGGGTTGCTTGCAGGCTTCTATTATGTATGCAGGATTCGTCTAATAATTTGCATTTGCTACCCATGTCCGGATTGTGAAATTGCTGTTTCACTTCCGTTCGATAACCGATGCTCTATGTGTACTGTCTCATCGCTTCGTCTTTTCAAGTCTAGACGAATAAACAAGACAAAACGACAGTTGCAATTCGCACACTTTTTTTATATGATATTGAAGAACTGTTTTTGGTTGCATTTAAATGTTTTTATGAAATCTCTATCTTAAATATTATCTAGGTTATTTAAGCTCTACTAACATATTATGCAAAAACATATAAAAATACAAATATAAATAATAACTTATTTATAAATTTTATACATTTGATATTAGATCATTTTTATAAATATTTGTATTAGAGTTACACAAAACAAAATGTGCAGTGAATTTATGCCTTATTAGGTAACACCTAATAGATTTTACAGTTTACACCTTTGAAGACATTCGGATTTTGTGACGATCATACCGATGCAAGTTATCGAATAACCTTAGTATGTCAAAAGTTAAATCTATGAAAACGATACCTAATCAAAATTTATAAAAGAGTTTCAGGAAGCAACTTCAATTTAAAATTTCAAAAAGGTACCATACCCTTAATTTCAAAATTGTTAATTAATTGAAATAGTTTTGTCGAAAGCATTTAAGTGACACTTTCATACAATAGGTTCCATATTGAGTGCTATAATCGTTCGTTATGGGCGCCAATCCGTGATAATGTGACGCTAGTGGGTTAATAGGGTAAGGTAGGCATACCAGGCATCGTCGCCCGCGTATCCTGAGCGGCTATCTTGAATTACAATGAGGCGTTCCACAGGGTTCGTTAATGGGCCCCTTTGTTTATTTATTACTATTTGTCTTCATACTTATTTAGCGAAGCCGTTCCTTAACACATAACGGTACAATTGGTGCTTTAATTATTTGTGTTTTTTTTAATAGTTTCTTGAATTTAGAACAAAACTTTTTTCCTATAAATTGTGACGTTTTATAAAAATAAAGTCCATGTATATTTTTTAACTCGAGGAGAAGGTAGTATCTTTTTTTTGGTAATGAAACTGGCATGAAATGGTAGCGTATGCTGTAACAATTTAAAAACATTTTAAAAATTAAGTACATGCGTCTTATTTAAATTTCAATGAATCCCTACTTTGCAGCAAATGTAACTATTATAAAATGCTTCAGTGTAGTCAGATCTGCGTTAATCTTGCTTGAGCGTAGTGCGCGGTGCGTTTGTCGAGTATCCTTATTAGTGTAAAGTACATTACAAGTTCTTGAACACGCTTCCATCATCAACCATCATCAAAAAATCATAGCAGTCTTACTTATTGGATGCGAGCCTGTTGATAACATATTGCGGGAATCTTTTGGTGCCCTCGGTAGTTTTTATAGATGTGCATATTTGAAGCCGAAATTAATATAGTACCTTAACAAAGTGTTTTTGTTGCACATCATGTGATAAATTTTGTTCTATCATTTTTAAATTAACGAAAATATATTTAAACTCCAGCAATGCCACGAATGATTTGTATGGAGAGTACATATAGGTTTGACTTTTTTTTGAAATAACGGTATATAATCTATCTTGAATTCATCATTATTATCATTAAAGCATATTCAGTAAAAATTTAATAATTATTAAAAAAAAATGCAATTTTCCCGATAAAACAACCGCAATTACGTAAAATTTTCAACGATTTTCGATATATTCTCATAATTTTTTTACTGTGATATAAATTCATAATATGCTAGTCAATGTAACCGAGAGCTGACATTAGCATTTTTCAAAATAAATAGGTTTGCGACTAATTAATTAAAGTGTTGTCGTTCTGCGCCTTATCGTTTTCACGTTACGTAATACACGGAAAACTTAATTATTTTATTAATCGTTTTTTTTTATCGTTTATTAATATTTACTAAACTAGGTATACTCCAGTGTGTGGAGTATGGTCTTAACTGAGGTATGGGAAGAGATATTTGCCCCACCAGTGGGGACGATATGGCTTAATAACGAACAACGATACATTATTTCTTGCAATATGATTTTCATTTACTCGCACTTCAAAAGAATACTTTTATAATATAATAAAAGTTGAAAGCTTGCTCTGAAGTATTTGCATAGCAGGCGTTTTACTCGAGTTTCTCATTAGACGTGAGGTGACTACAAGCTCGCTGTCTACAATGTTGAAACTATTACTTATTGAAATAAGTTATATATGTGTTATGGGGAAATGCGTTAGAACTTTCACCATTTTCTTCCTAGCATGCCAAATGTTTTTAATAGTGTCACTTGAATGATTAATATTGACATCACGCATGCGCTTTTGTCACATGATAAGTAACTCTTGTGTTGCGTTGGATTAATAGTAAGGATCATCGTAGCATCCATCCCCTACTACTGAGGATAACTTATTAACATTATCTTAACTTTAAAATTGTCATGGTTTACCTTAATTAAAAATAGTTAAAGAAATGTTTTCATCTTTTCGTCATCAACAAAATGTTTGTTTTTTAAAGCTTACAAATGAATATATGAATTTATGTAATCTGAAGCATTTTGCTCCATATTATGTCGTAGTAAATTGTATTATTGATTTGATTTTATGTTGACTTATGTAGTGGATATTTTGTCTCTAAACTTGGCCTAACACAGTTGATTTACTCAACTTATTCAAATGTTGTATGGAATAAAGTGAAAATGATTTTATGTATTTATTTAAGGACAGCAGTGGGACAATAATATGGGTTAATGAAAAAAAGGACAGGTAGCTAAATAAGGTGTAGGCACAGTACAAATTACAAATTAAATTCAATGACTTTTATTAAACATACATTAATTAAATAAATAAATTAACAGTCACACGCCACAATCACACAAAATCTCACGAGCACACTTTATTTCAATAAATAAGTTGTCTATTGCTTAAATAGTATTTACACGATCATAGTTTCAGCGAAACCATTTTGCTATTTGGTTTTTTCGTTCGAATTTCAAATGTCTTTAAATTTCGAACTGAGTGCATCATTTTCTTTTAATTCTTCGAGCGGATTCGTCGGGTTTGTCGTCTGTTCAGCCGGTTGGTGTATTCTTTAGTGGTAAGCGTTGTAAGCTAACTCCTGCGCAGCCTCTTGGGGCTCGGCGTCGCGGCGGCGGCGCGTGGCGGCGTAGGCGGCGTCCCACGGCCCGTGCGCCGCTATCTGCGGGTGCGAGTTGTCCGCCGCGATCTGGGTAAACTATAACGTTAGGATAATGGGTTGGTTGGAAGAATTGTTAGTTTAGTTTTAGCCTAATAAAGAAATCATTATTAAAATGATAGAAGTGCTAAAAGATTGTGCTGTGTATTAATATTAAAAGTAAGGATGCTCCCATTTGAACATAAGGCTTCAAATGTTTGCTTGACGAGACTGTGACAGATAGAAGACTTATTTTATGTCTACTTCAGTAGTGCCACTATAAATCATCGTTGGTCTCATCTTTACATGGTCACGGTGCTGTAAAAAGTGCATGTGCATTGGATGCTTTAAAATTCGTAAAAGTTAACTAACCTTCTTGCAAAGCTGGAAGATGGCCAGTGCGACGGAGACAACGAAAGAGAAGAAGGACAGCTGCAGCGCGTTCCAGGCCTTCAGACCGAGCACTCCGATAGCCAGGGGGATGAGGGTCATGGCCTTCAGAAGCACGAACACCAGAATAGGCACGATGATCTTCTTCAGCTTAGCTTTACGCGCTTCTCCGACAGACCTGGCACCTTCTTTGTTGAACTTGATGTTTACGCTAAGCTCATCGTTCTCCAGGTTTCTGGGGCTGACGGTGACCTTGGTGTCGGCAATGGGCAGCTGGAATGTGACGTCATGGGACTGGATGTAGTTCTCGATGGTGTCGAAGAAGTCGCCAGTGGAACGGCCGGAAACCTCGTTGCCGGCTCCGTTCTTTGTCACTTCCACGGCTTCTGAAATCTGCAGAGAAGAGACTTTCAGTTAGGTATTCGTGCATTATTCTCAAACAACTACACGCATTTTGATCGAGTTGATTTCAAAGATTAAGCCTCATGAAATTACCTGGAAGGTGTCCTTCTTAAAAATGGAGTCCAGTAGAGACATGACCTTGTATTTGATGCAGGCTGTGGGGTCAGATCCTTCAGCGCAGCCTGACCTCATTTCCTCCACCATCTCATCCATGGGGGTGCCCTTCCAGAAGGCATCCTTCGCGGGCTGCGCGACTGCTGATCCCACCAGGGCAACTAGGAGACACACAACTTTACTGGACACCATTTTTCTGGTCTTCACCGGTCTACGGCTGACAACTTTGTGATAGTTTCGACAGGGACCAGACCGTTTTTATACAGCTATTTCAAATTCAGCGCGGGGTGCATAGTTCCGGTGTGTATTGTCTTTCTCCTTTCGGCCCAAAGTGTTACTTGCGCCCTTTTGCCACTAGCTAGACTCAAGTGTAAGGGAAAGCTATTTGATACGAATCCTCTTCAAGGTGTTCATTCCAAAACGTGTCGGTTTCAAATAGTTTCCTTTACGCTTATGTCGTTTGGATTCTAGCGTGGAAGTTTGAAGCACCTTTTCTGTTGTTTGTGACACCGTACCCTGATTTGTAGACACATGGTCCAGTTCTTCGTTCCCTTTCTGTTGCTAAGCCTTCTCGTAAGTAAGAGCAGGCTGGCAGTCGAGGTGTTTGATATGGACGAGTAGGCGCTGCGTACTCGCACCTTGAATACGAAGTGGGTTTAATTCTACCATTGAACTTGGACTCGGAGATAGCATCAGACAAATACCAGAACACTGCATTGGCTGATCCAGGATAAATCAAGGCCACCGAAATACCCTTGCAAACAATTTTATTTTAAAAAAATAATTAAAAATACTAATTTTAATATGCTATGACATTCTGCCTTATTCGTTCCGTGGCGTAGCAGCTAGTCCACTCGCTTTTTTACATACGCAGGTCATGGGTTCGATTCTCACCGGGGTCTGACTTTCAGTCTGGCTAGCTGCCCATTTTACAAATATGAGATAATAAATATTCTTATTTGCAGACGATGAAAAACACTTGCCGTCAAATATATCAAGGGCATAGAGATATCATATTCGATTCCTTATTGCGTGGAACAATGTTGGCGAGTCCCTTCCGTCATCATCATCAGGACTTCTTCATCTTGACAGATGTTATAAGCAGTGTGAGTGTGAGTGGAGCACCGCCGCACATTTCTATCACACCGTTAGCATAACAAGTTACCCTCAAATGAGATGATGCCGAGGCCATAAAATTTGTGAATAAAAAAAATAAAGCTCGGGGGTTCTAATTTTAACGAACTTTCGTATTGTAAAATCCAAAGAAGTTATATATCGTCGGAGCGGAGTGCAAGTCTGTGGTAAAATCCATCAAACCATTTAGGCTAGAATTACAAATACCTACAAACAGTGTATTCAGTCTGTGGTAGATGAATTACCCAGACTAAAGAGTCTTTATTTCATATTTCATTATATCTATCTCAGAAATTTATTTTATACGAGTATATCTACGATGAATTAAATTGATTAGACATTAGTTTGAATTCAATAAGAGTATCGACGTTTTTTACAATTTCAATTTCTTTATTGTGTATAAGAATCAAAGTTACATTTGCATTTAAAGGTGTTTTACATTTATAGTGGTCTCATTTGAAACTACCTTTTCAGGCATATGTAAAAATAATGCTATTACAAAATGGCTAAACATGATAAAGTTAAAATCTCAGTATATCGAGTTTAAGTAGGGTTGCCAGGTGTGGTGAAAAAAAACCGGACAAGTTTTTACAAAATTTACAAATAACAGTAAAACTTAAAATCTTTTGTTCGGTTTACCAAGGTTTTCTTGACCGGACAGACATAAGAAAAACTGGACTGTCCGGTCGGAAACCGGATATCTGGCAACCCTAGGTTTAAGGCAAATAAATGATTCGATTTTATAATTCGTGTCAATTTTTTTTCATGTAGAGAGTTGAAGATAAGTAATGACATCTTTCAGTATATTCAGTACTATTAGTACACGGTTATTTATATGAAAATATTCAATAAATTTTCAAGAAAGTGATAAGGTACAGGAATCGAACAACTGAATACATAGTATGAAAAAAGAACCAAAGATTTGTTGAAATGTTTATTTGTTTTCTTTTCTTTTTCTTTGGTCGTCTTGGCCATACAAAAGACATCAACGAGTGTTACAATTCCTTGATGACTTTTCTAGGTAATAAATAATACTGAACATATTTTGAAAAATACTATTTAAAGTTCTGTAATCTAATAAATACAAGCTTCTTATCAAAAAAGTTTCACTCCAAACTGTTTAATACGAGAAAATTGCGGAAATACGTCCACACATACATATATAAAATATAAAATACAGAAGCTCGGTTGTTAAAGTCATAAAAATAATGTTCTGTCATTATGCCCTTTTTATAAAAATGTTAATTTTATCGTTAATATCAACTAAAATGTGTCTAATCTATTATAATATTTTTGAAAATACTTTTCAAAATCTAAGTTAAATAATGCTTTATGTTTGAATTGTGTATGTATGACACATTTTCTCAATAGGTGTGTAGTCAGTCGCAGGCATTAATAATTTTGTAAACAATAAAAATATGGTGACTACTAATTGTACCTACTTGAAACCTTATGGAAACACAGGAAATGCATAATTGCATAGAATGAATCATTTTTATGACTGATTCTAGAAACAATATTTGACTCAAGTCTCTTGGGATCGCCGTCCAAAGATTCTATATTTGAGCTCATAATAATATTTGGCGGATTTGGTGGTTAGCGATTCTGACTTTAAAATCTGTTGACGGTCGGACAGAATGATCCTCACCTGGGGCAAAAAAAAATGTGATAAGCAGATTTGTTTGCTCTGTGTCTGGCAGTTAAATATCTTTATATTGTATGTATTGATATAAAGATATAGAGTAACGTATTAAAACTTGCCATAAATAAGGAAATCTCTGAACGTAAGTAACTATGACATTACACATAACGATTTCTTCAGTTCGTACAGTACAGGGAACCCTAGTTTGGGATCATGACTACGTGTGATTTGTCCTGAGATGTAATGGCTATGAAAAGGGGCGATTTTTCAGCTGTTGGGCTCAATGATTGGCTTAAAGTCAAAACTGAAGAAATTAAAGGCCCCTGATTACACCCCTGTCTTGCATTGCGTTCTGGAATCTTGGTAAGCTTCATCATCCTTTAGATCAGGTAAGATGATGCCAAGGGCGTACCAACTGTGGATTTAAAATACCGCGCGCTGCGGCCACAGGTTTTGAAGAAATTAAAGGCCCCTGATTACACCCCTGTCTTGCATTGCGTTCTGGAATCTTGGTAAGCTTCATCATCCTTTAGATCAGGTAAGATGATGCCAAGGGCTTACCAACTTTGGATTTAAAATACCGCGCGCTGCGGCCACAGGTTTTGAAGAAATTAAAGGCCCATGATTACACCCCTGTCTTGCATTGCGTTCTGGAATCTTGGTAAGCTTCATCATCCTTTAGATCAGGTAAGATGATGCCAAGGGCTTACCAACTGTGGATTTAAAATACCGCGCGCTGCGGCCACAGGTTTTGAAGAAATTAAAGGCCCCTGATTACACCCCTGTCTTGCATTGCGTTCTGGAATCTTGGTAAGCTTCATCATCCTTTAGATCGGGTAAGATGATGCTAAGAGCTTACCAACTGTGGATTTAAAATACCGCGCGCTGCGGCCACAGGTTTTGAAGAAATTAAAGGTCCCTGATTACACCCCTGCCTGCTGAACTTCTAATGCCAGAGGCTTCTATGGCCAAGGTTTGTTATCCAATTATTATTGATCCGGCGCGCCATCCACACACTGAATACGGAATAAGGCTCATTCCTAGCAGTTCCGCCATTAGGAGAAAGTGTTCCAGTAGCTGCCTGGTCTCTGAACAAATTATTAATTGGTATGTTATTTAACGTATTGTGAAAGTTTTTTTTATTTTATTTAAGTACTCAAATGAAATGAAATGAAATGAACATATTTTATTCGAAGTAGGTAGCAGTGTACACTTTTCGAACGTCACGTCATTCTTTTATCTACCTATAATACGAGGTTCCTACCACTTGAAACTCGTATACCTACCCACCGTTTCGGGAAGTGTTTGCAAAGTGAGAAGAAACAGCGGACCCTAAAGACACATTTTTTCAGATATTAGGACATTCTCTTCGTAGGTAAGAAAGTTTATTTACAACAACGCAGTGCCCTAGTTAACAGCTAGTGCACTATTGTTTTCCTGATGCATGTATCTTAAGTCCATTTTTGAAGCTAAAATGGGTAAATGGATTTTGTAGTGCAAGGTTCTGTTAGATTCGTTTTGATAAATTTCATGTAGTCGGTCGAGTGTATTTTTTGTTACATTATTTAGTAATAATCAATGTTTATACTTTTAAACTTAAATTATTTGTCGCTTGAGCTTTTAGATAAATTACGAATCAATTTTTATAAACCTTGATTGCAAAAATAATATCCGAATAAGGTCCGTGACTAAACCCTAATAATAGAAGCGTGCGGAACATTTTGAAAAGAGCTCGTAGGTTAAGATAGGGAAAATTCGTCAAAATTCGTTACCGTTCGTATCAAAAATGCATCCCGATAAAGTCGGGGTCATATCACTTGTCTAATTTTATCTAATATAGGGGTTAATTAGAATCTTGCAGTTAGTATGGAGATTGTAGTTATCTAAATTCGTTCGGTGGATCGGGAAGTTAGTATCTTTAATCAATGTTGACAAAGTCGTGGTCTTTTCCATTTTTCTTACAAAATACATACAGAGGGTAGTAAAATATTGTAGTCTGTGTCCTCTACTACTCTTACGAAGAAATCAAATTAAACGTCACAAAACTAAACTATCCTTCAGGAATTTAAAGGATAATAAAAATATTGTCTACCTAATAAACTAGTAGAAATTTGGTAAATCAGGTGTTTCAAATACCCTGTGTTTTGTTGGTAATAGGTATAGGCAGTGTTTTTCAATCTTTTTAATACCCGACTCTTGTATAAGTTAAAACATTCTTGCGTCCCCCCTAGAGCCATAAACATGCAAAATGCTAGTGATTTGAAAGACTACGTTTATATTGGCGCATCTATCTATCTATCAGCCGAAAGACGTCCACTGCTGGACAAAGGCCTCCCCCAAGGATTTCCACACCGACCGGTCCTGTGCGGCTCGCATCCAGCGGCTTCCTGCAACCTTTACCAGGTCGTCGGTCCACCGAGTCGGGGGCCTGCCCACACTGCGCCTTCCGGTGCGCGGTCGCCATTCGAGAACTTTACTGCCCCAACGGCCATCTGTTCTACGAGCTATGTGCCCTGCCCACTGCCACTTAAGTCTAGCGATTCTGAGAGCTATGTCGGTAACTTTAGTTCTCCTACGTATCTCCTCATTTCTGATTCGATCACGTAGGGAAACACCAAGCATAGCACGCTCCATCGCCCTTTGGGTGACTTTGAGCCTTCTTATAAGGCCCATAGTAAGCGACCATGTCTCGGATCCATATGTCATCACTGGCAACACACACTGGTCAAAGGTTATATTGGCGCATAATTTTGTTCAATTAGAAAATAATTTAGTTATTATATTAATGTGTCCGGGGGGTCGCGACCCCCAGGTTGAAAAACACTGGGTATAGGTAATCCGTCGGTCTCAAGGTTGATTCTGAATCACTCAACTTTACCCAGACATGTTGTCTCATGATCAACAGCGATGATAATTTTATTTGCTTTGTCCAATTAATGACATCAATGCGAGCTGCATTTATCGAACCCACACATACCGCTACTCCGACGGAGTACATCATAATAAATTCAGTGCCACGCCGAGGAAGTTTTCGCGCCAAAATTAAGGAGCGAAGCCCACACATAGCGCGCGGACCGACATTCAATACTAAATATTAGTTGCACATTAGTTGAAGCTTTGACAGCGATCTGACTGGACATCGTTATTGAGGAAAATTGTAAAATATTTTTCTGTGTCATAGTTATTACGAGATACCGTGAAGCTACAGTCAAAGCAGCTATGTCAAAATTAACAGTGACAAACTTTACTAATAGAGCCGGAAGTCCATTTAAGAAGAAGGATACACAAGAAATAAAGGTGGTCCATGAAGAAGTTGTTCAAAAATCACCTTACGAAGCGCAGAAAGTGAAGCAAAATGAACTACTGCAGAAAGTTAACAAGAAAACAGCTGAATATCAGTCCAGCAAGCCTAGTTCTGGAGTGTTTACTGAAGTCGTTACACACGGAGCATTCACATCTAAAAATGCAGTGAAAGATAAGTCAGTGAAAAGTGAAATTATATCTACACCAGTTAAAAGTAATGGAACAAATGGTAAATCTCTTTTAGGATATCCCTCATCAGCAAACGATTTGGCATTAGACGCAAAAACAGACCTCGAATCAGACCCAAATATCTCAAAAGAAGTGAAAGAAAAAGTTATTGAAAAGCTCTTTACTCTTGTATCTATGGTACAACATGTCTACGAGTCTAAAGTGCGCATTATGACAGAATTCGACAAATTTAAAGAAACTCACCTGAAGAATGAATCTAGAAGAGAAAAGGAACATTCCGAACAGTTGTATAAACTCAATATGAATTTCCAAAACGAGGTGGTGCAAGCAATACAGAGATTGAAAAGCGAATTGGATATTTCTAGGAACGTAAGCAAAACTGTAAGTGAGAATGACTTGGAGTTGAAAAACAGTGCTGTTGACTTTAATACCTCTGATGATGCACATGACACAGATTCTGTTGACGTTACTGACGTTAGCAATGATGTCAGCTCAAATAATACGCAAGGTGAAGAAGTGCAAAACTAAGTCAAGTATGACAATTAATACAGTGATTTTTAGATTTATGTTACTTTTTAAAATATGTTGTGATTTTATAGTCTAATCCAGTTTTTTTTTCAACCTTTTTTAATACCCGACCCCTTTACAAGTTTAAAAATTCTTGCGACCCCCCTAGGGCCATAAAAATACAAAATGTTAGTGATTTGAAAGACTACGTTTATAATTTTCTTCAATTAGAATATGATTTACTTATAAAAGTCTCCAAAATAGAACCACGTTTTGACAAATTGTTAAAAAATAAACAGGACCAGCCTTCTCACTGAAATCGTATTTTTTCATTGCAGTGAAGGACCTATAACCACTTACTCCTTCTATTCCCGCGCCCCCTTTAGGAAGGCTCCAAAGGTTGAAAAACACTGGTCTAATCTAATCAATTAATAAAATATTTTGAAAACTTTTCTTTGTACCTTGTATTAAGTTTATACTTAACACGTAAAATACTTTTGATACTTTCAATTTTAGTAAAATTGAAATTCTTCAAAATTCGCAGAGCTTCTATATTGAAGTTGCTTCCAACACTACAAATCCTTTAACTTCCGTTCCTGTAGTTACAGAACAGATATTTAGGTATATGGGGCGAGAGATCAGTCGGGATCAATAGGAATTTAAACAAGATCAAAAATGAATTTGTTGACCAAGGTTGCTATATCAGTATCAGAGTAAACATGACATTATGTCATATAGTGGGCGTTCGTGGGTAGCAGCTGGCCGCAGAATATCATTAGGCAAATATTTGAGCGTTGGAACTGTATTTGTTTAATAATAAAACACCTGTCATTTAAAAAAAAAAGAAAATTAGGAAGACATTACATGCTCATTAGTCGTCTGGTTTTCTACAGCCTTACAATAGACAAAGGATGTCAACAGTTATATTATTTAAGGCTTTAGAATTAGAATAGTACGAAAGAACAGTATAGATATTCTAAATAGGTACTTGTTAACTCCTACTGAAATATTGACTGTAAAAATTTACTCAATCACACAAAAACGGCTAAAGGATTTCGATGACATTGGTGTCGTTTCGGTTATTGGTGTCGGATACAGGGTGAATCAAAATTGGTGTAGGACCCGTTAACTGGGGATTATACTCATCGCACTGAACAACTTTTGTTCTACGACTTTGCTCAAATCGCAAAAAATTTTTGGACTCTCCATACAAATTGATCATCCGTTTTGCTATTTTTTACCATTTTTGTATGGAGAGTTCAAAGTATTTTTGCAAATTGAGCACGCATCCACGCATATTACGAAATCGTGAACAGATGCTACAAAAATATGTATTTCGGAATTTAGAATACTTCTGATAAATGCCAGCGCCTACGCATATAGTATAACGTATTATCTGAGACGGTATCAAGTCGAAAACCGGCTAACGCCACTGCATTGACCTGTTACAAACAAAATGACCGTTTCTCTGAGTAAAGCAGACGTGTTTCGCTGCAAACAGTGCGCGTACTAGCAAAATAAATTGCATTTTTAAAATATGTGGACGAAAATCACGAAAATACATCTTACCAAAATTCTGATTGTATTCACTTGAATAAAAGTGCATTGAATATGTGTAGAGATTTTTTGTAAAGTGGTAACCTGTTTTTTACATAAAATGAAATAATGGGATCCATACTTGGAATATAACAAGGAGAAGTGAGAACTGAGGTGAGTTTTAAATCCAAACTTTTTGCTTTTAACGCTATGAACAAATCTAAGAAGAATTTTTAAATAGTTCCTTACAAGATACCTATGTTAGTAAGCAGTGACGATAACGTAAATATTTCCAAGTTCATTACACCCTTGCTTATGAAAGACATCAACGAGTCATGCAAGTCGTTTTGTTTACGCGTCAATTGTAGGTAGGTTATGTTATAAGAATATTAGTTTGTAAAAAGGTTTTGTAATAGCTGATGGTATGGAATATTTGAAAATTTGTTAAATTAGATGTTGTTTCTTTCAATTTAATTCAATTAAATATACTTTATTGTAGTAAATAACACATAAAAAAACTTCTTTCTTCTCTCTTACAACGCCAGGTACAAACATACCTAATATAAGGATAAATATAATAGTATCCAGTCTCCCACTTCAGCTTCTTCTATAGTTATAATATATCTATCTGACATTGTCTATTATAACAATATTTATACATAACTAACAACTGTTTTATTAACGGTAAAAATATATACCTATCTATTAAAGAAAATTTAAAAGTTAATAAAGTTGTTATAACTTTCAGAAATGGCTACAGTCATATCACCAAGACTTCTCATCGCAGCCTTGATATTCTTGGTAGCTGCAGCTCAGAAATCTGCACCAACATGCAGATTCCAGGACGACACCGACCTCCTATGCTCACCAGGCGACAAAGAATACATTCTTCAAAAAGGCCTCGTTTCTAACAATAATAAAACTATCAGAATTTCTCTTCGAGGTTGCCGCATATCAGGGATAGGGCTCGAAGCGTTCAAAGGACTTTTTGGCCTGAAATATCTTGACTTATCTATGAATAAAATACAGCGTCTCAGGCTTGGCGTTTTAGACGGTGCACGTCAAGTGACGCACTTGAATCTGTCATATAATATGATCAGTGAACTACCTTTGGGTCTGTTTGATCAGAAACCTAATTTAGAAGTTTTGGACTTGAAAAGTAATAGAATAAGTATTCTTAAGTTGGGTATATTTGATCCATTTTCGAAGCTAAAACATTTAGACCTTTCTAGTAATGTTCTGTTAGGAAAGGATATAGATCTGTACCTCTTTGATCGTAGTAAACGAATTCGTTTTATTGATTTTTCAAGAAATGATATGAGAGAGACTCCTGAATTTATGTTGCGTGCATTCGAAGAGCTGGACTTTATAAACTTAGATCGATGCTCACTGACTGAAGTACCAAAGTTTGTGACTAAATCAAATTTACAAACTATGAAACATTTGATGTTATCTGCAAACCAAATTACACAAATCGACGATCCAAATACTTTTAAGAATTTACAAGATCTAGAAATATTAAACTTCGTTGATAATTTAATAGAAACTATAGACAATGATGTATTCAAACCACTAAGGAAACTAAAATTCCTTCTTTTAAGAAACAATAAACTAAAACATCTCCCAGACCAGTTATTTCAAAATTTAGACAAGTTAAATAATCTAGATTTATCTCACAATTTAATAGAATACGTTCCTGTTAATGCTTTTAGAGGAAGTGGGTTAAAAAATTTGAATTTATCCGATAATAAATTTACATACTTAACTGATAATTTCTGTCTGGAACTTAAGAACTCAGGGACAAGACTAAATAAATTTTATTTCAATCAGAATCCATGGCAGTGTGCATGTCTCAAAGATATAATTAATGAGGTAAAATCTCTTGGAATAGAATACAATGCTAATAAATATGACGGGACTGTACCTGTGTGCGTCACTACCACACAATTTACATGCAAAAGACATAAAAACTTCAATCAAATGTACGTGCAAATGTATTTTAGTAGCTTTGAAATATAAGCAGATGTTTATTATAATTTCAATAGAGTTTTATGTAACATTTAATGCATTATTGAAATAATAATGACAAATTAAAAGAATATTGTATGGATACAGATTGTTTTCTCCAAGTCTTGTATGAAGGCGTCGGCATACGAAAGGATTATTATTTTTTAAGAGAATCGAAGATACAGTAATGATTCGTATGAAGAAAATAAATATACATTTTACCTATTACACCAATTTTTAATAGTGTATCACACTGTTTGTCAAGAGTTGGTCCATTGACTAGCAGCAGCGCCATCTGTGGGAGTGCTGTGAAACTTTCTTGTGAAAAGTAGTGATCTATAGTCGTGATCCATGTAGAGGATCCAGCTTCAAGGGAAACGATATAGATGGCACTGTAATAGCTATTTAATGTTTATTTTACTAAATTCGTTTGTAATGTATAGATTTTTTAATCAATAGTGGTAGAACATATTACTACATTCAGTATGGACGTTCCATGCCTCTCTGAAGGCACCCCCCCCCACACCCGTGGGTAAAATTCGCCTACAGTCCGAATAGTCGTGTCTCAGATATCTTATGCACTTCTACGCGTAAGAAAGGGAAGTCGTTGTAGCTTAATATTAATAACTCAGAAAATTTGTATTAAGTACCCGGGGTTTACCTCTGACCCTGTCCTTTCATACTCATTTCCATTGTATTTTTAGCAGTTGGTTTACTCACGAAATTGCCAGTGGGCTAAAACGCTCTGGCACCATCAGCTGTGACTCAATTCGACAACTCGAGTGATCAGTGATGAATACGTTATATGTAGATTGGATTCCAGTGACCTCAGCATGCAACCTGCGTGGGCATAGATTTCAGAACTTCTGATACCAAGCTATTTTCTTGAACATAAGGGCATAACTAATGGTGGCTGAACGTGGTGACGAGAAAAAAATGATTTTACTAAGCAGAATGTAGTAGATCCAGCAAGTGATTATCTGGAAGCAGGCCCTGGCAAAGGCCAAGATAACATTTACCGTAGCTCTACGAGAATATCATCAGATTAATTTAAAAAACGAACTACTTATCGATTTTCAAAGTCTGTTGTTATTATCGTTAATGTTTACAAATTTATTTAAAAATCAGCGAATCAAAGTTTGAATTGTGCGGCAAATTGATATCAGAATAATAAGTGTAGGTACAATAGGCATTTATCTCGACCGTTTCCGTGCTTCGCAAGGCCCGCTGCTATCGCTAGCAGTCGTTAAGCCATGTCAGAGGCCTTATAGGCGGCTTGAAAACTTCTGACACTGGGCCACTAGCTCCACAACCTCCACCAATCCGGACTTGGCCCCCGTGTGTGGAGTATGGCCTAAACCTTCCTGAGTTATGGGAAGAGACCCGTGCCCCTGCAGTGGGGACGTAATGGGTTGTTAACACAGGTACAATAAGCAATATTTTTGATAATACATATTACTTGCATTATTGCACATATGATGCAAGAGCAACAATGCATGTAGGGAACTGCTTCAGTTTGAGCATTTAAGGTAAATCTATAGAACCTACCTTCTATAGGCAGCTAAATAAATATTCTGAAATTAATCGTAGAGATATATAAAGTATTACATTTTATTTAAACTAACATATCTTCATTTATCATTTTCTAATAACTCCATTACCTTTTATAGCTCATAAACATTAAGTTACATCCATCTGCTTCAAATTTTGCAATTTGGACCACATTTATGTTTAATTAGTTGTGTTCTAAACAGTTTTAAGGCGATTCCGTAACCAATATGAGACCGCGGATAGAAGAAAAAATTATAGAAAAAACATAACACGTGCAGGTTTATAAAACCAACATCTGCGAAATCGCGTTTTTTATCAGAATTTCTTTTGGCGTTGGAATATGTTTGGGCTCTGTTTTTTTAGATATCAACCTATCACATAACAGTGTGCTCGTAAAATAGTTTGTGTATTGGGTATACGTCGCACGCGCGTAAGTTAGGTAGTTCTTTATGACCAGGTAGTATGCCAGTCTAGCATCAACCTAAGATTTTAAGACTATCAGGAGTGCCGCAGGGAAGTATTCTTGGACTCTTATTCTTCTCGTTCGCTAACACTTTCCGTGTATATGTTCCGAGCGATTGGAACTTTTTAGATAAAATGACGATTTAAAATAATGTATACAGCATCTTCTAAAATAAAATATATATTAAAAAAACAATCGTTACATGACACGTTAGATTTTCCAGTGTACAATGTATTTCGTCATTAGAGCATTTCAGTTACTACAAAATAATCAAGAGTTAAATAAGCAAAAACGTACCAATGAACCTTTATTTTATAATATTTGTCAGTGTCAGTGACATAGGATCTAGTAGTTATTATCAAAGATTACATCTTAACTTTTGTCTACACACTTAAAATTGAGATCGATAGAACATCAAACTTTGAACCCCCTGTACCACACCAGAATTTTGATAGGTCAGGTAAGGCGAAACATTTTTTAACAATAAAAATGATTCCTCCAAAGGCCTTAATTATCTGGGCACGAGATCGCACTGTTTTTTACCAATTCTGCTCCGGACCATTTGGCAGAAAGATCCTTTGTTGTGTTTCTTTTTTGTAAATATACTTAATAAGAATAAAATGCCCGGTGAAACAATATATTGGAGTATTAGGATATTGGTAATATGAAACGGCGTTTCGGAAAAGGTTGAGAATGGTCAATAAATGGTAAAAAGTGAATATAATACGGCCTGATCCACTGGGCAGTTGAATGCATCAAAAATAATAAAAAATAGATAGTTCACTGGATAGCTGGTTCATTGAAATTGCAGGGAAACACTCGCTTGAGAAACAAACGTTTGCTTTTCATGAAATTTTGTAAGTATACCTAATAGATATTGAAATGCCTATCGGTAATATACTGAACAATTATTTCATAGGTGTTCAATTTTTACTGTGCCAATGATTTTTGGAACAAAATTGACATATGATCATCACACCACACTATCTTAAAAACCATTATATCGATTACCTACGAGTATCTCTTTACAACTACATATTTATTTTTTATTAATTTTTTTCCTATTTATTTATTTACTATTTTCTATGTAAGCAAGTGATTTTTACAGTCGATAAGATATCAAGAACTAACTAACTCGGCTCCAATCTATAAGTTCTCACTGAGTTGACTTCATGATGGTCACGATCCCCATTCCCTGGGGTTACGACTTGAAAGAAGAAGAAGAAGATATAAGAAAAAGATATCAAGAATCCTTCATACTGTAAAACTACAAAGAGACAAAATATATTGGCTTTCCATACAAATGCTTGTAGAGTATGTAGAGCAACTGGTATGTCAGACTGTGCTCTGATTTGGAGGTTGATTGGGGAAAGATTTTCAATTATACGAGTTGCGTAGTAGCATTTAATGTACATACTTAAAAAAAACATTTTATTTTATTTATTGTTTTAGCGTTTTAGTGCTAAAAAGTACATTGCGTTGTTTTAAAGAAAATTCACATTATATCGAAACAACAAGCCAGTATCACCTTTAAAGCAGCTGAGTCCCGCACCACCTCTGCATCCATCTGTCTTCCCGAAATCGCACTTCATCGTGTCATTATACAGCCACATGTTCATCGAAATTAATTTCACTGCGTTTCACAGCACAATAGGGAAAGGAATATATCTTTTAGAAAAAAGATCGAATGGCACCGTCGAATGTTTTGGTAAAAAAGTAAAAAAACGAGAGTTTGAGCACGAGCCAACCTTTTTTTTTAAACTTAGTGCAGCAATGGTCCCTAGCCCTGCAGTGTGTTTTATGCCAGCAATTGATGATCGAATTAAGAAAAAAGTTGCTCCTCACATTATTATGTGATGATGAGAACAACGTGGACTAGGTTTATAAATTTTTGGAGAAAGTTGTCATTTTTTTGATAATCCCGTACAGATTGTAAAATAAATAGTACTATTACTACAATTAGGAGTTCACAAACAGACAAATAATATTTCTAAAACTAAAATTCATATAATTTAACAGAAATAATGCTACAAAAAATCTTAAAATTCACAAAAGTTATAAATAAAGGTACACACAAATAGTAACTTAGGTCTTATCGATTGAGGGTGAGCAATGAGCAATGAACATATTATTGACAGTAGCTCGAAGGCATATCCACAGTACGCCAACGGCGGCTGCGCAAACCGCGGAAGTGGCCACAGCATGCCACTTCTTCCTGTCTTTTTGCCTTCCTTGCTAAATTGAGTTTTTTTCACATCACTTTTTACCACCTTTTGTCGTCATTGCTGTTTTTTCTGCCACAATTAAGGCGGATGGTGCGTGGCTCGTGCTCAAGTCAGCTGCGGAACTTTTGCTTTTAATACAATTTCGCGGTTCGTTTTAATATTTGGTACTTTATGTGTGTGTGTAGGTAATTAATTTCTTCCACGGCTTCTAAAAATAATTTTAGTAAACTATACAAAAAATACTTGTTCTGAATATACCTATAATATTTTTTTTAATAAATTGATTCTACTGAAAAAATGACATACAAATTTTCCCAAAATTATAAAAACGCATGTTCGCGCAGTCAGTCAATGACGGCCGGCTCATTCACGTATTTTCCTACAAAAAGGTCAATGACAATGACACTTACATGAACGTGGCTGTCGGGAGAAGTATTCCAAGATAGCTTCTTATAGTCTCTGTATTAATTTTTTTTAACAATTCTAGTGTTCCTATTATCTATAGGAACAATAGAATTCGGGACCCATACTCTCGTTCTAGAATACTTACAACTAATGTAACTAAAAGTTGATGAAGCTTTGTTGTTTTTACATGGCTTTTCTATCAAAAATATAATTTTAAAACCGACCAAGTGCAAGTCGGACTCGCGCACCGAGGGTTCATTATAAATTCATAATCACACAGGTCTTGAACTCTATATTAAATTCTCAGGCCTGCAATCCCTTGAAGCTGTGAAAAAAAAAACTTCTATGCCAACGCAATCAAGAGATACGACCGTTTATGCCGCATATTTGGACACTCGCATGGGAATCAAAACCTATAGGGTACTTCCCGTATACCTAGAATCATGAAATTTATCAACAAGTAATGCTTATAGCACAAGTAAAGGGTAAATTTTACATGGCATTTTAATTTAGCAGGAAGCAAAGTCTGAAAATCCAAAAATTTTCGTTACTTACATCACAAAAAAAATATTATGTAACAAAAAATTTTTGGTATTCGGACTTTGCTTCCTGCCAAATTTAATTATTCTAGGTATACAGGGAGTACCCTATAGGTTTTGATTCCTATGCGAGTGTCGAAATATGCGGCATATTCGGCCGTATCTCTTGATTGCGTTGGAATTGAAATTCTGCGTATTTGATATACATTTCAACTTGATACGTCTACACGTTCCTGAGAAAAACTGTCTTGACAGACGGATAGACGGACGGACAGACAGACGAACGGACAACAAAGTGATCCTATAAAGGTTCCTTTTTTCCTTTTGAAGTACCGAACCCTAAAAATGATTTCAAAAGACAGGAACTTAGCTTATATGTCTTCCTTCGCACTTTTTTTTACGTCACATATCCGCCGAGTGGTACTCCTATGGGATTAGCCGCGAAATCCGTGGGAATCTTATAACATCTGATTTGTTGCAGCAGAGACAAGTACGTCAACGTAATTAATATAATAAATATGACAATTTAATGATTTTCCCAAAATCAAGGAAATTAAGCTACAGGCAGTAACAATGAAATTGCCATACGGGTATACAGGCTGTTTAAAAAGTGCGTTTGAAATTTTAAGGATGATTCAGAATCAAGTACAGAATACTTGAAATATATTTAAAAAATCCGATCTACAATATGTTTTTTTTTCTGTTTCCCATAAACATTCTTGATTCATTATACAGATTTAGTATGGGAAAGTGAAAAAAAATCTTGTACATCGGAATTTTTCAATATTTTTCCTGTATTCTGTACTAAATTCTGAGTAACCTCTTAAAATTTCAAACGCACTTTTTTAACACCCAAAAACATGACCCTTTGCTTCGATAGCCGGGTAAATAATAATAATAATATCTGGGACAAATCACACACGGTCATCTGGCCCCAAACTAGGGTTTCCTGTATCTTGGGAACCAGAGACTGACATAAATACACACACATATACTTTTAAATATATACACATATAGATATAATACACCCATACTCAGAGCAAACAATTCTGCTCATCACAGAAAAGTTTGCCCTGTGTTGGGATCGAACTCACGACTCTCGGATAAGAGGTCAGGATCGCTAACCACTTAGCCACCGAGTCAGTCGATATTATTGAACATTGTATTCTTTCTTTTTCAACCGAAAAGTTCCTATCACGTGGATCTTAAAGTAAGTATTCCACGTATTAGGAAGTGTAAATGTCAGGGAATTGAAAAAAATAAAACGAATTTTGAACGCCCAATTATTTTGTAAAATATTTTAAAATGAAACATCCATTTTTTTACAATTTATTATTTATTTTTTCCTTTAGGAATTCAAGAACGTAAGACGCTTAGTCCAACTGGGTAACAACTAAGTACTTAATTTTTAAAGTTGAACCTGAACTGATGTAGAGGCTCTATAACTTATACAGCCTTAAAACACAATTGGAGAAAAACTAATTATCTCGAGAAATAAATTAGATATAAAAAAAAAAATAAGTAGGTGTTTTATTTTTGACTATTCTACAAAATACACACAGTCATAAACGTTTAAATGTTGTCAGTTACAGATAAGTACTATATAAAGTGCCTACTTTAACGATAGCTTAATTTATCTGACGATCTAGCTTAGGTTTTTTTACTTATTATCATAAAAAGTCTATAAGTCCGCGCATAATATCACAACAAAACGGAAGTGTGGCACATGCCGCTACGAAAAAACTAATGTTGCCTATTATAAAAAACTGTATAGTTTTATTTGATGTTTTTTGCCGATCGCTGGCTTTTTAGCGGCGTAGCTTTTGCATTATCTGCATAGGCTAGGCAATGTTTTTATACTATCCAGATGTTATATGCAGATGACATTTTTTTTAAAGCTATTTGTGGGCGATTTTTAGCGTTTGATCGCGAAACCGCGGCGTTTTTTGATCGACAGATGTTTTAAGTATTTTAGTAAGTTTTGTATGATGTTTATAAAATCCACTTAACTAAATGAGATTATTGATTTGAACTTTACGTATCATAAGTATTATAAATAGGGTGACTTTTCATTTTGTAATAAGTGGCAGTAGGTTAAAGGTTACTTGGAGGAAGTGGTCCAGATTCATGAGTGGCATTTCGCAAAAAAGTCGTCCAGATATTACCTATAACTTATTCGCTCCCCGCTCACCCATCACCCAAGACATTGGTTTAGATTGGATACTGGAGCATGTTCGCGTTAAAAGACCTATGGTGAGCAGATTTATTTCTAAAATACTTTTACTTACTTTAATACTTTGCGGGGTGCATTTGTCTTTAGATTTGTCCTAATAGAACATACTTATTTTATTTTAAAACGATGTGGTTTTCATTAAAGTCGTTATAAGTAGGTTGAAGTGGTAATTAAACATAACTAGGTACTAAAAGTATTTCATTCTAGCTTGAAGCTACAGTTAACCAGCTTTTACCAAGTAAATAAAGGATAATTATATTCTTGCATGTCTGATTGAAAATTAATCCAAATCAAATGTGGTTTTTTCTAATTTTATTTCAAATTTAGAAAAGTGAATTTTGGATGCGCTGATGCATCTCGCGGGGTTCAAATGGGTCTAATAGCGTAATTAGCATACGAAAATTCTGCATTTATAGCTTATTTTATACTTAAAAGTTTCAAATTCAAAATCCAGACGGTTTTCGGAGAAGTTTCATGTGTTGAGATACTTTAGTTGGGATCATGGCGGTGTATGATAAAATATAAAATAAAATATAATTGCTATTCAAAAACAAATAATTCGTGGCCCGGCCGCCAGGGCACAATCAAAAGCTTTTCGATTTGAATAAATCAATCGCTGATAGAAATGCACTCATATACAGCGTGATGGTTTTGACTTTGACGATTTGAAATTGCACTAAATGAGCAGATTATTCGTTTTATATTACAGAGAGTTGGTGAACATATGGAAGACTATACTGCAGATTACACTGATGCATTGTAAAGTCGAAACTGCCTTAAAATTGTATCACGTATAACCCTACAAAATGTGGTTTAGCGGTTTTATTTCAAAATTAATTAATAATATAGATTTTATTTCGGTGTTTTTTACTTTACGGCTGCAAGTCATCGTCTTAATGATTTCTTTAAAGAAAACGTTTTGATTTAGTTCGATAACATATTGTAGTTTCTGACGTGTTTGTAGACAAATAGACTCATAGACAAACTGACACCATACAAGAAGTCTGTACTCTTGGCTTAGGGGCTGTTGGATGATGTTCGTAAGGGTGGTTACTGCTGCCCAATAACACTAAATAAAAGCACTCACTTCACCCGCCAATATATTGCCTGCGACTAAGTGACACGTTCTATAACACTTTTATACAGTCATCGCTTGGATATCCCACCACTCGCTAATATATGTCGGAAAGGGAAGCGTAGTAGGAACCTACATCTCTCGGCCGAATTATAAACAGTGCTTGGGGGCAACACAACACTACTTACACTCCTCTTAAAAGACACAATCAGCTATCGAGTTTTTGTTTCGCCAGAAAACCCCTCCACCCTGTATCGCGCACTTTTTCGCAGCATCCACCGACCAACCAAGGGCTTGGGCGCAGTTTTTTCTCCCTCCCAATTATGCACATTTTTGCCCGACCGGGCCCTTTGAGGCCTCATACGATACCCTGGATTCCATTAAATAAAAATCAGCAGAGCCTTGAAATCCTTTTTGTAATGGTTTTTGTCGGTATATTGATGAGATCAGGGTTTTGAAGGAATTCGGAATGGTGAGAGGCACTGGCTAACGTTCCAAGGATTATAATGGTGGTAGTCACAAGTGGCTCGGGAATAAATACTGGGGTTCTCTAAATGCCGACAACATGTTCCTATTGGAACGAGGCGCGGCAGGTTAAGAATTCAACACCAAAACTGTAGGTTATTTTTTTATTTTTCTAAAAACAGATCATTTTGTTGATCGTCAAACTGTTTAGTCTATAGTCTAGATCTACTTACTTTTATATACAGGTGTTAGGGACAGGTTTCCGAAAACTTTAAGGGCTTGCTCAGTAGATGATTTTGAACAACTTTCCACAATAATTTTTTTCAGGAAACTTCTTGTGGAAAAATTTCTTCTGGAAAGTTGTTCAGTTTCATCTACTGAGCAAGCTCTTAAAAGTTTTCGGAAACCTGTCCTTTATACCCTGTATAAAATGTGTTACTACTGGAGGGAAAAACCTTTATTTCTTACTAGTACTAAAATCACGGGTTAGAAAGAAAATAAAATACAATTATTTTCGATTTTAAACATATTACCATGTAAAAAGCACAACTACGTGAAAAACGATTTCCAGAAGTTTTTAAAATCCTGAAAGCATCGCAAATATTTTTGCATTGTTTCTTTTATAATTTATAACGAATTGAAGGGATATTCAATTAATAAAGGTTTAAATTTTGTCGTGAATCTGTCAAATAAAAAGTCTCCTGAGACACATAATCCATAGATAGCATCCATAACATAGTTCCAATCTGAAAACAAAGACACGAATTAAAGCTTAACCAGTCGTGTGCAGATGGCGCCTAGGATTCACACCACATATTGTCCACGGCCACTGTCCACGCGTGGGCAATCAGTCAGGTGGCGGTGGTCAGGTGTGGTCACACCTGTAGGCAGCTCTATTTTGTCAGGTGCCACTATTGTGACAAACTGGTTGCCGTTGCTAATGTACTTACATAGGAGCAGCTCTATTTTTGGAAATTTGCATGTCTTGGTATTAAATAATTTTCATTTAGTATTATTTAAGTTGATGCCTTTGAAGTTATAGCGTTAAAGCACGTGAATAGAAGAGCTAAGACACTGTGTTTTGCTCCTTTAGTTTGAGCTTGGAGTGCTGCAAGTGCAGTATTATTAGTCAAACTTTCCCAATGTGACAAGAAAGAGCCGTACCCGAGCTGTTGTATTTTGTATCTTCTGCAAATACACTTGATGTATTTCCTAGCACTCTAATATGAGAATTATAGAGCTATAAAAATGATTTTCGTTACTGGCAACTTTACAGTACAACATTTCAGTATTGTTTTAGTATGTTTAGGTGTTCACGTCCATTAAAATAGATTTTAAAATCCATGTTTAAGTTTAGTTTGAGCTGGTATCGGGCTTAAGTTCCTAACATACAATATATAAAGTATTATATTATATCCATTATACCTTCAATGTAGGTGTCTATTTATCTTATTTAAGGATAACAGAGGTTAGGGTGACTATTTGTTTTAACGATTGGCTATCCACCCCCATATTAATACTCTATTTGACCGTTATTTGACAAATAAACGTCATACAAACTGATTTATGTTAGTATCGAAAGTGTTAATTTTAAATATCGAAAAGGCCAAAAGCTACTCAATCCTTTGACAGAAGCGCGTGCGCTTTCGAACTTATGCGCTCTATCAAGATGTTTCGCAAACAATGACATCTTGAAAGTGCTTCAACAAAACGCTCGTGCCATTTTTTTCGAACGCGGAAGACGACTAGGCGAAAGCAAATACATTTGTCAGCCACAAAAGACTGGCACACTCCACACTCAAGAACTATCGGGTTTCTTAAAAAAAAAACGAGAAAAAAGATAGCACATGCCGAAATCTGATTACTCCGCCATATTTGATCAAAGGGTTGCCGTTTAATAAACATTGCTGAACAAAAACCTTACGGCGTACCTTTTTGCACCCGCATTTTTTTGCACGAAAAAATGCGAAATCGATTTCGGCAGATGTCCGCAAATAGAAAGGGTTTGATAGGATATTTTTTACTTATTTTTTGTGTAAAAAAATCGAGCGGACGTATCGGTATTAAACAATGGATCTAAAGTTATTCTAAACCGTTATGGATCGACTGTCAAAATTACGTTTTGTTAGTTAAAGAGTTAAACATTTGCTGATTATTTTTTTGGAAAATTAGAACGTTTAATAGGCTCTTTTGTGATGTTTGGCAAACAGGAAATTATTTTCTAGGCGCAAGTTAACGGAAGAGATGGCATCTTATCTCTTCCGTTAGCTTGCGATTGTTTTTTGTCAGTTTGAGTATTTTTATAAGGCAAAAAAAAACCGAGCATAAGGGCTTAAGAATGCAGCCTTTATCTTCTAAACAGTTTTTCCAATATCCCAAAACCATCAGAATGCGCTCAATCAATGTTAATTTAAAATAAAAAGTTCTGAAAATCATACATTTCGATCTTTGGTGACTTTAAAAAACATTCCTATTGTATTTCAAAAGATTACAACGAGCTTATTTCGGGTTTGGACTGGAACTTTGTGTCAAGAATCAAAATTATTTGCTAAGTAACGTATAGATACGTTTGTCTTCATTGTCGCTTAGTCAAAAAAGAGACAGCATAGAGCGATGAAAGAAACTTATTGTGTAATATTTGATGTTTGAATATAGACACCATGGTAGTCATACAAAATAATTTACATAAGACATTTAATAGCATAAATAAAAAATAGGTAAATTAAGTATTACAAAGGACAAGTGAATTACGAATCACGAATTTTTAAAGTATATTTCACAGTCATATTATGTCACATTAAAATTGTTTGTATAGTAGCATTATCGTGCTTTATGTCCATCACTAGTAATTGCCAACTAACATGTGTCAGGAACGCATTCTCTCAGCGACGACACTAAGTTTCGACGAATATGTAAAGCCAATGTTGAAACGGGCATATCCATACTTTTGTATATCAAATGCATGTCTGATTTTTGATGGAATCCGTGGCAGAACCATGTAGAGACAGAACGAAGGAGGCCCGGTCAAATAGGTCACACAGTGGGTTAACGCCTTTCTGGCATTTCGCGAATGTCGGTGTAGGATGAGCTACTTGATACTAGATTGATTGATCGAGTAGTTAGTAAAGTTACTGTCTATACAATGCAAAGTGTTAAAAAAAGACAAATGTGCGTTTGAAATTTTAAGCGGTTACTCAGAATCGAATATTATATAGAATATTATAGAATTCAGGAAAAATATTGAAAAAAATCAGGTCTACAATTATTTTTCTCAGTTTCTCAGTCACAAATTCTTGATTCACTATTCAGATTTAGTGTGGAAAACAGTTTTTAGGGTTCCGTAGCCAAATGGCAAAAATTGGAACCCTTATGGATTCGTCATGTCTGTCTGTCTGTCTGTCTGTCTGTCTGTCCGTATGTCACAGCCACTTTTTTTCCGAAACTATAAGAACTATACTGTTGAAACTTGGTAAGTAGATGTATTTTGTGAACCGCATTAAGATTTTCACACAAAAATAGAAAAAAAACAATAAATTTTGGGGGCTCCCCATACTTAGAACTGAAACTCAAAAAAAATTTTTTCATCAAACCCATACGTGTGGGGTATCTATGGATAGGTCTTTAAAAATGATATTGAGGTTTCTAATATCATTTTCTTCTAAACTGAATAGTTTGCGCGAGAGACACTTCCAAAGTTGTAAAATGTGTGTCCCCCCCCCCCGTAACTTCTAAAATAAGAGAATGATAAAACTAAAAAAAATATATGATGTACATTACCATGCAAACTTCCACCGAAAATTGGTTTGAACAATATCTAGCAAGTAGTTTTTTTTTAATACGTCATAAATCGTAAACCACAATTTACCTTTCATTCAAGTTACAACGAACTACAAAAACTTTTATATTATGTTACTTGCTGCTACGGAACCCTTCATGGGCGAGTCCGACTCGCACTTGGCCGCTTTTTATTTTTATTGTAAGTAGATTCGATTTTTTAATTTTTTTTTCCTGTATTTGATTCTTGATTTTGAGTAACCCCTTAAAATTTCAAACGCTCTTTTTTATTACAGCCTTTATGAGATATGAAATTAATTATTATAAGGTTACTGAAATTCGAATACCATTATTAGTAGATTATGATCTTATTTTAGAAAGTATATTTTTCAGGATTTATTTTTCTTTAAATAATTTGTCAAGGTGGTCGACTCTACAATTTTTTAAAAAATTATAATCATTATATTGTAAACAATGTCAACATCTAATGAAATGGGTAAATAGTTAAGTACTGCTTCTACAAATGAAATCAATACAAGGAACCAATTCAATCGAAGCAAAAACATTAATGAACTTAGACTTCAGTTCATTAACGTGATCAATTTGTATGAGTACGTCCAAAAATATATGGATTTCGTAGAAAATGTTTTATAACTAATTTGAAATGATTATTATGATTTCATTAGCAGACGCCATCTATGGCCTATATCTATCATACGGTAACGAAACTAATAAAATCTCTTTCTGTATATTTGACCTACAATTAGGGGAAGAAACCTAGTCCTTACATATTTACTGCATTAACTGTCGTTGAGGCTTCCTGTTTCCTTCTTCTGCGGTCCAAATTTATTTTGACACAAAGAATGCAATTTGTACAAGCGTGAACGCAACTGATAATGTCAGGGCTTCCGAAGTGTCACATTATCTTCGCCTCATAGAGGTCGAACCCTTATAAATTTTTAGTGACTTGCGATTGCAAATCGTGTCGGACTTCCCGAAAAGTTGAGTGCTCAAGTTCCAAGTGGTAGGAACTTTATACTAGAAAGTACATATACGAACATACACTCCAAAAAATTTGGGCTTGGGCGGTCGTGTAAAATTCATTCAATACTGGTTTGTTAGAGGATAGGGAAAGGAAAAAAGAGAATCGACTGTCATATATATGTATTTAACAAATAAAATCTCCTTTCATAATCTAAAGTTGGATGTCACGTTTGCCCAATAAACTGATTTCAGTTAAAAACCTTTATCAGCTGCGCGGGAGTCGTTAATCATAGTTTTTGGTAGTTTTTAGACGCGTCCCTTGCGATAACCATCTTCCGGACAGTTCATGCGAAAAATTAACAAAAAGCTGAGAATAATAACCGTTACACGATGATTTATTGTGTTTTGATTAATATGCGGGAGTTCTAAATAATAATAACTCAAAAGAGTTTTGCTTACTTTGTTCAATTTGGATGAAAAATTGATGTCCTTTACTGTATTTTTTTATTCATTCTATTATTAAATCAAATTATTACAAAATCTAATATGCATCAATTACAACAACTTACCTTTGTTTACGCAAGTAGACATTTTAAGGATAAATATAGTAGTACGAATAAATAAACAAAAAAAAAACGTAAAACATACATGAAAAGTTTTTAGACAACTCTTGATATTTGTATAATGCCAAGTATTATTATTTCCTTGCTAACTTCACAATTTAATGAAAATAATATTATAATCTGTATTTTGTTAATAGGTATTTAAGCGTATATTAAATCTACGTAATAATTATTCTAATTTCAATACAGAACTGCACACAAATTTATTTCTCACACGTAAAAAAACATATGGTGCTTGAGGAGCAAAAACCAAAAATACCGCTATGGAACACGGAAACATCCATAGTTGATGTTACCGAACTTTTTTTGGCGCCAAATGTGTTCTGAAACCAAATGAGCCGACCACATTTTCACACCCGGAAACGCATCCAATTTTTTTTTATAGGTAGCCAGTATTAAACGGAATACAAACCTTTTTGTATACATACAGATTTTATCTTGTTTGCTGTAATAATAATTCGGAGTGAAGTGATCTGTCTCTGATAAGATGGTAGGTACTCAGTCACAGAGTGTAACCTTAGTGCCACTGAAAGTCTGAGTCCTATCTAAGTTGTAATTTCTAAACGAAGTAGCAGTAGTAAATTACCATTAAAGGGTGTTTGTAGAATACATAAACTACCTACTTCAATATTTACAAACAAGGAAATTACATCCCAAAATTTTGCACCGGTCGATTACTCCCTAGCTAGAGCTTTGGAAGTTGCCTCAGTTAGATTTAATTTTAGATTTGTTTCACTTCTATAGTGATTTTGCTTCAATACTTCTTACTATTGTAGGTATAATTTATTAAAATCAATTTTGATTACCTCAATAAGTATTGTTAGTACCTATGCAGTGCAAAACTGATATCGTGGACCAAACTTAATAAAAAGCGGTCAAGTGCAAGTCGGACTCGCCCATGAAGGGTTCCGTAGCAGCAAGTAACATAATATAAAAGTTCTTGTAGTTAGTTGTAGGTAAATTGCGGTTTACGATTTATGACGTATTAAAAAAAACTACTTACTAGATCTCGTTCAAACCAATTTTCGGTGGAAGTTTGCATGGTAATTTACATCATATATTTTTTTTAGTTTTATCATTCTCTTATTTTAGAAGTACAGGGGGGGACACACATTTTACCACTTTGGAAGTGTCTCTCGCGCAAACTATTCAGTTTAGAAAAAAATGATATTAGAAACCTCAATATTATTTTTGAAGACCTATCCATAAATATCCCACACGTATGGGTTTATTGAAAAAAAAAATTTTGAGTTTCAGTTCTAAGTATGGGGAACCCCCAAAATTATTATTTTTTTCTATTTTTGTGAGAAAATCTTAATGCAGTTCACAGAATACATCTTTTTACCAAGATTCAACAGTATAGTTCTTATAGTTTCGGAGAAAAGTGGCTGTGACATACGGACAGACAGACAGACATGACAAATCTATAAGGGCTCCGTTTTTTGTCATTTGGCTACGGAACCCTAAAAACGGATTTCTTACGCAAAAATTGACCAATCATGTGTTAGATATGTAAAAAGAAACTTATTTTTTTTTATCAATTGATCTCGTGATACAAAAGTTGTTTAGCTTTAATTAGAAGTGGCTGTTCTTATAGTTTGATGCACTATTATTCCAATTTCAATCTGCATAAACTTATTGGTTTCATAGGTATATGTACTCCTAATGATCAAACGCATTTTATTGACTTATTTATATTACCACAATGAGTTTTATCAGCATCCCTTTATCTTTTTAACCG
The DNA here is from genome assembly GCA_958295455.1 of Coleophora deauratella. Classification (NCBI taxonomy): domain Eukaryota; kingdom Metazoa; phylum Arthropoda; class Insecta; order Lepidoptera; family Coleophoridae; genus Coleophora; species Coleophora deauratella. The sequence goes on along the minus strand of OY282410.1, from coordinate 8,418,834 downwards.
ACTTCAAAAAAAAGGAGGAGGTTCTCAATTCGTCGGAATCTTTTTTATTTTTTATGTATGTTCACCGGTTACTCGAAGACGCCTGAACCGATTTGAAAAATTCTTTTTTGTTTAAAAGGGTATACTTCACAGGTGGTCCCATATAAATTTTATCGAAATCGATTCAGCGGTTTTTGAGAAAATCAACAAAAACATCAAAATTGGAGTTGTTGCGATTGAAGTCGGTTGTTTTTCAACCGACTTCAAAAAAAGGAGGAGGTTCTCAATTCGTCGGAATCTTTTTTTTTTTTTCTATGTATGTTCACCGATTACTCGAAGACGCCTGAACCGATTTCAAAAATTCTTTTTTTGTTTGAAAGGGTATACTTCACAGGTGGTCCCATATTAATTTTATCGAAATCGATTCAGCGGTTTTTGAGAAAATCAACAAAAACATAGCAAAATTGGAGTTGCTACGATTGAAGTCGGTTGTTTTTAACGTATTCAGCGTGGTCAATTATTAGAAATATTTTCAGTCTAGAATGCATAAGTAGTACTTACCTCCTTACTATAGGTATGTACAGATATATTTATCTCATAGTATAAATTACAGTCTGGACTTGACGCGACGCGACGCGATGTAATACAACACCTTTCCCTTTTAATGACCTACTATAATGGATGTCTTCCTCAAAATAGAAGTCGAAATATCTTTGACGCTCAAGAGTAGGAAAATATTTTCATAAGAGTCAATTTGAATATCCTTCTTTGAGTTCATTTGAGTAATTTTAGTCATAGACAATGCAATGGAAACCTCTTTGTTGATGTTTTTTTTCTTTTTCACAGTTCTAATGTGTTCGATAGTGATAAGTGCTTAAAGTTTTAAAAATAGAACGGCCCGTTGTGTGCCCAGAGCAATGGACCGATGGTATCGAGCGTCCGACAGGATAGTTATTTGTTCCCAGCGGCGGCGCAAGTACCAAACCGCGTCCTGCCAGTACAGAGAGTACATACAACTTGGGCAATTTAAACATCCAAGTACCTATCTACTTATAAACTGCCCTGACTGCTCGCAGGTTTAGGGGAGCAATGACCTATATCCTGGCTGCGGACGTACGACGCACCATCAAACTCGTAACTGGAAAAAATAGTAAACTCTATTTTTCGAGCACTAGAATTCATTTCTAATCATAGATTTGTTTTTCAGTTTCCGAACGAGAACGTCACATTTCAATTTTACCGCCAATTCCAATTTGATTCTTATTGGATTGTGAGTTGTTCGAATTTTGAAATTCCGCGCTTCATTTCCAAACCACATTCGGAAATGTTTGTGTGAGAAGTTTATGTTTTTTAAGAATTTATACTAGGACGGGCGCGTGTGATGGCTCGGATATTTTTAACCAATCCAAAAGTTTATTACCAGCTCTTACGCAATTAATAGGGGTTTTTATTAGACGGGTAAAGGACGAGGAGTTTGATTGAACTTGGAATGAACTCCGCTGTTCCGGCACCTTGTTTGAAGTAGGTCCTCTCTGCTTTTTATTCTGTTTGTTGTAATTGTATTTATTTTGTATTTCGAAGTTTATTACTTAACGTATTTTTTTTTCATCTATGTAAGGAAGTAAAGGAAAACTTATGAAACTAGATAGCTACGTATGATTATTGAGTATGCAAGCATTCTTGATCTTGTTACCAAATTGACATAGGAAACATATTTCTGCAATTGCGTTTTTTTTATCGTGAAATTGCTTAGGTCATTAGGTATTTTACAAAAAATACATGCCGTATACAATACTTGCAAAATATCCTTTTTTTCTTTCCTTATTGAAACAATTTGAGTTATTTTCAAAATGTCCTCATTATTGCCAAAGGCCAGCCTCTCGGGCGCTTGTCATGTCAAGTAACTAGCGACGCCATATTTTCGCTCTGGGGCTGACCCCAGAACATATCGATAATACTTACATGAGTTATGTGTTGTCGATTCGTTTGCATATTATTTTTATGCACTTTATCTCCTTACTTTGGGCAGGTGTTCCGTGTTATTTTAGCAATATTAATAACAGGTTCTAGGGTTTCATTAAAAACTCTAGCTTTAAAAATTACTTTGAGGAATATAAATGGGATAAGTCCGCCTTGTATTATATTTTTTATTTTACTTTTATTTTGTATGTAACTGTGTTGTAGGTACATACAGTAACCAATTTACAAACAAACCAAGAATGCCGCGCATCGACGAAAGTATGTCCAATGCAATTTTCAACTCTAATGAAAAGAACCTTTAAACTAGGTTTTGTACATTAGCACTCATCAGCCTGGTGCTGGCATTGGCCAGTGTATCCTTCCTTAAAACATTGTTCGTTAACAACCCATATCGTCCCCACTGCAGGGGCACAGGTCTCTTCCCATACCTCAGGAAGGTTAGGCCATACTCCACGGGGGCCAAGTCCGGATTGGTGGAGGCTGTGGGGCTAGTGGCCAACCCCAGTTTCAGAAGTTTTCAAGCCGCCTATAAGGCCTCCGACATGGCTTAACGACGCCATCTAATGAGAGCAGCCGTCACCAACAGCTTAACGTGCCTTACGAAGCACAGAAACGGTTGTGATAAATGCCACTAACAGTCAACCCCATTCGGGTCATGACCGTGTTTGTAGTCAGTCAACCTGCGTGATGACGCGACCACGCAAGCCGCACTGAGCCACGACCGCTTCAATACATTGTTTATAACCTCACATATAAGGTGCTACTTTATTAGTGCCCGATATTTTAGTCAGTGCTCCTACTCCTGATTCTGATCAACTTTCCCCAAGGAACCCATAGACAAATCGCAAAAAATTTTTTGGGCCTCTTCATACTAATTTGGCCGCTCGGCTGATCGATTTGTATGAACAGTCCAAAAATTTTTTTTCGATTTGACTATGGGTTTCTTAGGGAAAGTTGATCAGAATCAGGAGTAGGAGCACTGACTAAAATATCGGGCACTAATAAAGTAGCACCTTATATTTGACATTTTATCATATTCAGTTAAATACTCTTTCATCGTCATCATCAGCGGAAAAGTCCACTGCTGGACAAAGCCATCCCCAAGGATTTCCACACCGACCGTTCTTGCGCTCTACTACTATTGTCTTTATTGAAATGTATAGTTTTTGTTACAGAAGTAAAACCACTGTCTATTATTTGTGATAACACGGTTTTTTTCTTACTATAATAAGAGAGATACAATTAAACATACCAAACTTAATACATACTACACTAATAGTCATAGACACGTTAAGCCAATAATAAAAATAAATATCCGGGACAAATCACACACGGTCATCTGGCCCCAAACTAGGATTCCCTGTACTATGAAAACCAGAGACTGATATACGTACACATGTACATTTAAATACATACATACGAGTATATAGATATAATACACCCATACACAGAGCAAACAAATCTGCTCATTACAGAATTGTTTGCCCTGGATGGGGATCGAACCCACGACTCTCGGATCAGTAGTCAGGAGCGCTAACCACTGAGCCACCGAGTCAGTTAGAATGATGATGATGAATTTACCAGAATAGTTACTAGGTTTGATATGACTTAATGACTGACATCTAGTGATGACCTAACCTTCTTGAGGTACACATGCCCCTGCAGCAGGAACTAAGCAAGGCCGTACGATAAAAATAATAACATTTCTTCTCGCTTCACTTACTCTTCCCGAAACGTTAAGTATACAAGTTCCGCGTGCTAGGGACTTATTAGGTAGAAATTATTATAAAATGAAGATTTAAGAGAATGCGTAAAGCATCCACTTTATTGAAAAATATATTGAGTTTAAGTTTCATAAAAACAAAAAAAATAACCGCAAATCTGACTTGCTTGGTTAATTATCCTTGACACAAGTAGGTCAGGGGTCGCTATCTTTAATCTTTTGACATAACATTTTGACCTGCAAAACAAAAACAAATAAAAAACCGAACTTATTCTCTTCAACCTTTGTACTCCAATAATATTATGACTATGAATTGTATGGATGGAGTCTATAAAAAATAATGTAAGGAGAAACGAGTCTTATCTCCTTGGTGAAAAAAAGCAAATAAACAAAGATGGCGGCCGTAATGACCCCATTCAACTTAAATAGGTCATTCCACCCCGTATCTCGGGTCAGTACCCCATAAGTAACAGGACCCAAGTTTTTTGGGTACCGACATGAGATCCAATTTTTTATCGGCCATCCTGACTGATTTTAGTTAAATGGGTACCGTTAGCTGATTGATGCACACGGTAACGTTTCTATGGGATAAGGCTGGGGATATCGGATATTAGGTAAACAAAAGGAGCTTAGAATCGTAAGTTGCTATGGGTTCCGTACCACCACAACTGTATAAGTTTAATAAAATCTTTTCCCAAGGAACCTTTTGTCAATTAACGGAAATTGATAGTTTCTTGTCCTGGAAGGGGATTCTACAAAAAGGGGTTTCTAGTATTCCATTCCGTCTCGCCGTTTATTAGTTTATTAAGTTATTTTCTTAACTATTTCATAATAAGACACGTTTAATATGACATTAACATACCTACTAAAATGAGTAAAAACAGTAATTAATTAAATTTAAGTGCATACCTGTAATATATTGGTATTCTGAAATAATGATCAGATATCAACCAGACCCTTATTAATAGTGCCGCATTAAAATTCGTGCAATATAATTTAGCCAAAATATTGAACTGAATCATAAGGTCACAGGTCTGGAATAACTCGTTAATATGGCCGTCATAATGTCGGGTATGCCGAATTTACCTTACATGTTAATTGTAAAATTGCATTGGCATTTAACCTACTTACTTTAATCAAGTGGGTATGTTTTAAAAGCAACCTTCGGCTTCAGTATGAAACAATTATTAATGTAACAAGTATTTATATTTAAAGCTAAAAAATCACGCAGTTATTTTTTGATGCATGTCTTATCCGTATTTAATTTCTGGTACTTGTATGCAAGATTCTTCAATTTTTGTATTCCTCTGTTGGTGTTTTAAAATTACTCATGAAACTTTTATGCAACTACTCATACTAAAATTGATGAAAACATTGAAGCAGTATTGCGACTGTAGCTTAATTTAATATTAATTTACTTTAATAACTTATAATGTTTATACCCTCCAGGCGCCTACCTTATCCTGAATGCTAAGTTATCTCGAGACGAGTCCGCATCCCGTGTTGCCGCGCGCACCGGGAACAAGGGGCGAGCCTTCCGCATTCCTAGGGCAGCGACCCACTGCGCCAGTGGCCGCGTATCCCTGATCCTGCCGGGATGCGCTAGTGCTGTGCGGGGCGTATCGATAAAATTAAGTCCACGGGATTGCTGCTACTACTTTAAAAAAAGGTGGCGGTTTCTATGATTTCGCTAATGACAGAATATTGAAGAGTAAGATTTAAAAAATATTAAGTAAAATAAAAGGTTGCAGGAAGCGGCCGGATGCGGACAGCGCAGGACCGGTTGGTGTAGAAATCCTTGGGGGAGGCCTTTGAACAGTGGACGTCTTTCGGCTGATGATGATGATGATGATGATGAAATGAAAGGGGCAGCTTACCTATTAATAAGGAGTTTTAATTATACGTGAACGTCCAGAGGAAACTGATTTCTAAACAAGAAAAACCTATTTTATGTAGGTTCCCAATAAATAGATATATTTTTTAAATACCAATCGCAAGAAAAAGTTGCTCTACTTTAGCCAATTTGGTCTACTTAGGAACAAAAAGTTAACTGTGCCACAAAGTAAGAAAGAAAGGAATCTAATTTGTTAACTTAATTTATCGACTATCGTAGTAACTTATCGACTATCATATTAAATTATCGACTATCGATAAATACCTTCACCACTAGCGCAGTTTAACGGGCCAGTCCCACATAACTAGCGCCCGTCACATGGGTCCCGCTAGCTATGCATCAAGCTATTCAAGCTATCGGCAATAGCTTATTAAAGTTCTGTGCGATGGGGTCACAACCTGGGTATCTAGGCGTAACGGTTGAAGATAGATTGGTCCAGCACCGGGATGCTGAGGTCATTTGCATGGGTATACCCATGGTCTATTAAGGATTAAGGATTAAGGATCGCTTTTATTCCTTTTACCACATTTCTATGAAACAGAACGACTGTTATGGTTTTTTCAACACACTTGCTCATAAAGTGGCTCTATGGTCACCGCAATTAGGCACAGAATGACACCCATAATCAAACTGTGACTTTTTCATTGTTATAACTCACTAGTGAGTTATAGATTTTTTAAAAATTTTATTGGTTGAGTTACACACTAGTACCATAATGTACTATAAGAGTATTTTAATGTACTTATGGAAATTCTGTGATGGAAATTATAACAACAGAATCTGCGCCGACCAATCTATATAATATGTTTTTGCATAGTTTGTTATTTAATCATTTAAGTAATAATAATAATAACTGGGACAAATCACACACGGTCATCTGGCCCCAAACTAGGATTACCTGTATCTTGGGAACCAGAGACTGATATACATACACATATACTTTTAAATACATACATATATAGATATAATACACCCAGACTCAGAGCAAACAATTCTGCTCATCACAGAAAAGTTTGCCCTGTGTGGGGATCGAACCCACGACTCTCGGATCAGAGGTCAGGATCGCTAACCACTTAGCCACCGAGTCAGTCAATAAAGTAAATGAGAATGTTCGCCGACCAATCTATGTAATAAGTATATTATTTGTAATACCTCGTTAAGGGAAATGTAAAATTTCTAAAGAGGAATAAAATTTTCTTTTATCACATATTCGCCCCCACAGCTGCGGCACAGGTCTCTTCGAGAAGTTGTAGTCATATTCCATTCCCTTTGTCGGCCTTATTATCGGCTTGAAAACTTTTGACCCTGGGGGTTGGCCACTACTACCACAAGCTCCATCAGTCCGGAATAGGCTTCCGTGTGTGGAAGTTATAGTAATCTTGTAGATTGCGAAATATGACCATTATTTTAGCTTTTATATACAAGGTGTAAGGGACAGGTTTCCGAAAACTTTAAGGGCTTGTTCATTTGACGAAACTGAACAACTTTTCACAAGATTTTTTTTCAGGAAACGAAAAAAAATCGGCTTCTCCATACAAACTGTCCAATAAAGTTTATAATTTTGTATGGAGAAGCAGATTTTTTTGCTTCCTGAAAAAAATTATTGTGGAAAGTTCAGTTTCGTCTACTAAGCAAGCCCTTAAAGTTTTCGGAAACCTGTCCCTTACACCCTGTATAGAAATATCAAAATTCGGGATTATAAGTTGGTACTTAACTTTTAAAGTCCTGAGGAAACGGCCTGATCAAATGGTTAGTATGCGATATGTGGAAGATATCAAAATATGTATGTGTTTTTGCAGTACAAAGACCGTACATGTACATAAAGGATTAATAAGAAGCGTATGTTTTATTAGCAGTTCCTGTTTTATTCGGAATTTGGGTGCATTTGACTCCACTCTCACCTGATAGGTCTTTCCCATACCTCAGGAAGGTTGCGCTATACTCCACACACGGGGGCCAAGTCCGGATTGGTGGAAGTTGTGTGGCTAGTGGTCAACTCAAATCAGAAGTCTTCACGACTACCATCTAGTGATAGCAACCAGCACCAACGGTTTAACGGGACGGGACGTTTGAGATAAATACCCCTAACGATCAAATGCATCCAGTTTGTCACCAAGTTGTCAGTTAACCTGCGTGATCGACGCGAATTAGCAAGTCACATTGGTCTCAGTCGTAGAGAGCTACGACAAGACAGCAAAGTTCTCTAAATTATTTTGAAAATTAAATAAATAAATAAATTAATTAATTTATTTATTCGTTTATTTCAGGTACAAGGCCCATAGAAATATATAGGGTGACTTTAAATTAGTTCTTGATACGAAAGGCTATGCATGTGCTCATGATAACAAACAACTTTCCCTAAGGAACCCATAGTCAAATCGCAAAAAAAATTTTGAAGTCTCCATACAAGTCGAGCAACTGACCGGCCAAATTAGTATGAAGAGGCCAAAGTTTTTTTTGCGATTTGACTATGGGTTCCTTAGGGAAAGTTGTTTGTTATCATGAGCACATGCATAGCCTTTCGTATCAAGAACTAATTTAAAGTCACCCTATATAAAATACAAATACTATAAATACATTACAATATAAAATTAATTAATATTACAACTAAGTAAGGATAGTTTTCTTCAGTTTCGCCTCCCTGAAGCGTCGGAATACAACTCCCTCTGGCCAAAAGTCGGGGCTCAGGAATATTTTCTGGTGTTTGGCCGGAATCTAAAGTTTGTAGGCCAGAAAATTATTTGGCCTGATTGACTCCAAGGTCTCCAGAAACACCTATGTTTCTCCCTGAATCCGACCCTTGCACGCATTCTGGATATGATCAAAGACATCCGCCTTTGTAGTCTTCTTATCCAGGCGGGAGATGTATACTAGTGTGGTCGGCGCAGCAGCAAGCAGCGGAAAACTTGATGATATTTAAAAATATGTTTAAGTAATGTCTATAATCAAATCAAGTGCTTTAAATGGTACTCAGTGTGTGTGCACATTATGAACTTAGAAGGGGTCAGTCCATAAAGGCTTGCATTTCATTTGTGCTTCACATTGCAGGCAATAAATGTCCCTTATCATAAAGTTTATCTTCCAATGAGAACAGTAACAATATACAACATATTTTACGCTTATTTTTTACTAAGATGCGCATCGAAGTAACTTAAATAATAGGTACTTATGCAAATATTTTTTAAGTTACAAAAACGTGCAAACTTTTAACACCTGTAATTGTTGTAAAATTATGCTTTTATGACCTCAATATTGTCTAACACACTCTCTCATAAAGTAAAAGAAAGACATAAAAGGGATCATTTAGACATAAGAAGACCAATACGTGTATTTTGTATATACAGGGTGTAACAGAAAGGTGTGATAATACTTCAAGGGTGGCTTTTACCCATCAAACTGAACAAATTTTGTTCTACAACTTTGTTCAAATCGCAAAATTTTTTTTGGACTTTTCATACAAATCGATCAGCTGGCGAACCAAGTTTGTATGAAAAGTCCGAAAATTTCTTTGCGATTTCAACAAATGGGTTGGTTGTGGGGTTAAAATAGAGAGAGCCACCAAATAATAAATGAATAAAAAAATGCACTTTAAAGAAAAATTTGGTGTATACCTTCTGGCCGATTCTGTAATGCAAACGGCTTTTATACGAAATATAATATTTGGAAAATTAGGTAATGGAATATTTGGAGTACCAGGCTCATCTCTGAGTGTCACTGGGTATATTTTAAACATTCTGGTTTTAAATTTATAAATAAAAAATTAAATAATTGAAAGGCCTGAAAGGATTTTTCGGCCCTTAAAATTTAGTTATACTAATATTGTACTAATTATACAAATACAAATATGTACTTATATTTTTCGGATTAAATTGTGGAGGGGTAATCATGAATTACCCCTCCTCTAACGAGTGGGAAACTCCAGCAGTGGGTGGACGGGTCAGGAGGGAAGCTTATAAATGAAGTTTTTTATGTTTAGCCTAGTAATGTAAGCATGCAAAAAATAAAAAAGTTTTGTTTATGAGCCATGTACCAAATTCTTTATCCTAATTTTAATAATTAGCAGTGATCGCACGCGACCTTTTTTTGAAGTTTAAAAAAAATCTATATTCTAGTTATTATGATTGTTATTATTATTCGTCACTTTTTACTTGAGCTTTATTACTTTTTATTAGTAAATCAAGTCTCTGCCATACAAAAGACATCAACGAGCGATGCAATACTTTTTTCAACACATTTTTAGTAATATTTCTCAAGAACACCAAAATCGCTGATTGAATTTCGGAAAACTTAAAAATACCTAGGACAATTCTTTTTCTGGGTAACTAGCTTTCTGTCAACAAAGTTTTGCTCCTATCTGTTAAGCAGTTTTCGAGAAAATCGCAGGCATACATACATACACACGTAGCGATCGTAATAAATAATAATTAAATAAGCATTTATTTCAGACTGCCTCTATAAAAAGTAAAAGATGAACGAAAATTGATCTGTTCAGTACTCAAAAGATAAAAAAGTCCCAGTAAATGATCCTATAGCTTATTTTGTAAGAAAAGGCTTTGCAAACATGTAAACATGTTTTCTTTCATGTATTGCAATGCAGCTTAAGAAAAAGCAGCCGTATATTAAAGGGTGGCAAATTAAACAAAACGACATACAAATAATTAATATAAAACATCTTTATTTATTCCATAACGCTAATATCTAATAAAAAACAGAGTAATCCTAGGGTGGGATCCTTTCTGGGCCATCTTTAATTACTTTTAATTATTAATTAATTAAATTACACAAATAATGAAATCGCATTTTTCAGTCTTAACAGGCAATGCTGAAACAAAATAATCATTCCATCCAGTCTTATCTACAACATTATATTTATATAATAAACTCCCACAATTATTTATTGTTATTATTTACTAAGTATGCTCAATTTCTTGCTACTTATGATAGCTATATTTGTGATATTTCGACATTACATAGGCTGTTACAAAAAGGGGTAGCAATAATTTTGGGTGCATTGAAACTCAAACTAAACAATTTTTGTTCAATTAATTTGCTAAAATAATAAATTTTAGACTTTCTTTCAAAATAAGGCTAATCAATTAATTGTTTTAAATAAGACGAAAGTCCTAATTTTTTCGTTTTTTTTTTTTCAGTTTAATGGCATGAAATATATTTTCTTTTTATCTAACATACAGTATTCTAGCGCGACAATTTATAAGGAGATGGAAAAACAATATGGGTTTGTCAGTTCACCAAAAATTTAGAAATGGGATCATATCATACAATATTTAGCAAATATTTTTAAATGCGTGAGATAATCCTTAATACTCGTATAAAGGAAATTTATTTACAAATGCACAGTATAGGAATAGTTATAGTACAGCAGAAGATTTAAATGGTAACTCAAATTGCGTAGAAAGTTACGTATTTAGGAGTCGAAATCACAAAATTAAGACTTAAAATTATGAACTACGAAGCTAATAATGTATTAATTCATGATAATATATTTTTTTCTATATTTATATTGTGTAGTATGGTTAAATTTTGAAGGTTCCTTGAAAAAATATACAATTGATAGTGCAGAGAACCATTCAAAACTCCCTTGCCTCTTTTTGCTTGTCTTTTAAATTTTCTTACATCTACTAGTAAATCTGAGATGAAAATTCACCGAAATAAAAACAGTTTATTTTTGTTGAAAAAATGCACAGTGCTTCGACTTCAAATCATTGTAAACAAAATTATAAATTAAAATATTTTTTTATCAGTGAATTATCACCTCATCCTTTACATTATATTATAAAATAAATTTATTTAATTATAACGTCATAATTTATATAAAATACAAATGCAATGAAAGATATGTGAACGATAAACGCGAAATTAAATGAATTGGGCTTAAACTAGTGAGTATTAGTTCTCCAAAATGGTTTTTGTATTATATGAAAATTTCAAAATTCTTATTGAGAAGATAAAAAATTGAGCAGAATCCGTGTCTTGAGAAGCTTGGTGTTGGGAAGAAAATCGGCAGGCGCGACGTCGTTATCTGAAAATAAAAAAGAAATACTTTAAATTTAAAAGCTAAGAATATAATATTGGATGGGTTTGGCTGTTAGTGGCATTTATCTCGACCGTTTCCGTGCTTCGCAAGGCACGTTAAGCCGTTGGCGCCGGCTGCTATCGCTAGATGGCAGTCGTTAAGCCATGTCGGAGGCCTTATAGATGGCTTGAAAACTTCTGACACTGGGGTTGGCCACTAGCCCCACAACCTCCACCGGACTTGGCTCCCGTGTGTGGAGTACGGCCGAACCTTCCCGAGCTTTGGGAAGAGACCCGTGCCTCTGCACTAGGGATGATATGGGTTGTTAACATAACATAATTATCATATTACAGTACTATTTTATATTATAATATTATTTTTATAAACAGTGATTATCTTAGTGACAGTAACTTATAGCTAGGTATATAAAGACTTTTACTCGAGAATATCAAGACCAAACAAAAACTTTTAGTTCATGTATCCGTTAACACAAAAACATCAATACTTTGAAAAACCATTACAATAATTTATGACGTAAATTACACAAGAAAATTACTAAAGATTACCAAAGACGCATGCTGAACTATTTTAGGAGTGGCTCGGTAATCTTTCATTGACATATTTCTCGTCTGACCCAACATATTGCCTTTAATAACGCAAGATAATATCGGTCTAAACTTGACTGGTTTTTCAATGGCCGATATCTAGTCTGAAACGCACATGTCCTTTGTCAGGTGGTAACTGCGCTGTTATTTTTTTATTTATTTTATTTATATTAAGTTTAGTACTAAAAGAGTTGAACAAAATGGACTGACAGCAAACAGCATAAAATCGTAATGGAAGGCCAATATTTAGGTAGTTAAACCAAAGTAATTGATTTGAAATTTTCAATATTCATAATATCAGTTGCTATATTTTATTTAAATTTTAAACAGTCGTAAAGATTTGGTATTAACTGGCACCTCAGTAGATATTTTGAATTTGGATCTAGTCTAGTAAATAAATAAAACGCATTACATTTTTTTAACGATTGCACGTTGTCGCGTTGTAATAAAAACATTACGTCGGCGCCTTTTGATAACAACACAAAGAGAATTTGTAAAAAGATGGTATTGCTAAAAAAAAGTACGGCGACCACCTAGATCTGAATATAATAGAGCTCATTCTGCATAGTTTTATTGCAAGGTCGTTTGAAAATTTTAATTTTTTGCAGAACATTTTTTAAATGTTCCTAATGTTGCAAAAAGTGCGTTTTGTTTCCGTCTCTAATATTGTTTTTTTTTGTGTTTGCACAACTTGTAAGGATAGGTCTTTGAAAGAAGAACCATTGTTTTGCCGCGGTAGTATTAGTGTGGAGGTCCCTTTTTAATGTTCAAAAAGTTTGGTATTGCGTGTTCTTTTTTTATTTTAAACTTGTTTATATATGAAAAAAGTGCTGGCCACTACAACACTCTTTGTTGTTTTGTTTATTAAGGACAACAGCTACGTTAATGGTTAAAAGTGTGTGAAGCCGCATGGTGAGGACTTTATGAAGAAAGAAAAGGCGTAAATAACAATTACCTAGTTGGAACATAAATGTATGTTTAACCAATGTACTTTATACCTCTTATTTTTATCTACTGAGAAATGTAATTAAAAAGTGCGTTAATATGCAAATAAAGTATTCAAGAAATACACTTGAATTAAATAAAATTGTTACATGTTTTATTTATAAAATAAATTAAATAATGATAATATTATGTTTCTTTTATCAATTTTCTGTTATTGTAGTAACAATAACATTACACAAAAACATTTTAACCTAGTAACGACCAACGTTCGATTAATAAATAAATTATAAAGAGCAACTTAACCAGGGCATCCTTATTTTCGTGTAAATTTTATATATTTGCATCCTGTGCACCACTGTGCACCGGGCACGCAGTGGTCTAGTCATCCTTGGAGCCAGACTCAGCTGGCTCTACTTATTGTTAGTGCACCTGTCATTGTTCAATTAAACCAGGCGACACATTGCCTTAAATAGTTCCTCAAATTGAACACAACTTGCTTATTACTAAACTCATTTTATTACTTGACAAAAAGTCCCCAGGCTTCGCTAAAGTTATGCCAGTCAACAACAGATGGCGCTACGCTACGTGTTCGATCTTGTATATTCAGATATTTTTTACGTCTAAAATTTTTTTCCATTGTAAATTAAATTGCCATTAATTGAAGATCTCTAAATTGTTCTTTATAATATTTGTCATCTCGTGCTCGCTTGGATCGTCAACTAGAACACTAATTACTAGGAAATCATCAGTATACAAGAGTTTCAATTTAGTTGTAATACACAGAGTTGAATGGTTCATGTAAAAGAGACCTTCTCGTAGGTGCTGAGTGCTTGGTACCAGTGTAAGTCCGATGAAAGGATTGACTGGCACAAATCAACTTTATACACGGAGGTTACAGGAATTTAACGCACTTCTTTGGATCAATTGTTATGTTAATAGTTTGTTAAAATCACAAGTAAAACGAATACAATTTAACTATACAACATAAACGAGCGCTACTCTGCTATATTTTTGTGGGTTAAAATGTAAATTTTCCAAATATTTCCTATTTGAAAATTTCTAGAGGGACTGTTCAATGCCTTTGAATTTTGAACACATATGTAATAGGAGACATACGCGGAAGTTGTTCCCAGTGAGCGATCAGCTTGATCAAGAAAAGCGAGTTATCTTCAGCTTATTACGAGGAGCGGCGGTACCAGGCGCCCAGACATCGCCAGAAGTAAACTTATGACGTACTAGTTTGAGCTGCGAGTGTGTGCGGTTGCGAGCAAGCTACGTGTGGGTGTGACCGTGTGAGTGACTCGCGTGGAGCGCGTCATCACAAGCTTGCTCACATTAACGTTTTTACACACTTTGTTTTTAAAAATTCCGTGTAGTTTATGGTTCATTATTTAAATCAGGAATAAAGTTAAATGAGTGATTTTTCATTTTGGTCACTGAAACGATTTTTTCTGAAACTTCGTATTTAGAAAATATTGTCTTTAATATACTGCCGGGTTCAGTAGCTCGTCCCGTCATCACCTGGCAAGTGGTAAGCCACTTTTTTCTAATTCGTAAGGTTGACGCTCTCTTGTTCACACGGGGGCACGCTTGCGAGCGCCTCGCGCCATGCGGAAACAACTTTGCTATTAACACGCGTTCCTTCGCAATAAGATACCATTCGTATACCTACATAGCGTCATACGAGAAAAGCGTTTTCTTTCACACAAGCGTCCGACCAAAATACTAATATTCATTTCTAATGCGAGCATGCGCGGTGTATGTAATTTTGTGCACTTGTATTCGGTTCAACACGTGAATGTTGCGCCAATGTTGTGTTTTCATGTTCGTTCGTGAGCCGTTTCTATGTTTAGGGTACTAGGCGAACATAATCGCCTGAGAGTTGCCTGTGGTTGAATTGATATGATACTTTTATTTTGTTATCTTAACATAGCTATCATATTATCATGTACAGATTTATGTTTGCGTGTGTTATCTCACATTTTATATCTTGCGTATGTGACATTGCGTGCAAGTGTAAACACATACTAATCGAAGAAACGTTTCCGGGTTTAAAATTAATGTTTGCGTTAGAAATTTAAATTTTCCTACATTATGTCCAACTAAAGTATTACCTAGTACGCGTCTCAGGCAGGGTCAGGCAGGGCCACTGGCTTGGGCAAATTTTGAAGGTCGATGAACGCTAGCGATGTCATCTTCCTCAGTACGTGGACTAGCAGTGCAGTGGTCACAATGACTTTATATAATTGATGAATGGATCTAATAAATAGAACACTTAGCCTAACAAGTTATATAAACTCCGATTTTCGTATATATTTTCCATTTTTCAGTGTGTAAGCAGAGGTGACATAACAATTTCAGTGATTGTTTTGTGTTTTTTTCATAAATCTGTAAGTACCTATCTTTTCATTTAAAACCTGGGTTTGACTCTTATTGTAACTACTGACTATGACATAGAATTTAACAAAGGTCTTATCTGAAATGGACCAAACCATCCTGTACATTGACGTACAAAAATAAGTTAATGTCATAACAAAGTTGCTTCCTGGAAAACTAAACGCTTTACTGCAAGTCACCAACCCGGTAACAGAGTGTTGAATAAAAACAGCTCACACGAACGTAACAGCAGTGTTATGCAATGTTCTGAGTCTGAGACTGATGCAACGCCGGCATCGGTACCACTAAACTTGGGCTTGTGAAGTGAGGCAAGGCTGCATGTAACTTTGCGCCGATATCTGACCCACTGACTGCGTTTGGTGGCCTTCTGTGCCCGGTGGGGGAGGAAAATAGAACTGCTTAGGACAATAATGCAGATTTAAATCTCTATTTTTAACAGACTTCAAAAAAGGAGGAGGTTCTCAATTCGACTGTATGTTTTTTTTGTATGTGAAAATGTTACGCGATTACTCCGCCAATTATGAATTGATTTTGATGATTATTTTTTGTTTGATTGATCCTACTTCAGAGGCGGTACCATATAAATTTTATCGAAATTGAGTCGGCGCTTTTTGAAAAAAAAAAAAAACAGCAAAATTTGTAGTTGTTACGATTGAAGTCGGTTGTTTTTAACGTGTTCAGCGTTGTCAATTATTATTTTTCTTCTTTTTTAATCTGCCATGATTTTGTATCGTATCCTTTTTGAATGAAAGCTTCTTGGTTTTTACGTAACGAAATAACGAATAGGCTACTGTTGTGTTCGTTTTTGCCCGTTTTCCTAAGAGGAAGGTAATGATTTCTGGTGTATGAATGTAAGATTCGTTATTACCGCCAGTGGCCAAAACGGTTTGATGGATATTGAAGTGAGAGGTGTAGTTAGATTCCCTTCTTTGACTTAAGTATGGCACATTTTTTGCAGTTTGTAGAATATTTCTGCGTCAAACTCCATATCCATCTATTATAGCTCTGGTCTTCTCATAGATTATCTAAAAGTTACTACTTAGTTATCAGAGTAACTGATAATAGTAACAGTTACCGGTATTATAATGCTCTGTATTATGTTTTTTATGAAAATAAGTCTAGTTACATGCAATTATTAAACTCTTCCAAGAATCTTACTTCATGTTTTTATATCGATCGAATATATGCCAATAAGCCCTTAAGTATACATATTGCCGATTGAATGACAAGTTATCGCCTTAATCAGATTATTAGAAGAACGATCTGCAAATAATAATTGTTTAATGTACAGTCAACTAATGTACAGTCGACTAATGTACAGTGTTAACTTTCTTTCAAGTTGTGTTTCCTGAGCGCACCACTGCTGCATAAACTCATTAATTTATTTTATTATATTTAACACCACTTTTTTATAATTTATGTACGATTAGGTGATGTGTATTGTAAATAAAATGTCTTTTTTTTGCCTTTAAAATTGTTTTCCATATTGAGGGTGATAATAAAAATAAAGAACAAATTTTAATATCATAAGGGTATTTGCAAAATATTATAAATTGGAATAAGGCGACTAGAAAGAAAACTTGAAAATGTAAATCTGAGGTTTAACATTTTTACAAAAAAAAATGCTCTAAAAATTGTGAAAAGTACTTAATAATCTAAAATTTTATTTGCGATATTGTTTTACTATTTTGAATTGTATACATAGACATTAAAAATACATAATAAATAACCGTCGCTTAATTCATTCCGCTGGATTAAAGTTGAACTCGAGTTCAGCAGGTGTGGTTTTGCCTACTTACGACAACCATCATTATTGCGAAATTTAAATACTTAACGTTTTATTCCTCAATAGGTACCGAGTTTTGTTTTCTCGGCAAATGCCTGTTTATTCTAGACGTGACCTCTAGGTAAGTGCGGTAAGTGTAATTACTATTTAAAAAAAGACATTTTTATGACACATTTTTTTTTATATTGTGTGTCAAATAAGAGTATCTATATCTGATCTTAATAATACTATTCTAAAATAAAGTGATCTATGATTTCGTTAATATATTTTTTTTATTATTTATAAGACACCAAAATTTTCCCAGGACTTTGTCTTGTTGGTGCGATTATTTTCGAGAGTGTGCGGTATGCGAGCGTGAATATATTTCTTTCTGCGTATTTTTCCAACATATAAAGTTCCTCGTTCTTTATTTTAGCTGATAATTTTCAGTCGTATAAAAATAGTTTTAGCTTTTTAAGTCACAAAAAACAGTCAGACACAGTTTATTACATAATTTAAGATGCATTAAGAGACACTGTGTACTTTGTCAGCTAAGGTTATTGCTTCCGAGTGAACTCTGTTTAACATAGCAGGCTAGAAAGCTAGGTATCTCTAGATTTTACTAGATCATTTTATCTTGTAGTCACGTATAATACGTTGAGTACCTATTTAGTCAAATAAAATATTTTGTGTCCAAACAAATAAAACTAAGAACAGGTTCCAAGTTTATTGACACCACTAAAATATTTCCGACGAAGGATCTCATGCTTGCGATGTGATCTATCCATGTAATCTCGCTTAGTACTAACCATAGAGTATTTTGTGTTTTTTTAATAAGTTTCATCTTTTCCATTTTGTAAGTTTCAGACGTAAAAAAATCTTTATTAATTGCTTGATACTTACTGAAACTAGAAAAGTGTTTATTTTTTGAAATTTTCAAATTATTTTGAAACGCAATAAACTAGTAACATTTACATTTAGTAAAAGACAGGCTTTAAAAAGATGCACACTGAGTTTAAACAAGAAAAAAGTATTTATTCAAATTTGTATCCAGCCTAGCGCAGTTACATTTGGCGTGGCGTGCCATGAAGCAATAACACATTGTCCGATCGAATTTTTAATGCTGGCAATTTGGCAGGCAAATAATTTTATTTGTAGCATAAATGAATTCAGCACCTGCCGAGCTCTTGTACAGCCCACTTAATTATTTAAACATAAACCTTTAATTAGCCTATCCAGCTGTCTTTCGGCCTTGCAGTAGTGAACATGCACCTTTGTGCAACATGCTGTAAGACACTTTGCATCGCAAAAAATGCATTAAAAAAAACATCAATTCAGAAGTTTTTGTCTTCGAGAAAAAATGTTGTCGCGAACGAGTTTCATATTGTCTGTCTCGTCATTAGTCCAGTTTATGTAGGCTAAATGTGTCTCGTATTATGCAGTGTGCGAAATAATTGGTGGCCCAAGTTTTATCTTAAGTTTTATCTTTATCTATAAGTTCTTGTTTTACGATCTTTCATTTGTCATTTTATAGTTGTGTGATACTTGAAACTATCGGTAACTTGTATTAAATTGTAATGTAGAATTTTAAGAATAAAATAAAAGAGACTTAATTACTTATGCAAACAGATTATATATATTGCAAAATTTATGGCAACCTTTCATTAATTGTCACATGTCACATAGTTACTAAATTGCGTTACTTTTTAATAATCTGTCGACAGACAGACAGACAGATAGCCTGTACAGAGACCATTTAAAGAAAATAAAACTACCATATCGACCACTATTTTATCACAATCAAATTACACCACTTTAAGTTACGACACCCGTCTCGCCCATATTAAGTTGCCGAAAATAGCCGGTGTGCTTTTAAATGGACTAACAAAGGAAGAAACCAACGTGCAAAGCATAAGATTATGAGCAAAAAATTTTGTAGACTAGGGATAGTGACCCACGATGACGTAATGTTGGATGGAACTGGCCAGAATTTTGGGCTGGTTGTCTATGGTTTCTTGTCTATGGCCGGGCGCGGGCGACGGACCCCAGTGCAGCGGGGTCAAGGAGGGTCATCGCGAAATATGTTGCCCAATAATCTAACGAGCTATCGACGCGGCAGACCCAAATAATTGGTGTTTAGTGCTTGTTAACAACAGAGTTGAGAGAGAAAATGTATTGGATGGTATTGAAGCAAAGTTCAAGCTCTAAAATTAAAAATCTTTGGTTTCTTCGCATAGTTTATTTATTTCTCCAAGATAATTTCTATGATTTATTATAAACAATAGAAGATGTCAAATTTGCCACTGGTCACACAATAAAGTTGATAGAGAAATATTCGAAACTATTCTTAAAAAAAAAGCATAATCTGTGTTTACTAATGCAATTTCATTTGTTACTTCAAAACATGCAGTTGCAATTTTTTTACCTTATTTTTTTAGATTTCAGTAACGACAAGTTCAGTCAGAAAAGTTATCAACCACATTGATACCTATTCTTATAATCAGTACGTTAATTTATAGGTTTTTCCAATATGTCTGAATCTAAATTAAAAATTTCATAAGCGCATTGCGTAAAACCCTAATCAGCTCTTGAACTAATCAACGAATGCAATGTTGCGTTGTGAAAGAAAACAAGTATTATGTAACTGTAGGGATTTTCCTTTTAAAAACTTTTGAATTTGGAATGCGCGCGAAGAAGTAAGAATCCCTCAAGGTAAAAAAAAAATATTGTAATTCAAAAAATTTCAATTTCTTATCAACCGACTTCCTTTCTGTAGAATCAAATCAGAATAAAATTGGATGATTTATGGATGTGGACTATTTTTGAATTTCGAGCACAAGAATAACAAATGAAAAAAATATTTTTCTTAAAATTTGAATTTTAGAATTTAGAACGCCAAACACGGTGACAAATAAATTTTCGATTCGGGTGACGTCGGGTGGCGTCGCCGCGCCGTTTCGTGTCTATTTCGAACCCGATCGGACGTTCCCCGGTTGTTGAACTGGAATAATTCGGCAAACAGACACATTACTTGTTAATCTTGAGATAAATTAAATAACTTTATACGTAACGTAGGTATGAGTAGTGAACATAAAATATTAGTAATTTATGTATGATTTTATGACCATTCTGTAAATGGAAGGCTCAGGAAGAGTAGCTTGCGAGTTTTCAGATTGCATTATACATTAAAATTTAAGTAAATTTTGAATTTTATTTATTTTACGAGTATTACGACAAGATGAGGAATCAGGACACATTATTTCAAAAGCGTTTTCAGATTGCAAAAAAAATGTTGAAAAATCTTACATTTTGTACGTAAGTTCGTTATTATTAAAGTTATGTGTCCAAATTTCAAATTTGCAATTCAAATAAGTCATGCTGTGAACTAACCAAATCAACGATACCTATAATTAATTGTAGTTAATTGTAACACTCGCATAAGTTCAATCAACACAAATGAGTACAGACTACAGTGTAGTGTTTACGCGAATCGAACACAAATACGCAGTGATGCGCCTGTGTGCGTGACGTCCCTGTGTGTGCAGCTCTCTGTGTGTGAGCTCTGTGTATACATGGAAGCGCGCGATGAAATAAAATATGTTCGGTCAACGAACCCGCGGTCACTGCCATAAAAATCGCGATACTGGCCGAAATTCGGGTACGGAACTCCATAAAGAAGACCATGTCTGTAATTTAGATTAAAACAACGTGGTGACCATTTGGTGATCCAAATTCAAATTTTCTGGTAATAAGCTATTATTTTAGTCTGTTAAAATTCCGGGAAGCAGGATCACTGTGCAACGAACTTTTAATATGCGGCATGCGGCTCCAATGTCGGTGACAGGCTGAATTCGTTGAACTTTCGTCGGCAAAGGGAGGACCACCAAATTTCGCTGACACGAACAAATAAAAAAAAAAACAACACAAAGACGATTGTCATGTGTCAAGGTTACAAAAATAATGCTAATACAACAAAGTTCCTGAGTCCTGCCTATGCGACTTAAACGTAAGTATCGTACTGTACCTACGTGTTTTGTTGTATTACGTTGACTTACGGAAATTCCATTTTTGAAATTTAAATGACAATCATCTCTGTGGCCCAAACAAACCTCTATAAATAGAATTTTAAAAAGTACTTACGTATTTTTTATTAGCTGCCTGGCCGTCCGCGTTCCAATTCCTTTGCCATCGTAATCGCCAGGTTATCGTTTTTTCCCCGATCGATCACGTTTCCGGGTCGCGTGGTTGCGCCGGCCGCGATCAGCTGATTTCCCTCCGGTGACCTTGCGCAGTCCCCCTCGTTATTCATACTATTTACAGGTCGCGTTCAGTTTTTATTGAGCTGTCAGAACGCCGCTTGACTTCACAGCCTCCTTTTTCTGCACGACGACGTCTCTTCCGGACTCGTGCCGGTGTAGATCCTCCGTCTTCCGCAACACATCTTGTTTCATTTCAGTAAACTTCAGTGGGGTCTAATCCAATCATTTTTGGAGTTTTCCTTTATTTTTAGAGCTTAAATCTCTAATATTGCCCAGTAGGATCGAGCACTATACCCATTTTAATTAATTCTAATTAGATAGTTCAATACAGACCGGGTTAGTTGAATTAGTACTGGCCAGTGGGATCCAGAGTTTTCACGTCCATTGTCGATGGTTTATTTTTTTTAATAGAGTCCAGTCGGATCAAGGCTCAGGATATCCATGTCACAGATAGCACTGAACAACGCACGGTCCGCGGTGTGGGCGGAGAGTTCTTTTTTGAATTTTATTGACACAGAGGAACGATCGCGTTAGCGCCGTGGCGGGTAATGAGCGGCGCAGAGAGCGCAGGCGCTTATAACATGAATCGATGTACGCTGCCGCCATCTGGCGGCGAGCGGACGCAGCTAAGAGCATTTTCCGATGAGAAAAGTGTACGGTTGAGCGCTTGAAAGCCTGAAAGCTCGGCCATTTTGTCTTATGGGCCGCGACTGAGAGCGAATGAGAATGTAAGATGTTAAGGATTGGCGAGATTACATAATATTATTGCTTGGCTTTTATTAATTTTCGATACAATTGCTCTCGTCTTAAAGGTGTAGGGAAAATCCCAACTTCCTTATCTCGGATATAGCCAAACTAATAATAATTGTAAAATATCGGAAGTAAATTGGATTTGCGGTCAAATGTCTGGCGTGTTACTCTAATACAGGACTTAGTAACGGATTTACCGATGACTAACGACATGTCCGTATGAGTTCAGATAACTTTAACCTCCATAGCAACGCAATACTTATGACGTAAAATTTATCACGGAGATGCAAACGACCTACATAGTAGTTACTAGGGATATTTTAGAGGATATTCGTCATTGTTAATTATGAATCGCTTTGGTTAATTGACAACGTTTAAATTTTTTAGTATAAATTTTTATGTGCGTATTTTGTAGAGTGTTAAAAAATAAAACACCCATTTTTTATTTATTTTTAATAATTAGATATTTCTCGAGGTAAGGGCCGCCACCTGGCCAGCCAAGTATAGCGATTACTTTCTTATTTTTATTTACAATGGGTAAGCCCTTGACATCAACTAACCTGGTGGTAAGTGATGATGATGCCGAAGATGGAAGCGGGCTTACCAAGATTCCCCAACGCAATGGGGAACTGGCTATCCTATCTCTATGCCGGTACACCTCAAAGCGGTAAGACTTAGATGAGATGGTGGTAGTGGTAACTAACTTGGCAGGCCCCGAAAATGCATTACCACCAACCAAACCGAGTCGTACAAAGTTGGACTACGTCGGGAATCGAACCCGTGACCTCCTGATGTGAAGCAACCAGCATAAAAACAGCAAAATAAATTACGGCAAATTGCCCCATGGGGGAGGCCCATGTCCAGCAGTGGATGTCTTATACAGACTGCTGTATATGATGATGAAGACAGGCCAATAGTATACAGGGTGTTAGGGACAGGTTTTCGAAAACTTTAAGGGCTTGCTCAGTAGACGAAACTGAACAACTATCCCCAAGAATTTTTTTCAGGAAACGAAAAAAGAATCGGCTTCTCCATCCAAACTGTCTAATCAAGTCTAATATAATTTTGTATGGAGAAGCCGATTTTTTTTTCGTTTCCTGAAAAAAATTTTTGTGGAAAGTTGTTCAGTTTCGTCTTCTGAGCAAGCCCTTTAAGTTTTCGGAAACCTGTCCCTTACACCCTGTATAGTATGTATTTATTTATTTGTTTAAATCAGGTAACTAAGGCCCATACTTAATTTACACACAAACTAACACATTTATACTTCATTCCAATAAAAAAAAAGCAAAAGGTAAACAAACATAGTATGCAGATGACATTGACATGTGTCAGTTCCATAGTAAGTTTGTGTACGTTTTGCTTTTTTTTGATTGGAATGAACCATATAAAGATAATGACCACGCTGAATACGTTAAAAACAACCGACTTCAATCGCAACAACTCCAATTTTGCTATGTTTTTGTCGATTTTCTCAAAAACCACTGAATCGATTTCGATAAAATTTATATGGGACCACCTATAAAGTATACCCTTTTAAACAAAAAAAGAATTTTTGAAATCGGTTCAGGCGTATTCGAGTAATCGGTGAAAATACATAAAAAAAAAAAAAGATTCCGACGAATTGAGAACCTCCTCCTTTTTTTGAAGTCGGTTGAAAATAGACTGGCTTGTCTTGACTATTTTTAGGTAAAAGTTATTAATTTATGCAAATAAAGTTATCTTTATCTACCTGTTGATGATGATTCATAGAAAAGAGTTCAACGCGCGCATCAATTTTATTTTTTATTTTATTTTCTTATTTCACTTGGTCAAGAGTCAATCTGAGTCTACTTGTAAATGTGTGGGGACTTAGTGATCATTATCATAATTTTGATCGATTTATTTCTGTTTATTAATTTATAAGTTCTTTAATTATTCGTAAACAGATGAGACGTAAGCGTGTTTTAATTAATTGCATGACATAAAACAGGAAAATATTATTTAAACAGTTTACATGAAAAATAAAATACTATGCTGGAAGGTAGTCTTATCGCTAAAAAGCTATCTCCTCCATACAACCTTTCGGTGGAGGAAAGATCGAAAATATATTTACATATATTAACTACACATTGTTTAACATATTTTACACCATGTTTTTTTTTTAACCGAACTTGTTTTTGCTCTTCTTACTTGATTGTCCATACTCCAGGCTTCATGTCCCAAAGGCCTAAAACACTAACGGAGAAAAAGTGATAAACTCGGAAAAAAAATATTGGGTAGGTAAATTATTTTTGATTATTCTAAAAATACACATATTTCTAACTTATTAGCTAAGCCTTACAGTGATTAAACCCCTAACCTCCAACTAACCCAGCCCAGGTCCCCAACCACTAAGCCGGCAGTTGCTGCAGTGGACCTGTCATTTCCTTTTCCCGGTTGGAGAAAACCGCTTTCCTGTCCGCGATATCGGATAGCGTAATGTAATAGTTATACGATATGTGTTTGTACTGATGCGTGCACAACTGCACAAGTGACAGCCATGTGTTAGATCATAATAAACTGACATATGTTAAATTTGACACATCATAAATTACTACGAAAAAAATACCAAGGATTGGTTGCCGTGATTCTGTACCGAGCACACGTCTGCTGAATTATTTTTTTAATTATTTTCGTTTTAGAGTAGTCTCAAAGTTATTTTTGTGATGGGGAAATAGCTGTGATTCCAACTCAGTGATAAGCGGTCATAAGAAGAGGATTAACTCGGGAGACAGCTCCGTTTTCAGAGTTCTAACAGCAAACCACCACGTAGAGCGTCTTTAAGTGCCCATCACCCTTAGAACCGTGACTTTCACTTGACATTGGCAAAATCACTCCTTCAATGAGATGTGGAATGCCAAATAGAAAAATAGAAGAAGGAAAATTGCCCCGGCTTGCTTTGATTTTTTTTTTTTATTACAAAGTGTTCCCAATCAAAAACAAAAAGATAAGTAAATCTTTGACCCAATTAGCCTTTATATTCCACCTCCCTCAAGCTCCGGGAACTCTATGGGATTTTCGAATATTAGGTCTATTTTTATTTTACAAAATGAAAGCAAAATTGACATAGATTTCTTAGTTTCAGCTATGTTAACTTATGATAGTGACCTGTAAATAATCCTAATAAAGTTATAAGAATCTTAAAGTAACCTATTAGCCTCATTAAAAAAACCGCACCGCAACCATCAAACCGTTTAGACTGCTGGGTTAAACCAAATAAAAAGAGATACATACACTCGAAAAACTTTACCCTCGTTCTAATAAAAATTGAAATTACGCTAACCGTTTTCTCTGCGCATGTACCCATACGTTATTAGAAAACAAGTCGATAGGTACTATTGCAGCTTTTCTAGTTCCGCGGTTTCGAATTCTTTACGAGTCTTCTAAATATAAACATCTGCCACTCATAATGAAAGGGTACAAACTTAATTACACAATCGCTAATTTAATTTTATAGTAATTCATTAAATTGCTTCTTGATTGAAGCATACATACATACATGTATATCTACAAAACTACAATAGAATCTTGATAAATGTTGAGCAATCATGGTGAGCCTGCTTCGATCTTTCGGCACCATCATCACTTACCTACAGGTGAAGTAATGCCACGGGCTTACCAGTTTTGGATAAAAAAAAGAATACGTACTAGTATACAGGGTGTTAAAAAAAGTGCGTTTGAAATAAGGGGTTACTCAGAATCAAGTATAGGATCCAGGAAAAATATTGAAAAAATTCGCTCTTCAATTTTTTTTTTGCAGTTTTTCATACAAATTCTCGATTCACTATTTAGATTTAGTATGAGAATCTGAAAAAAATAATTGAAGAGCGGATTTTTTCAATATTTTTCCTGGGTTCTGTACTTGATTCTGAGTAACCCCTTAAAATTTCAAACGCACTTTTTTAACACCCTGTATAGGTAGATATATCCTGATATAAATCAAACACGGTCATCCGGCCCCAAATTTGTATTCCCTGTATTATAGAAACCAGAGATTGATATATAATACATACTAATATACTGTACATTTAAATACGTGCATGTACGTTTTTGATACCCTGTATGTACAAATGCTAGACAAACAAAACATTTGGCGGGAGACAGCAGTGGCAGTCAGCAATGGTACTTACTCATTGGCGGTGCGCGAGCGCCGACGACACAGGACTGGTCGGTGTGGAAATCTTTGGGGGAGGCCTATGTCCAGCAGTGGACGTCTTTCGGCTGATGATGATACATTTAAATACATATGAATAAATAAATAATAAATTTGCTCATTACAGAAATATTACGTTGGGTGGAAATCGAACTCACGATCCTTGGACCAGTAGTCTGGAGCGCTAACCACTGAGCTACTCTGTCAGATATCGTTGGTTATGATTATATTTATTTATATATAGGTTCTCCAATCTTTTTACGGCTGACACGATGAGCTCCTCATTATTAATTTAAAATAGTCCGAAGCAAAGTTAAATAATTGTTACTTTATAATTAGCTAACAGATAGATCTTCCAGATTTATTCGGAATCAAGCTAATCCAGGATCTACGTGAATGACGCAAATTTGGAACATTTCGTAAAAGTGTGGGTAAATTAGTCAAAAATTTACCCACACTTTTACGAAATGTTCCAAATTTGCGTCATTCATGTATTCATGATGTAACAGAAAGGTGTGATAATACTTCAAGGTGGGCTTTTACCCATCAAACTGAACAACTTTTGTTCTACAATTTTGTTGAAATCGCAAAGAAATTTTCGGACTTTTCATACAAACTTGGTTCGCCAGCTGATCGATTTGTATGAAAAGTCCAAAAAAAATTTTGCGATTTGAACAAAGTTGTAGAACAAAAGTTGTTCAGTTTGATGGGTAAAGAAGTATTATCACACCTTTCTGTTACACCCACCCAACATATACAGGGTAAAAAAGTGCCTTTGAGATTTTATGGGGTTACTCAGAATCAACTACGGAACACAGTAAAAATATTGAAAAAATCCGATCTATAATTTTTTTCAGTTTTAAATTCTTGATTCACTATACAGATTTATTATGGGAGATTGAAAAAAAAAGAGCGGATTTTTTCAATACTTTTCTTAATCTCTATACTTGTTTCTGAGTAACCCTTTAAAATTTCAAACGCTTTTTTAACACCCTGTATCTACAAATTCTAGACAAACAAAACATTTGGCCGGAGAGAGCAGTGGCAGTCGGCAATGGTACTTACTCATTGGCGATGCGCGAGCGCCGACGACACCTAGCTTTGTCGAGAGAGATGCATAGCGAACAAGGAGAGCTGTGGAGTAGGCTTTATAAAAATATGTAGTATAAAAAAATGATTTTATAAAAATAAAAGCAACGAGTCATGATTATCATATTTATGATGTATTATTTATTTATTTAAATACGTCTTAATGTAGAGAAAAATACAATATTTATAGACAGGACTTAAATGTAAGTACTTGTAATTTATAATTATAGCGTAGATCACGCAAAAGTCGAGTCTTTTTTTAACTCCTAAAAATAAATACAAAATAATTATTAAATTAATTTTACTTGAACGAACTTGATAAATATTATAAATCTATGCATATATGAATTGCCAAACTCACAATTGCTTAAAATGTCATCTATATTTAATATTTTTCTTTTCAATAACAGTTGAATTTATAAATAATATCCTGAATAATATTAAAAGAAATTTTAATAATAATAACCAAGAATAACATCGATTGCTCTACAGTAATTACTCGGACCTCCAAACCATAAGGTCTATGAAAATACAAGTTCAAATCTATGAATTTTAAAAACTTACAAACATTTTCCCACCGATTGCTTTATAGTATTTCTGTATAGCATTTTAAGTATAAAATTTATATTATTGTATATGTTATACGGGCCTCGTACCTGAAATAAACAAATAAATAAATAGGTAAAGGAATACAAGAAAACTTAAGTACCAATTGCTGCCCTACAGCAGTGCTGTTCGGAAAGTAGGTTAGCTAGCTGAGCAAGAAAGCAACGACGAGTCGCAAGCGCAGTTCAAATGGCGTACCTCGCCATAGTATATACATTTTAATACAGTATGGCTACTCCCTGCACTTTTCCAAAGACGTTCTAACTCTGTGTACAAACGACATATTTTTACGTTTTTAACCGACTTCAAAAAAAGGAGGAGGTTCTCAATTCGTCGGAATCTTTTTTTTAATGTATGTTCACCGATTACTCGAAGACGCCTGAACTAATTTGGAAAATTCTTTTTTTGTTTAAAAGGGTATACTTCACAGGTGGTCCCATATAAATTTTATCGAAATCGATTCAGCGATTTTTGAAAAACTCAACAAAAACATAGCAAAATTAGAGTTGTTGCGATTGAAGTCGGTTGTTTTTAACGTATTCAGCGTGGTCATAGTAGTCGGTGTTTAAACTTGATGTTTGGGAAGAGTGTTCATAGTGTAATTATGCCCTTCCACATATTCACTTCACTTCTTGCTTGTTTTCTAGGAAAATAAACTATTTTACTTGAAGATAATTGTTTATCCATTGTAAATGAAAAACATCTCGAAGAGGATAAGCCGGAGCGATGCTTATGAAACTGAGTTTCTGGTCTATTGCTCAATGTTTTTATGGTCAACATAATCCGGGAGTTGACTGCATGGAAAATAAATTACGAAATATTACTGACTAAATATCTCTTTAATTGAAATTTTTGAAAACCGTAATTACTTAATTTTCATTATATTTTCAACATTTTATTTATAACAATTTCTTTGAACAATGACGTCATCGTACAAAATTTCGAACATTTTTAGAACAAAATGCTGTTTTTGACATTTGATAAAAAGTAACTCAAATGACTAGCAGTGAACTACCGGATTGCAATATTTTTCTCTTAAATTTAATATCACTTAGAAATATGTATATTCAAAGTTTCCATACAAGCTTTTCCATACAAAGTTTATTTTATTGACAGTTACTACATAACATTTATTTTAAAGTTTTAAGTTTCATCACTAGCATCTGGATAGCATTTTTCAAGCTAATAAAACGTTACCAGACATCCAGAAAAAAATAAACAAGCACTTACTTTAAGTTTTCATACAAAAGACATCAACGAGACAAACAAAATATTTTTTTTGTGTTGTGAATCTCGATGATGTCTTTAACACCAAAAGTACCGTGTGTGTGTGAAACAGATTATAATTATTACATCCTTATGAAAAATACCTATATTTTATGAATTTGTGATGTAATAAATCTAATCTAACATTATTACATTAACATGTGTGAATAAATCTAATCTAACGTTGATTGACTGACTCGGTGGCTCAGTGGTTAGCGCTCCTGACTCTGATCCGAGAGTCGTGGGTTCGATCCCCACCCAGGGCAAACATTTCTGTGATGAGCAGATGTGTTTGCTCTGTGTATGGGTGTTTTATATCAATCTCTGGTTTCCATGGTACAAGGAATCCTACATAGTTTGGGGTCAGATGACCATGTGTGATTTGTCCCGGATATTATTATTATTATTATAACATCTGAAAAAAATATTAATCACGGCCTCTACGCATGAAACTATACAACTTTCCACAGGGAGTCTGTAATTAATTCGCAAAAAAATATGGACTTCTCATACATATTGGCAACTTTGTAAGGAAAAACATATTTTTTTTGCGAATTGAGTATATTTAGATTCCTTGGTAATAGTTGCTCAGTTTCACGGGAAGCAGGCAGAAGGCACTGTTAAGTTTTTCAGACATTTTAGAAGTACCTAATACATTCCCTGCCCCTCTTAAAGCGACCTGCGACTGCGGGTAAGATCCGGCGACGGTTGGTTGCGCAGGCCACGCAACGCATATTTAAGCGAATATAAACATTAAATTTATATTATTATTAGCCTTATTTGAGTAAATTTTAATTTATGAAGTCTGTAGATACTTTAAGGAGTATTTTTTCAGATCGGCTTAAATCATTCAAGTCAAAAGAAACCTTGAATCGAAGTCATCGATCAGCGTTTAAAAGAGGGCTGTGCCCCAGAGCAATGATCTGTATAATTTGTTCCTTCCTTTTCGCTATTGCTATTCGTAGATTTTGGAGACACAACAGTAGCAACTTTCATATTTTATCAACCGCATATCAATAGTAAAATTCCAGTATAAGCTGGTTCCTCTTTACATTAAGTATTCTTAACGGCCTAGTCCAACTTATATTGGAAACAGCTTTGGACGTGCAGTTTAGAATGTAAGTATGTTATTGTTTTGAACGCTGATCAATGGTATTCCAATGTATGCGTAGTCAGCCGTACTGGACGGAAACGATGTTTAAATATGAGGTATCCAACCAAACGCTGCGCACGCGCGCTGCGAGGGTTACCTTTATAAAATAGTAGTATTTTCGCCGAAAAAAGTTGCTTAAGATGTTTTAAAGTAAAAATATATTTATTTTGTACATGTTCTTGATATGTGTTCAATGTAAATTCAATGAATTCCAGCGATATGATTGAAACTTCTAATTCTGTAAAATAGTTTCTTAATCGATTCTACACTAACTTATCGGTAACAATATGTCACAAAATAGATGTAGTACCCGGTAACTGAGGCTTCTAATTTTGTTCTGTTCACAAATATATTTTTGGAGTCTCCATACAAAACTAAGCAAATAGCTGATCAATTTGTACGTAAAGACATTTTTTTTTGTAGTTTCAGCAAAGTGTACAATGTGAGGGTGTATTTGCACTGCGTTTGAATGTTGAATATGTATTTACTGAGTAACTGGCTCATAGCTTCAACCAAGCTTATGTATATTAAACGTTATTACCATACTCTGGTTCCCATAATTTGAAATCTGATGTCAAAGTCAAAGTCAAAATATTATTTATTTTAGTAGATGCTGTACGCATACTTTTAAAGTGTCTTTTTTTTATTTTTATTATGTGTGATTGTATTCGATATCTATTTATTGCATTAATATTTATACAATAGTTGGCCGATGCAGCTGAAATAATGGCCTATTTGCGTTTGCCAATAGTACTTAATGGTACTTGCAACGTGCGTATACGTTTTCCCGCGGCACGAGTGAAAGGTCTGCCGTTTTCCGGGTTTTCACCGGAGCGACTCCGGCGCAGCGGCATTCCGTGCCTACAGCGCGTCGGCCAATCACAGCCTCGCACGCTGCCTACACCAACTCTATTGTTGGTACTGTGAATATAGCTTTACAAGTATTTAACTGATATGTCAGAAAAATTGTTGTTGATTTGTTTAAAGTACAATAACAAAGATATAAGAAATATAAAGTATATAATTAATTTATTTTTACTTTTATTTTAAGCTAATTGTATTTATGTGCTTAACTTTCTAAAATAAGTAATTAATTACAAATTATTTAGTATTATTTTTTACATAGCTTATGTCTCAACTGGGTAAATGTTCATTGAAAAAATACCTAATAATGTGTTATTGTTAAACAGTTATAAGAAATTCATTTGCTTAATGATTTTATCGCTATACACATGTAATAACCTAACCAATTTATTTAGAATTTCAAAATCCGACTACATGAAATACATATGATATACATGTACCCTAATGTCAATCTACCAACATGTATCGACATCTAGCTCTACGAAATCCATCGAGTCAGTTTGAATCGGACATACCATATAATAATGATATCCGGGACAAATCACACACGGTCATCTGGTCCCAAACTAGGATTCCCTGTGCTATGGGAATCAGAGACTGATATACATACATATATAGATATAATACACCCAGACTCAGAGTAAACAATTCTGCTCATCACAGAAAAGTTTGCCCTGTGTGGAGATCGAACCCACGACTCTCGGATCAGTTGTCAGGATCGCTAACCACTTAGCCACCGAGTCAGTCAATGTTCTATGTACTACTTACTTATAATATTTATATGCCTTATGGCGGATGATAGTGTGCAATTGTGCATACTATCAATTCTTTAATACCCCTTTACCTGTGTATATATAAATATTTTTTTCTATTCTATACCCGAATATCATTACTTTACATCTTAACAATGCTACAATAACTAACAGGCGTCGGTGGCTAAGCGGTATTGACTTCGACCTCCTAACCAGAGGTCGTGGGTTCAAGTCCTGACCAGTGCACCAATGAGTTTTTCGAAACTTACGTGCATTTTCATACCGACTGCTTTAACGGTGAAGGAAAACATCGTGAGGAAACCTGCACATCTGATTTATAGATGTGTATGATGGTCGCGTTGCACACGTCCGTAGGTGTAAATCTAAAATGCCCTACACGTGACTGTGGGTGATGCTAAGTGTAACACCAGGCAACCGCCGTCTATACCTTGTGGATAGAATGGTTAAATGTGCCACACGATAAGAAGAAGAATGCTACAATCTTCTTAACGTGTGGCTCAATTAACCGTTTAACCCAAGGTACAATTTCATTTCATTCTTCATTTTCAATAAAACTTTGAACTGGTAGAATATTAAACAGAAACTATTGTATATGTATATTTGCGAATAAAACGAGTAGGTATGAAGATCCGAACTCGAACCCACGACACACATTTGCGCAGGCGCAGCGCCTAGCCTAGCAGGTGGTGCACTAGCCTTGAGCGACGTGTTTTTCAGACGTCGTCATGTCGCACGCGCCTCTCTGAGCCACCTGATTCTGTTCTGTCAGTGTATACTGGTCATAGCACATTTTGGTCAGTCTTGTGAAAATAGCTGAAATATGAAGGGTGCCCGCAAAATCTATCTGCCAGGGTGGGAACCTCAAACTAAAAGTATTCCCTACTCAAACTGGGGTCCCAACTCAATATGTACCGACTTTCTCTAAGGAGCACATAGTCGCTTCACAATAAAAAAGATTTGGTTGCTTCATTTTTTTTTTGCGAATAGACTGTATTTCTGAACAATAATGAGCAGACACTTTAGTTTGAGCCCTGGAAAATATTTTGGGAGCACATTATATCATAGTTTAAATGTTTAAAGAAGCAATTAATCACAAATGAGACATGATTTCATCAATAAATGTAAAGAAAAAAGTATGTTCTCTCATTCGGAAATAACATCAGAAATGTATATTATAGCTAGTGATCAAGGGTTAAATCTTAACAAATGCGCAATTTAACAATTATGAGTACTACACATGTTACCAAATTTTCTGGTATGACAAAGGTAAAAATCTCTATAGATAGATACGAACCTATTATCCAATACTTAGTTCAAAATTATGACCAATAAATATAAGGGCCAGTGCACACCGCACCGAGTGCCGTGGCACCTGCGGCAGCGACGCAGCAGCCCAGCAGCGCGCCACTAATTAGCCAGGCGACCCAAGGTGTGCGCAAACGCATACCGACGGAAATCGTAATTGCCTAATCGTAGCTTATGAGAATCTGAAAAAACGCAGCAAACCGACCATATTCTTTACAGGATGAGACAACTGTGCATCTGAAAACGTGTGTTTTTTTAAATAAAGTATGTACTTAAAGATTTTGAGTGTATGCCATTAGAATTTGGTTAGCGACTTGATTTTAAGGCACGAAAATGACCAATGCATGTTACTGTTTGTGGATTCTTATAGAAAGTAGTTCAACGATTCTCTAACCCAGTATT
Organism: Coleophora deauratella; assembly: GCA_958295455.1. Classification (NCBI taxonomy): domain Eukaryota; kingdom Metazoa; phylum Arthropoda; class Insecta; order Lepidoptera; family Coleophoridae; genus Coleophora; species Coleophora deauratella. The sequence continues at coordinate 8,384,874 of OY282410.1, read as the reverse complement.
TCTTTAGAGTATACCGAATATAAGATGGATTTGAATACAATATATTTTTAATCTTAAAAAAAATGTTTCATTTAGAATAGGCCATAGGAAACAAAACAATTCAGATTAAAATAACAAAAGATTTAAAGACAATTTTCTTAATTATTATAGATAGTAGTTTTGTTATTGTCTATTCTACTTAAAGCACTTGACAAATACTCACAAAAAATTAGACTATAGAATTGAAATGCAAAAATGCACTCTATGTTTCTCGTGGAGGCTCCTTTTTTGCATCCTGTTATGGTGGTCGTGTATACTGTTCCGTAGAATAAAATAAATAAATAAACTGGCGGAGTTGAAAAAAATATATGCAAGTGCTGAGGCGGTCTGATAAAGCATTAGATATAAAGAAAATATACCAGATTATTTTATAATTAAGTATATGTAGCATTATCCTATTCTTATACACATTTTTAGCTGTATACATGGGATATTTACCTAACTTTCAAACTGATTACCGTCTTGACTGTATAAAATACAACAAAAGCCATGAGTGAACTACAAATTTTTGATATTTCAATAATCTTTTCTTCCCCGTCTAGAAATAGTTGTCTCTGCTAGTGTAGCTAGGATATTTTCTTCAATAATCGTAATTTACGATTTTCGCTCTATCATGTCCCTCCTCTTCCATCATTCTTCGCTATTATCTTCCTTCACTCTTTTCACTTTCAATTCCATTCTGTATACATATACTATTTATGTATACTATACATTATTTGTTTCAGATATTTAATGTAAGCAATTTTTAACCGACTTCAAAAAAAGGAGGAGGTTCTCAATTCGTCGGAATCTTTTTTTATTTTTTATGTATGTTCACCGATTACTCGAAGACGCCTGAACCGATTTGGAAAATTCTTTTTTTTTATTAGGGTATACTTCAAAGGTGGTTCCATATTAATTTTATCGAAATCGATTCAGCGGTTTTTGAGAAAATCAACAAAAACATATCAAAATTGGAGTTGTTGCGATTGAAGTCGGTTGTTTTTAACGTATTCAGCGTGGTCAATTATGCATAAGATATTTTTGTTTGCTTGCTTAGTTGCATGTGCAAAAATGTGTATGTGTATATGGCGAAACTGCTGCACTCATCGAAATAAGCAGTGATAGAGTTCGTTTAAACTAGCATAGAGTCACGTTCAAGTTGGGTATTGAATTTCACCATCTCATTCTGTATTTAAATACTCGTATATGTTGTATAAAACTTGATAAAGAAACTACTTTTGAAAACAATGGGAAGAGACCCCTACTGTAGGGACCATATGGGTTATTTACTTTAGAAATACCTTAAAGTAATTTATGAACATATTTCCCTGAGAAACCAATACTTATTAACAAATTCTCTTTTTCTTGTGTTCATTTTTTTTTTTTAATTAAAAATTTGAGTGAACATTTGAGTGTTTCATTTCATACTATTTGGTGTGGTGATTCACCTACTTCATATAGAAGTTTTTTTAAATTTTGTATATGATCATCTGGGGAAATGTTTTTCTATTTCACGATAAGATGTTACAGTTATGTTATATTTTTGTAGGCAGTAACTTTGATTGTTTTAGAGTCAGTATGAGTAATATTGTCTAAAGTTTACTAATGTAAGACCTTCTTTGAGATCCCCTTCTATGAAACCTTCAAACTGAGGTTCAGTACTCCGCTCTCTAAGACGCAATAGAGCTGATGCAATTTCATAAATTAAGTCGTAACAATTTTTCTTATTTAGTCCTAGAAATTTACAAAAAAAATATACAAATCAACTCCAAATTGAAATGTAAGTTCCTCACTTTATAAGATTTTTTTTTTTGATTATCAAAAAAATATATTTTAGTTAAAATTCATTTTTAAATAATCTATTGCTTCATTATGTTTGATTTGTTGATTATTCAATAAATATGTAGAGAAGCAGAGAAAAAAATAAAAATTTAAAAAATCTGTAAGTATTTTGATTTTTTATAGGCATAAAATTAGGTAAAGGGTTCATCAGGAATAAAAGAAAGAAAAATATAAGTTTAAAGAAACATTTTATTTTACATTTTAGAATGTTGTTTAGCAACAAATCGTCTAGAGTATTTTTATTTAACAGTCTTATAATTTACAAGAGTATAAGTTCCTGCCAAATGTGTGATAAATGCAAGAGGGTACAAGAAATGCAAGACAACTAGAGAAAGTATTAAGGATAACATATTTTAAAGACTCATCAGAGCCTACAACAACATTTTATTTAATTAAAATCCTCTTTTTAACTCATCTAAATTACTTAAAAGTTAGTTAATAAATAAATCACTTAAAATATAAGAGGTAACTTTAATAAATTAAGGTGCATCAGATAACTGATCGGGCAGGCAGTGACAGTCTTTGGTTCTATATTTACAATAACTACATTTCATAAAAATAGAAATAGTCAATGAATTTCCTTTTTTTCCTATTCGCTGATACCTCGTTTCTGCTTATGGAAATAAGTTTGTGGCGAGTGGACGAGCAACAGCATTCCATTTTTGGAAATTTTATGGAAAAACAATTAATTTTGAAAAAAAAAACTAAGAGTTTTTTTTAGACAGTTTGCAACATTTTGAAGTCTGAATTCAGTAGACCCCAGTCGGGTCTAACACGGTATCCATTATTAAAACTTATTAACAATTAAAGAAAATAAAAAATAAAACTTAACCTAGTAGACGTTAGTCGGGTCAAGAATGGCCATCTTGTAGTCTTTTCAATCACTTAACACTATAGTTTTTCAGTACACCCCAGTGGGGTCTAGACTGAGTATCATTTTGCACAGTTTTTCTCCACTTCTGGAACACTTCACCGCACTTCAGTACACTCCCGTAGGATCCAGCCCGAACATTTTAGATGAGAAAAACTCGAAATTGTTGAGAAAAAAATCAAAACTCAATAGACACCGGTCGGGTCTAGCACAAACATTTTGATCACTTTTGAAAATCTTCAAAAAATCTTTAAACTTCGATGAAACTTCAGTAAACGCCAGTAGGATCCAGCCCAAACATTTTGCAGGAAATACGAAGGTAATCTTCCAAATTTCAAATCTTTCAAGATTTTTGTAAAAAATTGCCAGATTTGGGTGATCTTCAGTAGATGCCAGTGGGGTCTAAAACTTTGACGTCCATGGTGAGAGAACTGGTATCGATCTTATTTACGATGCTGCGTTCGGAGTTCCGAGCGACGTGCGCACTGCAGGCAGGTAGTCTGTAGACTGTTCTGCGCGCTACCACGTGTCTCATTTTTATACCTGCCGTGACGCGCAGCCGCGTTTTTTTTCGCGATTTGAATTTGGAAGCTTTCAGCCGGGTGGGCGTCCGCGCCCCCGCCCTCGCTTTTTTTGCCATAGACAAAGATAAAAAATCTCCATGCTGTCGTAAGCAAATGTTGCGGATCTTTTTGGTGGTTTTGAGTTTTTTGTTATTTTTAGTATTGATGCAAATAAAATTATCTTTTATCAACATTAATCATCGTTAATTTATCATAAGATGCATTATACATTAATTCTTTTTTGTTAAATTACTTAATATGACGCGAGATATCACATCACGTATTTGCTATACTCAGAAATTATTATGTAGAGTCAGCAAGGTGATCAAATACCTACACTCATATTTAAACATTGCGTTTCGTACGTTTGTACGTGCTTTGAATACTAATTACTTAAAAATTATATTTTATTCCTATTTACCTAACATTTATTATGAAAATCTTATTTTATCTGATTTGGCGATAAAGTTATTAATGAATATCGTAGAATTCTTAAAACATTAAATAGGATATGCATTTAAAAAGTAATCTTAAGTAAAAAAAAATATTATTTTTAAAATTCGTGTCCCATACATAGTGTGTATTGTATGTAACTGTTAGGTATTGCAAATGTATGCTACGCCACATTCGTAGCCGTGTAGCCAGGTAACCTATAAGTACGCTAGGGTCATTTCTTTAAACCTAGAACAGAAATTGAATTTTCGCAGTTCTCACTTACATAGAGATTTTTGAATTTTTATATAACTAAAATGTATAAATAGAGAGAAAAACGCAAAAAAATGTTTTCATATCTAAACCCTTTATAATAAAAAGAAAATGTTTACGACCTCAGAATCTGTCAAAAATTAAGAGAAGTTAACATTTGACATTTTGTATCTTATTAAAAGACAGAGTTGAAATAAGAAGATAAGATTAAAATCCCCCTGGCGTTCCTTTTTTACCCTCAATTTGTAAGCCCTTGGCATCATCTCACCTGATGGTAAGTAATGACGATGCCGAAGATGGAAGCGGGCTTACCAAGATTCCCCAACGCAATGGGGAACTGGGTATCTTATGTCCATGCCGGAACACAAGTAGTAATAGTAGTTTCTAAGTAATTTTATCTAAACATCTGAAATCACCTACGTAAGCTTAACCCTGTATTGTTCCGGGTACTAAACTTGGAAACTACTGAACCGCTTTTCAGCAAACGTAGCTAAAAATTAACGCGATAAAACCTGCTTACGAGTAAAAAGTCTTTTAAATCAGTTCACTGGTTTGAGATCCGAGAGTTACGATTCCACAGACAGACATACACTTAGGGTTCTAACTTATAAAACTCGTCATTTGCGATGGGTGTTAAAATTAATAATACTAAAATGAAAAAACCCTAATTCTCAAATATTCTGACACGCGCTTAGCTGGTTTTTATATTTGATCTTCATACATTAACTTTTGAGGTTTTCCCGTTTAAATTATTGAATCATGTAATTAGTCTCTTTCATACCACGACACAATGGTAAGGAAAAATACCATACAGTATCTTTGTGTTAATTAAATATTTTGGTGATTACGTTATGAATTCGATTGGTAGTAGGCAAGGTATTTCGGTATTAAAATAACCTATGTAACCATAAACTCTGTCATGAGTCATGTCATGACATATCGTTCCTCGCACGACTAACTCACCTATCTCAAATATTTGGTGTGGACTTTATGTAATTGAAATAGGGTTCTTTTTAAAAACTTAAGAAAAATGAGATAGGAGAGTTAGTCGTGCAAGGGCCGATATAACCACAAAATACTTAACAGATTATTATTTTGAAAGCAGCTAAGATTAGTTCATATTAGTTTAGTTGAGATCAGCTAAACTGGTTTAGTGGCTGCTGCTAGATAGATTTATAAAAAAAAATATTTATATACAGGATGTAACAGAAGTGTGTGACAATACTTCAAGGTTCGCTTTTACCCACCAAACTGAACAACTTTTGTTCTACAACTTTGTTGAAATCGCAAAAAAAATTTTGGACTTTTCATACAAACTTGGTTCGCCAGCTGATCGATTTGTTTGAAAAGTCCAAAAAAAAAAATTGCGTAGTAAAAGTGCAAGTATTGTCACACACTTCTGTTACACCTGTAGAATCCCTCTTAAAGTATTGCAACTTATATCTTTTTGTTACAATGTGTATTCATATAACTGACAACGCCGAACACGTTAAAAAACTAACTTCAATCGTAACAACTACAATTTTGCAATTTTTTTGTTTTTGTTGATTTTTTTCAAAAAGCGCTGAGTCATTTTTGTTAAAATTTATATGGGACCACCTCTGAATTACCTACCAAACAAAAAAGAATCATCAATATCGAATCATAATTGGTGGAGTATTCGCGTAATAAACGTACAAAAAAAAACAACATACAGTCGAATTGAGATCCTCCTTTTTTGAAATCGGTTAAATAGAAGGCAAATTTTTTTTTTTATTATTTTTATATTATTTAGACAGATCATACATAACGTTTTTTATCTCCTCATGTGTAGCCCTGCGTTTCGCTTTCTGAGTTCTCACCAAGAAAAGTTCTTTCATTGATTTAGTATCATCAGTACTGATTACTGATATTGAATACCACCCCTGAATAAGACGTTGTCGAGCAAATCAACACCCTGTATTAACAAGTGTTACTTGTTTCGGAAAATAGGGACGCGACACTATAACGCGTGTCGGACTCGCGCACCGAGGGTTTCGTATAAATTCATATTCACACATGTCTTGAACTCGATTTAATCACATTTTTTTTGTGATGTAACTAAATTTTTTTGGTTTTCGGATATTTTCCTTTACTTGTGCTTTGCTTGTTGCCAATTTCATGATTCTAGGTATACGGGAATTACCTTATAGGTTTTGATTCCCATGCGAGTGTCCAAATATGCGGTATAAACAGCCGTATCTCTTGATTGCGTTGGCATAGAAGTTTGATTTTTTAACAGCTTCAAGGGATTGCAAGCCTGAGTATATGATATAAATTTCAACTTGATATGTCTACGCGTTTCTGAGAAAAAGGCTTGTGACAGACAGACGAACGGACAACGATGTGATCCAATACGGGTTTCTTTTTTCCTTTTGAGGAACGAAACATGAAAAGGCCGCAAAGTAAATAGAAACTCCATGTATACATTGCGGCCTTATTTCTTATCACGGCAAAACATTACCTGTCACAAAACTGCAATTTACGCCTTCTCGTCTATCCCTGGTAAGTAACAACGCTTTCTTTGATTTTTGCTTATCATTATCAGGGAAGCGGTAGCTCTTTATGGAATTAAACGATATTATACGGGCTGATTGTATTTAGCGACAACTGACCAGCGGATTAGGCTCCCAGTACCGCCGCACGGGTGCAATAAAATGGGGCTTTTTCAATTATGGTCAGTAATTCTCGGACTTGGCCTATTGTTTCGGCGGATTATTGGCGGTGACTCTGAGGGGATTAAATATGATTCTATTAGAGGAAACAACGGTGGGATTAGTGATAGGCACGGCTGAAGGAGTGGTGTTTTTGAATGACAAGTTTACACATGTTTTTTTTAAAGATTGGTTTGGGGTATAAAACAAAATTTTGAATCTATTGGTCAAATTGATACCCGATAAATGTATTATTTACTCTAAAGACTTGGGAGATACATGGATAATATAGGTAGGTAATGTTACAACTCATAGCAATCCCACTGGAGCACGGGTCTTCATAAAAAAAGTTTAAAAAAAAGTAGTAGTAAAGCATACTTGCTCAAGTCTTAATCAAATTAGTATGTAAAGCTGAAAAGTTTGAATAACTTTAATAATGCAACGCTGCATGGAATATTCCTCATGTGCGAATGGAAATTTATCTGTGCTTCCTCCGAAACGTCTTCATCATTAGATGCAATCAGACAGCTGTGTATCTAAAATCATTTAATAGATATTAATAATAACTATATTCATTCCCTTGCGATATAGCACGTGAACTACACATACATAGATCTTAGGGTCAACTCAAGGTGATGCATTTTTCTTCTATGGTGATTCAAAGGCAAGCAAATATTTTTTCTTTTTTTTTTTAGCAGTTTGTAACAAAATAGGTTTAGGACCTTTAATTGGGGCTTCTACTCGTCGTACTGTACAACTCTTATGGTCATAAAGAACAATATATATCTATGGTTTCAGCTACAAAGGTCGTAACTCCAAAATACATAATTTTGGCTAAAGCCAAATATTTTTTTTAAGATTTTTGTTTTTAAAGTTACAAAATATTAAATATTACTTTAAAAGCATAAAAATATGTAAAAAAATTAAAGGTCTTTTTCGTTTTTTGGATATTGCCCAAAATATGTATTTTGGAGTTACGACCTTTGTAGCTTTCACCATCGATATATTTTTAATCGTATTATGGTAACCTGGCAAGAACCATATCATGGGTGATAGACAAATGCCTGGTAGTACAGACAGATTGTACCTACCGAAGATTTTATTTAATGATTATCACATTGGCTATATCCCTCTCTCGGCCTCCCTGGCAATGTTTATAGGAACGACACGTCGACACGAGTGGAGCTAGATCGGTCAAAAAAATACAGTCACTAGCAACAGTGATTGACTCGTCCGTTATAGACGCAAAATTCCAATGACAATGATATAACTTTGCCCCACTGCGAGTTGACCCTTAGTGCCGTTGACCGCAAATGATATGTTTACCGGACATTATCGGTTTGAGATTGCTTAATAGATAGCAATATTAAGATATGGCGCCGTTCTTATAAAACAGACTTATTGTGTGATGGATGGATGTGATTCAATGTGTAGATGTGTTATTTAAACAACTTTTACATACATGCATACATATATATTATGTTAATAACCCATTACGTCCCCACTGCAGGGACACGGGTCTCTTCCCATACATCGGGAAGGTTAGGCCATACTCCACGCACGGGGGCCAAGTCCGGATTGATGGAGGTTGTGGGTGTAGTGGCCAACCCCAGTGTCAGAAGTTTTCAAGCTGCCTATAAGGCCTCCGATATGGCTTAACGACTCCCATTTAGCGATAGCAGCCGGCACCAACAGCTTAACGTGCCTTGCGAAGCACGGAAACGGTGGAGATAAATGCCACTAACGGTCAAACCCATCCAGGTTATGACCGTGTTTGTAGTCAGTTAACCTGCGTGATCGACGCGACCACGCAAGCCGCACTGAGCCACGGCGCTAAATACATAAGTACATATATTAACGCCTTATTCCCTTTGGGGTAGGCAGAAACTGGCGGATCGCCATGTTCGCCCCTATTCCGTTATTCCACAGATCGTCATTGGTCCTATTCTGATATACTTCTCTTGCCTTTTCCACATTAATTACTCCTTTTATGCATGCTCGTCGGTTCAGGGTATTCCTTACTTGGCCTTTTTTAAACTCCTTTACTAATATTGTAATATAAATACGAAACTGAGATTGTTTGTTTGTCCGTCTTCGTTGTAACACAGCAACCTGGCCCCAGTAGTCAGGAATGCTAACCACTGAGCCACAGAGTCAATCCTTTTACGATATACGTATAATTTAGGTAATTGTATAGAAAAAATAAAGGTTATAATTTTTAATGAAGAAACTAAAAGAGGTTTTTTTTCTTTGAGTCTATGTATGAATATTTCTGTGGTTAACGAATGGATTTTTCATTGCTCTATCTATTAAACATATTAAGTATAGCTTAATCGACCGTGAAATCAATATGTCGAAGATGAATTTGCTAAAAGTGATAAGTACCTAATAGGGTAGAACGTTTTATTATCTGCCAAAAACGATGTTTTGTTCTAAAAATGTTTGAAGTACCAAGACGTGACGTCATAGTTTGTCAGTGTCATCAATGGACTCCGTTTGTGATTTTTATATATTAAAAATTGAAAATGAGATAGAAAACAAAACAAATATATTTTATTGAAATTTCTTTATCAGAGTAATTATAATAGATGAACAATAGTTCATAATTTATTTTTGGTACAGTCATGTAAGCTATGAAAATTATTTGGCAATAATTATAATTATTTTTACAATTCTTTTTACTAATTTAGTTACACGTGAAATAGATGCGATTCTTTTTGTTTGTTATATTTACTTCCTTTCAGTATAATGTCTGCCGTGGGCCTTTCTTAATGGCCACCTCAGTCGGCAAAACTTTTGAACATTTACGTAATTGCTTTATGAGTTGCGCAAATTGTTGTACCTACAAGGGTTAGTTTGCGAAGATGCTGTTTTTTTAAATGTTTTTATTGCCTGTATACATTCTTTTTAGCCATTTTAATGTTTTTACGACCAAAGAGTGTTTGCTATTTTTTATCTTAATAATTCTGCGAATGGATCTATTATTTCTTTGCGTAAACGCTTTTTATTTGTTCGTTTAAATTAGAAAGTATTAAAGGGCCACTTTCTACAAGTCGTTCGTTGTTTGTTAAGTTTTTGTTACGGTATTTACGCTAAATGTCTTTATTTTTATTTTCTCTAAAAATGTCTTGCTAATAAAGCAATAAGGCAGATAAAACTTACTATAAAGTCATCTCTGTTCTATGCACCGGATGCAAGCATATAACGAATAATAGTTGTTGATAATAAAACGTATTTTTTATCAATTCATCGAGGACAGTCTTCGTTTGTTGAAATAAAGGTCCTATTTTTGTAAACGCTACGATTGTTTCGAATAAATTCATATGAAATGATAACTCTTAACAGTTTCGTCTTTTCAACTTTGTTAATGCCGAAAAAACTTTGACTTATCATAGGAATGGATCAGCTATAAAGTAGATAACAAATATTCTACAACGAGATTTTTCTGCTTTAGCGATGTTAGTTAACAAATGTAAAATGTACTAAGTATGTCGCGAATGACTAGTGTAGTAAAAAACTTAATACATTGGCGTTAGCATCTGTGATTTTGCCAGTCATATGACAGAAATGTTAAGAACTAATCTTAATCTCCAAATATCTTTGATAATCATATATAAATATTCAGGGACAAATCATACACGGTCATCTAGAAATGCCAAATCAGGATTCCCTGTATTGTGGGAACAAGAAACGGATACAAGTACATCCACAATACATATTATATACGTTTCAATACATACAGAAAGACAGAAGAAACAAATCTACTCAGGAATGTATGCTCTGGATATAAATCGAACCAACAACCCTAGAATCAGTAGTCAGTTACGTTTACCAATGAGATACCGTTATCATAAAATAAAAAAGAGAAACTGTAAAATGGTAAGGCGACAATCCATGCCCGTGTCTTCTCCACAACCCTTTCACAACCCCTTTCACCATAATTTACAAGTTTACGGCCCTTTACAACCCGTTAGCTTTCAAAGGAGATCTAATTACTTATTCATAGCGAAATTGTCCATCGGTTTGTTTGGCTACCGGAGAAATTGTTTGACATTGAGTGATTGTTAAGAAATGTACCTGTTTTTGCTCCAATTGTTCGTTATCTGTGTTAGTAGGTTGCTACTGCGCATCTTTTGTCTTCTACAAAGCACAGTGGCTAGTTTGAACAGAATAAGGTATTGAAGTCTTTCCGAGCTTGTAGAGGAATGTTGTATTAGAAGTTAAGAAAATATGTATTTACTTAAAACTAAATAAAATATAAGGAGATTGTGGACTCAAAAAACAGTATGGGGTGTGTAAAGTTATTGAAGGCCTGTCTTACTTAATATAACTACTCACAGCATTTCCCATTCCCTGATCTTTCCCACTCTCGAGAAGGTTAGACCAAAAACGCAGGGGCCAAGTCCGAAAAAATGGATGGTGCACATAGTTTATTGGCCAGGAAATATGCTCGCATTTCATTAAAAAAAAAAAACTGTTTTCAGGTTCATGAGTAGATCGTCCTTTTTAAAAATGAAAAAAACAAATGTTCTTGAGTAGTCGAACACTGACCATCAGATTGATAAACAAGTTTAACATAAACACATACTCTATAGTGTCACAAACCCATCGGTTTCACTGTTAACGAGTTTCGACCAAAAGAAAGTAGGACCCTGAACTCGAGTTTTTTCGCCTATAACCCTGCAAAATGAAATGCATCAACTGCAATGGTGGACTGTAAAGGTGTGTCGTTGCTTTCTGTGATGGAAGGTTTATGCGAGGCCTAAATTAGAAATGTCAAAGTCAACGAACTGTGGGCCGTGGGAGTTGTTTCGCACTTGGGTGAAAGGTGCACGAAAAGTAGATGAAAAGTATTGTACAGTGGGTTGCAAATTGTACACCTGTTTGTGAATCTTATAGTGAATGCAGGGTGTAACATTTATACCTAACGCAATCAAGAGATACGGCCGTTTATGCCGCATATTTGGACACTTGCATGGGAATTAAAACCTTTATGGTACTTCCCGCTGACCTAGAATCATGAAATTTAACAAAGACTTATAGCACAAGTAAAAGAAAATGTCCGAAAACCATAAATTTGTAGTCACATCACAATTTGTTTATGGTTTTCGGACTATTCCCTTTACTTGTGCTATAAGATATTGCTTCTTGCCAAATTTCATGATTCTAGGTCAACGGAAAGTACCCTATAGGTTTTAATTCCCATGCGAGTGTCCAAATATGCGGCATGAACGGCCGTATCTTACCTACACGCGTTCTTGAGAAAAAGTGTCTTGACAGACAGACAGACGGACAGACGGACACCGACAATGAAGTGATCCTATAAGGGTTCCTTTTGAAGTCTGAAACCCTAAAACTGTTTCAATTTGATATGTAGAAGACCAACTTATAATACTGCTACACCCAGTTATACAGGGTGTAACAAAATTGGTGTAGGACCCGTTAACTGGGGATTCTGCTCATCGTACTGAACAACTTTTGTTCTACAACTTTGCTCAAATCGCTAAAAAAATATTGGACTCTCCATACAAATATGGCAAAACAGATTGACCAATTTGTATGAAAAATCCTTTTGTGATTTGAGCTAAGTTGTAGAACAAAAGTTGTTTAGTGCGATGAGTAGAATCCCCACCAGTTAACGGGTCCTACAACATTTTTTTACTCCCTTTATAACACTTTACCTATTCGTAGAATACGTCATGAATTATTAATTCGAGCGATAAAACAAAACCACAGAATTAATTGAATAAGACATAAATTTATTAACAATCAAGTGTATTGTATTTTGTGAATTGATCAATATAGTTTAAAAGTATTTACGTCATATGATTTCTGTGGTCATATATGTTTTATTCTTATCCAATATGATTTGTTGTTGCTGAGGTAGAAACAATTCTGAATTGGTGACTAAGCACAAGGGTGCCTGCTAGTTTGGTTCACCTTATGCTGGTCGGATTTGACTTCATTAATCAATTGACTTACTCCTTGGCTCAGTGGTTAGTGATCTTGACTACTAATCCGAGAGTCATGGGTTCGATTCCCACCCAGGGCAAACGTTTCTGTGATGAGCAGATTTGTTTGCTCTGTGTCTGGGTGTATTATTGTCTACATGTATGTATTTAAATATACAGGGTGTAACAGAAAGGTGTGATAATACTTCAAGGTTGGCTTTTACCCATGAAACTGAACAACTTTTGTTCTACAACTTTATTGAAATCGCAAAGAATTTTTCGGACTTTTCATACAAACTTGGTTCGCCAGCTTATCGATTTGTATGAAAAGTCAAAAAAAAATTTGCGATTTGAACATAGTTGTAGAACAAAAGTTGTTCAGTTTGATGGGTAAAAGCCAACCTTTAAGTATTATCTTATCACACCTTTCTGTTACACCCTGTATATGTGTATGTATATCAGTCTCTGGTTCCCATAGTACAGGGAATCCTATAGTTTGGGGCCAGATGACCGTGTGTGATTTGTCCCGGATATTGCTCAATCATATCTGTCTATTGACGTCCACTAATAAAAATAATTGATGTTAAGTGCAACACTAGGCAATCGCCGCCTGTATACCCTGTGTATAACACTTCCCGCTCCGCTAACACTTCCCGAAACGTTGAGTGTACAAGTTCCGCGTGGTAGGAACTTTGTACTAGGTAGAAAAAAAGACGATTTAAAAGTATGCGTACAGCATCTACTTAAATAAAAAATATTTTGACTTGACTTGACTTTTTGACTTGACTTTTATAGGATGGTTAAATGTGCCACACGATAAGAAGAAGACTATTAAAAGAGACCTCATAATTATAAAGGAAAAAGTGTCGGTGGCGCAGCAAGTAGTGACTCTGTCCTCTTAACCACAGCTCGTAGGTTCAAATCCTGGCCAGTGCACCAATGATTTTTTCGAAACTTGCGTGCATTTTTATATCGATTGTTTTAACGATGAAGAAAAAAATTGTGAGGAAACCTGCACATCTGATTTCTAGGTGTGTATGATGGTCGCGCTGTTAAACTTCAAACATTATTTTGACACTCTGATCTCGAATTTTGATTTTGTTTTTAGTGCTTTTTTTTTTTTAATAGCACGTTTCTGTAACATGATAATTGACCACGCTGAATACGTTAAAAACAACCGACTTCAATCGCAACAACTCCAATTTTGATATGTGTTGATTTTCTCAAAAACCGCTGAATCGATTTCGATAAAATTTATATGGGATCACCTGTGAAGTATACCCTTTTAAACAAAAAAAGAATTTTTCAAATCGGTTCAGGCGTCTTCGAGTAATCGGTGAACATACATATAAAAAAAAAAAAAAGATTCCGACGAATTGAGAACCTCCTCCTTTTTTTTGAAGTCGGTTAAAAATCAAGTCAAAACGTGATCAAAACATTAAAATTTTCTAGAGTCTCACGCACTTGTTGAAATCCAAACAAAATGTTGTCACCTTATCTTATGATAAATGGGATTATTCCTACCGACAGCTCCTTAATCCCATAATGAGTAACTTTTCGGAACTCACAACAATTGGTTGTCATTACTGTCACATATTTCCCAAACATTGTTAATTTTTAATCCCATTTATTGCGGTGATTGTTTGAGACTAAGACGGCTGTAATGCCGACGTCATCGTCAGTGGTTGGCGCTATTGTTGATGTCTCAATGATTTTAAGCCTTTTTATGGTTTCCGCAAATATTTTATAGAATGATTCTACAGGGTCATTTTTGGACCCCCCACCAAAACTTCACAGTGGCTTCTATCTCATGAAACTGAGCAACTTTCCCAAAGTAACCAATGGTCTATTCGCAAAAAAATTTTTGAAGCCTTTATAATAATTTGGTCACGTGATCGGCCTATTTTGTATGGAGATGCTCAAAAATGTTTTGGGAATTGACCATTGGTTATTTGGGGGAAGTATGTTCTATTCCTAGACGGGTCCAGCTTTTTAGGATACGAAGGTCCTGTTTAGGGTGGCACCAGAGAAACCTAAGCTAGCCTAGTTCATCCGTCGGTCTGACCGACTCAGTTTTGTCGCAGGTTTTACGCAATAGTACCTATACAAAGCAGCTAGCAATTTTGTAAAAATGCTCATTCTACAATCTCGCTGCGACATCTACACCAAGTCTTAAAGAAGATGATACGGCACAGAACGTGACAGAAACCACCCTCAGACAGACTTCGTAACGTAACTGAGGGTGGTTTCTGTCACGTTCTGTGCCGTATCATCTTCTTTAAGACTTGGTGTAGATGTCGCAGCGAGATTGTAGAATGAGCAGTTTTACAAAATCGCTAGCTGCTTTGTATACTATTGCGTAAAACCTACGAAAAAACTGAGTCGGTGAGGCCGATGGATGAACTAAGCTTAGGTTTCTCTGGTGCCACCCTAAACAGGACCTTCGTATCCTAAAAAGCTGGACCCGTCCGGGAATAGAACCCGTGACCTCCAGATGTGAAGCGAGGGAACTGACCACTAGACCCGTGGCTGCGGATAGCAACTAATTATCATAAATTTTATGAACCTGTTGTTGTTAAAAGGAAAATTAATTATTTAAGTAATTATATGGATTAACAATTTAAACCACTAAATGGGTTCCCAGAACTTCAAACAGATTAAGCGAGTTATGAAATAAGAGTTTTACAAGGAAGGAAAATTATTATGTAACGAGAACGAATAGCTACCTAACTTATTGAGAATTGTAGCTTTTATTATTTTAAAATTTGCTCTGTTGATAATATTTTTTTAAAGTTAATATTTTTTTACTTGATTTTTATTTCATTCAATAGCTACAAGGTGAAACTTAAAAACGATGTAAGCATAGACTAAAGAAACCGATCAATTTTGTTCTAAGAATTTACTGAAACTGAAAAAAAAATACGGATCTCCCAAACAAAATTGGCCAGTTAGGTAGTTTATCGATTTACGATTTCATAGAAAAAAGTTATTAACAATCTTAACAAAGTCTCACTTTGACGCAGGATTTTAATTTCACATTGTATACATACCACAAATAAAACAAAAATATTTATATTGTATATAAAAAGAATTACCCGAAATTTATTTTTACCTGAAAATGTTATTTTTGTTGAATGTTGATTTATCGTAAATAAATAAACCCATAATCAAATTTTAGTCATATTTTATGCAAATACTCCCAAACATAAATGTTATAAATAATAAAACAAAACAAAAAAGTGTTCCCACCTTTTCATTCTTGACTTTTTTGAGGCAGCCTAGGAGTACGTCTTTTGGCGGCAAATTTTAATGACTTTATTGAGGCAAGGGAGGAACTAAAAAAGGCATAACCATCATACAGCATAGACCAATATTGTATACCTGGTAACCATAGATTTTTTACATAAGTAAGTAATAGACATGGATTTAGGAAATGTTCTTCCACATCTTGAGGTCCCATTTCAAAGGCCGGCAACGCACTTGTGACTCCTCTGGTGTTGCGGGTGTCTATGGGCGGCGGTAATCGCTTACCATGTGATCCGTGCTCTTTGCCACCTATGACATAAAACAAAACTTGAGGTTCGTTAAACCTCAAAAGCCAGATAGATTGAAATCAGTGCAGTTTCAACTGATTTTGTAAGCATTTTCAGTGTTCACAAAAACATATTTAAATAAACATTAAGAAATTATTCAGCAAAAATTCTATGTAAATATATGGATGGCGCAACCTATTTGAATATACAGCGGAAATCAAAAAAGTTTGATGAACTTCAGAAGTGAATGGTTAGGTAATACGTTTTCATTCACAACCACAATGAAAAACAACTTATTTATGTCTAAATGCTTGTAGATTTATGATAATTAACTAATAAAATGCATATCTAATTATATTTAAGACCAATTACTGTCACATTTTGTAGCTAGATGGAACTGTTGTGTTTTGGGAATAAACGATGTCAATAACAGAATACTGGCTAAGTTATAAAAATATTTTCCAATAGTGTGCTGAAATAAAATTTATTAAATCAAAATATCAAATGAAATTTAAGAATTCATCACATTATCAATAGTATAGCTAGCATAAGAGCGTTTATACATATTCTGATGCAATGACGGTTTTAAAGGAAGTTTCATACATTAGCGTCACCACACATGAAAGCGGTGTTGTGTCGCGACGCCGCACGTCGCGCAGTGCAACAGTACCCATCCAGTTTATACGCAACCGATTAAGTCATGACTACTTCTAATTAAAATTCCCAATTCATAAATGTTTATGGTAATTCACTGCATCAAAAGTAAAACTCACTCACTCATTAACCACAATTAAGAGATCTGAAAAAAAACACGTTAATCTCTTATGTTGTTTGATGTTCAATTTAGGCACAAAATCCACATAAAAATATAACAACAAAGAAAATAACGTATCGCGTTCTTATATCAACCATTAGAACAAATATATTAAAAATTATGTGCATTACATAAAATTAAAAGATATGTATATAATTATTAAAAAATGTAAAGAGAACTAAATGTTTTTTGCAACTTAAAAGTCATAAGAGGACAATAACATTTTATAATGAAATTGTTGTCCTATGAATTTTACTAGGCTATGTTAATATAAAAAATAAAATACACAAACCCTTGTAAAATTTGGCCACCGGCCCGTTAGAAGAAAAGAGATCTTAAACCAACGGTTTTAACCCTTCTTTGATTTATGGCAGAAGTCTGGAATGAAGTAACAGTTTATAAAAAAATAAAGGCGGTTTTCTTTAGTGCAGCAAGGTTCCGGCTCCATTCATATGAACGACTAACACAACTGAATCAAATGGGAATCTTGTCATTTATATGATCAGTTGCCATGAGCATGCACTTGCACTGAAGTAGATAATAATATCAAGGTTTCATGTATTGAGTCCGTACATATTTTGTCGTGCGACCGGTGAATGATACGACCGGCGGTCCTACGTGTGAAAGGACCCTTTTTGGAAGTTGATTTTTAACCGACTTCAAAAAAAAGAAGGAGGTTCTCAATTCGTCGGAATCATTTTTTTTTTATGTATGTTCACCGATTACTCGAAGACGCCTGAACCGATGTGGAAAATTATTTTTTTGATTAAAAGGGTATATATACTTCACAGGTGGTCCCATATAAATTTTATTAAAATCGATTCAGCGGTTTTTGAGAAAATCAACAAAAACATATCAAAATTGGAGTTGTTGCGATTGAAGTCGGTTGTTTTTAACGTATTCAGCGTGGTCAATTATAATATTCATATTTCGCTAAGGAATTGTACCTCTAGAAAACGTTCCAGGATACTTTCGTGAGATTAAATTTTACCCTGACAGTAGAATAACCTATAGCAAATATTTAAAGTGTGAAAAAGACAGATATTTGTATGGTAAATATTATCTGGGTTCTACAACAGGACTCTAGTTTGCAGTCGGCTTAACGTGTGTTTGTCGCTGAAATTGCTATCTATGTTACTACCACTGCTTCTAACTCTTATTAACAGTAATATACGATAACGTTTTCCTCTTTATACGCAGTGTTGAGAGTAACTGAAGTCCTTATCTTATTCAAAGAGCTTTCTTAGCAACACTTACCTACATACTTATATATTCATTTATGCATATAGGTAAGATGTTTGGTATCTACGTCATCTAAGGTTTAGTTATTGCAATACATTCATCGTGAATCACTCATAATCATGAGGCAGCTATAATCGGGTATGCCTAAATCAAATAATATAATATGTAAGTCCATATGAAGCAGTCGTGGCTCAGTGCGGCTTGCGTGGTCGCTTCGACCACGCAGGTTAACTGACTACGGACACGGTCATAATCTGGATGGGTTTGATTGTTAGTGGTATTTATCTCGACGTTTCCGTGCTTCACAAAGCACGTTAAGCCGTTGGTGCCGGCTGCTATCGGTAGATGGCAGTCGTTAAGCCATGTCGGAGGCTTGAAAACTTCTGACACTGGGGTTGCCCACTAGCCCCACAATCTCCACAAATCCGAACTTGGCCCCCGTGTGTAGAGTATGGCCTAACCTTCCCCATGTATGGAAAGAGACCCCTGCAGTGGGGACGTAATGGGTTGATAACATAACACATATGTTGTATACATTCCCTATAATTGACCACGCTGAATACGTTAAAAACAACCGACTTCAATCGCAACAACTCCAATTTTGATATGTTTTTGTTGATTTTCTTAAAAACCGCTAAATCGATTTCGATAAAATTGGATTGATTTATATGGGACCACCCTTTTAAACAAAAAAAGAATTTTCCAAATCGGTTCAGGCGTCTTCGAGTAATCGGTGAACACACATAAAAAAAAGATTCCGACGAATTAAGAACCTCCTCCTTTTTTTTTAAGTCGGTTAAAAACGGGAAGCCGCTGGATGCGGGCAGCGCAAGACTGGTCATCGTCACAGAAATCCTCAAGGGAGGCTTTTGTCCAACAGTAGACGTCTTTTGACACTTAGACGCTTAGCAATTGAGGGTAAAAAAAAACTTATTTGACAAAACTAATCTTAATTTAGGTGTATTTTCTTTTTCTCTCTGTTTTGAAAAGACAAGAATAGGATGCTTAAATTAAGTTTAGTCCTGTCAAATAAGTTTAATCGTAACCTCCAAATCGACACCATTAACATATTATAATAAAATTATGATAAAATTGAATCTAACTAATTGATCGTAATGCTCATAAATTTTATTTCACGAAGAAATAGAGTTGAATATCACAAATACAATTTCGAAAACAGTTATTGCTAAACAGTTGCTACGTCACGCATAGACCTGTTGCATGAAAACAAAAAAAGAGACAACCGGACAGTTTTACAAACGTTCCCGTTCATTATACTTTTGTCTAATTTACGATGCTGCGGGCCCACTGTGCGAACGGTACCTCTAACAAATACCGCTAGTGTCCACTGGGGTTGGCGGCGCTCCCGCCTAGACAAAAACTTTTCTAATTTTTTTCGTAAAACAAGTGCATTTTGTAAATTTTATTGCGTGAAATTTTGACGGTGGCTGTTTCCAAAAACTGTATACAATATAAATATTCATCTTTTAGTTAAAGTAGCAGGGAATATTAAATCATAACAATGTAACGGTTTCTAAAGAATCCTTTGTTGCGTTTTGTAGTTTGGTTTGTGTTTTGTGGCAGCTAGCCCTTTGGACAGTATGACACATTTTCAATATGGCTGTATATTTTTACCAATTTATTGCCTTATTTATGATGTAAATAAGCTCCTACGTAGGAACACATTATGAAGGCTGAAATTTCTTTTTTGAAAAAAATACGTTACATTTGTTTAATTTTATTACGGACTAAAATTAAGTAAGTACCTACTTGGCAAATATTACTAAATCTATTTAAAATATAAAAATATATTATGAAATCTAACCAATTTACCAAATAAAAACCCTGGCTTGAAACATAATAATAATATGACGTACATATATGGGTATAATGAAAAGTATTATGACACCTCGCACTCCATCAAACCATCAAGCCTAAAAAGCTACAGGTGTTTACAATACGTTTACATACTTATACCTATTACAATACATACGCGAAAATCATTACCCTTCACCCGGGCTGTCGGGTAAACAGTTAAACTAAGCGGGTCTATTAGAATATTCAAGTTCCTTCCTATTTTTGGGACTGAAAAAAAATTTGGTTACCAAAATTTACGTAACAGCCAAGCTGAATGCATACAGTTGGTTTAAGATTTGATTACCATTGATGAATTCGTGTCATTACCAATTGAAAGCAGTGATTGGGCGAATGCTAAAAGAGTTCGTGGACCGGTCAATTCGGTTTGTGGTGAAGCAAATTATTTTATCAATGACTTTTAAGTAATACGTTCGCCCAGTCGGTGGACTGTTACTGAAAAAAATGTGTTTTTATTAGGTAATTTGTATTTTTTTTATTCTGAAGTAATACGAGATTTTTTGGCGAAAATTATAAACATATTTTTATATGTTTTGTAAATAACACAAAATAGAAATTCAGGAAAATGCTTATTGTTCTACAAGTGTCTTTACTATATTTGTAGATACAGTAGTATATTGCAGCTTTTAAGAGATAGGGTAGATGATCAATTCACATTATCATCGTCAACATGGTGAAGGCTAATACCAGCAGAGGCGGCTCGAGCTTATGTAGCGCCGCCCGTGTGCAATCGTTACCCTGACGTCCTCTAATAGGCTCGCGGTCAAAATAGAATAATTAACAGTTATATCAGTCAGCAAAATTATTTAGCTACATTTTTAAAGGAAGCGCTCGTGGCTGTAGCCTGTCGGCCTCTGCCATAACTCGGGCACAGGGTCTTTGAGAACGCCGCGCCGATGGTGCCGGAGCGACGCGACGCATGCTCTTTGGAGGTGTCGTCGCATGCTCTTTGGAGGTGTCGTCGCATGCGGCGCTCGGCGCCCCCTTAAGACCCTATGCCCATGTGCGCTGCACGACCTGCACCATAGGTAAAGCCGGCACTAAATACCAGTGTTCTCTAAATCTGTTCTTAAAATCGAGGATAGCGACCATCTGCTGAACCGCAGACCCAATAACCTTCTTTCTCTCCCCATTGCCGATTCTATCGTAATATCCCTAACCCTGGGCATCATGCCTATGACCTACTCATAGTTCATTCAATAAATTTGTTCTTCAAATTCAAATCGGTATGCAAAATACAGACTCATGAAGACAATTTAAATTTAAAAATGCTCGCAAAATGGCATTAAAATGTTGTCTTATTTATTGTGAGATTTATTTTTTCAAATATTTATAGTCTCTTTTGATGTCCGTTTACATTCTTATTAAATCCGGTAGTTGATTGGCAGTTATTTTTTGTTAAATGTCAAAATTTGTTCAAATAAGGTGCGATAGTCGTTTGATTACGATTTTTTTAAATTAATAATAGCAGTTATTATGGAAATCCAAGCGAAAAAATCTCAGTAAAAGATTTACAATATTTCATTATTTATTTTTGATGCAATCAAGTGACTAAACATACATTTTTAAAAAACAACATCTAGAACCACTACCTGCAAGTCGAGAAATTAATTATAACTTCCGTCACGTAGAGAATGAAAGCTAGCCAAAAAGACTGCATGCACTGGTGCGGGGTCAGTCACCTGACTGCATATAGGCGGCGCGGATCCAGGACTTCGTTCAGTGGGGGGGGAGGGCAAATTTATAGTGTACCCTTATTTATGAAGCGGTCGATGGTATTAGACCGTTAATAGAAAAATACGCGAGCGTATAGCGAGGACGAAATTTTTTGAATAGTTAAGAAATGCCCCTATTTATTTGCATTTTATAAAAGTTTTAGTACTTCGGTCATGCTTCAGGGCCTGTATGCAGGCGCGGATTCAGGGGGGAGGGCAATGAGTGCAATTGCAGCCCCCCCCCTGAGTTCGCGCCTGCATATAGGGAGTTCACTTATTAATGCAATCAGAATCATTAGGACAGAAGATTTTTTTCACATTAGAGAATCGGGCCCCACTGGGACGGTTATGGGAAACATCGTTAGGCGGTAAACCAGAGGCTGGAACACAGTGTTGGAGACCATGCATATGTATATCAGGTGGACCGAAAGAATGAAACTTGTATGACGCCATGTACATGACCACAGCTCACGACGAAACCCATACAAATTTCATCTTATTACTTGTATACCTAGTATCATCATCATCATCATCAGCCGAAGGACGTCCACTGCTGGACAAAGGCCTCCCCCAAGGATTTCCACATTGAAGCCGGTCCTGCGGCTTCCCGCAAGCTTTACCTCCACCGAGTGGGACGCCTGCCTACACCGCGTTTTCCGGTGCGCGGTCGCCACTCGAGAACTTTATTGCCCCAACGGCCGTCTGTTCTACGAGCTATGTATATAATACCTAAATTATTACCTAGTATAATATATACGAAATAAAAATATGACATTTGTATGTTTGTGTTGTTATTTCATACAAAAAATAAAGATAAATGTAACTTATACCGAATAAAAATGTTGAATCTATTAAAGTGGTTCAAACCTGCAATAATTACTGCTATACTAACTAATACTTATTTGCACACGTGAAACAGAATTAACTACAATTAATTGCATGCGATAGATAGAGATAGATATGAGATATATGGGAGATATGATGTAACTCAAGTGACGTGTCTGTTAGCAATACCTGCAATAATTAAAATTCTTTACTCGAATATTATATAGGGTTACTTTAAATTAGTTCTTGATAAGAAAGTTTATGCATGCACTCGTGATAACAAACAACTTTCCCTAAGGAACCTATAGTCAAATTGCAAAAAAAAAATTGGACTCTTCATACTATAATAATTTGGCCGGTCAGTTCATCGATTTGTATAGAGAGTCCAAAATTTTTTTTTGTGGTTTCACTATGGATTCTTTAGGAAAAGTTGTTTGTTATCATGAGTACATGCAAAGTCTTAAGTATCAAGAACTAATTTAAAGTCACCCTATATACAATATCCAAGAAATTTCTTCCAAAAAATCCAAAAATTACGCTTCCTTGTACTGTGATATCCAAAGACTGACAGAGACAAACTAATAACATGTTTTTATTGCAACCTGTGTTGATGTAAATGTTTTTAGGGTTCCGTAGCCAAATGGCAAAAAACGGAACCCTTATGGATTCGTCATGTCTGTCTGTCTGTCTGTCTGTCTGTCTGTCTGTCTGTCCGTATGTCACAGCCACTTTTTTTCCGAAACTATAAGAACTATACTGTTGAAACTTGGTAAGTAGATGTATTTTGTAAACCGCATTAAGATTTTCACACAAAAATAGAAAAAAACATTAAATTTTGGGGGCTCCCCATACTTAGAACTGAAACTCAAAAATTTTTTTTTCATCAAACCCATACGTGTGGGGTATCTATAGATAGGTCTTCAAAAATGATATTGAAGTTTCTAATACCATTTTCTTCTAAACTGAATAGTTTGCGCGAGAGACACTTCCAAAGTTGTAAAATGTGTGCCCCCCCCCCCGTAACTTCTAAAATAAGAGAATGATAAAACTAAAAAAAATATATGATGTACATTACCATGCAAACTTCCACCGAAAATTGGTTTGAACGATATCTAGTAAGTAGTTTTTTTTTTAATACGTCATAAATCGTAAATCGCAATTTACCTTTCATTCAAGTTACAACGAACTACAAAAACTTTTATATTATGTTACTTGCTGCTACGGAACCCTTCATGGGCGAGTCCGACTCGCACTTGGCCGCTTTTTTTTTATATTATGACCTATGTGGATGTACATACAGATGATTACCAATATTGTATATATTATCTGTTGTTACCTATGCCTATGTGAACGTAGAGATAATTGCCAATTTTGTATTAAACCCTAAGTAAATGCTGAATAGGTAATTTTCATCAGATCAAACTAGAAGTCATCAACTCGAGCGACAGATCTACGTTGCTCTCGCCTCGCCCACAGTGCTACAGTGCATGCATGCATACGCATGTTGCAAACATTTGATATGATTGCACAATAACTGTTTTTTGATTAATTCGGCTGAATTTGATTTACAAGAGAAAATGTATTGTTAAATAAATGATTTATTACGTTTTTTTTTAAATTAAATTAAAGAATGAAAATGTTTCGCAGTTGTTTCATTTTTTAATTTAGTAGAAATCTCAAATGATAAAAAGGTGTAACGATACTTATACTCGTAAGGTGAGCTTCTGTCATAGACATATATCTAGTAGTGTGTATAAATGGCATACCTTATGCAATAATAGATAAAGTTTCAAAAAAATCAAAGACTAAAAACTACAGGGCAAAAATTGAAAAGCGGTCAATGGACCTTGTACCTACAGTACACCTCCCATCGACTTAACACACATTTTAATTCGATTTCACTTTTGCGTCATTCAAAAGGAATTTGACCTTAGCCCATGTCAATCCCAGCAACCAACGCGCTGCATTCGATCCATTGAGGAAGTGTTTTGCATAACCTCTACCTGTTGTCTACCTCTACAGCAAAACGAAGAATTAAATTCAACCTATGGTCATAATAGATAGATCTCTGTCTTTTACTTTGATGTATTAAAACGTTTAGCTTCGCCATGTAAATGAAACTTACTTATCTTTCAAGTTTCGATGCTTGACGAAGTTGCCGAAAGTATTCGTAAACCGTGTTTACCAAAAGTCCTTACAATCCCCGTCTTGTTTTTCGGTGTACTCCCTGGATCCCTTAAACATTTAAAGGAATATCCACGAATACCTACAGTGTCACACTTTAATTATCATTTGGTGGCAATAATTTCCTAAAATTGCATATATTATAAGGTTTTATCATGTGTGTTTATTTTATATTATAATTTATAATATACATATAATCAGCCTATTTTAACTCACTATCTGACATAGCAATAGACGTACATATCTAGAAGCATTTGGAGTCACTTGACCATCGTTGACCAACTCTGCATTTTACTGTACAATCACTGAATGAATGACGAAAGTAGGGGTGACTCACTGACTGATACTATCACTGCTCTGTGGCGTAACAAGACAGAACGTAAACACATTGCAAAATCACTCGGTGTAAACAACTTGTGGGGTAGGTACACATAGTTTATAGAGCAGTAGCTCAAGGATTTTGGAAACGGATCCGAGGTTGTGGAAATGTTTGGAATGATGGAATCTTTTTAGAAATTCCAGAAATTTCCGCACCAATAGAGCACTTTTAGCATTCGGTTTCTTTCTATCGACTGAATGAAGGCACGACATGTGCACAGGCATTTGTGGCTGGCAACAAAGTGTTGTTTCCGAGTCACTACATATTTTCACGGGATCTAACTGGACAATTACATTCTAGAATTCGTCTATGGCTCCACACGTCAATTATGTAGGAATATGGGTAGGATGGTACCTAGTTCTTTAATAAATGCTATAGTTTTTAGACTACGGTGAGCTCAGTCGCTATTTTAGCTAGGTATATAGGTTTGGTCAGGTTAGGTTAATCAGACGAATTTTATAAACTTCACTATAGTGCCTATAGTTCGGTTGCAAACTTTTCTTTAATTCAGTGAAGTTTATTACAAAATGGTTTATGCATACTAAGGGCATAATTATGATCCTTAGCATAACTCCAAAAGCTTAAGAAGATATAGTATGTACTAGTAATAGTAACAAATTTTCCTTTTAGAACTTGTCCACTCAATAAGAACTCTCATCTTATAACATGACAATAACACTACAAATACGATTTCCTCGAAACAACCTCAAGTATATCGACCCACGATCGATTTCTAACTCGGAACTAACTATAAAGCCGTATTTACATATGCTGCTCGCGAGTTTCACTCGTGCCCTGCCCACGAGATGGCTAAATCGCCAAAATGGCCACTTTCTATTGACTAGGTTGTGGCAGATGAAAGTCGCACTAAGTAATGTGTCTATAAGCTTAGTCTAGCTTATAGCTAGTCTAGCGACGGTCTAAGGTTGGGTGGGGTACAGTTACACAGCTGACAACAGTGTGAGTTTTGAGAATCTCATCCATAATCTCAAAATAAACAGAATCTTCTTTATGTTATCCTATATTTGGCAGTTATTAAATTGTCATCTATAATCTGTAGCATACCTACATATGTTAGACAGGTGATGTCTTTCAATTGACAGGAGTCAGGACCATACCTTTACATCCCTTATCGTCCCCACTTCTGATAACGCCTCTCTTACCTCGGGATAGCTCCACACGGCGGTCAAGTCTGTAGTGGCGGAGGTTAACACAATCATGCTGAAGGGTATGTTCTGTATCTAATATTAGAACCTGTAACGTGCAGGTGTTAAGATATGCATTGCAGAATGTGAAGTGCCTCATATGGACTTCTGCCACGGAGACTATGAAAGTCAATTAGTAAGAACCAATAAAACCATGGTAAGAAAGAAAAAGTATTTGATTTGATATCAAATTTACTAAGCAGTTTATTTTTGTAAAAACTATTTTCTTCTGGGTTTGTTATTTTTTAATGAAATTACAATAATTTATATGTATGTGCTTCTAAATACGTATTGGACAAATCCATTTTTCTTTTACACTTACAGTGTTTTGCTACAGAGAACCGGAACTACAATAATTTGAAGGCCTCTTTCAAGAGGTAGAAAATTCCATAGAATATCCGATAACCTCCAAAACCTCTCAGAATGTGGTTATATGTATTTATAAGATTCCAAATCGCTTGAAGTGTGCAAGCTTTCGATTTGTATTTTCGAATGTTCCGAATGTTCGCATTCGCCAGTGACAGTCGAGTGACAGCAGTGTAATCGCACGAGTCAACGGCCGATGAAATGATTCGGCAGGTCGTTCACCTTTCACCCAATTTGCCTAAACACTGCCGCGGCCGGGGCGTGTTGACCTCGACTCACGGCCAATGCCGTCTCGGTGAGAGGTCATCTTAAATTTGCCGTAGTATTTACGTATCAATAGATTTTTCTCACGTTTCAGTCATTGAGATTGAATATTAAATTAGTGAAAATTAACGATTTCTGTCTTGCGCTTACGAGTGGGTATGTAAATTGTGACAATGTTGGAACATTGTACATCGGAGCTCCTTTCTGTTATGCAAGAAAATAGAAGTGTTATCGAATTGTGTTGTGTAATTTATTAAATAAAACAAAGGATTCATACAAATTCAGAAAACCAGCTGAACGTGTTCAGTTTCTTTACACAACTTCGAAACTGTTATTTGATCAAGTTTTCTTAAGGAATCTTAAGGAAACATTTATTGGAGTTCCCGTACTAAGTTGGCCAGTTAGTAGATCGATTTCTTGAAAATTTTTAATTCTTTTTCGAGAATTGAATACCTATTGGGGAATGCTGTTCAGTTTTGTGAGTAGAAGCCATGGTTAAAATAGATTTCTTGATTCTGTTAACTCTTATATACGTACTTATATACATTCAATCTGTACCAAAATTATTAGGTATACCTATTAAGTTTTTTCAAATGTGTATACATTTTTCACATATCACTGACAAATTGGCCTATCTACATATGTAATTCCATTTTTTTTATGTGATAGGTGGCAAACAAGCAGACGGATCACCTGATGGTAAGCCATCACCGCCGCCCATAGACACCCGCAACACCAGAGGAGTCACAAGTGCATTGCCGGCCTTTGAAAGTACCTGATTTAATAAGTAACTCCAGAGGTCATCAGGGAACTCGATACCAAGTGTATCCTACAGTTCATCAGGAATATTGTCCTTGAGGAAATACTACATATAATAGTGGTCACAATAGATCTACCCAGGTCGCAGTGATCCATTAGGGCCTAGGCACCGTTAGTCCTATCCCCCCCTCTAACCTTAATAATATAATATTTTTCTACTAACTATAAACTTTACCTACCCAATTATATCCTCTCATATCAATGCCTGACAAAAGTTCTATTTTTATAACAGTTTAAACAGATACATAATTTATTTTTAACCGACTTCAAAAAAAGGAGGTTCTCCATTCGTCGGAATCTTTTTTCTTTTTTAATTTCTTTTTTTTTATGTATGTTCACCGATTACTCGAAGACTCCTGAACCGATTTGGAAAATTCTTTTTTTGTTTAAACGGGTATACTTCACAGGTGGTCCCATATAAATTTTATCGAAATCGATTCTGCGGTTTTTGAGAAAATCAACAAAAACATAGCAAAATTGGAGTTGTTGCGATTGAAGTCGGTTGGTTTTAACGTATTCAGCTTGGTCAATTATTAATCCACTCAAAAGGAAGCTCCGTAATGTACGAAAGTCGATATTTGGCAGTTCAGTCACCTTTCACCCAGATTGGCGCGCGCAGACGCCGTGCGCCGCTTTCGACTCTCGTGAAAGATGATCTTACAGTGGGATCATAATTTTTTTAACAATATTTCTTTTATCTTATATCGCAATTAACCGTACTATCGGCAAGACGTAAACTCCACTGCAGTTAATGACGTTTGACGTTCCTTAGGGAAAGTTTATCAGTGAATAAAAGACTTGCATAAAGTTCTTCCAGAGTTGCAAATGGGTCATCCAATTCAAGAAATCACTAAGTCAAAATTTTGCGGTTTTGAATTTTTTTTTCACAACATTGTTAACATAAGGTCATGATTCTTTTAACAAATAAAACCGCTAGATTTTTTCTATTACTTGTATATTTCATTATTTTTTTAACCTGCGCATGTTATTTCAGAATACATTTTAAACATAATGACATCAATATGTCAAAAGTAACTTTTGGAGATAGTGATTTCTTGAATTAGATGACCCAGGTGAGAGCAGAGCTGCATAGAACTGTAATGAGGCCCAGGAGTAAGTAGTAATAGTGGACTTCTACCTCAGAAGTGACGTAGTAAATTTTTTTCTTACTTAGTTTACGTAGGAATTTTGAAAACTTTCCAAAGTAAATAAAAAATCAGTTTTAGCGTGGACCCCAACCCGAAACTCAAATTCAGAATGTTTTTATCTGTTTTGTTTATTAAGTACATGAATTTTTTTTAAAACTTCTATTTTCTCTACCTAGTAATCTTCTAACCATTCGGAATCTATACACTCATTTGGGGCGTGTTAGCGAAGCGAAAAACAATATTGTCGAGCCCAAAATAATCTCGCTCCAGCCCATTTTCTCCAAAATATTTACTAACGTCAAAAATACGATAGCAGAAATAGCGATGTGTTTCTTTTAACTTTTCTAGTTTTCCTAGAACCTCCGTAATATGCTGCCTCCACGTTCACTGCTATGCCAGTGTGACTAAGTGCTTATCAATATCCTGGCAAATTTCGCCAACACAAGCAAAAGCCGACGAGTTATCAACCAAACACGTCCAGAGCCTGCGTTATCGCACACAAATCATGAGGCAAACCATTTTAATGCCACATAAAACCTAACTGTACTGTATGTGTCCAAATTCTAAAATGAAGGTAGGTCGCTAACGCAACGGTATCTGCGATACTACTCCGCTGGACCTAAGTGGCACAACGACCTGAGACCTTCGCCTCGTGGAGAAAAAAAAAATTGACCGACACAAGTACTA
The DNA here is from genome assembly GCA_958295455.1 of Coleophora deauratella. Lineage (NCBI taxonomy): Eukaryota > Metazoa > Arthropoda > Insecta > Lepidoptera > Coleophoridae > Coleophora > Coleophora deauratella. The sequence goes on along the minus strand of OY282410.1, from coordinate 8,355,193 downwards.
GGGTAGAAGAAGTTGAGAAAAGGTCGATAATTCGGCAGTTAGCACACATACGCAAATAGATAAGGTGAAAGGTACATTTTTCGTAGCAAACGCGGTGTAAACGCATGTTTTATGCGTGTGTGCGTAACTGCCAAAAAATGCGATGTTCTCGTCTTTGTCTTTCTCATTGGGTTTTATATGTTTTTATTCATCATTGACGTCATTGTAACTATTTTGTGTTAGAAAGAAGACATTGCTCATATTGTAGTCTGTTGCCATGAGACCATGAACGAAGATAGAGAACGTAGCGGCTACTGAATGGATAGTTCCAAGGAACGCCAATACAGTTTATATAATAATAATAATAATATCTGGGACAAATCGCACATGGTCATCTGGCCCCAAACTAGGATTCCCTGTATCTTGGGAACCAGAGACTGATATACATACATATATAATTTTTTAAATACATACATATATAGATATAATACACCCAGACTCAGAGCAAACAATTCTGCTCATCACAGAAAAGTTTGCCCTATGTGGGGATCGAACCCACGACTCTCGGATCAGAGGTCAGGATCGCTAACCAGTTAGCTACCGAGTCAGTCTCAGATATAATTATTTCGTATTAATTATTATGTAATTTAACGTATTAATTAAGAATTAATCATCATGATTCAAATGTTAACTTGAGTATGTAAGTAGTCTCTTTCTGAAGGTTTGCCATCTAAAGATGTCGAATTCTATGCGTATGGCAATAAAATATCAAAATTGTGGTGACCTCACAGGGTTCATGCGCGTATGATCTACTTTGCATATGTACTGTAGAAACTATATAGGTTAGGAGTTAGGTCTGCATAGGTTTGTATAAAAAGTAAATACGGCGTTGATTTGAATATTTGAAATGATGGAATAGAAAACAAATGTATTGACAGACTTTAAGTTGGTACCTCGCCCCGAGTACATGTGAATATCAAATAAAATATATAAAAAACATCAAATTGTTTGCATCGATCCGATCATAAAACCGGCCAAGTGCGAGTCGGACTCGCGCATGAAGGTTTCCGTACTATTGTACAAGAGACTCCAAAAAACACATCTCACGTATAACGCCTTTCACTCTTTCACGTATAACGGGGACCCTTTAATTTTTCAACATATTTTTGTTTATTTATTATTTTCTTAGCGAGTATAGCAATAAAAGCTCTGGAAGCATTTCAAGTCTCTACCTGTTGCCTTTATTAAGATCGAAGAAAAACTCCAAAAAAACACGTTTCTAGTTGAGCCCCCTTTAATTTTTAATTTATTTTTATTATTTGTTGTTATAGCGGCAACAGAAATACACACTCTGTGAACATTTCAGCTGTCTACCTATTACGGTTCTTGAGAGATAGCCCACTGACAGACAGACGGACGGGCGGACAGCGGAGGGAGGCCTAGTAATAAGGTCTCGTTGGCCTTTGGGTACGGAACCCTAAAAATGGTAAGTACAATACTATGACTGGCTGACTGTTAAATAAAAAGCGGCCAAGTGCGAGTTGGACTGGCCCATGAAGGGTTCCGTAGCAGCAAGTAACATAATATAAAAGTTCTTGTAGTTCATTGTAGGTAAATTGCGGTTTACGATTTATGACGTATTAAAAAAAACTATTTACTAGACCTCGTTCAAACCAATTTTCGGTGAAAATTTGCATGGTAATGTACATCATGTATTTTTTTTAGTTTTATCATTCTCTTATTTTAGAAGTTACAGGGGGGGGGACACACATTTTACCACTTTGGAAGTGTCTCTCGCGCAAACTATTCAGTTAAGAAAAAAATGATATTAGAAACCTCAGTATCATTTTTGAAGACCTATCCATAGATACCCCACACATATGGGTTTGATGAAAAAAAAATTTTTTGAGTTTCAGTTCTAAGTATGGGGAACCCCCAAAATTTATTGTTTTTTTTTCTATTTTTGTGTGAAAATCTTTATGCGGTTCACAGAATACATCTACTTACCAAGTTTCAACAGTATAGTTCTTATAGTTTCGGAAAAAAGTGGCTGTGACATACGGACGGACAGACATGACGAATCCATAAGGGTTCCGTTATTTGCCATTTGGCTTCGGAACCCTAAAAATTTACGCACACACAGCCTAAACCGGAGGACCTATAGAGCTTTGTTGTTAACAACCCATTACGTCCCCACTGCAGGGGCACGAGTCTCTTCCCACAACTCGGGAAGGTTTAGGCCATACTCCACACACGAGGGCCAAGTTCGGATTGTTGGAGGTTATGGGGCTAGTGGCCAACTCCAGTGGCAGAAGTTTTCAAGCCGCCTATAAGGCCTCTGTCATGGCTTAACGGCTGCTAGCGATAGCAGCCGGCACCAACGGCTTAACGTGCCTTGCGAAGCACGGAAACGGTCGAGATAAATGCCACTAACAGTCAAACCCATCCAGGTTATGACCGTGTCTGTAGTCAGTTAACCTGCGTGATCGATGCGACGACGCAAGCCGCACTGAGCCACGAGAGCTTTGTAATTAGGAAAAAAGTACCTTAAGTACTAAGAGATGGAATTAGGATGGATTTATTGAAATTTTATTCCTAAAGGCGACAAAGTGAGGGTGGTGAAGTCTGGATGAGGAAACGTTTCCTTTTAAAAAAATCCACAAATCTCGCCTCCATGACCTTCTAAAACATTGAAAATTACTTCATTTCTTTAATCATAAACTTCTCTTGTAGATAACCCTTTTGTGATCGCACGCTATTATAACCTGACTTTTTTTGCAAAAAATTGCCTTTATAAGGGACCACAAAACCGCAATTAATTATTCATTGTCATTTTGTCATTACAGGCTCACATGATCGTCTTTTCAACCGACTTCAAAAAAAGGAGGAGGTTCTCAATTCGTCGGAATCTTTTTTTTTTTTTTTTTCTATGTATGTTCACCGATTACTCGAAGACGCCTGAACCGATTTCAAAAATTCTTTTTTTGTTTGAAAGGGTATACTTCACAGGTGGTCCCATATTAATTTTATCGAAATCGATTCAGCGGTTTTTGAGAAAATCAACAAAAACATAGCAAAATTGGAGTTGCTACGATTGAAGTCGGTTGTTTTTAACGTATTCAGCGTGGTCAATTATAATAAAAAAAGTTTATGGGAAAGAAGTGATAAAAACCCTACCAAAATAAGTGATATAATGTTCAACTAAGAACCTACAATCAAAAGTATTATCTATCTAAAAAAAAAGTTATTTTCATTTCTTTGTATTATTGTATTGTAGCAATAACGCATCAATAACGCATCTTTTGACACCATTTTCATTTCTCTATATCTAGGGAACTATCGCATTTTTGTTGTAAACTGGTACCTTATTGAAGCGATCGAATAAGCATTTTTAATACAAATCTAGATTCCGCCCGCGACTCCGTCTGCGTGGACTTCAGAATTGGGTCCACAGAGAAATAAAATGTTAAGGCAGCGCCATCTAGTGACAAAGTAAAAATTTCAGTTTTTAACCATTCCTCCGGAATCCTCGAGTTTTCCGGGATAAAAAGTACGAGTATCATAATATACAGAGTGATTGGTAATTCGACGTGATCCTCCAAAGGGGTTATACTAGAGGTCATTTGCAACAAATTAAGACCAGTTAACGAGGGGTCAAAAATCTATGGTTACTGAGTTATTACAGTTTTTAGATTTTTTAGAAATTATCTGCCTTGTTACCACAAAAATTAATTATGAAAAAACCATTACACTGCCAAGTTCACTACATTGTTTTCTAGTAGTACTCAATTACTTATGGAAAAAATCTAAAAAATAATAATTTTATGTAACTTAAGACAAACAACCTCTAGTATAACCCCTTTGAAGGATCACGTCGAATTACCAATCACCCTGTATGTTAGCCGAGTGCTTTAATCTATCTACCTACAAACAACAAACAAATATCCATACTTTTGCATTTATAATATTAGTGAGAAGACATCGATCAACGCAGAGTGAAAGCAAACATACAAAAACACAATCTTTCTCAAAGTCACCGTCATCAATCCTTACATTACATTCGAATACTTATGCACTATTAGGTATGCTATTAGCCCCTAGTGATCTCATATCACAGTAATGTTAGTAAACCCTATTGTACCGTAAAAACTAATAAAACCGTAGTTTCAAAAACATTGCGTCGCATTACCGCAACAAAATTTCAGTAACAAGAAAAAGAAAAGTTGTAATCGAAATTTTCCTCGGCCAATTTTACAAGGAGGGTTTTAGCGATTTTCAGCAAATTCATAGATATAAAAGTGGCTTTTTTTAATGAGTATTAGCTTCAATTTATACCTACTTATACAGAGTTTTTAGGGGTTATTTAGAATCAAGTATACCCTTTGTGATCTGTTTGAGATGTCTTTGAGAATTTGTTCCCCATACAAATTCTTGATTCAATAATCAGATTTAGTATGGGAAACTGAAAAAAGTAATTGTACATAAGATCTTTCCTGATTTCTATACTTTATTCTGAGTTACCCCTTTAGGCACTTTTTAACAACCTGTATATTTTAAAAATAAAACGCCTTATCTTTGTTTGTTTTCGGCACCACTATAAAGGATTTCCACGATCAGACAGCTCACGAGAGTTTTAACCTCAGTTTTTGGTTTATTAATGGTGGAACAGGTAGGATACTCCCAGGTTTAATATGAGTATAAATGCTGGCAATATCTATTCAGATGGGTAATGGGTATCCACTTATGATGGTCGAATATCAGTGTGAATTCGTTTCGCTTCGCTAACACTTCCCGAAACGTTGAATGAGAAGGTACAAGTTCCGAGAAATGGCAACATTGCACTAGACAAAAAAATACCATTTATAAGAATGTATTAAAGTAACTACTAAAAATAAGAGTTTGAATATGATTTTGGGTGGCACACTATGGTGGAGGATCCCAACAGTGGAGGTTAGTCAATTGGTCCAAATTCAGAAGACGATCAAAAGAATAGTTCCTACTTTTGTGCTAAACAATAAAAGAGACAACAGAGCATAATTAATTAATAATTATTCCGGTATGATAAATAGCTGGGGCATTTCTTTACGATGTTCTCAGAGATATTCTCCATCAGTAGAAATATTACTAAGCTTGTAGTTCACACCTATTCTAGTGCTATAGTAAGCTATTAATATGTACAAACATATAATTGAAATAGACAAAGTTTTATTACCTATACATATGGAGGTTGTTAAAAAGTGCGTTTAAAATTTTAAGGGGTTACTCAAAATCAAGTATAGAATACAGGAAAAATTTTGAAAACACCGAACAAATTTCTTTTTTAGTTTCTTATTCTAAATCTGAATAGTGAATCAAGAATGTGTATGGGAAACTAAAAAAATGTAGATCGGATCCATTTATTACCTAGTATATTTCCCCACTATTGTACCACCGGTCTCTTCTTATACTTCGGGAAAGTTAGGCCGTATTCCACACACGGGGACCAAGTCCAGAATGGTGGAGGTTGTGGGGCTAGTGGCCAGCCCCTTGTCAGAAGTTCTGAAGCCACCTAAAAGGCCTCTGACATAACGCCTGCTATGTATACTGAAAAATGTTGCTATATATTCCGTTTCTATGTAATAGAAGTCTTTGGCTATTCCCTGATGGAGTGTGGAACAATTCTTTATCAACTCATGCGTGTATATCGATCGATAGCATCTTATGCACATCCGGATAGCATTGAAAACAAAAGTAACACGATATTACAAAAAAAATATTCATACTACCTAGATTAATTATTTCCATGTACGAGGGATCCGTAGAATTTTAATACATAATATTCTCAAAAAGATATAAAGCAACAAATTCTAAACTGCGAACAGTTTTTCGTAAATCGATTTCCAAAATCGATATTTCAAAAAATGAACGTAAAGAGAGCTCATTTGAGAAAATGTCAAGTAAGTATACACTATACAGTCTTTTTTCTACTGCAGGTAGAGTTGAATAAATTGTGTTGTCCATTTTCAACCGACTTCAAAAAAAGGAGGAGGTTCTCAATTCGTCGGAATCTTTTTTTTTTTTTTTTTTATGTATGTTCACCGATTACTCGAAGACGCCTGAACCGATTTCGAAAATTCTTTTTTTGTTTGAAAGGGTATACTTCACAAGTGGTCCCATATAAATTTTATCGAAATCGATTCAGCGGTTTTTGAGAAAATCAACAAAACATAGCAAAATTGGAGTTGTTGCGATTGAAGTCGGTTGTTTTTAACGTATTCAGCGTGGTCAATTATTATGATAGGTAAGTATTTTATTTTTATTTTTTTGTATGTTTATTTTTTTATCCATTTTGATTGGTCTAAAATGTTTCGTAATGCATTTATGTCTTCTATTTTTCTCCAGGTTGGCTCAATGGGCAGATAATTGGCGAATAATTTGTTTATTGGAAAACTTGTACTGTGTGTTGTACATATTTCAAAAAAATATATTTTATAACAAATCTACTGTGTGTAGAGTTTACATAATACTAAAAACCTTTTTTTACATCCATCGATAACCGTAAAACACCAACACAACGGATCTCTAAAATTATCCAAGCAGATAGTTAGCATACTGCGCAGTGCGGTCGACGCGCATGCGCAACGGGGCCGCACGCATGCATATGAGAGTATGACATCGCATCCAGGACAAACAAACAGTCGGAAATGGCTACATGAGTATCACAGAAGAATCGCTTTACTAAGATAATCGAAGGGCAAACCAAAATAATTCATATTTGTATGAAGTTGAATTGAAATGTATTTATCGTTTCATCGCATTCCTAAGTAACAATCTGGTAACAATTCATAGTAAATGGCTGAATAAAAACCTACTCTTTCCCAAAAAGTGAAATAACTTAAAAACTACTGGACCAAATTTTATAAGAAATATCTGTGAATCATCGCAATTGACAATATTTGACTAACTCGATGACTCAGTGGTTAATGCTTCTGACTATTGATCCGAGAGACGTAGGTTCCATCCTCACCCAGGGCAAACATTTCTATAATGAGCAGATTTGTTTGCTCTGTGTCTGGATATCTATATTATGTATGTATGTGTTTAAACGTATATGTGTATGTATATCAGTCTCTGGTTCCAGAGAGTTGCTGGTTTGGGGCCAGATGACCGTGTGTGATTTGTCCGGGATATTTATTTATTTTATTTCAGTTGTTTTATCCCCAATTTTTATGAAAATTGTTTGTAACAGAACTTATGACTAGATTATACTAGTATATAAGACTATATGCCACTCACACTCTCATTGGGACTACAGTGGCGACGGCTCTTCCGTAGCGACTAGATCCTGCTATTCAGAGATATTCGATTCGGATCCTGAGGCTGCAGATGTGCAGATGTAACCGTGCCTTGTTATTTGCTCCATTATTATGCTTAAGTTAAAGGTTTTTCAGCTCCCCCAAGCCAGTATTTTCAAGGCTCTCTTTTCTCTTATCTTTCAAACGCACATTTTGTTTAACATACTAAAAGATCTTGACCTGTGCCGGCATCGAATCCACACCGACGCACCCCGCTACCGTTAACTCTTCCACGTGACCAGTCTCATTTTTGTATGGAACATTGTATGAGAGATGATAATTTTTAAAATGGCTCGGTAAAATTAAATTAAATATCTATAATTATACGTATATACTTTTTCAGGAATATTTAGGGAGCCATGTAAATATAAAATAAAATTTCGGTAGTAAAAGTTTTTTAGTTTCATGAGGACTCTCTTAGTTTCTTAACCTAATTCAAAGTAAAATTATTCAAATATAAAAATCTAAAAATGTATATACTCAATAATCTAATACTATGTTTGTCTGAAATACAGGAAGGAACTCTACAGTGCCAACTTTTCTGACAATTTGCCAAAAAGTCCAATGGATCAGCGGATAGCTTGCGACTCCTTGCAGCATTCTGCCTTTATGACTGCAAGCAGATATTTTGTTCACACTGCACAACCTCCAAACTTTCGTGTTCAAAAATACCAATTCAAACGCCTTCCAAACACGTGTCTCGTCATACCTACTTACAGTTACGCAACCTCATTCTATAGAGCCTTCTTGGATTACATATGCACAAGTGGCCATTACAACTTGACCCCCGAATTGGACGCCAAACCTGTTAGCGAGATACCAAGGCAATTTAGTCGCTAGATACAAATGATCTCGCAACATGATTGGTAACGGGAACCGCGATGCGATGATATTAGCGAAGCCTCCTGACCCAGTTATTGTACCGTTACGGGCATCGAACCCGTAACTGTCACATGTATGGCATGGTGCGGCCCAAGTATCGGTTTATCGGGTTTTTAATGTGCATTCTGTGGGATTCCATTTTGGTGTTTTTGTATCATTTTCCCACGCGTTTGACCGAGTTTTGCCAAGGATGTTGTGTGTATCGATTGCCTTCCACTTGTTTACTTTCTACGTATCAATACGTGGCTACTTGTACAGGAAATCATGTGCATCGCATCATCATACTTTGACTCCACCCGAAGTCATAAAGAAATTTTACGTCTATATCTATCCTAATTGTTTCATCCATATTTCAGCTGGAAGTAGTCTACTGTTAACCATAGAATTCACCATAGATTTCCATTTGCCACGATTCTGAGTCACACGTCTTCAGCGACTTCCTGCACGCCTCACCAGATTCATCTATGTCAGTGTTTTTCAAGCCTTTCTCAGGGGGTCGCGGGTAAAAGAAAAAGGCAAGTATCCTACACTACAATACAGAAATACGAAGACTGGACCTGTTTATTTTTAACAATTGACAACACTGACATTTTGTATGTTTATGGCCCTAGGGGGGTCGCAAGAATTTTTTAACTTTTAAAGGGGTCGGGTATTAAAAAAGGTTGAAAATCACTGATCTATGTAAACCTTTTCAGAGTGTCCCATCTCATCTCACCAATATTATAAATGCGAAAGTATAGATGTCTGTTTGTTTATTTGCTCCACTTTCACGCCGAAACTACTGAACGGATTCGGATCACATTTGGTAGGTAAATAAATAAAGCACTCGGTTAACAAATACGATACTTTTTATCCCGGAAAATCTCGGAGGAATGCTTAAAAACTAAAAATTTCCACTTCGTAACTAGATGACGCCACCTTAACATTTTCTTTCTCTCTCTTGACCCAATTCTGAAGTGCACGCAGACAAAGTGGCGGGCAGAAGCTAGTAGGTTTATAAAGCGGCGGCAGTCCAACAAAACATTGTACTAATTCTTTATGTGCAATGAAGCATTTATATGTACATACATAGTTTTATAATGAGATAATTGAAAACCGATAATAATTGATAATTAAAATGATAGACTTCAATAGTAACAACTACAATTTTGCTTTGTTTTTTGTTTTATTTGTTAAAAAAAGTACTGAACCGATTCTAAAATAATTTATATGGGATCACCTCGAAGTAATTATCTATCAAATTAAAAAAAAAAACGGTACACAATCAGCGCAGATATAACAGCGTAACATACACAAAAAACATGCAGTCGAGAAGCTCCTGGATTTTTTGAAAGTCGGTTGAAAACTGACAACTCACAGAGCTCATTAATCTCCCCAGCCTTTTAATCGCAAACTTCATTCTGAACGGGTTACTTGATTTGTGAGACAACACAGGCGCAAACAAGTCTGTAAGAAATATCTTCGGTAAATCGCGAGATCCGCAAACGCTTCCAGCTAGAGTCGGTGCGAAGGAGTCCAGATGTAATATTATCCTGGATGTGACAACTGAAGTTCCAATTAACTTCTGAATGTAGTGTGAGAAAGTTTAGTAAGTATTTGTTTGTTTGTTTGTATATTTTTTATTGTACGACAAAATAACAGAACAAAAATTTATGAAAAAATACATGGATGCACTAAGGCGGGCTTATCCCTGAAAGGGAAGTTGGATCTAAACGATGTTGTTACTTCTTAACGGTGTAGATTTTTCGTCGAAACAATCGAAAATAGGTACTATCTATTTCAAGGATATCCATAAATTCCTTGCATGATTTTCAGCTTTAAAATACCTATCATCGCCAAAAAAATCTGAGTTGACTATATTTCCAAAAACTCGGATTGCTTTGAAAGAAAACTTTTCTTACCATCTCACTCAAGATGTTTCCGTTGCATTTCACTAATATAAATAATTTCAAGCCTAAGATTTATTACAGTTTGTAGTCTACAGTTATAATGCAGTTTTTACTAACTGTAATGGTTACCGCTTTTCAGTTCTACACTGAGAGTCGTCGATGATTTAAAAAACCTGCCAAGTGCGAGTCGGACTCGCGCATGAAGAGTTTCGTACCATCGTACAAGAAACTCCAAAAAACTCTTGTATGGGGTTTATTTTTTTAATATAATTTTATTGTATTATTATTTTTAGCAACCATTAGTTATACAAAACCTGTGAGGATTTCAAGCGTCTACCTGTTGCCATTATTAAGATCGAGCCAAAAAAACACGTTTCTAGTAGAAAGCCCCCATTAATATTTAATTTTTATTTTCTTTTTGTTTTTTTTTTATTATTTGTTTTTATAGCGGCAACAGAAATACACACTCTGTTAAAAGTGACGGACGGACGGACAGCGGAGGCTTAGTAATAGGGTCCTGTTGGCCTTTGGGTACCGAACTCAAAAAAAAAATCTTGTGTCATATCCAGTGTTCTAAGCGTTCTGTAAGGCTATCCGTTACCTCCCAGGTTCCGGGAGGCCCCATATAGGGCCAGGTGTTACCGAGTAACTGTAAGCTCATTAACAAGCCTTCGTCCCGCCAGTGGGTCAACCGTTACGCGGAGAGCTGGAATTTTCAGGTGACGATCTCATACTAAAATTATAGGAATGTACCAGACCTATCTAAATATTGTTACTTAACTAATCTTTAACTAATGTCGTTATTATCCACAATAATATAATTTCTTGTCATAAGTTCCAATAAATACAAATACGTATAAACCCTATTACAGAAAAAACGGGTACTTTAGAATTTTTCCTCTATATTAATGAATGTTACAAGAAAGAGGTTTTGTTAATTTGAAGATGTATTGGCGTGTTATTTGAAGCATCCTGGCATGATTCCTTACGTTTTAAATGTAAATTTTTAAATTAACAAAAGAAAAAGGTCGCAGCTTCGATTCCCGGCGGGGTCCAAGTTTGTAGGACTCGGTTTGGTTGGTTATCTAAGTCTTGCCACCAAACATCAATGTTTACAGCATCGATGTGTTCCGGCATGAAGATAAAATAGCCAGTTCCCATCGACTTATATATCTATGCCAGTTCCCCATTGCGTTGCGGAATTTTAGTAAGCGCGCTTCCATCTTCGGCATCATCATCACTTACCATCAGGTGAGATGATGCCAAGGGCTCACCAATTGAGGGTAAAAAAAAAATAAAAAAATAAAGTAAGCCTGAAATTTTAAATTGGTTTATTACGAAAAATAATAATAATAATACGAGGGTGACACTGAAAGTTTTTAGAACTGGCCACTTGTAAACGATATAATAAAAAAATAAGTTCAAATTTTGAAAATGGAACTCTTTGCCAATGTTAGCGTGTATGTATTTCATTCATTTGTCATTTGTTTCACGATTTGGCGGCAAACTGAAAATTATCTGGTCACGTCAGCATGAATTTAACGCGAGAAAATTTTCGTGCAATGATTTTTTATGACTTTCGATGTCATTTAAGTCAACAAGAAAGTTATGATAGACTTCGATTGGCCTTTCACGATGAAGCTCCATCTCGTGCCACTGTTTACAACTGGTTTAATGAGTTTAAACGTGGTCGCACTAATCTCACCGATGATCTGCGTGAGGGACGGCCTTCTACGGCGACGACTGAAGATAACATCAGTCATGTGCGGCGTATGATAGAGACTGACAAAAGAGTGATCTATCAGCAGATTCGGACAAGCTTAGGCATCGGTATGAGTCAAGTGCACAAAATCCTCCATGAACATTTAGCGGTCAGGAAGCTTTGTGCCCGGTGGATACCTCATAATTTGACAGAGGCCCAAAAACTCCGTCGTGTTGATTGGTGCCGTGAAATGGTTCAAAGATTTAACGGAGGTGACTCAAATGCTGTGTTCGACATACGGGTGACGAAAGCTGGATTTACTGTTATGATCCTGAAACTAAAAGACAGTCTGCTATGTGGGTGTTTCCTTCCGAGGAGTTGCCAACTAAAGTGAAGAGAGGTCGAAGCGTGGGAAAAAAGATGGTGGCCTCGTTCTTCGGAAGGACAGGTCATTACGCAACAATTGTTTTAGAGGATCGAAAAACAGTTACTGCAGAGTGGTACACTAACAATTGTTTGCCACTTGTCTTGGAAAAAGTTCGGGAGAAACGATCTCGCTGTAGGATCCTCCTTCACCACGACAACGCCTCGTCGCACACCGCCAAGGCAACGATCGACTATTTGGCGACGTCAGACGTGGAATTACTGGGTCACCCGGCGTATAGCCCCGACCTCGCACCTTGCGTTTTTTATTTATTCCCGAAAATAAAAGAAAAACTTCGAGGAAAACGTTTTATGGACGCCGAGGAAGCAGTGGCTGCGTTTGAAAAGGCCGTCGAAGAGACCCCTAAGGAGGAGTGGGCAAAGTGCTTTTCTCAGTGGTTCCATCGGATGCAGCGATGTATTGATGTGAATGGACACTATTTTGAAAAGATGTAATAAAACTAATAACTTTCTAGTTTGTTCAGTTTTTGATTTTATAAGAACTTTCAGTGTCGCCCTCGTAGTAGGGACAAATCACACACGGCCATCTGGCTCCAAACTAGAATTCCCTGTACTATGGGAACCAGAGTCTGATATACATACACATATACATTTGAAATAAATACATATATAGATATAGATATAATATACCCAGACACAGAGCAAACAAATCTGCTCATCACAGAAATGTTTGCCCTGGATGGGGATCAAACCCACGACTCTCGGATCAGTATTCAGGATCGCTAACCACTGGGCCATCGAGTCAGTCTACCTTTTCTTTCCAGTAATCAAATAAGTAAATATACTTTATTGCACATCAACATCAAAATAATTTAAAACCTATATTCAAATCAATATACAGGGTGTAACAGAAAGGTGCGACAATACTTCAAGGTTGGCTTTTACCCATCAAACTGAACAACTTTTGTTCTACAACTTTGTTCAAATCGCAAATTTTTTTTTGGATTTTTCATACAAATCGATTAGCTGACGAACTAAGTTTGTATGAAAAGTCCAAATATATATATATATATATATATATATATATATATATATATATGTATAATACACCCAGACTCAGAGCAAACAATTCTGCTCATCACAGAAAAGTTTGCCCGGTGTGGGGATCGAACCCACGACTCTCGGATCAGTGGTCAGGAGCTCTAACCACTTAGCCACCGAGTCAGTCATGTCATAAACATGTACTGCAGCGGAAACGGTCGTCCTCAGTGCGGCTTGCGTGGTCGCGTCGATCACGCAGGTCAATTTCAATTTCAATTTCAATTTATTTATTGCATACCATGTGTTTACTACAGACATGGTGATAACCTGGATTTGCGTGCTTCATATGTGGAGTATGGCCTAACATTTCCGAGGTATGGGAAGAGACCCGTGCCCCTGCAGTGGGGACCATGTGAGTTGTTAACACATTGTAAATAGTTTGAATATATTTTCAATAAAAAAATACCTTTTAGATTATAAGCTTTCTCCTTTTATTTCAACTGCCACGCGATCTCATACCAACTCCCTGAGCGAAGCCGGGGCACACCAGCTAGTTAAGTTATAAAATACGCAAACGCGGCCTTATCGCCTTTTTACAGAATTAATAGTAAAACATTTTTTACATTTATGAAATGACAAAATAGTCACACACGAGTGCTGGATTTTAATAGAATATTTTATCATTATTATGTGTAAGGTTTTAATATAAGTGAAATAAGTGACAGAGAGCAAATATTGATAAAAAAAAAAATTCATATTAAAAATAAATAAATTATTATCAATTATTTTTATTAAAAAGATGCCACCAAATAAGCCTAGGCCTTGCCGACGGCGCACAATAATCAGCTTTCCGGTTAGAATCGTAGCACCAATAATACTTCTTCCCTTCTGCTTGCTACAAGTACCAACGCAGTACAGTCCGTGTACAGTCTTCGCTTGCATGTAGCTTAAACCTTTATTAATACATTCATCGACCACCCCCCAATAAGACGTTCATCTGTGCACATTGTCCTTACCGCGTTTACAGTAATCCTTACACGGCCCCATAGTCTTAGTGAATCTCTTTTTCATGACCAAGCTGCTTTTGCTCCTTCTAGCTGATGAGCAGTAGTCCCACTTCCCATTATTGGTTGTGTAACACCATTCATAGTTTTCGTTATACTTTCCGCATCGGCTTAGGCAGAGCTTTTTGTTGCCTCACACTTGGGATGTGTAGAAAAACGGTGCTGGTGTTTCTGTAGCTCTACACTTCGTTTGGTGACCTTGCCCGTTGTAAATGCATTTACCATACACGCAGTTGTTGAGACATTGCGTACCCTCTTGTGTTAGTGCCACTTTGGAGTACTTCAGGTCTAATGATTGCACTAAAGATATTGTTGAAATTAAAATGGTTATTTTGAACAGCATTTTGACGTGTTAATTCAAAGAGCTTCTACAGAGAACTGCTGGGTAAATTTTGTCAAAATTATTTAAATGACAATAAAATTATTTATAGAAACCACAAAGTAATGAGGATAAATTTATCTGTCACTGTTTCCTTTTGTTTATTACAGACTATGTATGTATTTAAATTCCATAGAAAAGTTTTAACATTTTCAGGTTAAATCATGTCTGCGATTTCAGCGAAAACTACTGGGTAGATTGGAGTAAAACTGTTTTTTATGTAAATAAAAGTCATTAACTAAATTCAAAAAATCATAAAGCTATTTATAAAATCCCATAGAACAAAAATGTCCCATTTCCCAGAATATCCCATACGCGTATACTGTGTTCTTCTTTCTTATTCTTCTTCCTTCACACATCGCATCGTTTAAAAATCTAATAATTAATCACAATTAAAAATCCGGTGATAAAATGTGAAACACGACATTTCATTCGAAATTAAAAAATTGCGATTCTGACTCGCGCGCCGCCGAGGGTTCCGTACAAACAATCAATAATCAGAGGAGTCAAATAATATGTAATAAGTACTTATCTTAATAGAAACAAATTAAGAATGTGAACTCATCCTCATTAGATAAACCTAGAGTGGTTTCACATTTAGAATTTATGTAAAAATAAATTTGTAATCTTATTGTGTTTTTTTTACAATAAATAAATAATAATTGAAAACTAACTATATTATAATGGGGAATGGTCAATTTTCATCAATTTTTTTAAATATTTTTTTAATTATTTATTTTTAAAAAATTAGATTCTTTTAACAAGCTCGTCCATTTAACATGTCACACGGTACAGTTTACAAAACGATTTTTTAATATGATTTGTGCTTCTTACGCTCAAAATTTATTTATTTAGGTTACACGTTGGTGTTTGAGTCACAAAAATCTAGTCCGTCCGTCCATCCATCTATCCTTCTGTCTGTCTGTCTTCCCTCTCCCCTAGAACTGTGAAAAAGTTCTAAGTCGACGCAATCAAAATATACGGCCGTTTATGCCGCATATTTTGACACTCGCAGGTAAATTCGCAAGGGAATCAAACCTATAGGGTACTTCTCATTGACCTAGAATAATGAAAGGCTAGGAGCAATTTCGTATAGCACAAATAAAGGGAAAAGTCCGAAAACCCTTGGAAATGTATGAAAAAATATATCGGTGAACTTTAATTTTTGTTACGTGTTTTGATAGACACATTCTTGAAGGGCACAATACTATGATTAGTTAAAAAAAATGTAAAAGTCGTATAGGTATTCGTTTCATACTAAAATGTATGAAGATTAGTTTATATTGCAGTTTCTAAGATAAAAGGTAGCTATTCTTAAGACTTAGTATCTAACGCGGATGCAGTCACAAGTCTACAATAAATTCTCAACCCCCACCCACTGCGTAACCTCAATATTAGCCAGTTAGTACTAAAACGTCACTATTGATGGTTAGGTCCTAAGACCTTATATGAAGGACGAGGTCTTCCTAGAATTGATCCTTTTTTAACTCGTATTTCCCTGTATTCGATTGACATCTGGTACCGTCATTTTCAACGCCGTGGTTTCAGGCTCAGACTAAAAAAGTCTTTATTTTTCACAGTAAAAGGACAAATAGAGTTGGAGAGGCAATAGTAAAGGAGTTTAGTTGGAAATGACCAAGGAGAGTTATTTCTGTACCATAAAGACTATAACACGCTATCAGATTAAAAAAGTTTTTATTTAATGCTTTATACAAACAAAAGAATAAGTTGCACAAATAATATAGTTCTATTTTGATGTAGAAGATGTGCTGCCATTTTCAGATTGGTGGAACGGTTGCTAAGACATAGCAGCCGATGTTTGTTACACAGCAACCCCATCTTATGCACATTCGAAGTTTTTTTATCCGTTTTTTTGGTAAGCGTCTCACCTGGTGGTAAGTGACGATGATGCCAAAGATGGAAGCGGGCTTACCAAGTTAAGTGGGGCAAACCAAGAGTGCTGTCAACTCGAAGACCACAAACATGGTTGCTCGTTGGAGGAGGAGTGAGGGATTACTTTTTAGTCTTTAGAATAAACAGAAGGCTAATATTTTTATGATAAACAGTGTAGGATAGGTCGCATTTTATAAATGTTTGATTAGTTAATTTTAACAGATTATTCTATACACTGGAAAACAAAATTATTGTACCTACCATGTAAAATAATGTCTTTGGTTAGGTCTTCTGTTACCAGCTGTTACCGGTTATTTAAGGCTTAGTAGGGCAACCGTTAGTGCCTAACTGAGATATAACTACATCCAGCAGCCCCGCCGCCGGTAAGTATACTTACGGGACTTTGACTAAGTAAGTAATACCAGTTTAGAATTAGGTTAATGTCACTTGAAATCTACAAGTAGTCCGAAGGTACAGAAGGCTCTATTAAGTATCTGAAATACTTCTTTGTTTTCGACACATACGAGTTAATAAAACCGCGTATTTAAAAAGTATGTGATAATTAATGATAGAAATTTGGCATATCGACATTATGCTGAAACACGTCAATGCTGTTAAAAGTGACTTGGCGGACGTATGTGACGTTACCATCCCAAAATGTGGAACGAGATGTGTGATCAGTGGGGAGACTATAAGTTGTAAAAATAAATAAATTAATCACAATAGTTACATTATATAGTTTTCGTTCTGCAGATATCCCATACGCCCAATGGAAGCGACAAATGGTACCATTTTATTGGTCTCAAAACTGATATTAGAATTCTTTGAATAAACTCCCTGGCCTATTTTTAAGTTAAACTAAATAAAAAAGTTTTATCGCAGTAACAGTATTACATACATATACATTTCGCTGGTCATATAAAGGAAACGACCATCGGACGCATCAAATTACTGATATTTTGGGGCCAAAAAACGGTGGAATTTGTCGCTTTCATGGGCGTGTCATTTATCGATGAGGTATTCTGATAATATCTGATATCTATCTTGTTTGAGTAAAGCATAAGCCTATCTTTTCTGTTTTGGCGGCTGGGTAAAAAGTGCGTTTTCGGGTGGTCTTCAGTCACCAGGAACTTTGCAGTCTCAACTTTATCAAGATTTTTTCTTCTCTACTGAATGAGAAGGTATTCATGTCGGAAGACGTCTACGTTTTGGACGTATGTTTTTGTTTAGTGTCCATATTTTGTACAACGACGTAACCAAATTTCGGCAGCCTCTTACGCATATTTGTGAGTCACAAGGTCTTTGGAAGGTGCGAGTGTCTCGCAACACACTGATCGGCATTATCTTATAATACGACAGACAAGTCAATGTTATTGCTGATGTGTGACTCAAAGTTGTTCCGCAATGATGACAAAGATGATAAAAATTTTGCTATTCTATTTCTATGGCAAGCTTCCTTAAAAGCAGTTTGTCATTTTAGCGCATTTGACTACCTGACACTTTGGTCATAGACAAGAACTTATAGAGAAATAATAAAATATCTGTCTGATAGACACTTAATGATGGTACGTCGATGATTATACAGACAATCTCGAATAATAATAATAATAATAAATAACGATCATTCTCGCCTTGAACATTTCCAGATTTTAAGATGAAAAAACACAAACGCAGCCAAATCTCTTTCGGGTTCAAATCTCGAACATACATGGTGATTTGAAAAAAGATCATTAAACTTGGATAAATCATCAAAGTTCTGCTGTCCAGTTCATTTAGCATATCAACCGGTTGACATAGTTACAAAATTAGAATGACTAAGTCTTTACAGAGAGCGTGCCCAAAGGTGAGGGCATCGCCACCAACGGTCGCCCCACATACCTCATGGTCGAGGAAAATTACCCCTTCCTCCGTCTGTTCTGAGGACCTTTTATGCTTGGCTTCATTTTACTCGAATTATTATACTTTTCATTAAAAACTGAAAGTTCAACACAAGACATTAACAACCCAAGTCATCCCCACTGCGGGCTCACACTGTTTTTTCCTTAACTTCAGAAAGTTAGTCCAAAATTCACACACGGGGGCTAAATCCGGATTGGTAGGTACCAAGAAGAACATAGATTTTAATAAGTAAAAATTAATGCAGTTAATATGATAAGTATAACGGGGTGTGCTTTATATAGGGTGACTTTAAATTAGTTCTTAATACGAAAGGCTATGCATGTGCACGTGATAACAAACAACTTTCCCTAAAGAACCCATAGTCAAATCACAAAAAAAAATTTAGACTCTTCATACTAATTTGGCCGGTCAGTTGATCGATTTGTATGGAGGGACCAAAATTTTTTTTGCGATTTGACTATGAGTTTCTTAGGGAAAGTTGTTTGTTATCATGAGCACATTCATAGCCTTTCGTATCGAGAACTAATTTAAAGTCACCTATATATTTATCTATCATTTTCTTCGGGAAAACTTTTCAGTAACTATCGTGATGAAGTAAAAGGTTACTGGTTTTTTTGCAATTTTTCTTATACTCATCGTGTGGTACCATTAACCGTCTATCCCCAAGGTACAGTTGTATGTTTGTTATTACGGATAAAAATATTATATGTTATTAAAATTTTGGCAAAAGAGAATATGATTAATTAGCATTATACAATAAAAAATTGATAAGATTCGCTGTGAGTTTATCTTCATATACCGTAGCCGGGTTTTTTTAAATGTGATAGATGGCAAACGAGCAGACGGATCACCTAATGGTAAGCGATTACCGCCGCCCATAGACACCTGCAACACCAGAGGAGTCACATGTGCGTTGCCGACCTTTGAACTGGGATGGGGGAATTTGGGGGGTGGGGGGGAGGTTGGGCCTCCGGTGCCCTTACTCACTCGGCGAAACACAACGCAAGCGTTTCTTCACGCCGGTTTTCTGTGAGGCCGTGGTATCACTCCGTACGAGCCGGCCCATTCGTTTCGAAGCATGGCTCTCCCACGGTCTCCCGGGTCGTAGAATTAGCCAGTTTTTTAAAATTATGAAATAAATCATGGAATGACTGGCCATATTCTTGAGGACCTGGTGAAAAAACTCTAGGATAGGTTATCAGTGTTAACGTATAAAGAAGCCCCGCGAAGGATCTGTTTGTTCTGTTTTGTCGGAGCCCCTCGACGATATGGCCAATTATTTTATGATCCTAGGTACATAGCTCGTAGAACAGATGGCCGTTGGGGCTGTAAAGTTCTTGAGTGGCGATCGCGCAACGGAAGACGCAGTGTGGGCAGGTATCCGACTCGGTGGACCGACGACCTGGTGAAGGTTGCGGGAAGCCGCTGGATGCGAGCCGCACAGGTCGATGTGGAAATCCTAGGGGGAGGCCTTTGTCCAGCAGTGGCCGTCTTTCGGCTGATGATGATTATATGAATTGCTGTCATGGCCACGACATTTAAATCACAAAGTTAGACGGTGTATCGAACATAAGTACAGACATCCAGTCGCATTATACTCCATTAGTCACGAGATACTGACTCAACTCAACAACAATAATACCTACTCTCAGTTTGCGCTATGAGTTAGAAAGTTCTTTTCAGAGAATCCTAGAAGATTACTGTTTGCTTGTGCTCGTTGAAAAGTAGGCCAAGCTATGGTACAACCATGTACTTCGGAAGCCTAGGAAATAGATTATTTCATAAAAAGACCAGACATTTTCTAATTTTCCTTTAAAATACCTAATCACAATTCAAAAAAATTAAGAAATTAGAGGACGTGCTTTTATTATTCTTAAAGGACTATTAGAAAATAGATGGTATTTTCGCTGTAAAGAATCACTTCTAATTTTGACAACACTCCAATGAATTAGTGACACACTTCATTTTTCTTTCTTTATCTTTGCGTACACGTCTTCACCAATTTCCTCCGTTCATCTTATTCGTCTATCTTGTAATATTACATTCGAATAAATGTAAGTTTATTGAATAAAATTCTGCGCTTAATTTAAATAATACGGTCATTGAAAAGTTGTATGATGTTTGATAATACGCAGATAACTTCAATAGCATCTTTTTTCTATCACGTATGCATAGTGTATGGATTTCCCCTCCTCTTTTCGTTTCCTATTCGCAGTTTCTTGAACTTTAAGGTGTTAAGTCGTTTCATTATGAAACGAGGACGTCAAAATTCTGAGCACATGAATGAATGGGTCTGAAAATACACAACGTTTACATAAAGACAGGAAAATAAAGAAGTTTTTTATTTGTTTCTCACCTACAAAAATAAAACAAATAAACAGAGAAAGCTTTGCAATGGTATTGTAAAGTTACTGTAATTAAAACTGAAAAAAAGTTAATGAATACTTATCTATTCTAACTACTACAAACAAAAAATTCAACCTTTCTACATAAAATCTAAAGATTACGAAGAATCTTAATATAGTGTATAGGTAACTTTTTTATTATGTGATAGCCGGCAAATGAGCATCACTTGATGGTAAGCGATTACCGCCGTCATAGACACCTGCAACACCAGAGGAGTCACAAGTGCGTTGCCGGCCTTTGAAATGGGATGGATTTTTAACCGACTTCAAAAAAAGGAGGAGGTTCTCAATTCGTCGGAATCTTTTTTTTTTTTATGTATGTTCACCGATTACTCGAAGACGCCTGAACCGATTTGAAAAATTATTTTTTTGTTTAAAAGGGTATACTTCGCAGGTGGTCCCATATAAATTTTATCGAAATTGATTCAGCGGTTTTTGAGAAAATCAACAAAAACATATCAACATTGGAGTTGTTGCGATTGAAGTCGGTTGTTTTTAACGTATTCATCGTGGTCAATTATCATGTTTCTATTTATATTTTCCTGTCTTGTTGTGCAATAAATGTTTTCATTTATTCATTCTTATAACTTAACTGAATACTAAATACCTAATAACTTAAACCTTATACTCAATGACTTATAAACCCATCAGTCTTTTTAGCTATAGTCACAATGAAATGAACATTTCCATTACTTTCCATTTAGATAATCGATATTACTATATCCCTTAGCAAAATATTTGACTCGCATACTCGTATACTTGTAAAAAACTTAAAAAAAGTTCTAGAAAATAGTCGCAATACAAGACAACAATTTGATCGGCTATTTCTTCTTCTTATCGTAAGGCACGATTCACAGTCTATTTACAAGGTATCGGCTGCTCAGATAATATAACTTTATAGAAAATAGTTTAAAAACAACATTTCTTCAGTTTTACAGTCACAATAGGCTTATACTCGCTAGCTACAATATTTTTGTAAAATTTACTCAATAAATGCCGGCTGCGTCGCTCGTTGATGTCTTTTGTACGGCGGTCGACAGCTTGCTACGATTTTAACCGACTTCAAAAAAAGGAGGAGGTTCTCAATTCATCGGTTTCTTTTTATGTATGTTCACCGATTACTCGAGGCCGCCTGAACCGATTTGGAAAATTCTTTTTTTGTTTAAAAGGGTATACTTCACAGGTGGTCCCATATAAATTTAATCGAAATCGATTCAGCGGTTTTTGAGAAAATCAACAAAAACATAGCAAAATTGGAGTTGTTGCGATTGAAGTCGGTTGTTTTTAACGTATTCAGCGTGGTCAATTATACTACAGAAAAGTTTTAGTGCGGGTCTATTACTGGGTTGCCACAGACTGCAGCATTTGCTGAGTCGGGGACCAATTTTTGGCACATACACATAAATATGTTATGTTTCTATGTATTTTTAATTGTATTGTTTTTTTTTTATTTCTTTATTCCGAACATGTTATTTTGTGATAACTTCGTTTTGGAATAAATTTGTTCATCTTTTTCTTATAGAAAGGCAAAATTTAACCATGGGATAGATGAATAAAAATGTTTATATGTAATTAAATTAAATCCACTAATCCGTATTTATCCCTCGTATGCATAACTTACCCGAAGTATGGGTGCTCTGTTTTGTTGGACGACCTGACTTATATAAAGAAAACGAAAAAGTTTTTTCACGTGAATTTTTAAATGAAGCTTAGAAATATCGAAAGGGATTTTCGTTTAAAAAGCTTTCGTCGTTTTAATTTTGTTTTTTCATTTTTAACTTCAATTGGTAACACCTGAAATGATGATGCCTAAATCTTATTTATTATTAACTTGACTGTTTCAAAACTTTGTTTCAAATAAAACGAAGGTTGTCCCATAAAATAATAGGTAATAGGTTAGGCTAGGTTGAAATCTGAAATTTATTATAAATTATAATAAATTACACTTAACATTGACCGTAAAAAACCTCACCTAGTGTTAAAAAAATGACAAATTCTTGGTGTTTTATATACTTACTTACTTCGCTGGCTCGGCGACCAAAAGAGGATATTTGCCTTGGATGATAACTATCAAGAAAATTTCCCATTTTCTTAAGCTTTACACAAAATATTTTTGCTTCTCTCGCCCTCTCTATTCAAATTACACCATACACCATTCAGTTTCCTCAAACTTTTCCAGTTCTCACTTCGCCACACTGATACAATATGCGCGGGACCTTGACAGCGGCGGTGACGTCACATCGTCGCCACTACGTCATGCCCGCGCGTCACACGGCCGCGGGGTCAACGAACGACCGCTGCTGGTTTGTTTTGGCGCGAATCCCACCCAACCATAGACAAAAAAATGACGCCATCTTGATTTCACAAATTTCGCAATCGAACCTGTTCGCAAAGAGAGAGAATATTAACATTAATTGAAATTGTGTGTTATTTATAACACCCCAATTAAATTAATTATAGTTTTAATTTGGCTAGTTTATTTAACATGGGTGTGTCCTGTATTTTTTTTCTCAGTAAAATAGCTCGGTTCAAATTTAGTTTGGTGGAATTTGTGACCGGTCGTCGACCCCCGAATCTTGACCCTGGGCGGTCACGTGACCGCCAGTCAACGTGCAAATCGCGAGGGAACTCCATTGCGCAAGAGTTCTCAACTTGTAGATTTTACTGCGATAAAATCGTTAAAGGGCTAGCGTGGTAATTAAGTAAGAGTAATTAAGTAAGAAGGTACAATTTATTTTTGAATAATTTATCAACGTATGCTAGTGTAAATTATTCAAAACTAATTTAGTGTGGAAAGATTGTGAACAAAACCATCCTTTTTCATAAACTCATTTATGCCCAATGTTCTTCTTACTCGTACGTCTCACATTTACTCGTACTAATTGTTTCTTTTTATGTAGGTTCTTCCTGTAACCATCAAAATAAGTTACGTTTAAGATGTGTTAGGAAATAGGAATAATAATAAAAAAAAAAAACTAAATTATGTTTTAAAATGACATACATTGTCTCCTTCTTCTCTGATCGTGTGACAGAAATAACCCTGCTCTTCGGAAGAAGTCGGTGTTGCCTGGTATTGCACTTAACATAATCTACTTAGCTTTAACCCGACTGCCAAGAAGCAGAGTTATGTTTTCCCTGCGTATGTCAAATACTAATGCTTCTGAATTTTAAAAGCGTGTTAGGTTAGGTTCTTCTTAATCCCCTAAGTTTATTGTACTATGTATTTATTTCGAGCAATTTAATATAATTTTAATAAAGTAATAAATATATACTGTCAATAACAATGAATATATGCATCACCTCTCTATCTGCCTATCTAAATAAAATTGATTACGTCACATATCTAATTTAAAACTTTAAGTGACGAAAAAGGTGCAAATCAGGTGAGGACGTATAATTATTATATTTTAATTTGCACGCTTGTTTAACATAGATAAGTATTATAAACATAGTGATGTAAAAAAACGCTAATTTCGCACAGGAAGCGCGGTATAGATAGCACTGTACAAGTTTGTTGCACTTCAGCGCCGGCGCAGCGCCCGTAGTCGCGTGAGGGTGTTGGATTGTTGCTAGGTCATGGGCCTCGTCTGTCGTGCACTATTTCAGCTATGATGGTGTAGGGGTTAGCGATCCTGACTTTGACACCAAAAGTTGTAGAACCAGGGCCAACATTTGTGTGATGAGTTTATTTGCTATGTGGATAGGTGTTGGGTCACAGATTGACCGTGAGCGGGGCACATAGTTCGTAGAACAGATGGCCGTTGGGGTATTCAAGTTCTCGAGTAGCGACCGCGCACCGGACGACGCAGTGTAGGCAGGCCTTCCACTCGGTGGACCGATGACCTGGTAAAGATTGCGGGAAGCCGGATGCGGGCAGCGCAAGACCGATCGGTGTGGAAATCCTTTGTCCAGCAGTAGACGTCGTTTGGCTGATGATAATGATGATGATGTGTCTAGATGTTCAGTAAGTCTCTGGTTTCCAGATTTGGCAAGAGACCACGGGAAGCTTAGTCCTTACTCTACACATCTTAATAGGAACTTCATATTAGGTGGACTTAAAAAAATATCCTCAAAAAGTGTAAAGTGCTACTTATTTTAGACAACAATTTTATTTTAACGAATTAATGTTTAATTTAATGGCAAAGTTAAGTGTTTTGGCGATTCTTTAAGCCCATCAAAAGGTGGTTGACAATTTTAGTAGATGTTTTGATGTAAAATAGTAATATATTTTCTGTAGGTACATATATTACTATTTTACATCGATACATCTATAAAAACAATATTTTATTCGATATGACGTTTTTAATATTATTATTGGAAATATTCTCTGGTTCCCAAGATACAGAGAATCCTAGTTTGGGGCCAGGTGACCGTTTGTGATTAGTCCCGCAATATTATTATTATTATATAACTAAGGCAGCAAAAATAATCGGCCAAGTTCGAGTCGGGCTCGCACCCCGTCGTTTTACTACCATACTAAATATTCACCTATAGATCATTTAAAAGTAGGACGGACGTCTGTCCGTGTCTAGACAGAATAGGGTCCCCATAGCGCCCTTTGGGCACGAAAATATAAAAAATTCAAATTTCGATATAATCGTATTATGCACAACAGAAACTTTAAAACTTACATGCTTAAAAAATCATTCATTATCTGTCTATTTTCTACATTTCGTCGCCTGAGAGTGAAAACCATATGCGAAAGTATATGCGGAAAGGGTAATTTTTAAGGAGGAAAACCCTCGTCGTATTTTTTTGTTACTTCTACAATTTGTCCTTCTACAGTGTGTGAGTGTTTATTTTTGATGAGATTTCAGATGCTTCTACGATTCATTTCGAATTGTTGTCTTAAATTCGGTAAAAGATATAATTGACCACGCTGAATACGTTAAAAACAACCGACTTCAATCGCAACAACTCCAATTTTGCTATGTTTTTGTTGATTTTCTCAAAAACTGCTGAATCGATTTCGATAAAATTTATATGGGACCACCTGTGAAGTATATATACCCTTTAAAAAAAAAAGAATTTTCCAAATCGGTTCAGGCGTCTTCGAGTAATCGGTGAACATACATAAAAAAATAAAATCAAAAAGATTCCGACGAATTGAGAACCTCCTCCTTTTTTTGATTATCGATATTTAGTCGATTAAAAATATATGTAAAAGAGATAAATTAGCAATTTTGTGTTCCCAAGGTTTTCACTCTTAGGCGATGATTTAGTAAGGCCTAAGCTTCTGAAAATCCTGTCTATTGAAAACTGAGATGAATGATTATGTATGATGTAACGATTATGATGCAACAAAACCTAATCTTCCCCAAGATATTATGGGAAGACACCTGTGCCCCAGCCTTGGGGACACTATTGAAGAGAGGAACGAACGAAGGCGACAGTGGTTGGGGTGAACCTAGGTGGTTACCCTGACGGCGAAGTGATATGTATGACGACACTAATAAAGATATAGAGTTCAATATACAGCCCAGACTCAGTGGGGCCACGAAAACGGCGGCAAGTGAAGGAAATAAAAATAAGCTGTTTAAACAGACAATACACACTGAAATGGCTGGTTAATTTAAAATTCATTGGGTGTAGTTGTTAGCTGTCTGTAAAAAAAATCGTGTTTAAAACAAATAAGTTAGCTTAATACTGCAAAACACCTATAACTTTTAAACTTGACTACAATCATAGTTAAGGAATATATGGGAAAAATAAAGTTCGGTTAAATTAGGATCAATTTCATGTTATGTACAATAAAGTGTTTACAAAAAAACATGATAGTTGGATCAACCCACCGAGACTCAAATGAGCAACTCATAGAAAGAATGTGGTGATATGAAATCGGAAATCTATTTAAATGCTAAGCGATACTCAGGCTACCCCGTGGAAGAGCGTTGCTGATTGTAGCATTAAACATTGGACAAAACGTAAACTTTGACGCATTGTTGTTCGGGTAGAATCTTACCATTAGGTAACACGATGTTAAAGGGCTACTAGTCTAGCCTATCTTCTTTCCGGAAAGAACCTGTCCTTTTCATCCACTTCCTGGTTTCCCTATTCCCGCGAATCTACTGGCCTCCCGACATTCTGCTCCAATTTACCGATCATTCCCCCCGGCGGCGGTGACTCGCGATTTCTACTCTACACCAGTGTGAGTGCAGTAATTACACACGGACACGTGACGTAGCTGTGTGTCTCTGTGTGTGTGGATTCGTAAATCTTATGAGGAAGTTACGATATACGAGTATCATGTGATGTGTGACGGTGGTGGAATATTTTGCGGGATCAATGAGTTTTGTTTGATAGGTAGGTAGGTATTGGCGCGAGTGTGATTGTTTTGATGGGGACAGTCAACTTTCGCTAAGGAACATCACAGCACACGCTCTGCACACATGAAACTGAAGTACTTTCATTAAGAAAGCTATGCAATCAGAGCAATAAAAACTTTCCATACTAATTGTTAATAATCAATTTAATCAATTGGAACTTTGCATGTACAGTAAAAAGTACTCCTTAGGAAAAAATCTGTTTCATGAGTAGCATCTAGTATTCGCCGTTTTCAACCGACTTCAAAAAAGGAGGAGGTTCTCAATTCGTCGGAATCTTTTTTTTTTATGTATGTTCACCGATTACTCGAAGACGCCTGAACCGATTTCGAAAATTCTTTTTTTGTTTGAAAGGGTATACTTCACAGGTGGTCCCATATAAATTTTATCGAAATCGATTCAGCGGTTTTTGAGAAAATCAACAAAACATAGCAAAATTGGAGTTGTTGCGATTGAAGTCGGTTATTTTTAACGTATTCAGCGTGGTCATTATTTATTAAATAAAAAGTCATGTAATGATACTGTAATGTGATCACTTTTATGACGATTTCAGGCTCAAGGGGGACAAGACTAGATTGCACATGTTTACAAAAAATTATAGTTTTAAGTTATACACTGCGCTGGGGAATCTTGGTAAGCCCGCCTCCTTTTTCAGAATGAGCATCACTTACCACCAGGTGAGATAATGCCAAGGGCTTACCAATATGATTTAAAAGGTTATTCAATTTTGTTCCAAAATCTTACGTTTCCTAAGTAGAAAATACATTATTTTCGAATTTAATAAAATACACAATCTTTTTAATTTAAACAAGTGAACTATAATTGACCACGCTGAATACGTTAAAAACAACCGACTTCAATCGCAACAACTCTAATTTTGCTATGTTTTTGTTGATTTTCTCAAAAACCGCTGAATCGATTTCGATAAAATTTATATGGGACCACCTGTGAAGTATAACCCTTTTAAACAAAAAAAGAATTTTCCATATCGGTTCAGGCTTCTTCGAGTAATCAGTGAACATACATAAAAAAAAAAGATTCTGACGAATTGAGAACCTCCTCCTTTTTTTGAAGTTGGTTAAAAAGAAGTACTCGTGCCATAAAAAACGCGGACTGAGACAGATTCTTAAGAAAATAATTACGGATGCATCAAGCGACGTGAAATAAGTCACGTAAGCCCAGTTTTGGGTACCGCGCTCTCATTAGTAAATGAAACTTGTCATGCTGGGAACATATAGAATACAATTAGTTTTCTACTAGAATAAAAGCATCAAATCACTTGAAGAGCCGTCGATTTAAGACTGACTTTAGGTCACTTCTTAATGAATTTGGTGTCAATTCGGTTTTCACGATTTAACTTATTTGACAGAACTAAACTTAATTGAAGTGTTTTGTCTTTTTCTCTCTGTATGGAAAAGATAAGGATAGGATGATTAAATGAAGTTTGTCCTGTCAAATAAGTTTAATCGTAAATACCGAATCGACATCAAATCAAATGAAATCAAATCAAATATTCTTTATTGTCATACAAGAAACATATAATAACACAATAATAAAAAAAACAAATCGACAATCTGGGCAAAAATAATGGACAATCGACATTATTATCATACTTAATTTAGTTTCTTATGATAATGCCCTATGGCAAATAAAATGTTTTATCCACAATCGGAAAGCCTTTGGCATCATCTTACCTGGTGGTAAGTGATGATGATACCGAAGGTGGAAGCGGACTTACCAAGAGTCCCCAAACGGAATCAATACATATTTTCTTTAATTAAATTATCACTTAAATTAGTTAGTTTAATCATCACAGATTTTTTCGGGCTTAGAAAATGCCTTTCCAGGGTCCTGCAAAATAGGTCCCGCCGAGAGTAAAATTCATGACATTTTAATATTTAATTAGTGTATAGGTACGTAAAGTGTTCATTGTGCTTATGTGTATCATTGCCTTCGCACCAAAGCCATTGGCTAAAAATATAGTAGCGACAAGACCACTGCAAAGGTAGATGATCTTTTCATTTTCTCACTAAAGAGATTGCACATGACATGTAGGATAATAGCCAGCTCGCTTCGCACGGTGATGTGATAGCCGCTTAATAGCTGTGTCAACCCTGAGGTCGATAACCTTTGCGAAGCCTGCAAGCACGTGCTCTAACTTTGTTTGTTTATAGTTTTAAGACCCTACTGCAAGTGTCTAAATATTATTTGAGATACAATGTAATTTATATTTAGAAAAGGTAGAGGAAAGAAGAAGACACGAAGCAGTAAGTTACTGAATAGAGTAACATTCAGCGTTAAATTCAGCGTTTCAATGGCGATGAAATCGAAAAATGGCATTCATTTTGGTATTCAGTCATTTTGACGCTTCAACATCGACAGAAAAGTTTTAATCGATTGAATTAATAAAAGGAGACGGCGCTTAAGATTGGTTAAGGGGTCCACAAACAAACACATTTTCAAATTTCATATATACGATTTAGTTAGGATTTAAAAAGTCACTTTTGGCATCATCATCACTTACCACAGGTGACATGATGCTTGAGCTCTGAAGCTCTCTTAACAGTCGGTTACTCTAGTATCATGTCGAGGATAGTAAAATTGGGAATCATTCTAAATATAACAACATTGCTCTGGACTAAAATTCACCAATGAGGAAACCTTAACGGGATACTCCTCCAGCTACCTGGAGCATTAACGATGTGATTGGTAAAGATAGCTGAATTCATAGTGGGGTAGGTATAGGACTTTGGGGAGGAAGTCTTTCTATTTCTCTTATCATGTGACACAACTAGCCGTGCTATCCCAAGATATAGATGGCGGATGCCTGGCAACGGACTTAGAATGGATATGGATGCGGGTGATGACCCGCGGTCTCCTGCAGTCAAACCGTCTCCACACGTATTGGCTTGCCTTTCCTGTGAAATTAACCAGCAAGTCCGAAAGGGTAACGCAAGTCCTGGGCAGCCCTGCGTTTCCTTAACTCTATCCTAGGCATTGCAGTGTCCGGTGAGACGGTTCTCCATCACGTGTGGGTTCTCGGATTCAAGTTCTGGCCAATGTAACAATGAGTTGTCGAAACTTAAGTACGTTACATACATACTGATTGCTTCATCACTGCATGTGTATCAAGATCGAGAAGTACACTTCCGTCGGTTATAATCAAGGCATATATAGAAAAAAGGTAAATACTATCCTGTATCTAAGACCTTAGGCCATCACAAGACATCAATCCAACTTTCTTCCCATGCAACCAGGAGATAAAAACCGGGCCACCCCAGTATAGTGTCACAATACATAGTATTCCTTTTCAAGAGTCCCGGGTTCGATGCCCGGCCGAGCCACGTGGTCGGTGCAACACCCTCAGTCGACTTGGTTTGTTCCACTACTAGCTTTGTTTTTGGTTTCTTGTGTGTATAACAATCAGCAGGCTAAAGCGTTGGATTATGCTATTGAACTTTTATGAACTTTTATCAACAATTATGAATTCAAAATACATCCACATTTTGACATAGACTTACCTAATTTCCTCGATCGAGTGTGATCCTAATACTCCATGTATTCAGCTTCTAATGAGCTTGTGACTCTCACCAACATTATGTTTTCAGAACACGCCTATCAGGAACTTTCTGAACTACCGATTATTTCTTCTACTAACTTTATTATTTAAATTGCCATGTTCATTTTCAAATAAAACCAGATTTTAAGCAGGTCGAAATAATTTGGTATCTAGTGTGTCAGTCGTTTAATATGGAGCACAGTGGAAAAATCTCGGACTATTGGACTGTTGGCAAAAAAGTTGGACAGATGCGGAATGAATCACCGCATAAGGCTGCAATGAGCAAAGTATAGGAAGTGATCCGTGATCTACACTCGTGCGCAGCGGCGTGGTATAAATTGGCTGCTTATTGAAAAAGTTAAGAATATACGTGGTAACATTAGATTTTTTTAACAGTAGCTGGATTCCACTAGCTTTATAGAGGAAGGTCATAGGTTCGATTCAGAAAGAGCCGTCCACAAATTAAATATTTCAAAATTCTTAAAATTCTAAACTGCGCCAAGCGCGACATGGCGGCCATAACCATCGATTTCCGAGGCAGGGAAAAGCTCGCCATAGACAGGGACGAATGGCGCAAGTGCATAAGAGATGGTCGCAAAGCATGTGATGAGGCCTGGTTCAAGCTGCTGTCCGAGCGGAGAACCGTACACACCTAGCCGTCTCTATTTTGCTGAATTTATCTTGTGTTTGTAATTTAACAGTGCTTTTTCTAGTTTTTAGTTTGTTTTGATCTGTAATTTTAAATGACATGTTGGTGTTTTAGAGTAATCTGTTAACCAATTATGACTGAATAAATATTATTATTATTAATGTTTCTATTCGCAACTTTCCCCGTTAGTCCTGCAGTCGACTGTTTTGTTAACAACCCATTACGTCCCCACTGCAGGGGCACAGGTCTCTCCCTACTTCCCATAACTCGGGAAGGTTAGGCCATACTCGACACACGGAGGCCAAGGCCGGATTGGTGGAGGTTGTGGGGTTAGTAGCAACCCCAGTATCAGAAGTTTTCAAGCCGCCTATAAGGCCTCTGACATGGCTTAACGACGCCATCTAGCGATAGCAGCCAGCGCCAACAGCTTAACGTACCTTGCGAAGCACGGAAACGGTCGAGATAAATGCCACTGAAGGGCATCACACACTAGCGCTATGCTATACTATAAAATTCTATCATGAGCTTTCTAACTTTATGGTCATCCCACTCGACTCGCCATCCATCCATGAATGTGCGGATTTTATAGCACAGTATAGCGCTAGAGCGTGACGCCCTTAACAGTCAAATATAACCTGGATGGGTTATGACCGTGTCTGCGGGGGGTGGCGGGGGAGGTTCCTACTGTATGTAAAAAAATTAAATTAAGTACATAAATGTCCTTTTTTGCATGCTGAGAAATTGGCGGATCATGTGACACTTCTTTAAAATATGTTTTCCAACTTTTATACCATGATTGTTGCAAATGATTAAGGTCCGGACCATGAGACGAGGGAAGGAGTGTGAGGAACTGCTGCGGCGGCTGGTTTCGCCAACCGACATTTCGTCGGTAAGAGGATAAAAGGATAAAATGTGCGGACTTGGTAAAGTGCTTTTACTGCACCCGATAAAGGAATATGTATAAATATTAAAATAAAACAGTATAAACACAGTTTTTACAATGGAATATTAGGTAAAAAACGATGTGCCAGGTCGGAGGTCTAGGAATAAAGTGAGAAAATGGAATAGATAAATGAAAATGGCGGGAAATTTGAATTTAAATGTCAGGCCAAAGGTGTTTCAGATCTAGGAACGGAAGAGTATCGTAGCGAGGAAATAGCAACTCGCTACATACATACACACCTGTGAGAAGTTTTTTAACCGACTTCAAAAAAAGGAGGAGGTTCTCAATTCGTTTACTCGAAGACGCCTGAACCGATTTGGAAAATTCTTTTTTTGTTTAAAAGGGTATTATACTTCACAGGTGGTCCCATATAAATTTTATCGAAATCGATTCAGACAATCAACAAAAACATAGCAAAATTGGAGTTGTTGCGATTGAAGTTGGTTGTTTTTAACGTATTCAGCGTGGTCAATTATGTATTGATAGTAATTAGATAGTTTCTGTATTGATAGGACGGTCGCGGCTCAGTGCGCACGCAGGTTAACTGACTACAGATACGGTCATAACCTGGATGGGTTTAACTGTTAGTGGCATTTATATCGAACATGTCCGTGCTTTGCGAGGCACGTTAAGCAGTTGGTGCCGGCTGCTATCACTAGATGGCAGTCGTTAAGCCATGTCGGAGGCCTTATAGGTAGCTTGAAAACTTCTGACACTGGGGTTGGCCACTAGCCCCACAACCTCCACCAATCCGGACTTGGCTGCCGTGTGTGGAGTATGACCTAACCTTCCCGAGGAATGGGAAGAGACCCGTACCCCTGCAGTGGGGACGATGTGGGTTCTTAACAGTAGGTAAGTAGTTATTACGATCGAGTTGTGTGGAGTGTTCGGGGTTTGTTCTTTGGCACAGATCGCCTTTAAAAAGTCTGCGCAATACGGAGGTAACTTGTGGCATTTACAAGATTAAACGTTTTCTTTACGAAGACCACATTTCTGCTTGTATTAGGTAACATCATGTACCTCAATAAAACCCGCAAAGTGGTGTCATCAGGCAAACAAGATGGTTTTGTCACAACTGAATGCTAAGAATCCACTTGTTATTATCTGCCTGATTGTAATTCTACATCTCTATTATTTACTAGGTAACTGGTTACTTAGTTAATACTCTTTGGCTTTTTTTTGCCTTGAGGTCTTTGTAATGTTTGGATTTTTAAGAAACTAACCGGCTGTAACCCATTAGGTATGTCTATGTCAGTACCGTTTTACTTTTGAAATCGATTAATTAGCTAGCAAAAAGAAATATGATTAACGTTTGTTCTATAATATCATATATTGTCTCTGATAATATGATAAAACTAGCTTCTAATATATTTGCAATACCGTATAGTTAGTATAGTCTGTTTTATAAAAACCAAAGAAAATTTTAAAGGAGACTAGCGATGGGCGTTTTAAAACGTAAATAGTTTCTGTAACTATGTATTGGTACAATAACCGAAATACGATATTCGGTATTACGAAAACTATGTATTTCCGAAACTATTTATTGGGAACAACTGAGAAGCATGTTTCAAATCTCAAGTTATTGCAAGTCATGCATTATTTGGCAGAGTGTCCTTTTCTCACTTACGAGGTTTGCAAAAGACCGTCCTGCTATCAAGGAATAATTTCTCGTGCGGAAGTGTTTCAGAACAGGTACGAGCAACGAAAAAACACAGGAGTACGTTCTAAGTCTACGTTCTGACAGCAACGGTTCGGTCTGACAACAGGACGGACTATAGCAAATCTTGCAAGTATGAAAGGGACACCAATATCACACAATACCATGTTTACACATTACCATGATAACACCGATAACCACAGATAACTGGTAACGTAGAAATACCAACACCCTACAGTACCAGTATCGTTTTCTCGGTTGCCGATACATAGTTATTAAAATAAACAGTTTCAAAACCCGTTATTGGGTACTGATAACTAGTTACGTTTCGGTATTGGAAAATCGCGTACCGACCCACCTCTAAAGGAGACGTTTCACGGGACTATGGAGCTTGGACCTGGTCTGTGTACTAAACATTATAAATAAGTCATTAGAAACATAGTCTTTTCTAATTGTACATTTCCTTCGATTTACCTTCGTTGCGAGGTTCATCTAGTTTCTCAGATTTAACAATCGCAACACATAAATCACCCAACATGGCGAAGCGAGCGCAATTTTGAGCATTTTACGTTCAGAAACTAGATTTTGTACATACCATTAAAATTAATAATTTAGTTGTCCGACAAGTAACTCGAAAACCAGCTGTTATGCCTGTAAAAGAGGCAAGGCATATCCGCAGATTTTAAAAATCGTACACCAATGTCAGAAGTCAGAACAGAAGGGTGTTCAGTCAATCAGAGTCAGAGAAAGCATCTGAGGAATATGTGGACGAAGCCGTAATTTCTGAACGTAACCTACTATTGCAAGCTTCAGTGTTACCATTTATATTGTAAAAAGTGCTGACAAAACATTATGCTTGAACCACGCAACCCTGCTTCTTTTTTTTTCATTATTTTTCCTAGAAAGCCTATATTTTTCGTACTACGTACATGTCCAGGCACAAAATGAAACGTGTCCTTTATTGCAAAATTTAAAAAATATTGCAATACTACGAATTCTGTTTTGATATTCAGCGCACCCTTTTTGTTCACACCATAATTTCTTCTGCAAACCCTTCTCCTTAGCTTTCTTACAGATTACAGATGATATAACTATAATTGACCACCATGAATACGTTAAAAACAACCGACTTCAATCGCAACAACTCCAATTTTGCTATGTTTTTGTTGATTTTCTCAAAAACCGCTCAATCAATTTCGATAAAATTTATATAGGACTACCTATTATTTTCCAAATCGGTTCAGGCGTCTTCGAGTAATCGGTGAACATTCATAAAAAAATAAAATTAAAAAAAGATTCCGACGAATTGAGAACCTCCTCCTTTTCTTGAAGTCGGATAAAAAGGCTGAATAAGGTCCTGAAACAACTTAAATGTAATGTATTGGATCGACACTGCATTTTTCAGAACGATTTTTCTTGCTTCCGCAAAAAATCATAGCAACAATATGGAATGTATAAATTCCGTGTTAAACATTGACGCATTCACCAAAATCGCGTATTAATTTATACAACATTAATTCTGGCAGTGAAGTGATGTATGCATAATCTATGAAAATACAAAAAGACGCAGCTGTTAAATTCGAATATTCTAGGTTCAGGCTTCATTGCCTGTTTTGCGTAATACATACCTACCTAGATTAGAATACCTATAGGTACATTGATTTACTAAAGTTTGATTTGGTAAAAATAAACTGTCTCCATATTATGATTATGGGCTACATATTCAGTCTTTTTACAAATAGCAAAACGTATGTTTTTTATTAAGAATATTTACACATTTCACGAGACAATTTTATTTAGTTTTTCTTCCATTAAGGCTTTCTATTAGGACTTCAAATCGGATACTTTTTTATGTATTTAGATTTTTATGGTTTTTTAAAGTTAGTTATGTTTTTTATTGCACAGGATACCTTGAAATTTGTCCCATTTTATTGTAATTTGATCAGAAAATTCCACAGGTTATATATAGAAAAAGAGATGATTGATTGTTCACCAAGATAATTTAATCTCACTGTTATCATTTTACGCTTTCCGCAACAATTTTGCTTGTTTAGTTTTTTGACGTCGATTTAAAATTTGTTACTCACGTTAGCTTAGGACCTTTCTTAAAAGATGTATTGTATTCTATTTCGCTTTGTCAGTTATTACCTTAACGTGTTATTTTCACAAATAAAAAAATATATTATTATTTATCTTTACTATTTTATTGTTATGTTTTGTATAGATATCTCTTGAAAAACTCTTTTAATTTGGTACGGTTACTTTGATTTGTATCCGCTGGAAAAAACTTGAAGCGATCCTTTTACATTGTGTAGTACCTAATTATTATTGAAAAGGCTTTATTATGGTTGGAAACATCCAGTACTTATTTACTACATAACGATGAGAGTATGTGCAGGTCTAACATGAGACGAGTTAGAATACCTCCATGGAGTACATATCGGGATTTGTTTAGCTTTGTCTAAGGTTATCTTCTACCGGCAGACATTCATTGTCAAACACAGGCTTCCCCCTATAAACTTCTCATCACGATTCTGCGTTTCCGCTACAAAGGTACCTCCAAAATGCATAGTTTTAGTGCATAAAAACTAAAAAAACTTTTAAAGGTAAAATAACCATTAGAACCAAATTTTTATAACTTTAAAAACAAGAAAAAGTTGTTAAAAATATTTTGTTTTTTTTGTTTTTTGTCTATTGCCAAAACTTTTTAGAGTTACGATCTTTGTAGCGGACACCATCGATATAATACATCCTGCAGCTTCCTGGCACTATTGAAGGTTTTTTTTTTAAACGGTTATCATTCAAAAAGTTTTCGCCCGATTGTTTTGTAACCATGAAGATGTCCTATTTATAAAACAGATACTGTTTTCGCAATCTTTTGTATCTAACTACTCAACTACTCTAACCAAGAGACCTATCAAACCACCACAGTAATAACATTTATTACGTGTGTGTTTCTATGTCGATATGTCCAGCATGGTTTAAAGCTAGATCTAGGTATGGGACTGTGATAGCCTAGCGTGAATGACAATGCATTCGAACGAAAGTACTTTTACTATGCGCATGATTTCCGTGACATGGATTGATCATAGGGCATAGAGGAGAGTGTCTTTAGAGCCTCATTCAAAATATTGCGTAACTATTTATTTAGTAATAATAACATTATCAGTTTAACAAACAAAAAGGGTTCAAGATGTACATCTCTTTTTTTTATGTGATAGGTGACAAACGAGCAGACGGATCACCGATGGTAAGCGATTACCGCCGCCCATAGACACCCGCAACACCAGAGGAGTCACAAGTGCGTTGCCGACCTTTGAAATGGGATGGGGGGAATTGGGGGGGGGGAGGTTGGGCCTCCGGTGCCCTTACTCACTCGGCGAAACACAACGTAAGCGTTGCTTCACGTCGGTTTTCTGTGAGGCCGTGGTATCACTTCGTACGAGCCGGCCCATTCGTGCCGAAGCATGGCTCTCCCACGATCGCCTGGGTCTTAGAATAAGCCAGTTTTTTAAAATTATGAAAACACAAAACAACACATCTCAAGTCTAGCTGGGGAATTAATTCCAATAAACCGTTGGCTACAGAAATTATTGTTCCTCTCTTCGATAGTTGGACTTCGATAGTTAGGTAAAGACCATGCAGTCTTCATATATCCATCAGAAGATTCTAAAGGAGGAAAATTATTATAGTTGTTTCCGTTCAAGATTTTCGCAAACAGATTTTTGTAGCATTAGATTAGCAGTTGTGTCAAAAGGGATTGCAAATATTATTGCATGATCAAAGCAGTATCACATCTATAAATCCACCTAAAGCTAACTTCTATACATTTCATTAACAATTGAAAAGCTCCTATACTAAAAATGCAGTAGAGCTGCCGTGTAATTTAATACTTTTATATTATTTATTTATGAGCGTAGATCAATGAAATGTGACAGCCATATAAAAGACATCAACGTGTACCTCTTTTTGGGGACTTTTCAATATTATAAAGAAAATATTGAAAATATCGTAGGTTCAATATCCAGATACTGTCTCACGGTTATCACTTCGGTAGTTTTCTCTGTAAAAATATACATACATAACAGCTGCATGCAAGAAATATATTTTGAAGTCGCTTGTTTCTATAAAATATATAGATGTTTTCAATTTTAATTTGTTAGTAAAACGGCACTCTATATGTATGTACATAAGTATAGGTAAAGCGATGATTTACATAAAGTTTTCGGGTTATTGGTGTTGACAACAGTTGAATGACGGGATGCGTATACGCAGGGCTGAATATTATACACAAGCGGCATCCTTGGTAGATCCAGCAGTTAATTTCCAGTTGATTGCTATTGTTATTCAAGCTGATATTACTAACGATGATAAAAATAATAAATGGGAAGTATCTGAAAGCGAGCTACCCTGTGGTGTTTGCATTGTCATTTGGCACGGCACCAGCGGACGCGACTTAGTCCACTGCACCATTGACCTGCGCTGGTAGGGTGGCCATGACCTTAATGGTACCATACGGAAGGACCATACAGATAAGTATCTCATCATATAAAACTCCAAAATCACACCCCGGGCACTCCATACAAATTTCGCGCCATTGTTTACTACAAAGACATTCATGTTTGTACACATGTAAATGTGTGCGTGATGTACTAGAGTTGAATCGATATTCAATTAGCCCTCATTATTCTTTATTATTAGCTAGACTTTTACAAATAAAATAAAGGCTGTATACACCAGACAAGGCTATATAGCCTTAGAAGGCTTAGCTCTTTCCTTAAAAAATAAAATTGTCTTTCGTTATAATACTGTGCTTTGGAACCGTTTTGGAACTGTGCCAACCTCTTGACAAATGGTCACAGATCGGTCTCACAGGGGGGTGAGGTAGCCTTCAGAGAGCGGCAGGAAGTGTCCATACTGTATAATGTCCTTATACTGTGCTACGAAATATAGCCTAATCAATATCTTAAGGTACTTCACACGGGGTCGATGTTCAGATTTGTGGAAGATGTAAGGTATCCCACTGAAAATTTCAGAAAGACCTTATTAAATAATTTGGGCAGGTAAACAAAGAAAACCTCGTATGCTAAAATCTGTCACCGTCAAGTAGTCGTTGGAAGACAGCAGATGGTGGATCGACGTAACTACCTACTGGCAGAAGAGTCATTCCATCTTACTCCTTACGGATTGGCAAAGTATTGAACTATTGATAATCCTTCTAAGATTACAGGTGCCTTAGTAATCACTTTCTGTCAGATGAGCTGTCAGTCACCCTTTTGCCACTGCGCCCGTCGAGTGTACTAATTTTGGATCCACATGATTGTTAGCATTATTGTTAATATCTATGTTAAATTTTAATATAGCATATTAGAGCATGATCACTTTGAAGATCTCAATATCACAATTCTTGTTCAAACACTACTGCTAAATTTCCCTACCTGAAACTTACTTCTTATTTTCTTTCCTTAATTCCTAAGTATATAAAAATCAAGAAAAAATTCATAGATGTGCATGGTCTAAGCATTTATACTTCCCCTACATCGCACCTCTGTCCTAGGCCGTGCCTAGGCCAGAGAAAGCGCCTAGAATAGCCAATTTGTTTTCGAACGTGCCTCGCGTAACAACCAGAGTGACAGGCGGGGCGCGTTCAAAACATGACCTAGCCATATTGTGCAAGTTCTAGTAATCCCATGACATAATCTAAATGGCTATATCGTACTTCGGACATTCCATACAAATGTGTTGATATTATTACATACTATGTACTACATAAAAGTATGAGGTTTTATATGTGTAAATGTGTGTGTTGCGTAGCTTGCGCTAAGCAACCGTTACCAGATCTTACCCGTAAGGCGATGAAGCCGCCTTTAGAGAGGGGCAGGTAGTGTCTATACTGTATGACAATTCTATTAAAAAAAAAAACGGCCAAGTGCGAGACGGACTCGCGCACCGAGGGTTCCGTATAAATTCATATCTTATAGCACAAGTAATGGAAAAAGTCCGAAAACCAAAAATTTTTCGTTTCATCTTTTTTTCGTTTTCGGACTTTCCCTTTACTTGTTCTATAAGACATTGCTTCCTGCCAAATTTCATGATTTTAGGTATACGGGAAGTACCTTATAGGTTTTGATTCCCATGCGAGTGTCCAAATATGCAGCATAAACAGCCGTATCGCTTGATTGCGTTGGCATAGAACTTAGATTTTTTCACAGCTTCAAGGGATTGTAGGCCTGAGTATTTGATATAAATTTTAACTTGATACGTCTACGCGTTCCTGAGAAAACAGCTCTTGACAGACAGACGGACAGACAACAAAGTGATCCTATAAGGGTTCCCTTTTTCCTTTTGAGGTATGGAACCTTAAAAATATATATATTAGGCATGATAATTATTGAAGAACGTCTGATTAGATATCCTGGATTGCTTGGTAGTAAAGTAGTAAAAAAAAGGTCCCAAAACCAATGTTTTCTGTTGGAGATAAAAATCATTTCGAGTTGAACCAGCAATTAAATTAGTGGTTTGTTCAGGCAATTAAGGCCTTTTGAAATCGATAGGATAGTGTTTTCAACGTTAGGTAGGTCCCGGCAATAATAAAATTGTTGGCGAGTTACTTACTTCAACAAAAAGTTTTCATAATGTTTTGAATATTTGACAGCAGGCAGCAAGGAATTTATATGTCCAGATATACAAGTTCTTTAGTTGACAGCTACCATCTGAAGGCTTAAAAGTTCCATCTAAAGGTCATACACTTCAACTCAAAGCAATAAAAACTTTTCTATAATAGACTGTGGTCTAGAGTTTTTATTATCTGTGGTATGTATCTGGTCGCTACTGTGTGTAAGCCATGTTGTGAATTATTTTTCGAAAATGAAAAGAAGATATTACAACAATAACTGCTGTGTTTTCCATTGAGCTTTCGTCTCATACAAATCTAATTTTGCTTTTACCAATATTTTGCTTATATTTATATAATATTTTGCTTTGACTGACTCGGTGGCTAAGTGGTTAGCGATTCTGATCTCTGATCCGAGAGTCGTGGGTTCGATCCCCACACAGGGCAAACTTTTCTGTGATGAGCAGAATTGTTTGCTCTGAGTCTGGGTGTATTATATCTATATATGTATGTATGTATGTAAAAGTATATGTGTATGTATATCAGTCTCTGGTTCCCAAGATACAGGGAATCCTAGTTTGGGGCTAGATGACCGTGTGTGATTTGTCCCAGATATTATTATTATTATTATCTCTAGTGTAACCACATAAGGTGGTTTGGTAGGAATGTATTTTCCATTACGTACCAAGAATCGAGAGTTGGTAATTAGGTCGTTACAGCATGACGGATGCCTTAGGACGTGTCATGAATGTATGGGCGGCTGGCGTGAGAATTACAATGAAAAGCTTTTACCTTTGTCCTAGGCAAGGGAAAAAACTTAGTATAGACAAACGGCAGGGAAATAGCGGGACATGTACGACATTGATTTGTGATGTTTCGCCGAGGAAATGTTCACTTATCTAACTTTCTTTGTTGAAAGTACGTTCTATGGCCTTATGTATGCCGTACATTTACATTTTCCTGAGAATTTGTAATAAGTGCTTTATTTTTGTGCTTTTTTTTTATTATGTGACTAAACTGATAACCTAGTCATTAGCGCTCCTGACTTCTACACCACCAATGACGGTCGTGGGTTCGATCCCTACCCAGGTCAAACATTTGGGTGATGAGCAGATTTGATTGTTATGTGTCTACAATATATAATATATACAATAGGTTTAATATCAGTATATGTAAGTAAATATTTAATGGTATTTCGGTATTGTATATCAGCCTCTTGTTCCACAGCACAGGGAATAATCATTTTAAATGACTCTCAGTGGTTTGTTCCGGACAAACTAAAAATTGAAATTATTATACAGGGTGTAAGAGACAGGTTTCCGATAAGTTTAAGGGCTTGCTCAGGTGTTTCCCTTACACCCTGTATTTATAGATCATTTTAATTATAAAAAACTTAATAAAAATCTTGGAGTTCGTTACAGTGCACAAAATGTTACGTGCATTTTTTATGAATTCTACATCTAACGCTCAACACTGTAAGTTTATTTTATAAAAGGTATGTATTTCTTCTTCTTATCGAGTGGGACAATTGGATCGTGTTATCACAAGGTATAGATAGATGGTGACTGCCTGGTATTGCACTAAGCATCACCCGCGGCCACGTGTAGGGCATTTTAGGGCAGCTAGCGTGTAGATGCACTGGTATATTGGAAAGGTCGTAATCAAGTCAATCACGCAGGTTAACTGTCTGCAAACACGATTAAAACCTGGATGGGTTGTTTTCCGTGCTTCGCAAGGCAAGTTAAGCCGTCGATGCCGGCTGCTATCTCTGGATGGCAGTAGTTAAGCCATGTCGGCCTTATAGCCTTAATAGACTTGAAAACTTCTGACACTGAGGTTGACCACTAGCTTCACAACCTCCATCAATCCGGACTTGGCCCCCGTGTATGGTGTATGGCCTAACCTTCCCAAGGTATTCCCAATGTGAAAATACCCCTGCAGCAGGGACGATATTGGGTTGTTAATGTTTAAGTATTGTCACAAAAAAAAAATGGTTCCCTTCGGTGAGCTTTAAAACTCTTTGTCATACAATTGCGAGGCACACAATTTTTTAAATAAAGTTCTTTTTAAATAAAGTTCTAAATGACAATTTATTGTGTAAAAACCAAGTGGTAGAAACCTTGTATTAGGTACACAAAAAAAATTCTTCGGAAAGTGTAAATTACTACCTACTTACTTCGAATATAATATTTTTTCATTTCATTTTATTGTTATACATTATTTTTTTTTTTTTTTTGTGTAACATATACACCAGATATTTCAACTTAAAGTTAACCTCATTATCTTTAATATTAACAACATCATTATAACTACTATAAGTATTATAGATTATAGTTAGGTTCCCCAGGTACCGGCTAGTACTAGCTAGGTACCAACCAGTCTGGCGGTACGTGCATGCGCATCCTGTCCCAGTTTCTATTTTTAGATGCGCTTGCGCAACGGGCGCATTTGTTGCCTGGTCAACCTTTATAGCCCCGGGATGCGCATGCGAGGTGCGGGTTAAACCAACACCTAATGCATACTATAACTATAGTTGTACGTATTGGTCAAACTGGGGTTTTAAGTCCTTTTGTATAGTGTAAGTACTGGTATGTTGTTTTTAAGTATCGTACAACAACGTCATTTTTATATGAACTATGACGTTAATGGTGTGGATTCGGCTTTCAAGATTAAACTTATTTGACAGGATTAAACTTAATATAAGTGTTCTGTCTTTTTCTTTCTATAGTGAAAAGACAAGGACAGGACGCGTAAATTTAGTTTAGTCCTGTCGAATAAGTTTAATCGTAAAACCGAATCGACACCAGTATGGTATGTATTTGGGTATTTCAATGATACTGACGTTATTTGACCGTAGTTATGCCATAACGACATAAAGTACATTATCCCTAACTTACTTTATGTCAGTTAGGTCGTTATGGAATAACTAAGAAGATTTAAACTGGAGATATTTATGACACTGAATCAAATTCTGCCAAAAGGCTAAATTCGTGAAAAACCTTGGACTTCCTATACTTAAGTTGAAAGATCAGCTGCTCACCTTTTTAGTTTCATTAGTGTCAGTCATCCTTATCAATCATAAGTTTGAATAGGAAACGACTTCTTGTATGGAATCTTAACACCGACTGACTCGGTGGCTCAGTGGTTAGTGCTCCTGACTACTGATCCGAGCGTCGTGGGTTCGATACCCATCCAGGGCAAACATTTCTCTGATGAGCAGATTTGTTTATATCTATTCCGCTTATTATAAGTATATCAGTCTCTGGTTCCCATAATACAGGGAATCCTAATTTAGGGCCAGATGACCGTATGTGATTTGTCCCGAAAAAAACCTAAAAATTTATCCAAAAAAAGTCAATGACCTATCATTATTTGCATCTCACGTGGCCCAGTTTCCGAAATTGGCCAACGC
The DNA here is from genome assembly GCA_958295455.1 of Coleophora deauratella. NCBI lineage: Eukaryota > Metazoa > Arthropoda > Insecta > Lepidoptera > Coleophoridae > Coleophora > Coleophora deauratella. The sequence continues at coordinate 8,311,186 of OY282410.1, read as the reverse complement.
TGTTACCCTTTGTCGGACTGACACGGTTTGACGCGGGAAGGCGGATATCACTGTTAATTTGAATGATAAACAACCTCGAATTCACCATAATGTTGCGTTTTGTTGTGAGTCAAACAAGTCAAAGTCGAAACTGTGCCAATGACCGGAGTGAACAATTGAATAAAAAAACAATAATTTGACTAAAGCTTACTTTGTTTAGAAGAGAAAATGAAGACTTGTATTTATTATTTATTTGGTTTAGCAACGACTATTTAAACATCGAAAAAGGAATAAAATTTAACTTAAATGTAAAAATCACATCAATCACTCGTGATGCAATGTGTACTTTAATTTAATGTACAATTAAATACACTAAAATGTTTCTTTACTAAAAAGACAACAATAAAATTTTAAAAACGACGAAGTAAATATTTTTACCAACTATTCTAGTGAATCAAAGGAAATAGTTCTTCTTCCGAATAGGTACATGTTTACTTTCCAAACCTGCCTATTTCAATAAATATTCACTATAATATACAGGCTCCTAAAACATACTTTATGATCGATGCATTAACAGACGAGAATAGAGAATGACCATTCGAGCATAGACAATCAGCCTCCATAGCTTCCTGTACATTGCACATACACAATGCTTCCCATTCAAGAAAGACGTGGCCAAAAAAAGGCAAGATTTTGTCCACGTCTCCTTGGAGAAGGGTTAATGCCTCGGGGATTACCATTTCTAGAAGTTAGCGCCGCTTCCTTTTCTTTTCATTCGAAAGCACAATTGTTGCAATTTTGAACATAAATCTTTGAAAGTATTCAAATTGAAGGACATGTCATGTTTATTTTTTGCTCGTCATTTTTTTCAATTAGGTACTACTTTTGTTACATTGGTATGCAAATTTGTTTTTACTGCATACATGCAGTTTTAAAGAGAGATTATATAGATATATAAATCGGCAGAATAGAAACTGTAGCAGGTAGTGCTTATAGGGATATCATAAATATTTAGGTTATTGCGATCAGAGGAAGTTTTATGTATTTTTTAAGTATAGTTACAAAATACTTATTTTACAAAATTTTGTGAAGATGGCCACTTACATCATCAGTCAAATTGAATTCTAAAATACAGAACTCTGCTATATTATTACAACAGACATGACAATAAATAAATAAACAGAACTACATGCCGCACTCGAGAGCTCTCTGTTAACAAAACACTTTCAAAAGGCCATACAAAAGCCGATCACGTCTAATCTGGGTAATCCTTTAAATAAATACGGTAAGAGCTCAAGATCTTCTTACGCGCCACCCAAGAAAGGATTGCCGTAATACCAATGTTCCAATTTTGCACTAAATATCAAAGGGAAGCAATAAATGACAATCCTAGTGTTAAATTCGCCATTATTAATGTAAATGTAATGCAATTTTTGGGTGGCATTTTTTGTCACTGAAAGCGTAGGGTAGAACCAGTGTGGCAGAGTATTTTTTTAATAATTTTTAGTAGGTAGCTATTTATTATTTTTTCATCATGAAAATTCCAGTGTTATTGATAGAATAGGTATTCCATGTTTTTTAAAACAAGTACTAAACGCGCTACTGGGTGACTAGTAGATTGAACAAAGAAAAAAAATATTATGAAATTTGGTTCATGCATTTTCTAATATGCAAAGATTGATTTTATTGATGTATAAAGATTATGTTTAAAAAGACTATAAAAAAAATCCGTAAATGAAGTATTTTTTGACCATATTTTTTGTATCAAGCTACGATTTACAAAAAAAAAAGATAAAAAAATACCACATTTATTTTACGATAATCCTCAAATAACATATGTTTCTGGCCATACAACATATCCATCATCGCAACGATATTGTCGTATTGTTGCTCATTTTTGTGTTCACAAGTTTTTTGTCCAGAACGCCCGGTGGTCACTCCACAGACCACAGTCCACGGTCCACGGTTTATGTAGTTGCACCTTGCTGCAATGCTCTGAGCGTTTGCGCTTGCGAGACATCCGATTCTTTGATGACAAGTGATGTGTTCATTTTATCGATAGTTTTGATTTTGACATAGGGCAATTTGATACAACTTGTTATTTACAAAACGTCTTCAAGTCCAACTGTTGAAAATTATTCATTAAAACCCAATAGTGAGACACGGGTCCTTTCTCGGCATGTTCAGGTCATACTTTGAACTCGGGTCAAGTCAAAATAAGTAATAATATACTATTTATTACCTTTTAAGATATGTTTTATACACACTGACTAAAAGTATAAAAATTAATTACTAAATCGCAGTTTTAACCTATCATTTTGTAAATTACTTGTTGGTTTTATTACCACCTCCAACTCTCATCTGGCGTTGGAAAAAAAAAGAAACCATATCAGAGATGACACCATCTCAGCCGAAAGACATTATTAAATTGCTGAAATTAAACAAATCGATATCCACGTGCCTCATACAGCCAGCGGTTTTCATCGACAATCGATAACACAATGATTCCAGCCCTACCAATCATACTTCAACAAACCCAAATCTCATGCCCACTTATTCATAACTAATTTACTGCAAAAACCCTTACAACTGGTGAAGGGCCAACTTATCCCTTTTCCTCGAGTGGACAATGAGCCCTTAATGCTGGATATCGGAGGATACTGTATAATTTGACAATAGACCGCTTGACCATGGCCACATTGTCAGTATATGACGGATAGGTGACATCGGGAATAAGGTACGGTAAACGAAAGTGCAGCGAAGAGGTAATAAGAATATTTATTTATTTGGCTAAACTAAATAAGATCTTATATTTTTATTTGTTTGTAAACTTTTTATTGTATACAAAACACATATAAAAATAAAATATACAAAACAAAGTATAGCATAGGCGGACTTATCTTCGCAGCATGATAACTCAACTCTGCTTTGACATTCTTTAAATCTTAAAAATATTCTCAAAAAATTATCCTTGTAACTAACTATGTCATGTTTGCCACCAGTAAAATACTCTGCCCGCACGCATCCGTATTACCGGATTCGAATTCGCATAAATAAGATATCTTCTATACGAGAGTAATAGACACTATGTGAACTTGCATGATCATCCTCGGGAGCATCGTCACATACAATCAAGTGAGGCGCTACCAAATGCATTCGTGTGATAAATGCAAAATAGTTTTTAAAGTCACGGCTGATTGGATTTTAGTTAATTATTTTCATAGTTTTTTTATTATTTTATACACATACAACATCCACAACAGACGTCAATGATTACATAACACAATATATTCAGAATTTGTATCACAACGGCTTCACATTCGAGTATAACATCTATAACAAACGACATGCTTACAACGACTTCACAGTACTTCCGTTTACCCATACCAATCCACGACGTCCCGTGCCGATTTGCGAACGAGACATACCCTGCGCGCGCGTCGCGTCTTAATTCCCATACAAATGTCGCCGCCCGCGCAAGCCGCCGTGCGCCGCCGGCATCGACATCGGCAGCTTGGCGCTTAGCCCATGCCACACACTAGCTATGTACAGGATTGTGTGTGAAACATCATTATCATTTTGTGTGGAAGATGACCACGGTTTATTTATTTCTTTATTTTACTTACTCGTAACATTGCGCTCCTTAGTCATTGCCATACCCATATTATGGCACCTCTGTCTTTATGTATTCTTCTTCTTTCTGCAAAATAGAGTAGAACGCTGCCCCGTGACGGTTCACATACCTATTTGCTACCCATATGTTATGTCACTTTATCGGTTACCTGTACAGTGCGTTACTAGACTAAACCCATAGATAGTTTTTTTTATTTTACAAAGACTTAGAAACTAAGAGGATTTTACCTAGATTAGAAAGAGCTTTCATCAAAGTAACAACCATCAAAAATAATGACTCACAAAGTATCTCCATCCTGAAAATTTCTCCAGCCTGTACATTCACATCGGTCATTCATGTCCTGCACATTTTTTGCACCTTTCTTTCTTTAGTTTAGCCGGACACACAAAACGCAGCCTGCAACCCGTGGTTTATTGACTGCTCACAGTGGGATTACACCACAACAATACCTTGACAATGTGTGGTACATGCGCTTTATGTGGTTTTTACGATATTAATGATATTTTAAACTATTTGAGGTTGTTTGACGAGGAGATGACAAAACCAGTTGGAAGAGTGAAAAATGACTAGGTACATACGATAATATTAAGATTAATAGTATATAGTTTTGACTTTGATTATCTAAAGTTATTTTAATATGTTAACTTACACAATACAAGTTATAATATAAGTGAAAAAAATCTACGCAAAGTTTGGTTATGTCAGCGTATAAAAGAGGAAAAATATTAATATTAATTAATATTTCAGGTTATAGAATTATCAAAAAAGAATAAACAGTAATTATTCACTTACATGAGAAATCGTACAGGTAAAATATAATGTAATTTAAGTTTGGAACACACGAGGTAAAATAATAATTAAAAGTGGGTAAACAGATAAAAAGTTTTAGTGAAGCGCGGTAAACTAAACTAAAGAGCAGGTTATTATATTAGCGCGGCCTTATTTTAAATGATATTTAATCACTTAAAATATTAATGATTTTATAGTGATTTTAGATACATCCCTATGAATTTATATTTTCAACTTTTCGATTCATGTACACAATAATGTTCAATAGTTACGTCATGTTTTCTCACTCTTTCGGTTTCTGATTAATTTTGTGAGTAACAATGATATTAATTCCGCGGTCAAATCTTTATTAATTCAAATATACAACATTGAAATCAAATTATCAAAAATCCTTTTTTGAGTTACAAAAAAGTCTGCTTGTTTTCCATGTATCATATATGTACTGTGTTCCTATTTATCCAAATTTAGAAACTCTTGCGTCTCTACTCTGCATCTATTACCTAACTACGTAAAAACATCTGCTTTTAATTACCGATGAATGGGGAAGAAAACGCAAAGCTATTTGCAGATGGCGCTACGGACGCTTGACTCATAACAACTTTCAATTAGTTCCGCGTTTTTTATTATCGAGGTGTTATAAATTAGTTTTTTTTGTAAAATTGTTAAATGGAAAATGTATGCGACTTGGACTGTTCCGCAATTAAAGGCGAAGTTGAAAAGTACATAATTGAAAACGTAACTTTTCCCACGTCTTCTTCATCCGAGAATCTTTAGGAAATTAATGATTTCCATTATTATTGCAACCAATCGCCACACATCGCGGTATTTTTTTAATAATCTTATTATGTTAAGTTCACGTAAACATTTTTTTTTATACGTTTTGACAGTTAGTATGAGTCAAGCGATATCAGCGCCTCTAACGGCAAGCTTTGTCAGTTTTCTTCCCCATTGTATCTGAATGAATATTTTTAATTGATTATCAGCCTCTTGGCCTATTATTGACCTTCATGCAGCCCTAAAATCATTGAGAAATATGTACTAAAGTACGAATGTGTTAATATTGTCTATTCCACATAAAAATAATGGTAAAGAATTGAAAATTAAATGTCCATTGCAGGTTTTAACTGGATTGTTGTCACAGAAACGCTTGCGTTTTGTTTCGCCGAGTGAGTGAGGGTATCGGAGGCCCAAACCCCCCCCCCCCCCAATCTCCCCTCCCATCCCAATTTAAAGGTCGGCAATGCACTTGTGACTCCTCTGGTGTTGCGGGTGTCTATGGGCGGCGGTAGTCGTTTACCATCAGGTGACCCTACCTTATATCTGGGACTTGTGCTATGTTTGACCTGATAAGGAGAATCTATATACCTATGTCACAGGTGAATGAATACTAACATTTTCATAGTTTCCCAATGACTGAATAAATTCTTTTTTAGGTTACAAAATTACATAACATTTGACACGTAGTAAACAGTCGTCCACTAGATGCTCCAACGAATCCGCTTTATTTACGAAGGTTTTCTTTCCCAATAGCAAGGGATTTAGTTATTTATTCCGACGATGACCCCTTTTTGCGATGGTGACGCCCCGAGTTTTGTTGTGCCTGACATGTCTCTCGATTACTTTGGTTAGGTATACATATAGAGTGTAAAAATTGCAAGGTAGTTTAAAAATATGTACATGCAAGTCAAACTGGTAACTTTACTTTGGAACCGGTCAATATGGTGTCTCATTTAGCAACGAGAGAAATTAAGACTGAGATGAAGATACTAAATATTTTATACATACACAAAACAAATATATTATATTACATTATATTATATGAGATCACGGAAGATTCGGTAAACCGGTTTATTGGTGAAATGACAGGTCCCGAACTTACTGTGAAGCTGTGGTCCCTAAATGTCCACAAAACAATTCGGTTAACGAAGAAAGTTCAAAAAAGTGTACATAAGTGAAATAGCCCATGAGATTAAATACTGGAAAATCTTTAAATCGATCACACGCATTATTTGCACTCTGTATATATAAAATGGTAATGGTCCATTCATAGATACTATTGCAAAACTGAACGAATATAAAGGATAAGTCAAATAATGCAGTCCCCTTGGCATAAAAACTTCATGAAATGCGACGATAGATAAACGTTTATTTACATGAGCACTTGCAGTTTGACGCGTGGTGAATATTTTTGTAAGTATAATAATAATAATATCCGGGACAAATCACACACGGTCATCTGGCCCCAAACTAGGATTCCCTGTATCTTGGGAACCAGAGACTGATATACATACACATATACATTTAAATACATACATATATAGATATTACACACCCAGACTCAGAGCAAACAATTCTGCTCATCACAGAAAAGTTTGCCCTGTGTGGGGATCGACCCCACGATTCCCGGATCAGAGGTCAGGATCGCTAACCACTTAGCCACCGAGTCAGTCTATCAAGCAATATGTGCATGTTTCTTAAAAAAAGATGTATGGTACAAATTCCATTGTGCAAAGCTTTACAAGCTCTTGACTGTACAATAAATAAAACTTGTAAGCAAAGTTATGTATTTTTATTTATTTGAAAAATTGATTAAATATAATTTGGGATACAATTTGAGAATTAGTGAATTCGTTCAAGTTTACAAGGCACGGGAATATGGTCGGTTAAGCACGTGAGTGGACTTAGGACTTTTGTTGTTTTTCATTTGGCAATTTTTTTTTTATCTTTAGGGGGCAGCTGGTCCCCCCCCCCCCCTTGGAAACGCCCTTGATTGATTTTGCTTGGGATATATCCCATGAGGGAGGCCTTTGTTTACGAAACACAAATCCCGGACACTTCATATTGAAGTGTTGAGTGGCTTGCGCTAAGCAACCGCCGTCGCCGGATCTTACCCGCAGCGACCTGAAGTCACCTTTAGAAACGGGTAGGGAGTGGCCGCACTGCAAAACGGTGCTAATGTTTATACTGTACCAAAATAATAATAATAATAAATAATAATATCCAGGACAAATTACACACGGTCATCTGGCCCCAAACTAGGATTCTCTGTATCTTGGGAACCAGAGACTGATATACATACACATATACATTTAAATACATACATACATATATAGATAATAGTTTTGCTAAGACAATGATTTTGATAAGCTTACTAAAGCGGAGATATTTGGAATAAGACATCATTTATTGTCAAAAACTGAGTATAATAAAGTTGTCACAGGACTATTGTTTAGTTGTAGGATATTACTGATATGCCGGGGCTCCTAAAAATTTTGTAGGTACCAGTTTTATTTTTGAGAGAAGAGATTCATAAGAACTAGGTATAAACATAATCTAGAGGGCATCGCTTGAATAAGTAATTTGTCATTGGTATTTAAAGGATATCCGCTGGAGTTTTCACGTTCTATTAGGGCTATCCATCCATGCCATCAGTATGTAATCTATGGAGCCAAGTGGATCGAGGGACTTAAGCAATAGTATTTTTAAAATGAAGGAAATAATATTACCAAAGAAGAATATTACTAAAGAATACCAACTACGTATGCAAGCGGCACTCTTGTGCTTTAACATCTACAAAAGTTTAATTCAAAAAATTAAAAACACAGAAGTAAACATAGAATAAATCATGCTAAGTACTTTTTTACTCAACTACTCAAGCGGAGAATAATGTTTTTCAGATACTTATGTCCGAATCGGACACTGAGACTACAACGGATACACATTACAGATACATCAAATCGCGTGACGCCACATATCCACCGAAAGCATTTTCATCTTCGCGACGTGAAGCTGATGGACATGTCTTCCAAGGTCTGACCACGTCTCGCTGACATACAGCAGTACTGCACTTGTACACGAGGCCAACTTCACCGACATCCTGAGGTCCCAAATAACATCGGTTAGTTCTCGCCATTTTGCCTAGACTACCCTATCCGGGATTGAACGTCATAATCGATTAATCCAGACTTATACAGGACGGAGCCAAGGTACCTACTTGTCTGTCGTAACTACGGGCTTTGTGGGTTCGGGATCCGTACTAACACAGGCCATGTAGTCGGTTTTGTGTTAATTTGTATGTAGTTTTCAAAATATTGTAAAAAAGATAGTACCGATTAGTCTAGTCGTCAGTCATGATTCGGCTAGTCGCCGACTATAAAAGTTGCCGATTAGTCTGTAGGTACATCTCTGTTGTTTATTAAATGGCAGGATGCGAAAAAAATACATTTCATAATACATACAAAAAATACCTTACCCCTCGTATTATAATCAGTGATCGGAGTAGGTAGATTGAATTAGGGTCAATGACCGCAAACGTATATGTTAATATGGACATGCCGCGCGGATTCCGAGAATTTAACATTTTTTTAAAGACAAAAACAAATATTTATTCTGTTATTCTACATATAAATATATTGCTTCCTTCAGAGTTAATTGATTGAACCAGATTTACTTTAATAATACTCAACTCAACCCGGAAATAACTAAACTTTCTTGAAAAAAGTATTATCCATGTTACAAAATCATGATCCAAGTACTAAAAATCAATCTACCTACTCCGATCACTGATTATAATATTCTACATCTTTAAAGAACACTCCACACGTGATCATTGTTAGCCTTCAAATTTTGCAAATGAAGACCTTCATCCATACACTTTATCATACATACATGCAGCTCTGTAGTCTACAGGCAAACAAACAAGCAAAAAATGTGGAAGAAAAAATATTTAATGCAAGTTTTTATATTGTAGTTAACACAAAAGTCTCAAAATATGCTAGTCGACTTGAATCAAGACAAATACATTATGAGCTTATTGTTCACTTCATTTAATTTCTACAGAAAATTTTATTTGATTTGAAAATAAATTAAAAAGATCTTTCTCAAATAGTTTTTTGACCGCTTGTAGGATTCGAACTTAGTAATTATGAAGAGTCAGAAAAAAATTCTGAAAATTATTTTCAATACATTTTTGGCATCAGTGAGTGTCATATAGGTAACTTTATCGACTAAAACAACATCCATGATAATCGCACGTGTACGAGTTAAAGGACCAGTTAAGAAAAGAGAATAACATCTTATTCTTAACAAGTTCTCTTAATTTTCCTTTCATAATTTGTTCTTCCTGTCCCACCTCTATGTCCTTTCGCGTCACAACGTCACACTTTTTTATTAGAAAAGCATAAATACAGTCACGTGAGTCAGTTTATGCATACCGTCCTGAACCTGCATACATTAATAACTCATAACGTTCATATAACATTGGAAACGAATTCACGGTCACATTAAAATGTAGGTTTTTCATTCATCTTGAAGGCTACTTATGTAAGTACATTTTTTAAAATCTCCTCCGTAATAAATGTCCTGACCTGGTGAAGGGTGCAGGAAGCCGCTGGATGCGAGCAACGCAGGACCGGTCGGTGTGGAAATCCTTGGGGGAGGCCTTTGTCCAGCAGTGGACGTCTTTCGACTGATGATGATGAAATATTCTATTTTATAGCGAGACTAAAGACTTGCTCTACGCAAAATATTACATGCAAGAAATAATGGTCAATCTGAAAACGCTTATGGTTTGATATTGGAAAACCTATATTTTCATAGCAGTACGCGCGAATGATAGTGTGTGTTGTTTGAGATCCTGCCGCTAGTAACCTAATCAAATTAATTTTTAAAAAATGGCATGCTTAGAACCACACGACGATAGAAGTGAAAACCTATATTCAAGAAGCCGACTGGAGCCGACTATACCTGATTCAGCGTCACCGACCCGAGCGTGACGGTTCAGTTTCATCTTCATGCTCAGCATTTTTTTCTTCCATTCATCTCTCCTATATGTCATCTCAGTGCTACTCCTTCATACTCATATCATGCTACACGCAATCCAGCCGTCTCGATTTTAATGTTCCTCTTCCCTCTAACTTGGAAACAGATATCCACATTCATAAAGTTCTCGAGTGTTGACCGCGCAACGGAAGACGCTGTGTAGGCAGGACTCACATTCGATGGACGGATGACCTGGTGAAGGTTGCGGGAAGCCGCTGGATGCGGGCAGCGCAGGACCGGTCGGTGTGGAAATCCTTGGGGGAGGCCTATGTCCAGCAGTGGACTTTCGGCTGATGGTGATGATGATGATTTATATTCAACACCCTCTTAAGTTACATGAGTTTCAACCCTCCTCATAACATGCCTATACTATTACAACCGATTCCCTCGCAACTTTTCTGTCACTGGGGCCACTTCAAGACTTCCTCTTATATACTCATTTCTTGTCTTATTCATTCTTGTCACTCCACACATCCATATGAGCATCCTCATCTCGGCTGCATGCAGTTGTATATCATCAATCATTTTGGTTGCCCAACATTCAGTCCTATCACGGACTCATATATTTTTCCCTTTACCTTTAAGGGGATTTGTGGATCATTTACATTTTTCATATAATAATAATAGATATCCGGGACAAATCACACACGGTCATCTGGCCCCAAACTAGGATTCCCTGTATTTTGGGAACCAGAGACTGATATACATACACATATAATATATTTAAATACATACATATATAGATATAATACACCCAGACCCAGAGCAAACAATTCTGCTTATCACAGAAAAGTTTGGCCTGTGTGGGGATCGAACTCACGACTCTCGGATCAGTGGTCAGGATCGCTAACCACTAAGCCACCGAGTCAGTCAATAATAACCACAAAAAGATGAAGCAAACAAAAATAATATTCCAAAAATAATAAATCTATGATAAAATATATCGAATAAGTTGCCAGCCATTAAGTGTTTAAATTAATTCAAAGTTATTCATGTCGGAATACGAAAATCCACACTATAAAAGACTAAAAGTACGTCAGAATCAAAATTAAATTCATGAATGAAGCATGCGCGTGGGCTATTATTATTTCATCTATGAAATATACGATATTTTAACATTATACCTTAATAAGGAACAGCTGCTCATGGTACAGTCTGCCACTAATATCGGGCAACTTTAAATTCTTGTTAACAACTCATATCGTCCCCACAGCAGGGGCACAGATCTCTTACCATACCTCGGGCAGGTTAGGCCATACTTATCACATGGAAGCCAAGTTCGGATTGGTGGGGGTTATGGAACTAGTAGCCAACCCCTGTGTCAAAAGTTTTCAAACTGTCTATAACATAGAGCCCTTACATAGCTTAACGACTCGACTGCGATATAAGGAGTCTTGCAAGTCACAAAAACGGTCAACATGAATACCACTAAAACTCAAACCCTTCCAGGTTATGACCGTGTCTATAATCAGTTAACCTGCGCGATCAACGCGATCATACGAGCCAAATTTAGCCACCACCCCTTTACATAAATGTCATAAAAATATACTTACCTTATTTTCAGTTTCACACATATTGGTGTATGAGGACTGTATATCTCAAAAGCAAAACAAGACTGCCTGCTAAATAAAATATTAGTGGGTTCGCAGTCAACAGCCGCGTAACATATGCTGCTACGTCAGTAGCTGTTGAAACCTTGAGACAGGCTATCTGCTAATGGGATCAGGGTCAACTGCAATTACATAATAATTAAATGTTTTTTCACTAAATATATCTTTTAAAGAAAAAAAAACAAAAACTTAATTGAAATTACAGGTGCAATTTGTTAATTTATAAAAAAAAAACGTAATGAGCCTTAATAAGATTCTCCAACGCCATGGGGAACTGGGTATCTTATCTTAACGTCGGAACACATCAATGCTATTAACATTGATATTTGTCGACAATAATCAGATAAAATGATAGAAGCCAGGCCGACTCAGAATGCATTCTCTATCGCTTGTACTTGGGTACAATGGGGAGTGCTCCAAAGAATTGTTCGTATTGATCCCTGCCGCCTCTTTCCGCCATCATTCTACGCGACAACAATTTCATCCCCATCACTTAGATGGTTGGCAGTCCACAACTGTGCGTTTCACTGGGAATTTTCTGCCTCGCACAACCAAACTGTGGAATGAATTGTCGCCTGCGATATTTCCGGACCAATACGACATTCAAACCTTCGAGAAAAGAGCGTACTCCCATATTAAAGGTTGGCAACGCACTTGTGACTCTTCTGGTGTTGCGGATGTCTATGGGCGGCGGTAATAGCTTACCATCAGGTGATCCGTTTGCTCATTTGCCACCACTGCCATAAAAAAAATGCGGACTACCACCAACCCAACGGAGTCCTTCAAAGTTGGACCCCGCGGGAATCGAACCCGCGATCTCCTTGTGTGAAGCAAGCGCACTAACCATTAAGCCATAGAGTTGATTATGTTTACACCAATTAGTGTTTCTGGTCTCACAAATATACAATATTTCCGACAACTGAAAGTTTCTTTCTACCGACCCATTTTATCAACCTCTTTATTATAAGCACACAATTACAATTTTAGATACATACTCACTATTTTCTTTTTCTCTTGTTTGTTGTAACTCTTTAAACTTTTATTTAGAATATAAATTGTTACTATTTCTGGTTTAAAGTATACTTGTATGTGACGATTTATGTGATGGAGGAGCGAGATCTCACAGGTATTATAATACCTAAAAGGAGTTCTCAAACCTAAAATTTGTAAAACTTAATTGAACGAATAAAGATTTTTTTTTATTTAAGATTACTGGATTTACCAGAATTAGTACAGTAAAGCCGTTAGTGCCTTTTATTAGATTTTTTAAAATTCAGTGTGATAAGAATTCCATTATAGAAATCGTATTTTTTAAGAAAATATAAATTTGAGAAAACATCTCAAAATTTTAATGACGATTGAAAAATACATAAAACTACGGATCTTTCTTGAAACTCAACATACTGTAAAACTAAAATTTTAACTCCTTTTTTCCTATTTTTAACCGACTTCAAAAAAAGGAGGAGGTTCTCAATTCGTCGGAATCTTTTTTTTTATGTATGTTCACCGATTACTCGAAGACGCCTGAACCGATTTGGAAAATTCTTTTTTTGTTTAAAAGGGTATACTTCACAGGTCATCCCATATAAATTTTATCAAAATCGATTTAGCGGTTTTTGAGAAAATCAACAAAAACATAACAAAATTGGAGTTAATGCGATTGAAGTCGGTTGTTTTTAACGTATTCAGCGTGGTCATTATGGAAATATATCAATGTAAAATCTCTATATGAAAAAATCTAGCTCAAAATACTTAAAAATATTAAAACATTGGTATTTAATTTTGTAAATCAGATTCCTAGCGGTGTCGGTATGTACTTATGTATGTTCTTGTCTTGTGTAGGCTACGAAACGCGTAGCAAAGTGATCTAAAACGCAAGGGTGTAGCCGTTCGTTTCTTCAAAAAAGGAGGAGGTCTCAATTCGACTGTATGTTGTTTTTTTTTGTATGTTTGTTACGCGATTACTCCGCCAATTATGAATCGATTTTGATGTTTTTTTTGTTTGGTAGGTAATAAATACTTCAGAGGTAGGCCCATATAATTTTTTTCTATATTGATTCAGCGGTTTTTGAAAAAAAAAAAAACATCAAAAACAAAAAAATTGCTTAATTGTAGCCGTTACGATTGATGTCGGTTTTTTAACGTGTACAGACAGCGTTGTTGATTATTTAATCTTCTAAAACACATGCGATAGAGTAATTAATAAGTTTAAATATAATTAATGAATTAATTTAAACACTTCATTTAAACAGAAAATTTACTCTTTAAACTCGCATATTTTTTAAGAAAATGTTTGTATGTTTGTATGTATGTATGAACACTTATGTAATTACCTTCTTACCTTACCTTACCTTCTTCTTTTAAGCATTTATTATTCCCGCTTGGTGACGGGGCCTGCTTTCCTTGGCAAATTCCTACAAACTTTTCTACATAAAATACATTAAGTGTAAAATATCTTAAGTATTCAAATTAAGTATTTACAATTTATGTCAACGTAAAGCCGAATAAACGGAAGCACAAAACTCGCTCCCATTACCGCCACGACATATAAATATTGTCATTACACTTAACATCCAAAACATGTCATTTGCGTCACGCCACAAAATGTTCCAATTCATATAGCATTAGCTATCGGCGCATAAATAAAATTGACAATCCAAAAGCCCAGTGTTTGAATCGCTGAGCGGTTTTCATTGAATTACAATCGCAATTTGTATACCAATAGATTCACTTCAGGTACTTTTTACTGAACCACCGTGATAAAACACGTGACAGGGCGTTCAACCCGTCGTGGTGTAACCCTGCCAGGATAAACCACGCCAATCGATGAAGAACGTAACACTCATTCACTCATTCATTCACTAGTTCGTTCAAAGTATTGACACAACCTCATCACTATTTTCTACAGATAACAGTAACGTCTTGTCACTGAAACATAACCTAACAATCTGAGGTTAGACTGGAAATATTGTATTTTCATGCCAGTTTCGTATCATAATTTAGTGAAATCTATTAGAAGAGGCAATAATTGTTACGACCTACGATTAGTATGTGTCAGTGTTAGCAGAAAATGTGTGATTCTTGAGGAATTTGACGAAATCGGTGGATGTTTCGTTTGTTTACCTTTTGCTTTTTTTTGATTGGAATGAGGTATAGTTTAAGACATGTAATGTTTTAACTTGGTCGGCTTATTTTGAAAGTACACGAAGTGCGCTGAAATAGGACATTGGACTCTGGGCTCGGTGCTGCTTCTTTACAGTACACTTCTATGCATGAATGTATAATATTTAGTAGAAATGTATTTGTCATAATGGAAAATCATTGAAATGAATTACAATGATGTATTGTGGCAACGGTGGCGGTTTTGATTTAAAATTGTGTTTTTTTTTTGGTGTAGACGAAGTTTAGTTACAAAATCTACGTTTTTTACTTATATTTTTATACGTTTCTGACAAGGCCCGCGGATGGTATCTTGTTCTACTTGGGGAGGAAATTAATGTAATTACTTATTAAGGTGTTTTTTTTTATTGCGTATGCAAATCCGATTCGGATCGAATATAAAAAAATAAAAATAATTTTAAAATGTATTGTATGTTCCTTGTTGACTACGGAACCCTAAAAAGATCAGAATTAACTCTAGAAACCATATTTACAGGGTGCTTATCATATTCCTGAAAAATAACTAGAGAATTATTTTATTCTTTGACCTGCCTCCGTGGACCAGTAAATTAACTCTATGTAGACCGAAAGTACAAACAAAATACACACTGATATAGACTTTTACGAATCAGTGTCCAATTATTTTAATCCTATTTATATACCTATATATACTTATTTTCGCCGGTGCACAAATGGTTCGATTTGATGAATTATAATTCGACACACTTTGTCGATTCTCGCACTTTCTTAATTCATTCAAATGTAATCAAAATCATGTAGACAAACCAAAATGATATTTCAACGGTATTTCCAGCCAATTTCCTGACATAACCGGGTTGGTGTAGTAATCACATTTTCATTGCTTTTTTGGGTTGTAATACAGATCGTAAGCTTTTGTTTCAACTGAAACGAGACGAAGAATGAAACAAAGTTATTTTTAAAATAAATAATATAAACTATTTAATTAACATTTAAAAAAAAGGAAATTTTTAAACCATACAAAACTTCGTCCCCACTCACCAACAGATTTTAAACGTATCTCAGTCAATACAACTGTGCAGCCTGGTGATTTTTTGCTATGACGACATCCGCCATAGATATGGGGTTTTCATGCAAATCGAATTTGAATTATTTATTTCCCATACAAAATTGGCGGCTCATTTGATCAATTGGTATGAGGAGTCCAATTTTTTTTGCGTATTGAGTATAGGTTCCCTGGGGAAAGTTGTTCAGATTCATGAGTAGAAGCCGTGGTTATAATTTTTTTGGTATTTCATAACGACCCAATATTCGAATCACCTTAACAAACGCTCGTAGCAAAAAGCTGCTTCGAGTTAACAGATCAATACAAAGTTCTCTCGTTTTTTTTTAAAAAACCCCATGGATTTTTGGATTGAAAATAGTTTTTATTATTTTAATGGCACGTCACAATAATTTCGAAACTAATTCCACTTCTGTTGGTGGGTGGGGAGAGTGCCTATATATTTTTTGCGTAGTCCTTTGGCTAAGTTATTGTAGTAAAAAAACAACTCGACAAGATTAAAATTAAATATTACTATTTTCGGCAGATTCTCATTAGTTCCTAAATGATCCAAAACAATTCAAATGTAATCAGTATATTAAGATATGAAACATATCATTTAGTAAACGGTACTTTGTTGCATTTCAAAACCCAGGACAAATCACACACGGTCATCTGGCCCCAAACTAGGATTCCCTGTACTATGGGAACCAGAGACTGATATACATACACATATACAATTTAAATACATACATACATATATAGATATAATACACCCAGACACAGAGCAAACACATCTGCTCATCACAGAAATATTTGCCCTGCGTGGGGATCGAACCCACGACTCTCGGATCAGTAGTCAGGAGCGCTAACCACTGAGCCACCGAGTCAGTCATTTTAACGCATTTCCTGACTAGAATATTAATTTACTATTATTTAATATTAATTCAGGTACTCATAGCGATGCCTTGTTTTAAAACAAGTGTTATTATATTAATTATGTGCATTGTTTTTCATAAATACATTGTTACCAAACTAAATTGATAATTAATTTTATTCATTCAGAATTCAGAGAAATAGCAGAACAATGTCACCGATCGATAAAGACAACACAGACCGATTAGTTCCTCTACTCGTTACTAGATGGCGCTTCTGCGCGATGCTCTGCTGAAAACGCAGAAGTTTTGCATTGCCGTGTCGTTTTGATAAACTTTTTAACCGACTTCAAAAAAAAGGAGGAGGTTCTCAATTCGTCGGAATCTTTTTTTTTTATGTATGTTCACCGATTACTCGAAGACGCCTGAACCGATTTGGAAAATTCTTTTTTTGTTTAAAAGGATATACTTCACAGGTGGTCCCATATAAATTTTATCGAAATCGATTCAGCGGTTTTTGAGAAAATCAACGAAAACATAGCAAAATTGGAGTTGTTGCGATTAAAGTCGGTTGTTTTTAACGTATTCAGCGTGGTGGTGTGGTCCTGAAACTTTAATGAAAAGAAAACCATGGCACCATGGGTAAGGTCTTTGTTCGGTTAAGACCAAGGTATCCCAGTGACCCTTTTCGAGAGTAGAGGGTTACGGGTTTCAATGACAAACAAATTAGCTATCTGTAATACCTATTAGTTTTCTAAATAAACGTCTACTAATTAAACTCTCAATGGAAATCGATCATTCGGATTGACTTTTGTATGCAGTGGCCAAAAATCGTTGACGTTTATATAAAAAGTGGTAGCAAAAAAATCACATTTAATTTAATTTATACCGTGACCTTTGTCCAGCAGTTCCGGTTGTCCACCACTGGACATCGGGAAAAAAATTGTGATGTCCACCAGTGGGGGACAAAGCCACAAATAATATCCTGTCATCTCCCACTGGTGGACATCGCAACTAAGTTTGTGCCACTGACTCTTTAAATAAATATTACCATTTTATTATTAGAATTACATGTAATAATAATAATATAATATAATATTTATTGAATGAAAACTTAATTGACAAGATAATGACTAAAAACTAAACATATTATTAGAGTACAGAAAACACACGTGCCTGAACTAGGTATTCCTGTATTTCAGGCAAAAAAGAGCTATGTTTACTAATAAACAAAAAAATACGTTTTTTAAATTAAAATCAAAAATATTTGTCATTCTTCATAGATAATTTGAATAAATGAAGAGTGGGGGACAGTGGCACAAAATTAGGTAGTTGCGACGTCGACCAGTGGTGGACAAAAAGTGGGGGACAACAGGAATAGACTGTGTTTTGGCTGATGACGGTACTGATGATGATAGGGTATGGGTATCATAAGTCATGTAAGAAATATTTTTGTTCTTTAATGACAGAACATGTTATAACGACGACAAAATATTTTTAAATACCCTCTCTGAGGCCAAGGTGTGAGGTGCGGAATGGGTGCGGCTCATAATTTTAAGTGTCACTCTTGTCACGGCCAAACGCCGTGGAAATTATATGACAGACTCGGTGGCTCAGTGTTTAGCGCTCCTGGCTTTTGATCCGAGAGTCGTGGGTTCAATCCCCACCCAGAGCAAACATTTCTGTGATGAGAAGATGTGTTTGCTCTGTCTGGGTTTATTATATCTATAGATATATATATATATATATATCTATAGATATATATATATATATATATATATATATATATATATATATATATATATATATATATATATTTATGTGATAGGTGGCAAACGAGCAGACGGATCACCTGATGGTAAGCGATTACCGCCGCCCCTGGACACCCGCAACACCGGAGGAGTCACAAGTGCGTTGCCGACCTTTGAAATGGGATGGGGGATAGGGGAATGGGGAGGGGGAGGGGGGTTGGGCCTCCGGTACCCTCACTCACTCGGCGAAACACAACAAACGTTGCTTCATATGTATTTAAATTGTATATGTGTATGTATATCAGTCTCTGGTTCCCATAATACAGGGAATCCTAGTTTGGGGCCAGATGACCGTGTGTGATTTGTCCCGGATATTATTATTATTATAACCCGATTGCATAAAATGTACCCCATGTCCATTACCAATAGCGCTGCGCTCGCTGTCACTGTTTTGTATTGCATTTGTCTCGAATTGTTCCTTTCGATTCAGCGTCTTAACTTCTTATCTTCGACGTTCATAACATTATCATCTTTGAAAGGTAATTCGACAACATACCTTCCTTCATTAGTTCTTGTGTGTGTTTTTGTGTAATGTTCTTCGCATTTTCTTTCCAGGTTTATAAAAGTTTCTTGTGTTGTTAGCATTCTTCGACTTCTCAAAACTGTCTAAGTAACTGAACTACGTCTATTTTTAAATGTGTAACAACAAAATTGTGTGTTTGTTAATCAGTTTGTGTAAACGAGAGTTGATAGTGACTAGACATTCATGTTTTTAACCCTTCAAGTATTAAATGCATGCGCATTTATATTGATATTGACGTCGATTCGGTATTTACGATTAAACATATTTGACAGGACTAAACTTAATTTAAGCGTCCTGTCCTTGTCTTTGCGATATAAAAAGAAGAAACAGAACACTTAAATTAAGTTTAATCCTGTCAAATAAGTTTAATCGTGAAAACCGAATCGACATCTGTATGTCAGCTCCAAGCAATACATCAATAGAAAATAGAACAATGGCTTGTGATAGTCTGGATAATAATCGTGATACAATCATTGCGATATTGTCTAATATTAACAATTTTTATTTTTAGAACAATACACAGGTACCTAATTAAGTGAAATAAGATTATACTAAGTCACTTCCTGAACTTCTTCCCCCTTAAGCCACGACAATAGAAAGTTCCATCTTGTCGCGAATCATCTACGTATTTCCGTTTCCGGACTCGTGCGCAGACCAGAGAAGTCATTGAACCAGGTTGTAGTGGTTTCACAACTTGCAATTCAATCTTCTTCGATCCGTAATATTATAGGCAAAGAGATTTTATGTAGTTTCGTAGTTTCTCTCAAACATCCATAGGAATGAGTACCAAGCAGACACTAAAATCCTAATGAAAAAATTATTCAGCATCCCAAGCTCGGACGTAAGTATTCTGTAATAGAACAAGGAAATGAAGTTATGAAGTTTAAGTCAACAAACTTAGAAACTTAGAATGCGTAACATTTTAGTCGTAAAACATTTTTATCGTACTGGCTGTCCACATCACATCCGTTCGCGAGAGATAGCAAGCGGCTTCAACAAAAGCTGTCCGTGTAAACAAGACTACCGCAGCGACCAAGGACCATACCCTGGTCTATAGACTGCCTCGTCTATGTATAGTGCACTCACCTAGAGTTTACTGGGCTAAAAGTTGAATGAACCGCTCGCGTCTCGTCGCCGTGGTAACCGCCACACATAGGCAACAGGCTCCAACAGACTAAGATGCTCGACCCACACTTATAGGAGAGAAGCGTGAGAAATAATGATAACTCACTCGCTCCGTCCAATCGTCACTTCCGCATGGAAATTCTAAATTGAAAATTCATATTTAGAACAAAGTTTTTGCTTTTTGCAATTGGAGTTATTTTAAAAATAGAATTGAAATTTTAAAACTGCCCAGTGCAAGAGAAGTCAAATAAAAAAAAACAACTGAAAAAGAAAGAAGTTTATTGACAAGCTTTATTCGTTTATTACTTTTTAATTAACATTAACAACACATTTCATTGTTCATTAAAAACATCGGAAAGAGATAGTATCATAATTTGTATAGCGTTCGCTGTGTGTGTGAGCGCGTAGGCAATATGGTTTAATGAGCCTTGACTGTGTAACATCTGCGAGTCGCTGAGACGTGAGACTCTTCTGAAGTATGCAACCCTGGTAGTTTGGATCTGGAATGAGCAGACCGGCGGCGCGTACATTTTAATACCAGCTTTATTTAACTCGTTTAAAATACCAAACCGGCTTGACAGGGCCATTTCTTAAAAATGTCTTTGCATTTCCGCATTGGGAAAAGTAAAAAAGGTCATTCGCGCCCAAATTTCTTTACGCACACACCGACAACACAGTAAACCCGCAAGTCAAATACAAATTAGTTTCTTTGGAAACTTTGAATATGTTTACTAAGGATTAAGTTGTTAATGTAAATGTGGTTGAACAATGTTTAAAGTGTTTAGAAAAAAATAAATGTCACTGGAAGAATACTAATTGGCAGGACCAGTAAATTATTTCTGATACATGAGCCGACATCAAAATTTAAAATCAAAAACACTCTTTTCTGTTACATCTGAGTCTTTTTTATCACGGAAAGTAGTGTTAATTTCTAGCCAATGAAGTTATTCTTTTTCATCTACTTATATTTCATCTCCTTGGTGAATTCAAATACATACAAATAAAAATAATATAACACCGATAAATATACCCTGTAAAACAAAAACCGGTTCGGGGCATGTTATAAAGACGTTTCAGGTTTCAGAGTTCATACATTTTAAACACATTTTCTTTGTTTCCCTGAAATTAAAGCATAAAATAAAATACCTAAACTGACGTGATGGCGATACCACAAAGATTTTTCTAAACAAGCTTTATCATATCAAACGAACTGCGTGAAACTACTTGTTTTATGATCCGGTTAATTTCTAAGTTCTATTAAATTCTACGTTTTAAAGACTTAAGATCATATTTTCAGTATCTATTCAGTCTACGAAAATAGAGCTATGCAAAGCATTAGTGGTGGTGATTGAAAAGAGATCAACGTGCTGGATTTCATTATTTTGAAAATACTCTACATTTGTAAGACTACAAATTCAAGCTACACAAATGGTCACATCTAGGAATGAACTGCGTTTAGTCCTCCGAAGTAAGACCACTATGAAACGCAGTTTTTGGTGAAAACATAGTTTAGTACTATAGTATTGCTTGGATTCCTAGTCTTAAAAATCATGACCTGCCATGACGAACGATTCTATCTGCCTGAAAAAATGTACAGGAAGTTATTCTAAATAACTTTCCACTTTGAAACTAGATCTTTAAAAATTGCAGCATTGATATATGCTTTGTTTATACTTGAAAGAAATAACATGGGATGCAGGTGGAATGTGTACTCCAGCAGCAGATCAGGGGCCCGTATTAATTGGTCACCAGACAGGTTCCGTATATTTGCATTGGCAGTCATTCACCCGTGCTGCCGCAGACGAACGGATGCTACCTTACCTACCGGTTGATCTGTGTTTAGTAGAAGCTGTTACTGAGTAATTAGTGATTTGCTTTATTTTCCATTACAGAACTGAAATTCGAATACCCAGTTGCATCATTGTAATTTTGTGTCATTTTGACAAACTAATGTTTTTTATTTTTCAATAGTGAAAGTTTTTCTTTTCTGCAATAAAACTACGCAAATTTTATTTGAATTTGAATACATTCACTTCTATCTCTGAATGGAAATTGTCAAATCTAGAAATTACATGATCATGGTTTCCTAAATTCTGAAGGAAAATCAAAATCATGACTCGTCACATGAACATTTTAAGACACGCTCAAACGTTATACTACAGTTTTATTTCTAAAGAAAAATAGAAAAAGTTATATTCTTGTAAATTAAAGGATAACCAACTCAACCTGAAACTTCTAGAGAATAATATGGCGGAAACGAAAAATTCGCGAGTCTGTTTGCTTAGAACCCAATATTTATTGAAATCTTCGTATTCTATAATATTTTCTAGGTAAATTATCCTGGTCACGGCACCAGTCGTGTCGCACTACTAATTAGGACTTAATTTAAACTTAACCACAAAACAAAAATATCTATTATCTTTAAAATCGTAGTCTTCCTGTCCCATACACTTCTATTGTTCTCGATTCAAATGCATCCTGGTTACGGCACCAAATCATACACACTACAAAGTTGGAGTTAACCATAGATTTAATAAAAACGTCTTACTTTACAAGTAACGTAACTAAATAAGTAGTACTTAGTTCAAGTACCGAGTACTGCACGTGATGCGAGCAGAGCGTACTAACTGTTACCAGGATCGCATGACTCTGAGTAGGTGTTCGTCGCGCCTACGCATTGAGCTGCAAGTGAAGTAATGACTGAGGGCCGCAGGAGTGCCTGGAGGCTGGAGATGTTACGCTGTCATGACAGGTAAGCAGAAGATTTTACCAATTATTGGTATCGTTGATAAAGAAGATCCAATAGAATTCACAAAAAAATTTTTTGGTATAGGTGGCAAACGAGCAGACGGATCACCTGATGGTAAGCGATTACCGCCGCCTTTAGACATCTGCAACTCCAGAGGAGTCACAAGTGCGTTGCCGGCCTTTGAAATGGGAGTACGCTCTTTTGAAGGTTTGAATATCGTATCGGTCCGGAAATACCGCAGGCGACAATTCACTCCACAGTTTGGTTTTGCGAGGCAAAAATTTTAGTATGTCATTGTTTTATTTTAGAAAATTTTTGGTTTGATCTGGAAAAACTTACTAATTTAATACGTAAGTAAAAAAAAAGCACTATCAACATTAAGTTTCGAATATTGTTACTTATATAATCTTTTCTATACTATATATGTTCCAACAATGAAATTATTCGCAAAAACATAATTTCAATGAAAATTAATTAAACTAACAAAACAAACATCCAGCTTTTCTTAAAGAATAAGAAAAAACTTTTGGTTTATTTTACAATAAAACTATTTACACAGCATATTTAAAGGCAAGAGACAACACATTTAAATGGTTTAGGTTTACTTTTACCAATTTTCACAACTGCGGAGCATAAAACCAAATTTTAGTATAATTTTATTGTTATTATGTAGCCGAAGAGACCCAACACTAACCATCAAGATACCAGGAACGCATATCTTTAAGACGGTGGAATTAGAAAGGTTCAACTCTATTGCTAAATACATAAAGAAAGATGAAGGAATTCATTGGATTTAAGAGACGCTACACATGGAATTCGGTCTGTACTCGATACATCGACTGATGTCGATTCGAGATGGAATATACCAAATTGTCGCACAACTACAATAAGAAAATCTAAATAAAAATTCAAAATGCGCTTTACAAATAGAGTAAATGCTGTACAAATTCTTTTAAATCGTATTTTTTTCTACCTAGGGCACAGTTTCTACCACTAAGAAATTGCATATTCGACATTTCGAAAAGTGTTAGGGAAGTGAAAAGAAACGTCGACTCCATAAGAAACTCACATCAACACATTAAAAAAATCTTTAATTTCTAATATAATTTATTAAATTACTAGAATTAAGAGTTCGAGTATCAATCCATACATCCTTATCATTGACATAGTCTACTGGTTTATAATAATCAGTAGAAGCAATGTTTACTTTTTTCGCAAAATTACTGACAGCTTGAAGTTAAGTGACAGTTATTTAGGTAAAAATCTTGTAGCAGTTATTGAAGAAGAGTTTTAGCTAAATATTGTTTGAGGTCCTCATATATTGATAGACAGTGGTTTTCTATAGTTTCGGTATTATGTTGAAGATTTCTACGAATTCTGTACCGCTCGTTGATGTCTTTTGTATGACGGAGAAAGAAATTTCATTGTTTAAGCTGTTAAGTGTAAACATGACCATAACTTAAAACAGTAGAATAATAATTATAAATAGAATGTAAACGATGTTGTTGCCACTGCAATATATACCCGCTCTATGTATTTTCTTTCTTTCTTTCTTTCTTTGTTCTTCTTCTTCTCTATCCAAATCACCAAAATTTAAACTTTTTACTTAAACTTAAACTGTATTTTCAATTTTTCAAGTCTAGAAATAGCTGTCCCAAGCTGGTAATGTCTAAGTCGGCTTTTAACACTCCTTCTGCGCCATTTTTGTCAACTTTTTCCTCATGATTACCAATTTCCAATAAATTTCTTACAAAAGTAGGTATATAAAACGCGTATGTACCTACTTTAAATTAAAAGCACAAATCCGACTCTTTGAGAGTCAATCCAGCTCATAATGTCAAAGATAGTTCTTTACTCTTTAGCCATAGCTCTAGCCCTCTAGAAGGAACGTTAGTGCTGTTCACTACTATATGTCGATGTATAATAGTTTTGGAAAAATATATAATTATTCCTTCTTTATTGTATGGGTTTGGACCTGTCAATGTTTCTTCCTACTTCACTTACACTTTCTGATTCGAATTCACAGGTTCGACATACGAAACGCAAAGTTCAAAAAACATTAACCTTTACCAACTTTGAATAAAGAATATGTACTTTGTAATTTATATTCTTTGTAATTTTATTTAAAAAAGATAAAGAGTGCGACTATTTTACCGCTTCATACTGGCTTTCTACCTCACTTTCTACCCATTTATTTATATACTTAACTTACTATTTTTAAATTGATTCTGTACTATTCCCATGTTAGGTCTGTCTTTAGAGTTTATTTTATTTAAAACACAATTGCATGTATGTATCTAGAAAATAAAGAAAGGATTTAATTTGACTAGTCAGTACAGACACTTTTATAACTACCCTATCCTTAACCATCGAGATAGGAAGGAATTTTAACGACCAAAATTATATTCTTACATTACTTGAAACTGGATGCGCCGTTTAACTGATCGAAGACCTCAGAAATAACTACTGAGGATCCCTCGTTGTAAACCTTGGAATTCAATGATTTATTAAAGATATGTGTCCTTCCAGGAGATTATGGTGATTGAAGTTATTGTACCGAGTCCTAATTTGTTTAGAAGTAACGATGGTTTTAGTTTTTCTCAGAAAATGCTAAACTATAAAACGATAACTCATGTTTGTTTACTCGTATTTACTATCCTTACTAATATTATTATAGAGGGGGACTTTAAATTAGTTCTTGATACGAAAGACTATGCATGTGCTCATGTTAACAAACAACTTTCCCTAAGGAACCTATAGTCAAACCGCAAAAAAAAATGGTTTCTTCATACTAATTAGGCCGGTCAGTTGCTCGATTTGTATGGAGAGACCATTTTTTTGCGATTTGACTATGGGTTCCTCAGAGAAAGTTGTTTGTTATCATGAGCACATGCATAGCCGTATGTATCAAGAACCCCCCCCCCCCCCCAGCGTGAAAAATCATCGTATTCAGTTGCTATACGAAAAAAAACCATAAAAAATTTCCATAACGACCATAACATAAAATAGTAGAATAATAATTATATGTAAAAGGAGTAAGTATAAAATATGCTCTTTGCTAAACAATAAAATCAGTTGAATAGTTACGATATATTGTTGCTTTGCTTTCAAGTCGCATTATTTCTGGATCCCCAGAATGGATTTCTGAAGGAAATTCAATATACGAGTATCCCCATTATTCCCTATCAACTATAAACTGCAAATAATTGACCACGCTGAATACGTTAAAAACAACCTACTTCAATCGCAACAACTCCAATTTTGCTATGTTTTTGTTGATTTTCTCAAAAACCGCTGAATCGATTTCGACAAAATTTATATGGGACCACCTGTAGTACCCTTTTAAACAAAAAAAGAATGTTCCAAAACGGTTCAGGCGTCATCGAGTAATCGGTGAACATACAAAAAAAACCCACGAATTGAGAACCTCCTCCTTTTTTTTAAGTCGGTTAAAAAGCGTTATCCACGCGGATGAAGCCGCGGGTTAGTAGTTATATCAATGAACCTACGTATCACCCACCATCGCATAGTGAATTTAACCTTTTTTACAATATTTGTTGCTACTAATTTCGTTACAAATAATTTAATATTTTTTTGATGGTGTATCAATAAATTTTAAATTTTTATTTGCTCTTTTTAATTGGACCTAATAAATAACATTTATTTCAACATTTTATTTACTGAGCACTCCCAGTTTAGGGGTCCTGGAATTCGTGAACTTAGTTTTTGATTTTTTTTTATGAAATATCGCGACTATGAAATTAGTTTTCGCTATTAGGCACCTTTACATGCCTTTACCTAAAATAGTTTATACAGGCTGTCTAAAATACTGCTGTTTAATCATGTTTAGAATATAGGAAAAAATATTATGAAATCTATCGTCCATTTATTATTTTATTTGACATTGACATACTTAGTACAGTTAATTTTGTTTTCAAAGATTTAATTAATAATTTTTTTTTCTGTATACTCTTAAAATCTCAAAACATCAAAGGTACTTTTAAACATCCTATATTTAAGCATTCAAACATAAGACAGAGTATTAAAATTTTATAATTTAAATAAAATAAACGTAAAAGATTAAAATATCGATACGCGGTCACACGATCAACAATATAAACGTTAATCTATCGACATAGTCAACGTTTACCGTCAAAAACACCAGGGCACCATAACCGGCCAATAGTATACTCGACTCTATACAAAACTATTTCGACAACCGAACACAATAAAAACTATAACTTCAACATAAAGTGGAAAGGAGACGGCTCTATCTGTTTTATTTGCTGTCTCTATCTTGTATACGTCATTTGACACTGGGTGAACGAACTCGCGAGTTTACTGGGCTAAAAGTTGAATGTACCCCCATCGCGGACATTACCAAGAAGATAGCAACTTTACCACACAGCAACTACATTAAAAACATTATAAACACCTTTCGAATACAGATCTAAAGTTCACTTAAACATCTTACTAATAAAGTCCATATTACCGCGCTATTTTGAGATAAATAAGTCGTTAAGGCATATAAAGTCAAGATTCTCACGACTACGTACACATGTACACAATGCTAGTGAGACGAGTGTATGTATACAGTATGTCTGTGTGCATTCTCGTTGGAGGTTCGTGTAGTCTTGAAAATAATTTCGCGGTCATACCAAGCCGGCGGGTTCATATAACCAGAACCACCTGTCGTCGTTGCATGCCTGGTTATTTATATCTATCCGAGGGACCACATATACATCTCAGTATCTACACACACATTTATATGTAGTCAGGAAGTCGGAGTATTGATATTAGCTATCGTGTAATTAGACGATTCACCTCAACGCGTTCTGAAAAACTGTGGAATTCTCAGCATGATTGACGTGGTTATGGACTGCGTTGCATGAGGTTAGGTAATTATGAAAATTTTGCCTTCTGCCTACTAGATTTTATTTACTTTGATAAAGAGGATATTAATACTTATTTAGCGAGTCGTTGACATGAGGAGTTTAATTTTTATGTATTAGGAACGCAACTAAAGCAGCTAACTTAACACCTTTGATGCTAAATATGGAATTAATATTTTGAAGTCTGAGTGGAGTTTCTGAAAAAGTTATTCAATGTCAAGATCTATTCTCATCATCTCAAAATTAATAAGCTGCCCGCCTCCGTGGTCTAGTGGGTTGTCTGCTCGCTTTAAATCAGGAGGTCGCGGGTTTGATTTCCAGCCAGCGCACCTTCATCATCATCCCATGTGGAGATGAGCGCGGATCATGCTAAGGACAGGACAGCACACAAGGCAGTGAAGTTTGATAGACTAGGCCGCTCCAGTCTTTATTTTATTACTAAAAGCTATATATAATCGCTAGAGAAACAAAGAATAGATAAGTTTAATAGTAATCCCGTATTCTACTCACAGAGACCAACTCCGAATCAGAATTAATATAGGTATGTATAATATAACACATACTGAAAAGAATATAACAATAAATAATGACTGACTCGGTGGGTAAGTGGCTAGCGATCTTTACCTCTGATCCGAGAGTCGTGGGTTCGATCCCCACACAGGGCAAACTTTCTGTGATGAGCAGATATGTTTGCTCTGAATCTGGGTGTATCTTTATATGTATATGTGTATGTATTTCAGTCTCTTGTTCCCAAGATACAGGAAAACCTAGTTTGGGGCCAGATGACCGTGTGTGATTTGTCCCGGATATTATTATTATTTTATTTATTACTACTGAATAACTGACCACGCTGAATACGTTAAAAACAACCGAATTCAATCGCAACAACTCCAATTTTGCTATGATTTTGTTGATTTTCTCAAAAACCGCTGACTCGATTTCGATAAAATTTATATGGGACCACCTGCAAAGTATACCCTTTTAAACAAAAAAGAATTTTCCAAATCGGTTTAGGCGTTTTATAGTAATCGGTGAATATACATTTAAAAAAAAGATTCCGACGAATTGAGAACCTCCTTTTTTTGAAGTCGGTTAAAAATGGGTTGCATCCTTTTACACAATTCATATGCAAACCTATGCTTCCTTGTCTTCATAAAATTGATTGTTACCAGCAGAGTCGTGTCACTGTCGTCTCACAGATAATAAAGACATATTCGAACAAACAAAGGCGGAGTGCAGACGCCTGCAGTTCTTTCAGCGCCATCAAACCGTAGTTTATGAGGTGCTTCCTTTTTATGGCCTTCTTAATGACACTAATCACTATAGTTATACTGAATAGATAGCTGCACTAAACGCATTAACAACTCCGCGCTCAGCTTAAATTATATTTTAATGTCGACGGAGCGAAAGTGTGTGAATACGGGGATAACTCGCTCAATTGAACAAATGCACTATACTTTAGACGTATCACTGTAAAAGTGTTGAATGAGACAAGATGAAAATTAATAGTCTTATGGGAAAATTATTAGTTTATGGTCCAGTAAATTTTACTAACTTCAGTAGATTAAATAAATTAGTATAAATAACAGAAGAAAATAATGAAAACTAAACAGGAAAACCTACAAAAAACGGCCAAGTGCACCAAGGGTTCCGTACAAACTTAGGATTAAGGTACAAACCACACCCCGGACACTTCATACAAATTTCGCGCCATTGTTTACTACATAGACATTCATGTTTGTACACATGTAAATGTGTGCGTGATATACTAAGGTTGAATCGAGGTTAAATTAGCCCTCATTGTTCTTTACTGTTAGCTAGACTTTTACAAATAAAGTGATGGCTGTATACCCAGACAAGGCTGTATAGCCTTAGAAGCTTTTAGCTCTTTCCTTGTTAAAATTGTCTTTGGTTAATAAACTGTGCTTTGGTTTGCCAACCCCTTGACAAATAGTCACACGTCGGTCACACAGGGGGGGGGGGAGGGGATGAGATAGCCTTCAGAGAGCGGCAGGGAGTGTCCATACGGAATAATGTCCTCATACTGTGGGTACAAACTTAACTTTGCGGTTGGAAAACTGTTGTCTCCGATCAGTTTACTTTTTTCATCCTTTTTATATCTATACATTACTTGTATAATATATTTATAAGGATATCCATAGTGGAGCATAACGATGGGATATTTATAAGATGTAACGAAATATGTTAGGGTTTCGAATCCTGCCATTAACGGGTCATATACCCAGTTATTTTACTACGCCCTGTATAGACAGACGTTCTAAAGGAAAAATAGGGGTGTTCACCATATGAACACATAGCTCCTAAATTAAATAAGAACTAGTAACATAGAAGACACCCACGGAGGCCCTTGTTAAGACAGATCGCAGCATCACTTCAGGTGTCAATGCCCTCAACAAAAATCTAGTTATGTAAGGCTAGGCGTAACATGGGCTGGGCAGGATACAGCCCCTTCTTGTTTATGGTTTATAGATCCATTGACCTTATACTTATACATTTTATCTACGATACACTACGTTCACTGAAGTTCTTTAAATAGATTTTAGTTGTGAATAAATAAATCAATTAAAAAATTGCTTACTTACTTAAAAAATACATACATTAATACGTTTAGTTTAAGTCATAGGTTAAGCTTAGTCCAACTCGCACCTAAACATAGTCTATGTAACGACGCGATGTTCGTTCAAAAACGTTAACATCCTTTTCGAGCAGTTAGGAAAAACTATAAGCGAGGCTCAATTTTGTTGGGTTTACAAAGATTCTCTATTCTTTGCTTGGTATTAATATATTTGCCTCTTGATCTCTTATACAGATAAGGAAAATAATAATACGCCACGACTCTCCTC
Source organism: Coleophora deauratella (assembly GCA_958295455.1). Classification (NCBI taxonomy): domain Eukaryota; kingdom Metazoa; phylum Arthropoda; class Insecta; order Lepidoptera; family Coleophoridae; genus Coleophora; species Coleophora deauratella. The sequence continues at coordinate 8,280,335 of OY282410.1, read as the reverse complement.
TTATTCTTATTGCGTACTTAACCAGGGAGTAGCAGGTAAGGTGTAGGACCCGCAAACTGAAGTTTTCACTCACTATACTGAACAACTTTTCTTCTAGGACTTAGAAATTTCAAAAACAAAAGCTCTCCATACAAAATTGATCAAACAAAGTCTAAAATTTTCAAGAAATTTCAGCAAAGTCATAAACGTTTTTTAGTATTGTTAATTCAACTGTTCTTGTTCAACTTCAACTGTTTTGTTGTATCCTGTATGTTATTTTTAGACACCTATATAGATTTATTTCTGGAACATGAAAACAAATAAACAAGAAATAACAATCAATAATACGAATTACAATAAAAATTAGGAAACATAATAAGGTTTTCACTTTCTTAAATGTCTTAACATTCTCTCCGAGATTTTCCAACTACCCTTTTTTATTGAAAAATCAAAGATCTTAACAATTCGATTCCCGAGAAGTTTCCTTTTTTATGTAAAATAGAGATGTTATTAAAATAAATAGAGAAACTATGCATATTTAACAACATTCTATCTTGGTTTTTTTCGTGATTTTCGAACTTTTTACTGAACATAATCAAGATCTTTACAAATCGTTTCCCGAAGAATTTTTATTATATTTTTATAAAAGGAGATTTCCTATGTTATAACAACAAAGATAGGCACTTAGCAGATACTTACGTTATTAGTTAGAAATGTAAATCGAAATGTGCCAACACGAGTGCATCGACCTGTGCACACGAGATGGAAAATCTAAGCGAGAGAGCTTAGAAACATAATACTTACTTGTGATTCTGAAAGTTTTTGCTTGTATGGGGGTTTAGCGAGTTTTCATTTTATTTATCTGGATGGTAGATTGTATAGAACCACGCATTTTTTTTGCACTGTCACGTAATCTTGAGATGGACTCCTCATGAAACTGAATAATTATGTAATTGTTATGCAATGCTGAATTCCAAATGTTTTTTTTTGCAATTCCTACAAGCAGTTAATTTGTACGTGCTGATTATTTTTGGTATGGGAAGTCAAATTTTGACTTTCAGCAGATTTACTGTCTTAATCGCGTCTCATAGGTCTGTGTAAATGTCATTATTGGAAATGATTCTCTTGACTTCGAAATCTCTTATGTGACGCTTCTAAAATACCTAAAAAAAGAAACATCGTTTTTATTCATAAAAATGGAAAACATTCCTCAAGGAAAATTTGAACAATTTACTTATAAAAATATTTTAACGGAGCTGTAAAAATTTTAAAAGATTCTAAAGAGAGAACTGGACATATTTTGGAACTAAAGCTTATGCTAAAAATTAAAAAAAAGTTGCATACTCAATGTTTGTTCTTCTTATTAACTTACTTATTAATATATTTACATATTTTTTTTTTATAATTAACAGTGTGGTTTTTTCTAGGTCCTTGCGTTTGAAGATTGGCAATGCATAGCACGGCGGTCATTCATCTCTGTACCAGAAGGGCGCAAAGTAGATGACGAACACCTCCCAAATTTCCGGTGTAGTCCTCTTAGCCATGAATATAGATATTCCTTTGAGCAGAAGAATGTAGATAGGTATACTGGGCAAAAGGACTTTTAATCGTCATAATGAAAATACTGAAAAAGTTTTGTTTTGACACTTTCAATAAACCGTAAAGAAAATTTCTTCTTCATTCTTCATACATATTGGCCAGCTGTTTGGCTCATATCCGGAAATCCGTCTTTCCGTCTATTAGCTTAGCTATCCTTATAAATGTTTATAAGTAAACACAATGAGTCATGGCAGTTCTGTCGTCGCCGGTTGTGGCAGTGTTGTGCAAAATCCATTCTGCATCCAAGCATGCCTTCCATTCTGCATCCAAGCATGCCTGATGGAACTGGACTTATTCCAAAACCAAATACTACACATTCTTTAGTTTTTATCCATACAAAATTTATATGTAGTAAGCTCTTAGCGTCATCTCACTGGATGGTAAGTGATCTTCATCCTCATATCAGCTGAAAAAGGTCCATCCACTGCATGCCACGTAAGCCTTTGCTATAGACTTCTGCAGTGGCGTAGCGTGGGGGGGGCCGGGGGGGCCATGGCCCCGGGCGGCACATGGATAGGGGCGGCAAGCGGCACATGGATAGGGGCGGCGAGTGCCAAATTTTTTTTTACCTAGTGTTATTAGGTGTTATTAGCCGTCGATAAACTGGACTAGATCACGCTCCTCAAGATATTACTAATAGTGAAGAGTTCAAACTTGAGCGTGTACTTCTTCGTACTTTTGTAGCTGCAACAGACCCATACTTTAAAAAAGAGATACATAATTATGTCTGGCTCACTGGGCTTACTAAAATATATTATAAACTTGAAGAGTGTTTACCAAATATTATCATAATGTTAAGAATATTTTTAACAGCTGCCATTAGCAGTGCCAGTTGTGAGAGAAGCATCTCTAAACTGAAGGTAGGTAATTAAAAATTACCTAAGGTCGAGGCACGTCCAGGCGTGGGGCGAGTGCGGCAAATTGAGCGATCAAAATATATGATAAAAAATATTCAAAGTTACATGACCCAGATAAAACGTCATGAAAACAAATGTTATCGTATGAAGAATGAAACCCGTACAGCAACGGTGCACAATTAAATTTTAAATAGGACCGGCCTTTGGGTCGTGTCACCCGTGCACAGACACAGGGCGTCGAGCTCATGGGGGCGCCAAGCACCCTGGTAGTTGGGTTACCTACCCTAACTGAAACGGCGCTGAGTGCTCCAAGTAAAAGGGTTTTTGTTGGTTTAACATAAACATTCTTAGATATCTTAAAAAATTTCGCGCTCGCTTCGCTCGCGCTTTTTTTTATTATGTTCATGTGCGCTCGCCCACGGAAGAATATAATGCGCTCGCTACACATCAGAAGGTTGCAAGTTCGATGTCCAGCGGGGTTCAATTAGTATTAGGTACGGATTTCGAATTTAGCTATATAAGCAATTAGCAATCGAACGCGATATAACATCGATTGTATAAAAGATTTTGCTTTAAAAAAATACGAAAGTACATAATTTTATATTGATTACAGAATTTGGCAGTTTTATTCCGCTCCCGACTCGTGGTCCCACCGCATTGTCCCACTGGTGGGTCGACGTGTAATTGACTGTTTACTCGTAGTCCCACCGATTCACTCTTGGCCAGTAATCGTAGCATACATTATAGTATGTTGACTTTTCTTTACTAATGATCAAAATAGAAAGGGGCGGCAAATTTTCGATCGGCCCCGGGCGGCGAAAACCCACGCTACGCCACTGGACTTCTGTTTACCACGGGTGTGAAGCACATACACCCAGCGGCTTTGTTCAAGCCTGAATATAGATCATCCTTTCACCTGGTGGGTGGCGTCCAGCACTACATATTTCAACCCACGGTCGCCACTCAAGAACCTTTCTTCCCCATCGCTTTTGAAATCTGATGGCTGAGGTACATAAGTGATGTTGATGACAGGCTTTCCAAGGTTCCCCAAAGCAATGGGGAATTGGCTATCTTATCTTCAAGCCGGAATACATAGAAGCTGTCAACATTTATGTTTAGTGACAAAACTCAGATAAGATGGCCATAACTGTAAGCGGGCCCAGAAAAAGCCCTATCACCAGACAAACCGGGTTCTACAAAGCTGGACCCTGCAAGGAATCTAACCCACGACTTCCTGATGAGAAGCGAGTGGACTACCCATAACGCCGCAGAAGCGGTTACATTTGCATTAAAATACTTAGTGATTTCAGTCTGTCTAAGCTTGTGCGCATGCTCACACAACACAACACTAACTACCCTCATAAGGAAGAAGGCCGCAAAAGCCATGGGAGAGCCATGCTTCGGCACGAATGGGCCGGCTCGACCGGAGTGATACCACGGCCTCACAGGAAGGCGGCGGCGTGAAGCAACGCTTGCGTTGTGTTTCGCCGAGTGAGTCAGGGTACCGGAGTCCCAACCTCCCGCCCCCCCAATTCCCCCATTCCTCCATCCCATTTCAAAGGTCGGCAACGCACTTATGTGACTCCTCTGGTATTGCGGGTGTCTATGGGCGGCGGTTATCGCTTACCATCAGGTGATCCGTCTGCTGGTTTGCCACCTATCACATAAAAAAATAAAATATGGGGATTTTCGTATACTTTACGGCCTTCTTTCTAATGAGTACAGTCGTAGTCGCTTTGTCTGCCTGCGGCTGGTTCGGAAGAGAAAGTGGCGAGAAAGCGGTGAAAACTGCGCGCGCTTGAGCGAAGGTTCTAGATCGCCTGCCAAAGGTCTTCAGGGTTTACTGACACGGTTAAAAGTATTTTTGTTTATCGGATTAATTTTAATTAAGCTTTCAGACTGGTACTAGGAACTCTAGGATGAAATTACCTTTGTAAAAGAAAGTTTGATTGACTGGAGTATTGTTTCTATTATCATTTTACCGGAAAAGCCCCGCTATTTAGTCCTATTATTGCATCCCGTACATCCTATTTATGTACCCATGGGCTTCTATTTTTATTCACAGTTTTTCCCCGCCGGCCGGAGGGAGCATAAGCATTTGGGATTATGTCACTGAAAGCCAGCACTAACTGAACGTTATACGAAATGATTTTTTTATCAGCGGATATTATGATGAACAAAAAGTAGCCTGGATATGATCATATCCGCCATCTAAAAAGTCGTCCTATTTTAATATGTAGGTATAACAAATTCCACATAAGTAATAAACCCTTTCCACTTGTCTCTACACTTATTTTTTTATTATTATTAAAAACTTTGGGCAGTGTTTAAGTTTTAGACTTTCTACGTTACACCTCTAGTTGTAGAAAACTAGAAGAAACACCTTTTTTATAAATTACTAAATATATATTTTATAAATCTTTGTCCAGCAGTGGACATCTTTTGTCTGATGATGATAAATATAATAACATATAAAAGTACTCGTAGGTCAAAACCATGCTAAGTAGAAGTCTATGGAAGAGGTTTATGTTCAGCAATACCACCTGGAATAGCTCACTGAAAATCGACACTTTCAACACTATGTGTATTCAAGAATATTTATTTCTTTCCGACCAGTTCTACGTATTGGTTTTTAACTCTAAATATTCGTTTAGTATTCTGTGGCCTTTGTCCAGCAGTGGACGTCCTTCGGCTGGTGATGATGATGATTCTGTGGGCTGTTACGTGACGTTTGCATCAATTCACTAAAATTCATTACGTCTGGATCTATTAATATTAAAAGGCAACTTAGGTCGTTGGTTCCGGTTGCTATTACATTACTATAGTAGATAGCAGTCGTTAATATTTGGTAAGCCTTAAGCGGCTTGAAAAGTTCTGACACTGGTGTTGACCAACTTGCTCCACAGTTCTACTAATCCGGACTTAGCCCCCGTGTGAAAAGTATAGGAAGAGATTCGTGTCCCAGCTATAGACACGATGTGGATTGTTAACGAATAACCGACATTATAACCAAGTATCCTATGTTATGACGCTACTTCCTGATTTACGAATCTCGATTTCGTCAAGAATCAGACAGAGATGGACCCGACCAGATATTGCTACGACGACGTCCTGTTACCTATGGAATGGGCTAGTCCCAGATCCGGTGTTACTTGAAATTGATTACCCGCACATCATCAGCCAAAAGGCGTCCACTGCTGGACAAAGGCCTCCCCCAAGAATTTCCGCACCGACCGGTCCTGAACGCCCGCAGAACAGATGGCCGTTGGGGCAGTAAAGTTCTCGAGTGGCGACCGCGCACCTGAAGACCCGCACATTTGATCATAATATTGAACCATTTCATTTCAAAGCTATAGAGACCAAACCCGCTGTCCTTGAACCTTGTGACATTTAACCCATTTACCTCCTACGTCCGAACACTCCAACGTGACGTTCCACTTTCTCTGATAGAGTAATGAAAGTGTCAGATAAAACCAAAAGTGGTGGTCCACCCCGAAGGTCATTGCCTCGACCTAAGACAAGATCCAGGTCGTAGAAAGCAGTGAAAGTCATTTTTGACCGTGATCTACTCTGTAAACTCTCCCTGACGAATAGTCAAGTTACTCTTTACGTTCACTTGTTCACAAATGATATTTATTTTCGACTTTAAGTGCTGGGTAATAAGAAATGGATTCCCATAGAGATAAAAGTAGAACGAAACTAATAGTCAGATGTTGTTTTGATGATTTCTTGATTTGCTTTTAGTTGGCTTTTTTCTTGGAAGTTGGAATGCTTAATGGGACCTTAGACTTTCTAACTGGCAAAGGTAGTATAGGAAAAAATAAAGTACTAAGCAGGTACTAAAGTGTTACAATAAAATAACGTAGGGAAACGTAATACATACATATCTACTTAATTATAACCTACAATTTATGAACTACCAAACACGTGGTTCTAGAAATTAGCTTGGTGTAGCTTTAAATCGATAAGGCTTATACGTAAAATAAACATAATAGTTTTATTTACAAATTCAAAATTTTGAAGCATTTGACACCTGATATTGTGATGGATGACGGTACAAAGGTGGACCACGCAATCCTAAATAAAACCCATTCACTCTCGTGTTGATGATTCGCTGGCGATGCCAAAAACCAAAATCTAATCCGCCGTCGTTGTCTCAATGCTATCGTGACTGTCATGACTTAGCAGCGTAGAATTAACAGTAGCAAAATAGATTTTATATTGTTGAAAATATATAAAAAGCCACCTGAACATAGATTCTTATTCATTGAATTAACAGAAACGATACATTTTTAACTTGGTCAAGTATGGATGACCTGGGTGCGTTCAGATTTCTCTGTAATATGTAATTTCTTCTTCCGACCAAAAATAAATTGATCTTAATACATTTTTATAATTAAAAAGCAATTTATAACTCTATATCATGTAAGAATTCTTTTCAGAAATACAAAAACAATACCGATAAGCTTTATGCATCAAATTTTTTTTTTTTTTTTGATAGATAAAAATAATCTTCGAAATCTATTCATCATTATTATGACATTAGTCAGTAATATCAATTAGTTTTGCCGATTTTTTAAAGATTTTCTTATTTCCAATGTTGATCAGCGCCATCTAGTTGAGTGTAGAGAAAGCCGTGGAAAATTCCCTATTGTGTTAAAGTAAATAACTTTTTTATTTAATAAATCACGGGATTTTTCTGCTCTTTAAAATTAATCTCGGGATTTGAGGCATATCCGCTTTAATCTTTCGCTGTACCTATGAAATCAGTGTAAGTACATAAATAACTCTACCTATAATTTCGACCTCTGTACATGATACATCTCTCGCTTGGTTTCCTACAAGCTTTACTATAAGATCAGCCATCCAACGATAGGTTACACCTCCTAGGCGGCATCACACATAGCAGTATCGCAGTAACGAACCTTCAAAATTACATCCTGAAAAAAAATCGTTAAGATACTTTTACTCCTCGAAAACTACCCTGAAATAATAATAATAATAATATAATAATAATAATAATATCTGGGACAAATCACACACGGTCATCTGGCCCCAAACTAGGAATTCCTGTATCTTGGGAACCAGAGACTGATATACATACACATATACTTTTTAAATACATACATATATAGATATATATACACCCAGACTCAGAGCAAACAATTCTGCTCATCACAGAAAAGTTTGCCCTGTGTGGGGATCGAACCCACGACTCTCGGATCAGAGGTCAGGATCGCTAACCACTTAGCCACCGAGTCAGTCAGAAATAGGTGATCCTTGAGCCATATCATTAAATGGTCTAAGATAATCAAGTAAAACTATTTCAGCTGTCAACAAATCGATCAGTATGGTACGGCCAACATATAGTATGACAGATTACTAATAGTTCTAATCCGGAACGAGTAAATCCGTTTAAGGATTAGTGTCACCGATATAGCTAAGTTAAAGTGGCAATGGGTAGGCCATATACAGGGTGTAACAGAAAGGTGTGATAATACTTCAAGGTGGGCTTTTACCCATCAAACTGAACAACTTTTGTTCTACAACTTTGTTCAAATCGCAAAATTTTTTTTGGACTTTTCATACAAATCGATCAGCTGGCAAACCAAGTTTGTATGAAAAGTCCGAAAATTTCTTTGCGATTTCAACAAAGTTTTAGAACAAAAGTTGTTCAGTTTGATGTGTAAAAGCCCACCTTGAAGTACTATCACACCTTTCTGTTACATCCTGTATAGCTCGCAGAACTGATAACCGATGGGAAAGAAAGGTTTTCGAGGTGACTACGGACCGGAAGACTTATTGTTAGTACTAGATGAGACCCCCCACCCGGTAGACTTGGACTTGCAGGAAAGCGCTGGATGCACGAGACTCAAAACCGTGCTAACTGGAAGTCTATCGGGGAAGCACTTCATCAGTGGAGAAGTGGTCTTCCGACTGGCATGATAACGAATACTTCCCTTATACGTTCACTTCATCTGTTAATTTCAAGCAGACGCTTGTTCATTATACTATACTACTACACCCATACTTACTTAGTTCTTATAAAATGGTTCTTTCTTATCTGATATGGATCTAAATGTGTCTGAGATAATGTGCTACTTTTAAGCACTATACCTACCTACTAATATTTCAAACGCAAAAATACTTAGCTCAACCAGAAACACAGAAACAAGATAAACTTTTTTCTATGGCTTAACTATGGTACTTACCTATATGGTACTTATAGAATACCATTTGGGAACACTTGCATCATCTCATGGAGGTGTCTCACTCATCCAACTCATATAAAACGAAAGTCATTATACGAAATGAAGTCATTGACCCTAGAAAAAAAAATCGTGGGAACAGCTTCCGTTCGGATGCAGCATTTTCGGTAAAAGTTCGCGAAATGGCAGTGACCGAGGCAGTGACCTTTAAGGCCGGTTTTCAGGTCTGTCTCGAGTGAAAGTGCGGTCACAATATAGTTAGTATTCTTTGGTGCGCCTGTCTGTCTGTCAGTCCGAGCGAAACTCAGACAAACAACCCTAGCGAAAGCAGCAACCAACAATGGATTGATGCATGGGATGACTCATTGTTTTGCTGGAGTAGAATGGAGCGCAAGCACGCGCAGCTTATCGTCGGATCGCGACGTTCATCGACGATACAGAATATAATAAAAATAATAAGGTGACGTTAAAGTAGTTCTTGATACGAAAGAGTGTGTATGTGTTCATGATAACAAACAACTTTCCCTAAGGAACCCATAGTTAAATCACAAAAAATAGACTCCATACAAATCGATCAACAACTGACTGTCCAAATTAGTATGAAGAGTCCAATTTTTTTATGGGTTCCTTAGCATTATGCATAGCCTTTCGTATCAAGAACTAATTTAAAGTCACCCTATATAAGGTGCTACTTTATTAGTGCCCGATATTTTGGTCAGTGCTCCTGCTCATGATTCTGATCAACTTTCCCCAAGGAATCCATAGTCAAATCGTAAAAAAATTGTTGGGCTCTTCATACTAATTTGGCCGCTCGGCTGGCTGATCGATTAGTATGAAGAGTCCAAAAATTTTTTTTCGATTTGACTATGGGTTTCTTGGGGAAAGTTTATCAGAATCAGGAGTAGAAGCACTGACTAAAATATCGGGCACTAATAAAGTAGCACCTTATATAGTTTTAGGTAAACGAGATCATAATAGAATCGGTTATTTAAGAAAGGGAACATGTCAAAATGACCTTACTTTTTAGGAGATGAAAAAAACGGATTTCTGTTTTCTAAAATGTTCTGTTTCTTGTGAAGGTAAGCTTTATATGAAGCGTCAAGCTTACCTTCACAAGAAACAGAACATTTTAGAAAACAGAAATCCGTTTTTTTCATCTCCTAAAAAGTAAGGTCATTTTGACATGTTCCCTTTCTTAAATAACCGATTCAATATGTTTTGTATAGGTCGAGACAGAGAAGCTTGGAAGACGCAGGAGGGGGTTTTTACCCATAAGGGGGTCCATACTAGATACCTAGTAAACTAACCAAGGCTCATAATTAGAACTTAAGTTAATACTAACAAAACTTAATAGCAGATAGAAGATTCGATTTAAATATAAACACACACTTAGCTTTTATTCATTAGTCATTATCTTTCTTTTTAGTCATAAGTTTTCTTTCAATAAATATAATTATTATTGAAGAGAAGGCTTTTGTTAGGGTGAACTGGAAAATGATGTTGGTAGTTTTGAAAGATACTGGACTATAGGGATAGAAACATGATATATCAACTATACAAAGTTCAGGAAAGTATTATAGAAATTGGAGAAGAAAGTGGAAATGAGAGGATAAAACAAGGTGTGCGACAACTCTAACCGATAATATTCAACATCTTTATAGAATGCGCCATTAGAAAAATAACTGAAACTGAAGAGGGTGGGGTAAAAAATTCAATCTGGAAAATATGCAGTTTATTTGTTTCGCAGATGACATTGCAGCTTTGGCTGAAAGCACAAAAGACTTTGAAAAGTAAGTAAGCAGAATCGACAGAATATTCAGAGAATTTGGTTTGATAAAAAATACAAATGAAACAAAAACATTAGTTAGGTGTCTCAAAAAGACCAATAGTTAACAGTCAAATATATCGTATTTAAATTATAATCAATAGAAGAGGTCAAAAACTTCAGATATTTGGGCAGTATAATAAACATCGATGCTAAATGTACCGCTGATATAATTTTAAAATAGCCATGACCAAAGCAGCATTCAACAGTATAAAAGACCTATTAACACCAAAAATATTTGTTGTTTACCCGAATTATGTAATAAGCATGTAAGAATTTTATTTTAAAAAAATGTGTTGGTGGGAGTTTCTTTAGGGCCCGACGTTTCTTCTCTCTCCGCAAACACTTTCCGAAACGTTGGATATACGAGTTCCGAGTGAGTGGTAGGAACTTCGTATTAGGTAGAAAAAATATGACGTTCGAAAAGTGTACAGAGATACCTACTTCGAATAAATACAATATTATTTCATTTAATTTCAAAATGTCACGCAAAAATAAGAAGAGGCTTATTATATCGTATATATGGAATATTGCTTTGTACGCATCAGAGACGTGGAGACTTAACTCAGCGGGACAGAGAGAGATTGGAAGCATTTGAGATGTGGTGCTGGAGGAGGATGGAAAGGATCAGTTGGACAGGAAAGAAATCAAATCAAGAAGTTATTGATATCATTGAAGAAAAAAGAAAAATGTTGGAAACAATACAGAATAGACGAGGAAATATGATAGGACACCTGATAAGACACGACAGATTCCTAAAAACCATAATAGAAAGAAAGATAGAGGGAAGAAGAGGAAGAGAAAGGCCAAGACGAAATTATAGAACAGCTAAAGAAGCAGAGAATGTATCGGGAGGTCAAGATGATGGCAGAGGACAGGAACAGTTGGAGATTGCTCCACCGACAAGAACTTTGCTCTTAAATAAAAGAAGAAGAAGAAAGAAGAACAAAACTTATTCATTTGCAATGTAATTGTTTTTCTTTGTTCAGTATGGAAATAAAAAAGCATTTTAGTTTTCTGGCAAAACTGGATAATTGAATTTAAAAAGTTTATAAAAAAATCACATGGAACCAGAGACAACTGCATGGAACTGGTCAACTTTGTCAAGAAGCGCCATCTCGTAACTGTCAGCAGAACTAGAATGAACTTGTTGTATACTTGCTGAGAATTATAAAAGTATTTCAGTATTTGTCTAGATGGCGCTAAATAAATCCTGTTTCATTGACGTACTTCTTAGGACACGTTACCAGAGTTGCCAATTTATTAGAAATACCTATAAATATTGTAAAATTTAAGTTGAACCGCACTTGCGGTGCGCCACGCACGCCCCATCACGTTATTGTGATACGGTTTTATAAATTTTTATTTTATGTAGCTAATAGAAATAATAATATCTAGCTAATATTCAGTTACTAGAGTCACAATACTAAATAAATACTTAACCAAATATACTTAAATAATTAGGTACTAAACAAAGTTTTGAATTTCAATATTTTGTTAATAGTCATTATAAACAATTAAAAAAATGTGTACCTAACTTAAGTTACCATTATGTATATATTTTTGATTGCTTGAATCAGAATCCAGTAGTTGACTACTAGTCATCTGTGTTATCTACTTTTTATCAAATGTCACAAACTAAGTTTTGTTCTAAAACTAAAAATGTTTGCATTTGTGAACTCGTCGTTGTTCAATATATCTAGTAGTTTTCATATATTAAATGTCCTGTCTCTGACATAAATATTAACACAGAAAAAAAAACGAATTAGATTTTTATACCTACATTTTACATTGTAAAAGCAAGTAAGTTCGGGTGTAGACTTCTCAAAAACAAGATTTATTCTAAAAATGTTTGAATAGTGCTGTGAAGTCACAATTTAATATAGAGAGAGATATTTAGTAAATAATATTTCTCTATTTATCAGTATTTTACGTCAAAGGAGACGTTTCAAGGGACTATGGAGCTTGGACCTGGTCTGTGTACTAAACATCATAAATAAGTCATTAGAAACATAGTCTTTTCTAATTGTACATTTCCTTCAATTTACATTCGTTGCGAGGTTCATCTAGTTTCTCAGATTTAACAATCGCAACACATAAATCACCCAACATGGCGAAGCGAGCGCAATTTTGAGCATTTTACGTTCAGAAACTAGATTTTGTACATACCATTGAAATTAATAATTTAGTTGTCCGACAAGTAACTCGAAAACCAGCTGTTATGCCTGTAAAAGAGGCAAGGCATATCCGCAGATTTTTAAAATCGTACACCAATGTCAGAAGTCAGAACAGAAGGGTGTTCAGTCAATCAGAGTCAGAGAAAGCATCTGAGGAATATGTGGATGAAGCCGTAATTTCTGAACGTGACCTACTATTGCAAGCTTCAGTGTTACCATTTATATTGTAAAAAGTGCTGACAAAACATTATGCTTGAACCACGCAACCCTGCTTCTAATATTTTTTTCATTATTTTTCCTAGAAAGCCTATATTTTTTTATATTTTTCGTACTACGTACATGTCCAGGCACAAAATGAAACGTGTCCTTTATAAGCAATCATAACTACTACTAAGGCAAATTATAAATCATATTATGACAACACTCAAAGCGGCAACTTGTCATAGTTGTCATTTGATGATATGATTTGGCGTTTCGTTTCTCTTCTCGTGAAGAAATCTAGAATTTTACAAATATGTTCTGTATTAAATTCAAGTTGACCCGTTTATTAGCACTGTTTATTTTATCCACGCCTATTATTGCAGAATGGAATACAAGGGACTACGTGAGACGGGAGCATTCCCTAACAAAACCATATCAAGGTGAGTGACCTTAAAATTTGCTCGACTTTGAACGATATTTGCTCGAATATTACGACTAATTTGTTTATTACAGGGAGTGGAATGTCTGTACCGTACTGGGACTTCTTGGGTAGCACGATAGTTACTTCAAATTATGTCCGTTTAACACCTGATTTGCAGTCAAAATCGGGAGCACTATGGAACACAGTAGTAAGTGGTTTCTTCACGATTTCACTATCACAAACTCAAACAATGCGCTTAGATAAAAGGCAATAAAGATACACTGTAGAATTAAGTCACGATTTTGGTAATAAATACTCAGTAGGTATTGGATAATCCTTTGCCATCATTCATACGTTTTGTGAATATTGGATTGTAATCATCCCTAATTAATTAAGCATAATTCCTAGCGTTATAAATATGTGTAGCATATATTGTAAGAGATCTATGCCTACGCATGGGTTGGTTACTAATCATAATCATATTTTTCAAGTAGATCAAACTTAATTTTAATTATATTTTTGGCTTAAGTATATCAAAAGTTGTCAGTTATTGCCTTGAGGTGTGGAAATCATTGGAGGTCTTTGTCCAGCGGTGGACGTCTTCTGGCTGATTATGATAGCAGATGTAAAAATGCTACTGCAATACTTACTGCACTTTAATTAGAACAACATATAATTTATGTCATAGATAGAACCTTTTCATTTCATATTCCACATATGGAGGCCAAGTCTGGATCACCTAGCGTTATGTACCTTACACTTGATACAGCTACTTTGTGCCACTTGTTTCCCACAAATTGAACCTTCCGCGGTTTTTGTTACGGTCAATTTCCATAGATTTCACGGTATTAGCATTTTACTATTACAGCATTGTTCATGTTTTGTAGTACCGTGTAGTATAGTGTAAGGCCGTATTGATCAGGTATTGTACAGTTTTCTATATGGTAATAGGTTGTTTTGAAATTCCCATGAACGTATCATTGACATTATATTGAAACATATATATATTTTTTTATTAATAAATTTATTTATTTTTCTCTTATATTTGCTTATATGTTGTAAATGAAAACTGACAAGAACATTGTAGATAATTATCTTCTTTACCTATAAAACAGTACCATAGTATATCAAATAGTTTTGCATACGATATGGATGCTCCCTGCCGTGTGAAGGCAACTCCCTAACTGGTGACAGTCCATACATACAGTCAGTACTCAGTTATTTCTATATATTAGTAATGGAGGTTTTGTATGGAGTATCAGGCGTGTGACATTACTGTGATTTATTGACTTTTGCCAACTGACAGACATAACAAATGCACAGTCCAAACTGAATTGAAGATAGAAGCTTTTATAAATCAATCTTTATTTATAGAGGGTTATTTTTATAAAAAATGCCACCCTCATCGTGGCTCACTTAATCTACTTAATCTAATCTGTTCTATTTTTAATTCCTAACATTACAACTTTATAAAGTAATTTAGCTTCCTCAGAATATGGAGAGGCCAAGATAGTGTTAACACGTTACGTGCCATCTAAAACATTACTTATTGCCATACCATCTTGCTTATGAAGTATGCCGTACGACGCATATTTGCGGGCAACTTATGCTCCTGTCTGTATGCCGTTCGACGCACCTGCGCGTTTCCGCGTCTATGCAGCGTGCCGCGCGACGCACCTGCGCGTTTGTAATACAAATCACTTACACGCACATACGCGTCGGGCGGCATACTACCTAGTAGCCATACAAATGTATGAAAACGCATATTTGCGTTGGAGGCATACACTTAAGGAGTTGTAAACGCACAGGTGCGCCCAATGGCAGTGAACGTGTTAACCAGGCCAACAGAATAATTCCTAATATTGAGTTGTTTACATTGTTCCTCATTCCGTCCACATTCCATAGTTATATGATAAACGTGAAAATTGGAACTTTGGGTCATACTTAGATGGTGTAAAGATAAACTAGGACATGATTTTAGTTTGTATGGAAAATTAATCTAAATAAATAAACACATTTACAGTCAAAATCTGTTCAGATAAAGTCACGACTACCGCACAAATGCATCATACTTTTATTTGTTTACTTTGTAATTAACCATTAGTACAGTTAGCACACCAGGATGATTCCTTACAGTATTTGTAATTATGCAGGATAATTGATAGTAGCTTATATAATAATATTATATCCATAGAGTTTATACTAAATATAACACATCCATAATATATTAATAAAAGTAACAAAATAGTTCATAGAAAAAAAATCTACTTTGTCCCAAGTATACATTATTTAATCCTTTTTTCCTTTAAAGAATTTGGGTGACAATTCTTTTCAAGATTGGTTGGTGTTATTTCATTTTGTAGGTCAACCTTCAAAAAGAATTAAGGTCAAATCCATAAGGTCACATTGGTAAGGTGTTTTCACATGAGTGAGTGTCAATGACTATTGTTGCCAATCACAAAGTAATAAATAAAGTCCAAAGTTATGTAGTTACTATTTATTATTGTTATGAGTTGATTTTTATTTATTGATGCGTGACACCAAACATTGGCAAGTAGCTATTTTGTTATCACAATATTTACTGTATGAATAGAAACAATGTGACCAATTACAATGCAGTTATGCCAAATATTTGCTATCATCACATACACATATAAATATTTATACTTTTTGACATCCAACATCTTTTGCTTTATTCTGTATGAATTGTCAAAGAACTGAAAGAAATGTGTATGCCGAGATGTTTTTCGTGAATAACCTGTATGATTCAATTCAATTCATTTATTTATTGTTTCATGTGGTTTTACAGGTCTTCTTCACAGGTATTCTCATTGGTGGTAACGTTTTTCTACTGAATTTAAGTTACTACTCCAAAAACACTACAGTGCGTAAAAACTTCTAATCTAAAAATACACCCGATTTTTTAAAGCCTTAACTCCTGTAAAATAGTTGTACGGCCTGATGATAGGTTACAAAAGCACCTGAGTACATACAACAGGGGACATATTTGCCAAGCGGTGGCAAGGGAGAGGAACAAAATACAAATACATAGACAAATTCATTTTTATACAATATTAAATATCCTCGCCTGTTCCTAACATTTGCCGTTTTGGTTCACTTTTTTTAATTTCGAACCCTCAGTTCAGTTTTTATGTAGAATAGACAATAATAAAACTCCTACTTTTCAAAGGCTATGGCTTTATACCCTATGCTGCCTTTGCTAACGTAACATAGAAAAATAAATATGTAACTATGTAACTAATAAAAAATATGGGTGTTTTATCTTTTACCCATTCTACTTAAAACACGCTTCAGAATTCCAAAGCAACCGGAAACTGACTGAAATAAAGTCTTCCTACTGAATGAAAAAGGTAGTTTAACCCCTCATGACTTATTTTCCTTGCAGCCATGTTACACTCGCAACTGGGAGCTCCAGGTCCAGTTCAAGGTGCACGGCAAAGGCAAGGATCTGTTCGGAGACGGCATGGCCCTCTGGTATGTGAAGGACCGCATGCAGTTCGGCCCTGTCTTTGGGAGCAAGGACTATTTCCACGGCCTCGCTATTGTACTTGATACGTATAGTAATCACAATGGCGCTCACAATGTAAGTTGTTTTTATATTATTATCAAATCAAAATATTTTTTATTTAAGTAGATGTTGTACACCTTGCGACAGCTGAAGACCAGTTCTTGTGCAAATCATCGGGGGAGGATTATTCAGCGGTACTAGTTTGTACGAAAAACACGCTCGCGGCATTTTAAAATCTACAAATGGTAAGCCCTTGGCATCATCTTACCTGATGGTAAGTGATGATGATGCCGAAAAATGGAAGTGGGCTTACCAAGATTCCCGAACGCAAAGACAGCTCACCGCGCCACATACTCGTAATGAGTTTCTATTTTGAGGAAACTGCATTAGGTGGATGGACGCGGCCTTAGGCGACGTCCTGTAAGGGTTGACTGCACGGTATCGCATTTTCCCGTAGCACTATCCTTTTCTGTCGCTCAGAAACATCTTTCGCTATAGCGAGAAGAGAATACGAGTGGCACCCGTACTTTCCGCATCGCCGTTGCGGACGGAACTCGTATTCTTTTCTCGCTATGAAATATACTAGTAAACGAGTACGAAAAATATCATCAGCTGAAAGACGTCCACTGCTGGTTAAAGGCCTCCGCCAATGATTTCCACACCGACCGGTCCTGCGCCGCCCGCATCCAGCGGCTTCACACAATCTTCACCAGGTCATCGGTCCACCGAGTGCGTGGCTTGCCTACACAGCGTCTTCCGGTGCGCGGTCGCCACTCGAGAACTTTAATGCCCCAACAAATATACGCCAATGAAACACTCTCGGTCCCAACAGCACCAACACCCATACATATCGGCGATGGTGAACAACGGCACCCTTCACTATGACCACGACCGAGACGGCACGCACACGCAGCTCGCCGGATGCGAGGCCAAGTTCCGGAACTATAACCATGACACGCACATCTCTATTGTTTATAAGGACGACACGCTTATTGGTGAGTTTTGTATAACGACAACCTTAATATTACACAAACTTGTTTATTGGTAATCTGTGTGTTAGCAACTTAGTAGGGAATGCTGATGATCTCCAGTCCTCTAAAATGCAAGGCGACAGAAAGATGATCATACTATGTGCATCTCTTTCCGAGATATTTTTGTTATCCATTGGTAAGTCCTTGGCATCATTTCTGATGGTAAGTGATCATGATGCCAAAGATGAAAGCGGGCTCACCAAGATCCCCAACGCAATGAGGAAATTAACTGTCTATCTATGACTGCAACTTTAATATCGTCACTCAATTATCTCAGTTAGAAAGAGATGCACATAGCAAGTTCATCTTTCGGTGGCCTTATATTTCAGGGGACTGGAGATCATCAGTATTCTCTATTAAGTTTTACCTTTCAACTGTTGATATACTCGTTTATTGGTAATCAGTGTGTTAGCAAGTTAATAGAGAATACTGATGATCTCCAGTCCTCTGAAACACAAGACGACCGAAAGATGAACTTACTAAGTGCATCTCTTTCTAACATGCAAGAGAGAGCGGGATAATCGAATGACGACTGTATGGTCGTTTCCCTAACCTTATGTTTAGCTTCCCTTGTGGACGAGTATGGACGATAGATATTCTGAACAGAGACTTATATGTTGATCTTAATTTACAAAAACACCGACCGACTGGAGCCGAGTATACCCGATTCAGTTTCGTTTATTACTCAGCATAGTGCACCTTAAAAAGATTTCACTTTAAAAACTCCTTGCAGTATCGACTGACCTAGACGGTAAAAACGCGTGGAAAGAATGCTTCCGCGTGGAGAATGTTCTTCTGCCGACGGGCTACTTCTTTGGCGCGTCAGCCACGACTGGTGACCTCAGCGATAACCATGACATTCTCTCCATCAAGATGTATGAGCTCGATCTGCTGGAATCGGTAAGTAGCCTGGGAGTTGAACCATATTTGGCCTCACGGAATCGGCTACTGGAAAATGCGATTCTGTGCGGCCAGATATGGTTTAAGATTTGGATAAGCCTTAAACGTCAAATTGTCACTTCAACGCTTATAAGATTTTCCCACCCAACCAAGGCAAACCCTGGACATTAGCAAACTGTTAGTTGCGTTATAATTGTCTTTATAGTACAGTCTCATGCAACTAAAAGTATACAGCCAAGTAGTGCAAGTAGTACTAGATGGTACGGCTACCCTGTATAGTTTTAGATGCACGGGGCTGTACTACAAAAACATATGACGTTACAGTTTTTTTTATTAATTTGGGCTAACAAACAGTAACACAATAAACGTATATAGGTAGTCTTAAAATAAGAATAATATTTTTGAAACCCACCCATTACACCAGTCAGTGTATAAGTTACGTGACTTGCAAAGCAACCGTCTCACCAGATCTAAAAGTGAAGTTGCATTTAGTGAGAGGGGCAGGGATTGGCCATAGTACTATTTGGTAGTCTTTATAATACATACTGTGCCAGAAATCTCGCGCTCGTGTTCGCGTTCATAGATAGTTCCTACCAATGTGTTTTTCGAAACTTAAGTCGTAAAATGTAGAAAGAAAAAAGGACAAATAAACTCAGTTTCGCATTGATAATATTAGTAAGTAAAACAAATTAAATATTGCCACAATCTAAATTATTATTTTTTTCACAGCAAAACCGAGATGAAGACAGGTCACAGATCATACCCTCAGCAGCCACCTTCGACGCTCCACGAGACCACATAGACGACCCTAAGCCCGCCATGTCGGGCATCAAGACATTCCTCTACATGATGTTTATAGCCATGGTCATAATAGTCCTGGTTGTCTTGGGTATCATGTGGTACCAGAAACGACAGGAACAGTCAAGGAAGAGGCTGTATTGATGTGAAGCCTTTGCCTCCCCTGCAAAGAAATAAATTGGGTGTTCGAATATCGAATCGAACTTTTTTGAATGGCTCGGATAAACAGCTGAAATTCTTGAATAAATGATTGTGTGAGGGGTGAAAATAAGTACGATTTATATTTTTCGTCAAAATTATCAACTTTATTACTACAGAAAAATAATTGTTTTTAAACATCACATTCCTAAGACACAAAAAAATCTAAAATATGTACCGCAGTAAGTACATGTTTCTACCTCCTAATAATTTATCTTTTTTCGAAATAAATATTTCATGTTTAATTTGTATAATTGCTAATTTAGTCATGGTTATATTATTAATAATTTCAAAAATGGTCAGTAATATAAATTGTTATCTCTTTTTACCAGAGCAGCTATACCTTTGTTCAATTTTTTGCAACCTATAAGTTACAATTTAACAAACCTAAAATGGCAACACAAACTATGTTGTGGGCAACTTTTATTGGCGCTCATTTCTGCGTACCTTTCACACATACAGAAAAATCTGTTCCAAAGTATGAGACTCTTGAGGTCCTAACTCTTAAAACGTTTTGAGTACATAATCTTTGATGGTCATCGATATAGGAGAACATCTTATATCGATGTTGATGATAGATTTGGCGCCATGAAAGATGTCCCTTAGTCGCGGTACTAGTATAAATCATACATTTAGTGGTGAACCCTTGAAATTCCGCGGGTATTTGCATGATTATGTGGGTCGTGTCTATTTAATATTATTTTCATTCAGCACTTGTTCAGTACATGAAAGCCACCTTATGCTTTCTTATAAATATTGACACATTTCAGTTGTAAAGTCAAATATCTTTTTTTATCGTTTTTTAATTTGTATTTTTGTTTTGTAATGGTTTGCTCATGTAGAATATATTAAAATTTCAAAGATTTCATTTAAGCATAGTGTTTAAGAATTTCTTAAACTCTGTGATTTAAGTAACAGATGCAATATTCCCCAATATAAAACTTGTGTTAAATTCTCGAGTGAATAATGTAATTACATGGTAATTTAAAAAGTATGTATGCATATTTTGTTCATGTAACTTTCTATGTACCTAAATGTTTCAAAGTAGAGATGGGTGTACCATTAATTTTGTCGATTCTAAAATTGACAACTAGGTAATCCGCTGACAACTAGGTAATTATTTGTTTTTACCTATCATGTCGCTTCGTTTGTTTGTGCTTTCGCGTTAGATTTCAATTTCAAAGACTAGTTGAAGATTACGTTGTATATTTATTGACATATCTGAAAAATCCTGATTTGTAATATTACCTTCTACATTTACATAGACTAGTTAAATAATTTCGTAGTTTCAAAGCATTGTCGTCTATTCGATAATTTAAACCTTTCGTTGCCTATTAGTCGCTGCCAGATAATAGAAATTATCGATAGTCGGCTCATCTCTAAATCGAAATATTCGTTGACAATAAATTACTATACATATATTAAACCAAGGGTAAGAAAAAAAATGTGCCGCTTACCTACAAAGTAATCTATGGTTCATTCCAATCAAAAAAAAGCAAAACGTAAACAAACTTACAATGGATCTGACACATGTCAATGTCATCTGCATACTATGTTTGTTTACCTTTTGCTTTTTTTTGATTGGAATGAAGTATAGTGTAAGATGATGCCATGATCTTCTAAGGATAAAGTCCATTTGTCCTCAAGGGATTGAAATTTCTAGGTCTCCTAGCTTTATTAAGTTAGTAAGTGATCTTTCTAAATGAAATGTATTTGGTTGAGGACAAAAGGAGCTTTAACTCCACTTACTGAAAAGCATGATCTACCTTTTATAATTTCTGATTGTTTAATTTGTTATCACTTCTCAGTTTGAAATAGCTGCTTTATTTTTGGACTCTTGAAATAACGGGTCAGTCTCCATTAATAAGCTATAATGTTTAAGTACCCTATTTATTATTTCTCAGGCATGAAATGGGGACTGACCTTATTTAAAGGTGGTTCGTAGGTATTTCATTATTGAATCTTTCCAGCTTTCCTCACATTTTGTTAATGTTAGATTTAATATAAAGACATTTGATCACTTCTTGTACATTTTTTGACATTAATAGAGTGTATTGAACAAAGTTAAATGGAATACCTATCATCCGAATACCTATGAGTGGTTGAAATTTTAATGCGTCGATCGATGTACGTATTTGGCAATGAGTACTAATTAATGTACTGAGTTGCACTTGTGTGTTTTTAATAAAAAAAAATAAAATAAAAAACTAATTTCTTATTTCTTCTCCAATCTTACCAATGCAATGTGTCGAATATCAACTTTTCTGTCTGACGCAACAATGCAATGGTTGAAACGGAATTTTAATGGAACTACAAAAAATAATTAAATTAAATCCTCTTATCCACAGAGTACTATATAATATGCTCTTATATAGTATTTTTTTTAATATTTTTGCTGTCTTAACTATAAAATGACTAAGTATTTCAACATAAAAATAGGAAAATTAATTGGTGCTGCTTTGTAAAATAAATAAACTGTTCTATTTCCGCACGGACTGTATTATGTTTCTTCATTTTAATTCTGAAGCTCCATTAATATTCTAGGTGACTACAGTTCTCTCGATCTGTTATGCTGACTACCAATATCTACAAGCAATTTGACAGCAAACTTATAAAATCTACTAATTTAGAAGGTAAGTTAACAGTGACGTAAATGGTAACACTTATTTTACAAAAAAAATGTATGTCGGTATTGCCAGTTAAACAATATACAGGTCGCATCAAACTTTAAGATCGCTGAAGGGTACTGAGTGGGAGAAGTGCGCGTTCACTTGTAATCCTCATGCTCGAATTTTGATATTCTGATTATGCCAATATTTATTGTCTAATAGTGCTAAAAGGAAAAAAATGTGCTATCGTAGTTTCAGAGAAAATCGAGTTTTTCTCTGGAACCAAGGAACTACTTCGAAATTCGAGCATGAGGATTCTAAGTGAACGCACACTTCCCCCACTCAGTACCCTTCAGCGATCTTAAAGTTTGACGGGACCTGTAACAAACCCATGCCCATGCTTAACCTGCTGTACGTACTCTTTGTAATAAAAAAAACTAGCTGCTGGGAGACCGAGCGTAGCTCGTTCAATCGGAGTTTTTATAAACTAAGATAACTTGTTTAATAGTACATATAAGATATATTTTCTATGAAAAATTTTGCAGGGTGTTGTTTTAGTCGGTAGTGGCCTTCTAAGGGACGAATGGGCAAGCAATATTTGTTCTGAAAATATCTATAATATTTTTTACGATTTGATTCTATTGAAAAAAATACATACAAATTATCCTTTTTTTTTGATTAAAAAAAACAGAAAAATATTTAATGATATGTAATATTAGAAAGTTGTTCATCATTTAGTATATAACATTCATTCATTTAGTATATATATTTCATTTATTCACTTACATAATATTAACTTAATGAATAAAAATACTTAAGAGTGATAAAAAATATATATTTTAACCTCTTTGTATTTTAGAGACAAATAGCGCCATCTTTCGCCATATAAGTGAATTATAAACCTGATGATTGGTGTCGCCCTGCCTCGTGTTTGACAGTAGGTAACTACCTGAGATATTACTGACTAATATCATAACAAATGATGAACAACTTTCTAATAATACGTATCATTGAATATTTTTCTGTTTTTTATAAAAAAAAGCATGAATTTTTTTCAATAGAATCAAATTATAAAAAAATATTATAGTTATTTTCAGAACAAATATTGCTTGTCCTTTCGTCCCTTAGAAGGCCACTACCGACTAAAACAACACCCTGCAAAATGTTTCATAGAAAATGTATCTTATATGTAGGTACTACTAAACAAGTTATATTAGTTCGTGCGGATGGTGGCGTATCGGGAGCCGGGTCGTTCCCTTCCCTCAAATATGGTTGAGAGGAGCGATGGCTGACTCTCGCGTTATACTCGTGATCGGGTGCTGTCCGTGTGAACTGGCCTGCTCTTGTCATTGGTTTTTGAATTGTTAGTCATTAGCTACAAATAATTTTTACTTTTATCTCTATTGAATCCTTTCTTTCTTTATTCTTCTTACTTTATTCTTATTTTTGCATATTTTATTTACAGACATGACATTGTATAATTCATTTATTGATCTAGCATTAAGATGTAATAGAATATAAGACTTTAAAAAAAAATGTGTTCGAGGGAGTTTCTTTAGGGCCCGCCGTTTCTTCTCACTCCGCAAACACTTCCCGAAACGGTGGGTATACGAGTTCCGAGTGGTAGGAACCTCGTGTTAGGTAGATAAAAGAATAACGTTCGAAAAGTGTACACTGCTACCTACTTCGAATAAAAAATATTTTCATTTTCATTTCATTTCATTTTCATTTCATTTCATTTCAGTTTATAAAAACTCCGATTAAACGAGCGACGATCGGTCTCCCAGCTAGTTTCCCTTAAATGAATTTTTTCGAAGATAATTCCCTCATAGAACAATTTCTGGTGATTTTTAACCCCTAATCCTAAATCGTCAAAAGGTTTCAAGCCGTTTTCGAAATCGTCGGGAGATAACGTCACTGGCAACTGACTGTCGCTGTGCTGGCAACATTATCCGATTTTCCGATTATTGCCGGGTTGGGATCTTGTCATCGTCGTCGTTGCTTTTTCCATTTATTAAGCGATTTCGCATTAAATTAGAAGAATAATAACAAAATAAGTTTAAATTGAGTGTCCACTATGGACGTAAAATCATTTCTTCATTCTTGGTGCGCCAAGAAAAATCTAACACCAACTTTTGATATTCGGGCCACAGGTAATACTTTTTATTTGCAAAGCGGCTTAGTTTATTTTATTTGTATTAGTTCATTTGTATTTGCATTCTTTCAGTTTTACACAGAACAACTTCACGATTTTCAGGTGGCCTTTCCAAAGTACGCTTGAATTATAATGAATTAGAAACATAACCTCTTTTTATTGATTTTTCCTATGAAAGTTGTAACAGAGCTACTAATTGGTTTAGGTTCACTTTAGGGTTGGAGTTCCATAGGCAGCACTCTTAAGTGCACCCCAACCCCGAATTTAGAGTGCTCGCCCGGTTTTGGTGTGAAGGGTTCATAGTAATCCGAACATTACAAAAATACTGCTCCCAGAACGCTATCGCACCGCCCATAAATAACCTAAATCTTAACACGGCTTGTCAATCTTGATTTGATTAGTAGTCTGTAAATTGTATAGTAAAAATATTTTACGAAGGCTATTTAATGCTCTAAAAACAGGTCCAAAGCATCGACAAAGATTCCTCTGCGAAGTCCGCGTAGATGGCTTTTCATACGCCGGTGCCGGTAACTCCACTACCAAGAAAGAAGCCCAAGTTAATGCGTCCAGGGATTTTGTCAATTATCTCATCCGAACTGGCAATGTGTCAAATTCAGAGGTGCCTGAGGAAGTCCGAGTGAAGACTGAAGGAGGTGATGAGGGAGCCCCTAATTTTAGTGGACCACCGCAGTTTGATAGGCCACCTCAGCATAATAGGCCTGTTTTCCAGGTAAATATTCAGAGAAGATTTAATATTATTACACAGATTATGAAATTAACCTATAAAAATGAATAATTGACAATGCTGAATACGTTAAAATAACCAACTGACTCGGTGGCTAAGTGGTTAGCGATCCTGACCTCTAATCCGAGAGTCGTGGGTTCGATCCCCACACAGGGCAAACTTTTCTGTGATGAGCAGAATTGCTTTCTCTGAGTCTGGGTCTATAATATCTATTTTTTTATTTTTTATTTAAGCCTCTTTATTTCCTCAACTTATAAACATTGAAAATTAAGTAAAGAATTTGGTTAGTTTTGTTAGTTAAAGTTTAATAAAAAAAAATGTGTTACTTGTTACTTTGGTTAGTTTTTGTTTATTTATTTTCTAGGTTAAGGACCCCTTCTTGGGTATAGGCCTCCTCCAACTTCTTCCACTCATCTCTATTTTTTGCTAGATGTTGCCAATTGTTTCCCGCTGTTTTTCTTATCTTTTCCTTGGTCTTTCTATTTTTCTTTTTCCTGCTGGCCCCTTCCATCCAGTAACCTTTACTGTCCATCTTTCGTCTCTGTATCTATATATGTATGTATAACAGTCTCTGGTTCCCAAGATACAGGGAATCCTAGTTTGGGGCCAGATGACCGTGTGTGATTTGTCCCGGATATTATTATTATTATTATAACTTGCAGGAAGGAATGGGGCCAGACAGTATGGGTCCTGCATACCACGCATACGGAGGCCCTGACCCGCACTTCACGTACATGGACCGCTTGCAACAGCAGAAGAACGTGGAAGAAGCCGAAGACCTTGACGTCAATGCGGCTCTTCACGGCAACTGGACCATGGAGAATGCCAAATCTAAGCTGCATCAGTTCATGCAGATCAATAAAATCAATGCGGACTACATTTATAAGTCCGTTGGTCCTGATCACACCAGGTTTGGAAGTTTTCTGCACACTAGGTATTTTGTGTAGATATCACAAATGTCAAGCCGTTATCTCAGTAGTATGATAAAATTAACTCTGTGATTAGCAGTTAACTTACAATCACTCAGAAGCTGAAGCTTAAAGTAGATATCTGCATCATAGTTTTTGGTGACTATTAATAGCTTTTTGTCATCATTAGTGACAAAACTGTCAGTCAGATTAAATCAACAGCAAAAATCCATGTTCTGTAAATGCTGTTACGTTTTAGCATTTTATGTTTATTTCACACGTCAATCTGTTCTAATAAGCCACTGGTTATTCATACATTTTGAAAAATCAATGGCTGCACCAACATTTTTATCCCAGAAGTGTGGTCAAAATGGTTGATCTGATCAATTATTGTGTTGCAGCGAGAGTGACTCTACTAATGAAACTGGAAAATTTCCCAATAAAATTATGGTCAATTCACAAAAACTTGCTCCCCATACAAACTGATCAGCTAAATTAAGTAGCAAATTAGTATGGAGATTCCAAAAAGTTTTTGTGAGTTATCTATCGCAGTTCCTATGGAGAAGTTTGTTTTGTTTCATAAGTAGATTTATTCTTGCTTTATAGCTATAATAGCTGATCAAATCAACATACTGCGTCTTTTTTAAGATCTTCGCAAAAAACTGGTTAAACAAACATTGATTTTTTTTGGAAAGGGACAGAAGATCAAACATTTGTTCTTTTGTCTCTCTCTACACTGACATGAAACTTGAGCGCAAAAAGTAACAGATTGAAGCAAATATTGCAAATCTTTCTGCAAACTTTGCTTCAATAGAAAAGCTTATTTAATGCTCTAGTTTCGTGCCTTTTCGTCGTATTCAGAACAAATCTAAGACAGAAAAATATGAGGAGGAACTTATGGGAAGGGCATATCTCGAGTAATTCAATAATAAAAGATTATAAAGTCGTAAATTTGATAATATTTAGTGTACCAGTCAACAGGTGTTACGTGCGGGAGGGGTTGAGATATAATAACAATACATTGTACACAAAGTAACTATTTAGTTGATGAAATAGGTACTGCATGCATGCAAGTCTCAGGTAAAACTGAAAAATCCAAGAAAAATATTAATCAGTCGATTTGCAAGCTTCGTATGTAACGTAAAATTATCTGCTGATATCAAGCTACTGTTCTTTTGGGAAAGTTGATTTGTTTCATGTGCAATTAGTATAGTTTGCCGTCTTTTATTGAGTAAAAAGTTGCATACATTTTGATGACTTTGTAGATTGACGCACCCCTCTCGCACCCCGCACCTGGTTACGCGATATCTCATCACAGTAGACCTAACAACTTGTTTGTAATAAACAGGCGGGAACACTGTCCGCTCTAACTATACATGTGGGACCTAAGAAGAATATGTGCCTTTCAAAATGAAAAAAAATATTGTCAGAGAAACAGACAGACAGACAGAGAGAGAGTATAAATTGTCTTAGATTTTGTTCTGAATACAGGTGGGTCGTATGAACTCCGCGAATTTGCGACACTAAACGTTTTGACCACACTTTTGGAAAGCTTCATATCCTTGCGTTCTTCTGTTAACTGAAAAGTAAGTATATTTATATTTTTTATTTTATTTCAACTAGTCCTACAGGGTGTTGTTTTGGTCGACGACGAGCTTTTCAAGGGTGATAGTATACATGATACTGATGCCGAAAAAAATATAAAAATGGTACCTTAAATTTTTTTAAGAAAATCTTAGAAAATAATTATTTATGGTATCCTTGTTTCCTTGCGTAACGTATTTTAACAGTGAATGGTTGCATAGCAACGAGGTGAGGTGTGCGGGGGTGCACGAGGGGCCCCGGCTGCGGCAGCGGCCGCGGCGCGCGAGCAGTCTGCCGCGTGCCTCCGCGCCGAAACTGCGTCTCATTTTCTCAGCGAGAGCAAGCGCCTCTGCGCGTGAACTTACGCTACGGCCTACGGCTATGATCGGGAACAAGTCTTTATTCAATAGTCGTGAACTGAGCGATGTAGATTTACATTTCGTGTGGTGTAAATCAAGTGGAGTGTGTGAGATTTAAATTGACGTCGCGCCGCCGTAACGTGTTACGCAATAAAAAACATTATTATTTACAAACTCCGCAAATCGTGTTCTTCCAAAAAACATCCCATGCTGAAGGTAGAGCCTAAAATAGACAAAAGTTTAAGGAAGAAGCTATCTTGGAATACTTCTCCCGACAGCCACGTTCATGTAAGTGTAATTGTCATTGACCTTTTTGTAGGAAAATACGTGAATGAGCCGGCCGTCATTGACTGACTGCGCGAACATGCGTTTTGATAATTTTGGGAAAATTTGTATGTAATTTTTTCAGTAGAATAAATTTATTAAAAAAATATTATAGGTGTATACAGAACAAGTATTTTTTGTACTTTCATCCCTTAGAAGGCCGTTGTCGACCAAAACAACACCCTGTATAACGAGATATACTTAACCATTTCAAAAATGATAAGATTTTTAAGATATTGTTATTTTCAAAATGTATTTAATGAAACATCTCTTATTTCTTATTTGCACACCTTGTGAAACATGAATTAAATTGGCTTCGGAAACTTCTAGATATCACCAACATTTACCAATGTTCCAATAAATAAATTTCGTGAATGTTTCAATCAATAAATTAACTTCGTGAATGTTTCAATAAATATACTTCGTGAACTTTAGGAGCTTCTGCTGCGAGATGACGATCTACGTCCGCCAACTAGGGCGCAACGTAACAGGCCGTGAAACAGCTTCCAACAAGCAGACCGCGAGCAAATCCTGCGCACTGTCGCTAGTGAGACAGCTGTACCATTTGGGGGTAATTGAGGCGTTCAGCGGGACTTTGAAGAAGGATAGGTGAGTGTTGTTAGTTAGAATTGTTACGTTCATTTTATTTAAACACCTTAGTCTTGACACATGGGCATGTTATGATGGGGGACAAAAGTCATGTGACTTGAAGAGTGTTGACTATGAATGTGGATGCGTTCGTGGGAAGAGGAAGGCCAAGGAAGAGCTGGCTGGATTATGTGAAGGATGATATGAGTAGGAAAGGAGTGAGCACTGAGATGACAGCAAGTAGAGATGAATGGAAGAAGACATGTTGCGCCGACCATCCCCAAGTAATTGGCAACAGGGCAGGAAGATGATAAGTCTTGACACACTGCGGTATTTTGGAATAATACTACCAAACAAATATCATAAATGCCCTTAAGCCCTTGAGGTGTACAGCTACACTGAACTGGTGAGTTATTTTGAAACTAAGTCATAGGTTTTATAAGACAACAGTGCAGAAAACAGCATTAAGCTTTATCTGTTCAGGCAGTTATACTTCTGCTTTATACTACTGTTGACCGTATAGAGAGACCCTTGTCTTTAGTCCCTGTTTTGAGAAGAATCTGATTGGTCCTAATACGAATGATTTTATTGTCGTTGCCAGATCTTCGGAGGGTATCATGAAGCCTTACCCAGTGGCTATCAGTCCAGAGCTTGAGAGGCAGTTGGAAGAAACTCTACGAGGTAATTGAAGTTCACAAGTATATTTAAATACATTGTTTTTTGTCTGATTATTTTTGGTTCATGTATTTTGAATCTACATAAGAGTAGCAATGAATAAGGGTATTTGTTTTGTGATCGCTTAATAGTGGCATAAGTACTAAGGAATTTATGAACGAAAACAGTTAATTTCACAATATAATTTTTTTTATTCACATTGGTGGTCTTAAAGCTAAAGAGTCATCTCTTCCAGACTAAGATTTCCCTTTCATTACTCTGTTCTCCACAGAATTATGTCACTCAATTATGTCACAAATTTGCTTAAATTGGATTTGTACCTAAATACTAATCACCTTCATAGAGCTCAACATAACACCAGTGGACGTGGAATCCGCTGCCCAAGCCCAGGGGAACGGGGCTGGGGCTGGTGCTGGTGATGGCTCCGAGGGTTCCACCGGCATCACTTTGCTGCAGAAGGACCGGGTGCGCGCCATGCGAGAGGCCAAGCAGGTCGCCGGCGGAGTGGTGTCGTGGTCGCCGCCGCAGCCTAACTGGAATGCCTGGACTGGGTGTAATATAGGTCTGTGTTTGAAGTTATAGTGCCCTGTCTGGCTAATAGGGTAGTTGACTGTTAGTCATCAGAGTTACTTGTTATTCAATGTCAAAAACGACAATTTGTTCTAAAAATGTTTGAAAATGTTAACGATGACGACATTGTGCATACTTATTACGAGTTTTTTTTAATAAAAAAATTGACAATCAATCAATCCAGGCCGATTTCGGCCTCGGCGATTGCAATCACTTATTAAAGCGACGTTCGTGTGCTCTAATGTGACTGACGTAGCCAGTTTTAGTTTAAAAATTGTATATGTAATGAAATTCAAAGCGAGTAAGTTTTTCTGCAATTTAATGAAAGAGCTATTCAGTGAATAATTTACTTGCAGTTATTTTTTATTTCTAGCCAAAAGTGTCCCACCGCCGGTCAAGGACCTTCCCTCTATTTCTCCACTCATCTCGATCGAAAGCTGAAATATAAGTAAAATTCGTACTATGAAGAAGTGGAAGGCCTTGCCTGCGTCTGTGTTTCCCGATTCCCACAATCTGAGGATCTTGAAGGCGAGAGTGAATAGGAAAATATTTTTAAAATTTAGTAGCTTTATTTTATTCCGGGTTATTAAATGACATAGGACTTGTGACCGAATGCTGAAAATTTTCGAGATATCCATTGGGAAAATCATAGTGATTACAAATTACATACCTAGTGACTTTAGAATCTGTTCCAACACAGTATTCATTGTCTATAACCAAAGATATCACTGTTAGAAGCCTGATCACTGAACCATGAATGCGTTATTCTCAGATGAAGGACCGCTAGCCACAAGGAGCTTGGAGGACATTAGCGCTGATTTGGAGCGGAGCCATAGAGAAGTCTGCCAGAACAGTCAACTGTACCAGGTAACAAAGAATGTTCCTTTTTTCAACGGATATTCAAACAATATATGTATGTATAAGGTCTAAAAAATCGGCTGAAAAATATTTAAACTGGCGTTTCTACTCATGAATGTAAAAAAACATACTTTTATTGGGGTACCCATAGACGATTCGCAAAAAAAAATCGACTTCCCGTACTAACTTGGCCGATTAGCTGATCGACTTGTTAGAAAAGTCAAACATTTTTTTCGCGAATCGACTATGGGTTCCTTTGGAAAAGTTGTTCAAATTCATGAATAGAAGTTTCAGTTTAAATATTTATAGTTTCAGCTGTTTTTGGTAGACTATCAATAATATTCATTTATAATATGGAATATAATTTGTCTATTATTTTGCCAGTCTCTGCTTGTCGAGTGAGACTATAAACTAGTCAAAAGTAGTGTTAACTTTTCAGTGTTACTAAAATAGTGTTTTCAACGTCTGTTTAACAGGAAAGTCTGAAGGAAAGAGAGCAGTTGCCAGTACATGCGATGCGCTCTCAGATAATGGAGGCTATCAACGAAAACCCAGTCATCATCATCAGGGGCAACACCGGCTGTGGGAAGACCACTCAGGTATGCGAGATACTCCAATGTCAGTGACTTCCACATAATTTTGATTACGCGAGAAATTGATTGACCAATCAAGTACGATAGCTCCATTGACGCCCGCAATTACGCGCGCCTAAAATCTCTTGTCGCTAATGTTTGATTGATTTCGCGCAAGACAAAGACGCACAACTTATCTTTTAAGTGCGTCCTTGTCTTACCTATAGCTTTGTTCTGTATTCTTAAGGCCTGGTCAGCCTTAGGGTTTAACTAGGTATA
Organism: Coleophora deauratella; assembly: GCA_958295455.1. Taxonomy (NCBI): domain Eukaryota; kingdom Metazoa; phylum Arthropoda; class Insecta; order Lepidoptera; family Coleophoridae; genus Coleophora; species Coleophora deauratella. The sequence continues at coordinate 8,248,385 of OY282410.1, read as the reverse complement.
TATATCTGGCCGCACGGAATCGCATTTTCTCGTAGCGTTAACCTTTTCTGTCGCTCTGTTCGCTAGAGCGAGAAGAGAATACAAGTGACGTACGCACCGGCGATGCGTTTCCGTGCGGACAGATATGGTTTAACCCTTACTGTTTCGAGTTTTTCCGTCGACAGTTTGTCCTTGTCTGCACGAACAAAAATTGCCGACGTGCCTTATTAACAGACTTCAAAAAAAGGAGGAGGTTCTCAATTCGTCGGAATCTTTTTTTTTTTAATGTATGTTCACCGATTACTCGAAGACGCCTGAACCGATTTAGAAAATTATTTTTTTGTTTAAAAGGGTACTTCACAGGTGGTCCCATAGAAATTTTATCGAAATCGATTCAGCGGTTTTCGAGAAAATCAACAAAATCATAGCAAAATTGGAGTTGGTGCGATTGAAGTCTGTTGTTTTTAACGTATTCAGCGTGGTCAATTATTCCGTCGACAGTTTTTCCTTGTCTGCGTGTACTAAGATTACCGACGCGTCTTATTGTTTTACTGATTACTGACTGACTCGGTGGCTAAGTGGTTAGCGATCCTGACCTCTTATCCAAGAGTCGTGGGTTCGATCCCCACACAGGGCAAACTTTTCTGCGATGAGCAGAATTGTTTGCTCTGAGTCTGGGTGTATTATATCTATATATGTATGTATTTAAAAATATATGTGTATGTATATCAGTCTCTGGTTCCCAAGATACAGGGAATCCTAGTTTGGGGCCAGATGACCGTGCGTGATTTGTCCTAGATATTATTATTATTACTGTAATGCCGTACCCAGGTGTGCCAGTTCATCTTGGACGACTACATAGCGAGCGGGCAGGGCGCGTGGGCCAACGTGTGCGTGACGCAGCCGCGCCGCATCTCCGCCGTCAGCGTGGCCGAGCGCGTGGCCGCCGAGCGCTGCGAGGAGCTCGGCCACAGCACTGGGTATGCGGTGATATAGGATAGATGCTCGTTATTGCACACACAGTTAGTTAACCCTTAAATGCATAGTGTAGGATAAATAGGTACTACATTTAGTTTCAATTAGTTTAATTCCGTTTTTATTATTTGTATAACCGATTAATGATTAGTGGTTACCGAAAGAACATTTTATAGGCTGAACAAATACTGTGGAATTAGTTACATAACAACAATTTTTTAGTGTTTTTTCGTAATACTTATTTTGGTAAGACAGAAAAAAACATGTGTTTAAGGGTTAAATTGCAACTTGGTCGGTCTTTAGCTTATGTAAGTTAGGTGGTCTTGCCGCTCAAAGTGATTTCTAGCCAACAAACGAACGAACAAACGAATGAACCAACAAACAAAACAACGATCGAATTAATGTCCTGGACGACTACGTCCGCGTGGCTAGATAGATAAATCATTTATTAGCAAATATACAGCGGTGCCAGGATCTCGGCAACAATCCTGGGTATGTGATGATAGGATAGATACTCGTTATTGCACACGAAATTATCATAATTAAACTGTGACTTGGGCGGTGTTGTCGGTCAAAGTGATTTCTGACCAACGAACGAACCAACGTACGAATCAACGAACGAACCAACAAACGAACCAACAAAAGAACAAACCAACGATCCAACCAACGACGACTACATAGATAGCGAGCAGGGCACGTGGGCCGTGTAGGTATTGTAGGCTCGTAACCAATCACGAAAAGGCTATCTGGAAGAGTTGGCTTAGTTAGATCGATCGATCGATAAGACCGCCTAACTAAACTTAAGCTACTCTGGTATTTATATTCACCTTAATTTATCATTTTAAATCCACTTCATCCGATGACCACTCGCACACAACACATAAGTAACAAGCCCCTACTCGCCAGGTATTCTGTGCGGTTCGAGTCGGTGCTGCCGCGGCCGTACGGCTCCATCATGTTTTGCACGGTGGGCGTGCTGCTGAGGAAACTCGAGGGCGGCCTGAGAGGCGTCAGCCACGTGCTCGTCGATGAGGTCAGTGTATCATCATCTTCATCATCAGCAGAAATGCGTCCACTGCTGTACAAAGGCCTCCCCCAAGGATTTCCACACCTACCGGTCCTGTGCTGCTCGCATCCAGTGTCTTCCCGCAACCTTCACCAGGTCCGCTTCATCGTTCCACCGAGTTGGAGGCCTGTCCACACTGCGTCTTCCGGTGCGCGGTCGTCACTCGAGAACTTTAATGCCCCAACTGCCATCGGTTCAACGTTAGTGTTAAGCTATAGGAATCGCGTTTTCCCGTAGTGCTATCCTTTTCTATCGCTCAGAAAAATTGTTAGCTAGAGCGAGAAGAGACGAGTGGCGTCCGCACCGGCGATGCAGAAGAGTGCGGGCATATCTATCAAGATCCGATTGTCATGATAATTATCACTTCAAACTGAATACTGTAATATTCTGTTAATGAAATATTTGATAAATCTTAATTATTGCAATATGATGTGCCTAATATTCCAATAAAATTTGCATTTCAAAGCTCTGTTGGTGAAATATGAGATACTTTTATGATTTATTAACCATATTTTAGGCAACATAAATTTAATTTTATTACAACTCAGGTGCACGAGCGAGACGCAGACACGGACTTCGCCCTAATCTTGCTACGCGACATGGCGCACACTTACCCGGATCTCCGGATCATCCTTATGTCGGCTACCGTTGACACGACCCTCTTCACCAGCTACTTCGGCAATTGCCCCGTGATAGAGGTGCCCGGCCGGACTTACCCGGTCACGCAGTACTTCCTAGAAGATTGTATAGAGCTGACGCAGTTTGTTCCCCCACCCGATACGAGAAAGAGAAAGTCGTATGGCAAGCGAGCGAATAAGGATGGCGGTGATGAGGATGATGATGATGAAGGTAAGGACAGACACGATGTACTACAAGTAAAATATGAATGTTATAATTTAAATTCAATATAAATAAATATTTTGTATAATATCACTACTTAAGAGTACACGCACCAACACACACGCACACTCACACACAAACACACACACACACACACACACACACACACACACAGATTTAAATAATTAGTTTAAGTTTTTTCTATATGTATTCCTTTTATTCTATCTTTTATTTGTTTCCAATAACTTTACAAATGTTACTCGCGTCTCACGGAGGTGGGCGTTAATAGCTGCGACACAGTCCGAAAGGACTAATGCAGTTGTTATCGTACGATGTTGTATATTCTGTAAACTTTGTGTTATAAAAAATAAACTTTTATTATTATTTATTATTACGATAACTTGGTTATATGTTCAAAAGAAGTTAACCAACTTAACCATTTTTCTTCACTGAATAAAGGGGGATATGGATTTAAAAAAATAAAACCTTAGGGTTTATCTCTGTGTCAAAAGTGTCTATGGGAAGTATAAAGAAAATATTTAACACAATATTCATAGAAACATGTCCATTCTGTAACTTGTATAGGTAAAGTCACAAGTGATAAACCATATTTACTAAAAAATCATGAAACGTTACGAAATACTTCCTCTGATCCCCCATACCGTACAGAATTTAACCTTTATAATTAAAATGTTCTTCCGTGTTTGATCGCATTATTTTTAACCGTAGCCATATTCTTCTATAACAGGGTTGGGTGCGGACGACCAAGACGAGGACCTGAACAAGAACTGTCAGCTAGGCAGCGAGTACTCCCCACAGACTGCCCAGTCCATGGCCAAACTGTCAGAAGACAATGTGAGTAGTGCATTGGATTCTGAAATATATAAAAAAGATTTGTCTGCTGATAAAAAGTTAATTTTCTCACGGTCAGTTCTCAAAAATAGTTGTAAACTTGATTGTGTTTCATTGATTTGTATAAAGAAGTATATCAATTGTTCGAAATGTCTTGAAATGCCTTAACACCGTCTCCATGGTCTAGTGACTAGTCCGCTCGATTCACATTAGGCGGTGGTGGGTTCGAGTCTGAGCGTCCAACTTTGTAGGACTCGATTTGGTTTTTATAATACAAGAAGGGCATTTTCTGAGCCCGCCTGGAGACTTGCGACCGTCCTATCGACCCATAATGTGTATTCTGGCATTCATGTGTTCCGGAATGAAGATAAGTTCAGTGTCCCTTTGCGTTAGGGTAACTTGGTAAGCCCGCTTCCATCTTCGGCATTATCATCACTTGTGAGATAAAAGCAAGGGTTCACAAATAGAGGATAAAAAATATATATTTAAAAACTCATGTTCCAATTTACTAGTAATTGTGATGGCTTTTGGAACACTGTAAAGCTGCTTTCCACCGGCGAAGCGAGGAGGGAAGAGAATTTTAAATTAGATGGGAAAAAATATATTCTCTTCTCGCACATATTCGGTGGAAATAATTTTCTTAGAGATTTCAATTCTCTTCACTCCACTCCTCGCCTCGCCTCGCCGGTGGAAACCAGCTTAATACTCAGATTATTGAAATAACTATCTTTCCACAGATAAGCTTCGAGCTAATCGAAGCCCTACTCCTCTACATCAAGAACCAGCCAGCCCCTGGCGCAGTCCTCGTATTCCTCTCGGGGTGGAACCTCATCTTCTCTCTGATGAAGCACCTCTCCCAGCACAGCGTATTCGGTGACCAGTCGAAGTACCTGATCCTGCCGTTACATAGCCAGATTCCCCGCGAGGATCAGAAGAAAGTCTTCATCACTCCGCCGCCACACATCACCAAGGTGAGATTGAAGTTGGCAAGTACGAAAGCTGACGGGACTTTGTTGATACTGCGAAGATCAAAAACTGACGATGTTCTTAGTGAATGTGAATTAATAAAGATTATCATTAGGTAATTACGGCCAGCATTATTTGCCAGTTTTCTGCATAATCTTGAGCGATTGCAACGACCTTGGGTCTTATTTAAATTTGTCCAATTTGGCTGTTTTCACAGACAGTAAGATTTCTATCAAAAATGTATGGGAGGGAGTTTATTTTAGATCCGACGTTTCTTCTCTCTCCATAAACGAACCATTGAGTGTACGAGTTCCAAGTGGTACGATCTACGTGTAAGGTAGACTAAAAATGACCTTCGAAAAGTGCAATGCTTGCTATCACTTAAAAAGATCATGATTTGATTTGATTGATGAACTCAAATTGACTCAACTTTTCCTAAAAAACATCGACTTTATTCTCAGGTGATCCTGTCAACGAACATAGCGGAAACTTCGATCACGATCAACGACGTGGTGTACGTGATCGATTCGTGCAAAGCCAAGATGAAGCTGTTCACGTCACACAACAACATGACGTCATACTGCACCGTGTGGGCCAGTCGCACCAACCTCGAGCAGGTTTGTCACACTCGAGGATAGTAGAATAGGGTAGCTGACACGTCCCTTAAAGAGCAATATTTAAATCACCCATCAAAAACCGCCTTTTCCCTTCCCACCGAAACAAAACAAAACTTCCGGTGCTCTGTCGCCACTCGAGAAGTCTAATGCCCCAGGAGCCATGTGTTCTACGAGCTGTGCGAGAAAAACTTACTGGCTTGGAATTTCATTACATGAGCAATTTTTTACGTATGGTATTGAGGGAGCAATGTTTTTTTTTACCCAAAATTGGGAAGCCCTTAACATCATCTCACCTGATGGTAAGTAATGATGCTGCCGAAGATGGAAGCGGCCTCACCAAGATTTCATAGCGCAATGGGGAACTGGCTATATTATGTACAGTATTTCTCACGATGCGCTTATGTCTCACAGCGCAAAGGCCGCGCGGGGCGGGTGCGCGCCGGCGTGTGCTTCTCTCTGTGCTCGCGCGCACGGTACGAGCGGCTGGAGCAGCACCTCACCGCGGAGATGTTCCGCACGCCACTGCACGAGCTGGCGCTCAGGTCGGTGCCAGTGTCACTCCGCACCACTACACTGCACGCCACTCCACTCCACACTACACCAGTCCAAACCGCATTACACCACTACATGCCACTCCACTACACACTATACCAGTCCACACCGCGTCTCATACTACATGCCACTCTACACCAGTTCACACCGCGTCACACCACTACATGCCACTCCACTCCACCCACACTACACCAGTCCACACCGCATCACACCACTTCATGCCACTCCACTCCACACTACAGTTCACACCGCGTCTCACATGCCATTCTACACTACATCAGTTCACATCGCGTCACACCACTGCACGCCACTCCACTCCACACTACACCAGTCCACACCGCATCACACCACTACATGCCACTTCACTCCACTCCATACCAAAAAAACAAGTCTGAGATGTGGTCTAGTAAATCTATTTTAGTTATAAATTACTTTCAAACAAAACTCCTATAGCAACTAACAATAATTTTGATTACAGCATCAAACTCCTCCGCCTGGGTAGCATCGGTCACTTCCTGTCCAAGGCGCCAGAACCCCCACCGTTGGACGCTGTCATCGAAGCTGAGGCTCTGTTGAGAGAGCTGGGCTGTCTCGACAGCGAAGACAATCTGACCCCGCTTGGAACTATTCTGGCGAAACTGCCTATTGGTAAGTGTGGGGACTTAAGTCCTAGGTAAGTCCTCACAAAACAAAACATACAAGTTTTGTTGTTAAAAAGGCCCCGTACCAGAACAAGGTAAGGTTTACTTGACAAGTGTGTCCCTCTCACACTCGAAAGATTTACAATAGGCTATACTGCTATCAGAGAAAAAAAAATCTCACGAAAGTGTTCTGGAACTCTATCAAAATAGTTTGTTCAATAGGACTATGAAGGATTCTAAAAATAAAACGTCATTTTCAGAACCGCGCCTCGGCAAGATGATGGTGCTCGGCTTCCTACTCGGCGTTGGAGACGCCCTCACCACCATGGCCGCCAATTCCACCACCTTCCCCGAGGTGTTCGCGTTGGAAGGCAGGAGGCGGTTGGCTGGTCACCAGCGGGCCCTGGCCGGCGATCGCGCGTCTGACCACGTCGCTATGTTGAACGCCTTCCAGGTAAGTCCAAAGGCCTTATCGTTAAAACACAGCGTCCCCACTGAAGCATGGTCTATGGGGCTCATACACGGGGATCAAGTATGTGTGACCTAGTGAAGGTCGCAGGAAGCCGCTGGATGCGGTAGCCCAAGACCGGCTGGCGTGAACATCCTTGGGGAGGCCTTTGTTTAGCAGTGGACGTCTTGGCTGATGATGATAAAATATAAAAAACGTAATACTGTACTTGCATAAATATACCTACAATAATATGTCTGTCTTTGTCTCTTTTCTGTGTAGAATAAAGTGTAAAATAAATGATCTACAAGATCCTCTTACCTACATTATAAGAATGTGATTAATTTATTATTATTATTCGTTCTATCGATAAGACCACCTAATGTATATATTTTCCCGTTTTATGTTGTGCAAAATGCAGTGAAGTGTTTTCATTCCTCAATTATTCAATCATTTGTTCATTGTAACTAGATGTGGGAGCGAGAGCACGCTAAGGGTGAAGACAAGGAGCTGGAGTGGTGCGAGTGGAAAGGCGTACAGCAGACTACATTGCGTGTCACCTACGAGGCGAAATACCAGCTCATCAGTGAGTAACACACTGCACACTTCAAACTATACCAACCAGTCTGATATACAATTAGGCGCTATCCGTAAATTACGTCACACGTTAAGGGGGAGAAAGGGGGTCAATGAAATGTGACATTGTGTGACAAGAGGTGGGGGGAGTTTTTTTTTTTTTCATTTATTCTGGGCGAAAAATTGCAAAAATGTGTCGTCACACCAGGGAAGGGGGGGTCCCACAAATGTGACCATCTGTGACAAAAACGGGGGAGGGGTCAAAAAATAATGAAATTAGTGTGACGTAATTTATGGATGGACCTTACGGAGTATGAAAATATCACCCCCGCAAACTTTTCCCATAGTAAATTCGCAAAACAATTTTTGATATTCAACACTATAAACTGCAAAAACCTTCCGTGCTAAGAAATGGTCGCTAACGATCTCTTCCGCAATCCACAAGTCCTAAGTCGCTCAATAGTATATCATACTTGGGATTTCTTTAAGTAATCAAATATGAAATACAATAGTAAGATACGTAGCAGAACTAAAGTAACTAACTAATCCATCCATCTTCGGTATGATCATCACTTACTTACCTTACCAGGTGAGACGATTCCAAGGGTTTAAGAATTGTGGGTAAAAAAAAAAACTTATTTAACCAAAAAGTTAAACTAACTAACTCCATTTATTTCCAGACATCCTAACATCAGCGATAGGGTTCCCAGAAGAGTGCTGCGTGCCCCAGCGTTGGAACCCGAACGGTCCGGACCCTACTCTGGACCTTGTCATTGCGCTCATGTGCATGGGGCTGTACCCTAATGTTTGCTTGAGCCAGGGCAAACGGAAGGTGGGTACTTTGTTTCCCATTTAATTTTGAAGATTGGTCTTATAGTTATGGGTTTTTCGATGTTAGGATGATAGGTTTGTGAGAGAAGGAAGAAAAAAATATATTTATTTCATCAAAATCTGACTTGAATATGGAACTCACTGTAGTCAATGGGAAAGACGTAGCTTCGGGCATGTTTAGAGGCGTCTTGCGCCACACGATAACAAAACAGAACAGAGCCTATGGCTCTGGGTTTCAACAGAACATCACTGTAATAAATGAGTTATGAATAGGGACACTTAGCTTAAAAAATCCTTGTTCTTTTCGATACAGAAAGAAAAAACAATACTTAGATTAAGTTTTGTACTCTTAAATAAGTGGAATTGTGCAAACCGATCCGACACCATTGCTTATTAAGAATACAATTTGTTTCGAAGGTTCGATTGCAACATTTTCTTTAAACCCAGGTGCTAACAACGGAAGGCAAGCCGGCACTCATCCACAAGACGTCCGTCAACTGCAGCAACCTAGAGCAAAAGTTCCCGTCGCCGTTCTTCGTCTTCGGCGAGAAGGTATCGTTTGGTTTTTTTTGTTAATATTTATTTGTTATTAATAGTACAGTAGTAAACAAAAAATAAGACGCATCGGTAATCTTCGTTCGCGTAGACACGAAAACGAAATCGACGAAAACACCCGAAACAATCAAGGCACGGTGACAGCTTTCCGTCAGTTGGCGATTTTATTGAATCAGGCGCGTAATCAATCAACCAATAGCGGCAGATATTTTAGGAACTTGTAATGGCGGGTGACAAAGACGCTACTCGATTGTTCCATCAATTTCCCGCATAATTTAAATTGTGTCTACTACGCAGGTACATCGATAAGCCTTTATGGCTCCTCTACACGATGGACCATCATGGGCGAGCAAGAGAGACAAAGCTATATGAAAGTAAAGTAACCATGCACTTACGTCCTTGTCTAACCTATAGTTCTGTCCCCCTTGCTCGCCCATGATGGTCCAACAAGTAGAGGAGCCATAAGACGTGTATTGCTGTATGTATGTGTACTTTTCCTTTCTATGTATCATATCTTGGCAATAAACACTTTCTGTTTCTTAAGGTGCGCACGCGAGCGATCAACTGCAAGCAGACGACCATGGTATCGCCGCTTCATCTACTGCTGTTTGGGTGCAACAAGGTTGAGTGGGTGAGTGAAATATTGTACATATTTGTGTAGACAAAATTTGTCACTTAACGTAACTTACATTTAATGTAAGTTTTGATTCATGTATGTCGCGGCCAGATCGTTGGAATTGACCTGATTATGAAAAGACTAGCCTTATCGTCGAGGAGTTTTGACAAAACAGAATCGACGGAAACACGAGTAATCTAACCTGACCTAGACTTTTTTCGGAACACCTCAACAATATGGCCAGTCATTTTCATGACACATGATTATATCTATTGTTTAAAGCAAGCGTGCTAATGAGTTTTCTAAATTTTGTTAGCGTTGAATTCTTGATAAAAATAATTTTCGGGGAGAAATTCCCCACAAAAAGATTCGGGGACAAACAAAACGAAAAGTTCTGTTTGTCCCCAGTCGGGGACAGGCTAGTGGGGACAAACAGGAATAACCTGCAGATTTTGTCATAGAAGAAGGAATAGTAATCATGATTAAGGTAATCAAATATTGGACAAATACGATGTATGTATTTACAGTGGAATACCAGTTTTCGGGTGCAATTGTATTATATATCAATCATTGCTATTGACAGGTGGACGGCGTGGTCCGGCTAGACAAGTGGATCAACTTGGAGATGTCGGGGCGGACCGCGGCCCTAGTGGCGGCTTTGCGACCCGCCGTGGAACGACTGGTTGAACGAGCCGCCGCCGAGCCCGAAGCGGCCACGCAGCTGTCGCCCAGCGAGCAGAAGGTAGTATAGTGGTCACTGGTTACTAGATGGCAGTCATTAAGAAAACTTCTGACACTGGGGTTGGCCACTAGCCCCACAACCTCCACCAATCCGGACTTGGTGTGTGGAGTAAGGCCTAACCTTCCCGATATGGGTTGTCGTTAACACGTGATTTTGTAAACCTGTTGGATGGCTTAGCTTGCCTATAATGAGACTGGTCATCTGACAAGACGAACATAGGATTTAGTCCAGGATTTATAGGAGAAGCAGTTGTTTGAAATCTCCAACCAACTTTGACCAATCTATACTGTTTCAGGTGGTGGACTGTGTAAAAGCCATTTGCGTATTCGACGCGGGAGATTACAATATCAAGCGGGACGTGAGCCAGCCCTCGTTCCGCCCGGATGGACCCAAACGCGGGGCTATGCGCGGTTGGGGCACCAGCGGACCCAGGGGCGGGTTTGGCGGTATCACAGGCGGCGGCGGCGGCGGGTTTGGAGGAAACCGCGGTGGCTTTGACGGCGGTCGTGGTGGATTTGGAGGAAACCGTGGAGGATTTGACGGTGGTCGCGGAGGATTTGGGGACAATCGCGGAGGCTTTGGAGATTCCGGTTATGGGGGCAATCGAGGCGGATTCGGCGGCGATAGAGGGTTTGGCGGCCGAGGTTACGGGGATCGCGGTGGTTTTAGAGGCAGAGGGTTCCGCGGTAGGGGCCGCGGCTGGTGGCAGCAGTGATCATTCCTAAGTTAGCAGTATTTGTGAAGCTAATTTAATGTGAATTAAACGATAAGTCAATAAATAATCGTAATTTAACTTATTATAGTTTTATTTATTTAGTCAACTATATAAAGTAATTATAGTTTTATTTATTTAGTCAACTATATAAAGTAAAAGGTATAACATATTAAAATACTGTTAGCCACATAGACAAACCATATAAATATATTTTTTAAAGTAGCTAGTTACAGTAAGCTTTTTTCAGTCAGTATTTGTTATGGACCAATGATTAATGAGGGCAATATGGATAATGACAAGCTACATTAGGCCATGTCTAAAGTGTCATGCTATAAAACATACAAAAAGTAGTCTATGTCATTCTCCAAAGTCGAACGGCTGTGGAGAATGACATAGACTACTTCTTTACACCAAAAATCATTTAAATTGTTCAGCGGTTTACGTGTGATCACGTAAGGAACAGACAGTTACTTTCGCATTTATAATAGTTTAGTTTTTTTATTAGTTTGGATTATTCAAATTGTTTAAAAGTTCATTTTAAGTTTTATACATATAATCATAGGTTAGAGCATCTATAAAAAGAAGAAATTTTATGTTATTATTTGTCTTAAATTTTGATTTTGTCGAGACTTGGAAAACAGAAAAAGATTGGGTATATTGACGCGATGTACGTGGCCCAGTTTAAAACCCAAACAGTATCACTAAAGCAGACCAATAGTCTACCCTTTTTGGCGTCTTGTATTGGCGCCAAAAGCTGTCGTCATTCAACCGGATTTTGCACCACAATCAGTATAAATTCTTTATCCGGAGCAACCATCACCTCACTCTTCTTGCTTCGAATCCTCAGAAACGTCAGATCATTGGTAGGATCGAGATCTCGCACCACAGCTCTCGCTTTGTCCACCAAAGCAGACATTAGGCCAGCATATTGTACGGAGACATGGTTGTCTAAAGTCGTCTTGATTGGTATGCCTTCACCGTTGACCACAATTACACCAGCTACCCCTTTATGTGTGGCTAGTTTGCGAATAGTCTCTTCAGCCTCATTTGCCATTATTAGTTCAAGGAAATAGGAAAACTGGAATAAATAATACTGTTGTGACTTCAAATGTCTCAGTTGACAGTTCTAAATTCAAGTGGGAAGATTTTAATTGTGTAAATTGCAAAGAAAAAAGTAGTCTAAAAAGATTTCATTCCAACTCTTTTGAAAGTTTTCACTTGATTTTTGGTACATGGTCTGTTCCAAATCATGACACAGCATAACTGGGAGCTGTCTCTTCATCCTGGTTTTGGGCTTCTGTATTTCCCGCAATCAAATACAATGGCTTCCTCCCACTCCTAAGCTTTGCCCTTTTATGTACTTTCAGTTGATGTTTCATTACTTGCTTTCGAGTGCCAAATGGTTTCCCACACGTTTCACAGACATGGTCTTTGACAGTAGTGTGTTCTGCTTTGAGATGTGCTTTCAAATCCCATTTTCTGTAAAATGCTCGTGGACATAAATCACATTGGAAGTTGCGCACTCCGGAGTGTATTAGCAAATGGTTGTTCAGGTTGCTTTTGTTAACAAATCGTCTGTTCGGACAATGGGGACATTGATACAACTTTTCTCCTGTATGGGACTTCATGTGCATCTTGACAGATTCACTGAATCGTCCCCTGTAAGGGCAGAGGGAACACTTGAACGGTAAGTGATAAAAGTGTGTCAAACGGTGACGATTGCACTGTCCGAGCACTGTAAATTTCTTCCCACAAACGTCACACATGTATGGAGTCTCCTTCCTATGTAATGCTAAATGCCTTTTTAGATAAGCACGATTATATTCTTTATTACATATTGGACAAAGCTTCTTCTTACTTTCATGTTCGAGAGTATTCTGGTGATCTAAATATTCTTTAAATGTTTTGAATGCTATATCACATTTGCTGCAATAATATCCGGTTGGTACAATGGGGTCCTTTTTCTCTACAGATTCGTGTGGCGGTCTTGAGTCTTCATCAGCTTTATAAATTAAACTTGTGTTACTATCGTCGCCCATATCATATTGGAAGTTATCTGGTTCTTCGACTTCTACGGACACATCATGCCCGCTTTCAAGACGTCTATCAGATTCCTGAGCAGTTTTCCTGAACAGGATAGCTCCTTGTAGGAGAGCATGACAGGAATTGCATATAAATTTTGGATGGCTATCATCAAAAGCTACCAAGATGTCCCCAAATGTGTTGAGCTGGTCAGAAATGTCTTCGTAGCTTTCGCTGCCGTAGATTGGAATGTCGCCTTTCTTCAGACAAACCCTGCAGATCTGTTGTTCCATATTTTCATAATCTTCCATCTTAACATTCTGGTTAGGTTTATCACAGGAGTGTTCTCTTATTTTCTTAGAATTAACAAATTTTTCTCTCACTTTTTTGCAATGCAAAAGTTTTAGAAGCATCATTGCTCCAACCATGATTTGTGTAATTTATTTAAAGGAGTGATAGTTTGAGATATTTGAAAAGTGGTCAGTCAGTATAGTTCTCAACTGCTCCTTATTTAAACTTTATCTTTCCGCACTTCTTTCACTATTTATGAGCTAAAAATAACAAAGTCGAATTCGTATAACAAAAACAACTCTCTCGCGTATTGATTGATTGAATGCCAGTGTTGTCATTTTTTTTATTTTGCCAAAGTTTTGCCATGATAAAAATATAAAACTTAGCGTGATGAACTAGTTTCTTGCACGTGCATTTTTATTCCGTATTAGTACTTTTGTGTCTTTATTGTTTATTTCTCTTTAAATATTTTAAAATAAAAAAAAGTTTGCTCTTTGTGTTCTGGGAACATGGCAAGGTTTTTGACTTTGTGACTTTGTGACATTGACGGTGGCAGTAGTGTTTGCATTCGAAAAGTATAATTTTATTGAAAAAGTTTTACAGACAAAAAATCTACTCCCTATGATAATGATGCATTGAGAAGAGACCACAACCTTTCTTGTATATTGTACGCATTGTACGCTACTTCTATATCCAAGAGCTACCCCAAAGCTTTATGATAAACGTTGTCGTTTTAGAGAGGCATGCACCGTATAATATAAAATAACTTTCTGAACGCACTCAAGTGTAGGGAAACAGTAATGCACGACCAAATAATGTACAACCTGAGATTGCCCGACTAGGAATGCCCGACCTGGGAATTGAAGTACATTGTACTTGGATTCCCGGCCCGGACGTTCCTTGCCGGCCATTATCAACCGCGCATTGTAGGTCCGAGCTGGTAATGCGCAACCAGTTTTTGCACGACCAATAATTCAAGTCCCTGTACATCAATTCCCGGGTTGAGCATTCCGTGCCGCGCATTCACGGCCGGGCGTTATCTGTCCGGCCTGATAATGCCCGACCCGGGAATGCAACGCCAAACACCCCAAAACACCAATCAACCAATCACGGTAATCTAACCATAGACTAGTATTTGAGGCCATGCCTCGTTTACACGGTTTTGTGTTAAGGACTGTCCACATATTCGATCCGAACCCGATCCGGAGCAGTGATAATTTTTGTTTTATTTTACCCCGAGGGGGCAAAGAATCAGAGCCATACAGCCTAGTCTGTTGAAAATCTTCTTCAAAGGCGAAAGACTTATTTATTATATGTTATTGTTATCCCATTTTTTATGAAACCCGAATTATTAATTTTTACTTTCGAGCGACTGAGGGCCGAGCGTTAGCGAGCGACGAAGGAGTTAGGGAAGAATTGTCATGGCAAAAAAAAAACGAACTTGAGACCACTGGATGGATTAAGACACTAAAACACACATACAACACATAAAACACTAGGAGCTAAAGGTTTTCAGATGTTAAAATAACAGAGTAAAAGTTGTAGACATCTCACTATCTATGTAGTATCTTTGTAAGTCAAAGGCAAAATAAAAGGTTCCGTACCTCCAGGGAAAACGCACTTCACTCGTCGCCGCGCGCTCAAACAGACAACACGTACGCCGCTGCTGCTACCCTTGTGCTCCGCTAGCGATAACCACCCGCAAAATGGATAAATGCGAAAAATGTAACAAATCAATCACGAAGCGAAGCCCAGGCCTAGAATGTAGCCGTTGTGAAAAAAATGTTCACATGAATATCACATGTTCTGGTCTAACGAACAAACAACTGACCGCTCTACGGGCTACGGATAACCTGGAGTGGACCTGTCATGAGTGCCATGAAAATTCGCCCAAAAGACGCTCTGTCATAATCCCCAATGAAGATGAGGATGAGGAAACCCAGGTCTCTATTCCACCAAATGCCCAGATAAATGTGAAGCAGCTTCTAAAGGACATCTCAAAGGAAGTGGAAAAGTCGATCCAAAGAGAAATGAGAGAGATAAATCAGGCATTACAGTTTAACAGTGAAAAAATGGAAGACTTGATTGAGTGCGTTGAGGCTTGCAAACAATCAATACAAGACCTGAAGAAAAAGAATGTTGAGCTGAATAACAAAAACAACTCTCTTGAAACAAGAGTAGGCGCTCTAGAGCAAAGAATACAAGAAACGGAACAAAACCAACTATCCAATCACATTGTAATGATGGACATTGTAATGATAGGAGATAGGAGATAGGAGATAGGAGATGGGAGATAGGATGTAACCAACTCAGTACTAATTATACCAAGATATAACAATGTATATGGAAAACGCTTATTAAAATTTATTATACCAATATTAATTAATAATCTCCCCACGAAACTAAAAGAAGAATTAACACCCAAGAACATTAAATATAAATTAAAACTATACTTTCTTGAACAGTCTAGAATTGATTAAAATATTAACGTATGTATAATTTATATATTAGTACATAAAAGATAAAAAATATAGCAAACAATAAAACAAATAATATATTTATAAATAAAATGGTTATATCCTGTGGTTTCATATTATATTAATACATATATATTTATAATAATTATATAAACTTATCTCAACAAAAGCAACAACATGTATAAGAAATCATGTTCTGTTTCTTCAAACCAGTTTCGATCACACAGCTCATTACGAATACAATAACATTTCACTTACATAAGCACATTTCACTCACTCCTCATAATTTACTATACACACGCACACAACAAGTTACTCCGGTACAATACTGATAGAAAAGGTAGCACTAGGTCTATGCAGAATAGATACTATAGACTTAAGTTTGTACCTATTTATGTTAGGATAAATTATATAGTAGATAGCTATAAGTTTAAATTTGTGAAAAGACGAGTCCACAGTGCTCAGACAAACCTATAAATGGTTTTTGTAGCACTGTCTGTAACCGACTTTGTAACTATGTATATGTTTTGATTATTAAATTAAAAAAAATAAAAAAAAATCCTTACGTTAAATAAATGAGTTTCGAGTGTGGAATTTCGCGTTATTAGTTTACTGTATATTTATTCGAAGCCATGATACTTAAGTCAGTTCGTTTCTTGGAAAATGAGCTGACCGACCGACAAATTTTCACCTTTTATTTAAAAAAATGGTTAACTTTGACTAGCTAAATCTCCGCAACTAAGAGACTTAGAAAGTTGAAGTTGGACTGAAATAATAGAAAGGACACTGACCATCTATATATGGAAGTTGGACCAAGTGCTGCCCAGAATGAACACATAGTGTATTTTGTTCCTCAGGTTAATACTATTCTGTAACCCGAAG
Organism: Coleophora deauratella; assembly: GCA_958295455.1. Taxonomy (NCBI): domain Eukaryota; kingdom Metazoa; phylum Arthropoda; class Insecta; order Lepidoptera; family Coleophoridae; genus Coleophora; species Coleophora deauratella. The sequence continues at coordinate 8,231,742 of OY282410.1, read as the reverse complement.
CGCTTTAAAATCTGTCTCCGAGGAGTCAGGAAAAAAAAGGTTTTTAGGTTTTTTTAGGTTTCTATGTGTTCATTCTGGGCAGCACTTGGTCCAGACCTGGTCAATGTCCTTTAGTTAACTTTATATAAATACTGAACAAAGATACACTAAAACTAGAGATGCGCCGAGTACTCGTGTTCTACTCGGTACTCGGCGTACTCGGCACTTTTATTGATACTCTTACTCGGCCGAATTACTCGGTTCAAATGACGAGTACTCGGTTCAAATAAAGTAATATAATTTGAGAGATAATATAATGAAAACAAGCCTGTTTATTAAATAAAGTAATGAGCTTTTATTAAAAAAAACAAAGGGAACTATAATTTATGTAGAGAACAGTATTTTAAAATTGAACTATTATTATTTACAATGATTAACAAACAATCTACGACCATCATATTCATACACTCGGCTTCAAAAAAATCGCACCTTTTAAGAAATCTATTTTAAACATCTTTCAATCGTATTTGTATTATGAAATATTGGTAATGTTCGGTATCATTTGAAAGGTAAGGAAACAGAGAATGCAAAAACAATAATTCATTCAATGTTTTTTATTGGAACTGAGAAAAATTTACAAAACAATAAAAATCCTTAAAAAACCCAAATGAAATCTGATTAATTTTTCAAAACAAAGTTGCTTAAAACTAACCTAAAACCTAGTGTTACCCCCCCTAGCCCTAATGACGTCTTCCATGTGCTCCCTCATGGATCGCACCAACTTTAGGACCTCTTCTTGAGGGATTCTGTCCCATTCCTCAATAACGGCGTCTTGGAGCTCCTGAAGAGTCGCGGGAGTGGGATCACGGGATCTAACTTTGCGTTTCAGCTGGTCCCAGAGGTGCTCTATCGGGTTCAGATCTGGACTTCTCGCTGGCCACTGCATGACAGGGATCCCAACCTCTTGAAGGTAGCCCTGCACAATTCCAGCAGTGTGCGCGCGAGCGTTATCGTGCATTAATGTGAACCCGTCACCAATAAATCCAGCATAGGGGACCACATGTTCTGCCAGGATCTCTGTGATGTACCGGTGAGCAGTCATCGACCCTTGCCCGCGAGCACCGCCGGTCCGAGAGACGCAAGAAAGTTCAGTTTTGCCGTCGGCAGATATGCCGCCCCAGAACATGCAGGAACCGCCCCCGTATTCTACCGTCTCTTGGATGCAGGCTTGGGCAAAACGTTCCCATTGTCTTCTGTATACTCTTTTGCGTCTATCGTTGCAGAAAAGGCACACTCTCGTTTCGTCTGAGAAGAGAACAGCTCTCCATTGGTCCAGGGTCCAATTGACGTGGGCGCGAGCAAATTGCAGGCGTGCTCGCCGATGCGCTGCGGTTAATTTTGGACCCGTGGCAGGTCTTCTAGCCACAATATTTCTCTCCTTTAGTCTTCTTCTAACTGTAGAGACACTCACGGCCCTTCTACGAACTCAACTCAACAGCATTAGAGAACCGATTTCTCAAAGACTTCGATACGACGAATCGGTCATCTCTCGCAGAAGTGCAGCGATTTCTACCAGACCCACGCCTTCGGACAAAGCCACCGGTCTGCAGGAACCGCTGGTACACTCTTCGAACAGAAAAGCGACTCAAGTGCAATTGCCGAGCAACATCACACTGACGTAGTCCTGATTGCAGTAGTGCGATAACTTGGGCGGCTTCAGCAGCAGTAGTGTCCATCTTCAAGGACGTTTTTCTGATGAAAGATATTCTTCTGTGTCTTCTTCGACTGTTGGTAGCAAATTTATCCCCCGATAAGCTGTATCGACCCTTTTATACCCAAAAAACAAAACAATACAAACAAAATTTGAAGAGGAGAATCAGTTCCATTGTCATTCACAGTGACTTAAAGTGTCAAGCTTTTTCTTTAATCAAATGAAATGGATATTTTTTTAAAGAGTTTTTATAGGGCTCTCAAATGATACCAATATTGCTACGAATAACTGCTTGTCTTAAGGATTAACAGTGCTTGAAGCCTATTTTTACGGACGTGCGATTTTTTTGAAGCCGAGTGTATATGCAGTGGAATCTTTGTTCATAAATTTCAGAATACAACAACATTATAAAGGATTCAACAATTAAGACATATTTGAAATTAGCACAGGCAAGTTAAAATGCAGGAATACAAGGACTCTCTAACAACTTGTTCTTTTTGAAAGTAAAAAAGAGCGACTGAAGAGCGAGCATTAGCGAGCTATGAAGGAGTAAGGAAGTACACTGTCATGGTAAAAAATCTAACTAGAGATTTTGATGGCGATCGATTGTCTTGCACTAATAGAGCCCAACAAACTAGAAAACAAAAAATACTGTGTATGTGTGTGTGTGTGTTGTGCATGACTGTCCGGTACTGTATCGCCAAAACCACTGGAAAAAGTTGGATGTTTGGGTTAGGGCAATATTTTGTTAATAGCTCCAACCGTTTTTTATTTCTTCATAGACATTACCCGCTTCAGAAAACATTTGTTCGCATTTAGTAAAAATATTATGTATCGTGTGTCACACGTTGAACTCTTTTTTATGAGCAGCGAAAAAATCGCAAAAGTCACTAGATAACGACATCAAGGAGACCTACATTTCATTTTTTTTTGTCAAATTAAAATATGTTTTCACTGTGTAGTAATATTGGGATAGGACACAAAACTGCTGTAGTAGCTACTCCAAACGAGAAAACTTCGTACGACAGACAGAACTCACTGCTATAGACGAAAAACCTATATAGGCTGATATTTTACCTTAGATATTATGAGTCATTTGTGTTAAACGTTTTATCTGGGGCCTTTCTAATGCAAAGGTTGTCCATCGCAGCGTGGAAATACTGCAAGCGTGACGGGCACCTTTGCGTCTGGAACATCTAAGGGTGGACTCTTCGACTAAATAAGCCTTATGGTGGATTTTTATATTAATAATTGACTATATGTAATATTGTAATTAAGTTTGCTAATTAAATGAGATTTTATGTAAAAACAAATTATCAATTATATGTATTAACTGAACCGAGTAACTCGGCCGGGTACACGGTTTGGTAAACTTTAAACCGATTAATACTCGGTACTCGGTTACTCGGTAAAACTTGTACTCGGCGCATCTCTACTAAAAACGCTTCTTTATCAAAGTTTTTTCGTAAAAACTGAAACAAATACCAAAAGGCTCTAGTATAACGAATCGGCCCTCTTATGCCAAACTACTTCAAAACTTGTGTATCAGTATCGCCTTGACAAACGCGATTGATGAGTTTCAGCGCAGTTCTCCGATTTAACCTCGAGATATAAAAAAAAAGATAGCGTAACTGTGGCTGTCATTCGAAGTATCATAAATAAGTTGGAAACTATTAAAGTTAGAAACTTAAAACTAATGCGAGAGTTTAGGTAAACTTTTGATTCTTATTATATATGCATATTTTTAGATCAGATATGTATGAATATAATTCTTATAATTAAAAATGGAAATAGTATGGAAAGTCAAATTTTTTTTTTGCGAATTGTCTATGGGTTCCTTGGTAAAAGTTGTTCAGTTTCACTAGTAGAAGTCCCTGTTTAAGTAATGCTAACAAATTTGTTAACACCTTATATGCACAAGTACAGTATCCTATAAACAGTATCCTATAATCATCATCCTGTAACAAAATTGGTGTAGGACCCGTTAACTGGCAATTCTACTCATCGTAATGAACAAGTTTTGTTCTACGACTTTGCTCAAATTGCAAAAAAAATGTTGGACTCCACATACACAAATGGCAAAACTGATTGATCAATTTGTATGAAAAGTCCAATTTTTTTTTGTGATTTGAGTAAAGTCGTAGAACAAGTTGTTCCGTACGATGAGTAGAATCCCCAGTTAGTAAAAAAAAAACATTCCCAGTTCACGTGAAGGGTAAAATTTATAAATATTTTATTTTACGACTTTGTCGGCGTGATTAATATACATATCCGTGCCAAATTACAGATATCTAGTATGAATAGTATCTGACAATGAGCTAAGCTGCGGACAGACAGACAGGACATGGCGAAACTATAAGGGTTCTTTGTTGACTACGGTACCCTAAAAACCGGTTCTATACTTCGAAAAAAAGAAAATTTGTACATGTGTAATCACTTAATTCGTAATGGTGCGTTTACATGCGTGGCAGACAGCCTGACGGACACTGGGCAGCCCGAGAGGCAGCCCGGCATGCAGCCCGCGCGCCAAGCACATTAATCAGGGTTGCCATTGCTACGGAATTACCCTGTTTTACTGAAATTGGATGACATTCAAAGGAAATCTACGGCCTACGGCAGCTAATCCATTGGCGTAGCAAAATCTACGGCATTTTGCAAATGGCTCATTTTACAACCTGCCAAGGCTGCCAAAACCAAAAATAAAAATAAAAATGCGGAATCTCTGCTTGGGGACGGGGAATCCCCATGTTTGGTACCACAGTATAAGGATATTTATACAGTATGGACACTCCCTGCCGCTCTCTGAAGGCGACCTCACTCCCCCTGTGTGACCGATGTGTGACCTAATAGTCAAGGGTTGGCACACGGTTGGCAAACTAAAGACATTTATTTGAGGTATGCGTTCCGAGAGTACGGTATGACCGCAACCGTTCATTTTGACAACAGGATAGCATAATATAAATCGCTTAAGTGTGAAAGAGAAGGTACAAAACGATTGCTGACAGAGTGCAACCTTGGAACGATGTAAAGGCTTATTTTTATTTATTTGGGAATTCAAACAACCATGTACAAAACTTATAACAAAAATAGTAATAATATAAAATGTGTATACATACATGGTCCACAGCGAAATCCACGAGTTAAACGGCTTCTATGTACATACAGCCTTGTCTTCATTTAAAATGTATATTCTAAAAGTCTGTCATTTTATATTCACGTCTGTCAAAAAGACTGCGATATAATTGTAGTCTTTTGGAAATATTCTAAGAACAGCACATCTGCAGCACCAGTGAAGGCGTAACTAGATAAATAAAATGGCATTTCAAAACAATCTGTAAACATCTTCATAATCATCACATATTTTGATAAAAATAATAAACAATCCTTTATTTATAAACAATAACTTTCAGATTTTGCTAATATTTAATGTATTAGCCATTTTTGTAATGTATATTTTATCACACATTTGTTTTCAATAAATTACTTACAATATCAATGGCTTATTGAAAATACAAAAAAAATATAGAGAAAACGGTATCAATATGGAATATATTTACACGGTTTTTTTTAGGGTTTCGTACCTCAGAAGGAAAAAAGGAACCCTTATAGGATCACTTTGTTGTCCGTCCGTCTGTCTGTCTGTCAAGACCCTTTTTCTCAGGAACGCGTAGATGTATCAAGTTGAAATTTATATCAAACACTCAGGCCTGCAATCTCTTGAAGCTGTGAAAAAATTTGCATAGGAATTTGATTTTTTCAAAGCTTCAAGGGATTGCAGGCTTGAAAATTTGATATAGTGTTCAAGACACGTGTGATTATTAATTTATACGGAACCCTCGGTGCGCGAGTCCGACTCGCACTTGGCCGGTTTTTTTATTTGGACAAAATACGTGACGATTATGGAGATTTTAACTGATTCTTTTGTACCTACATTTCGAAATACCTAAATACGAGGAGTGATCAAAAAGTAGTGAGAACGATATATATACTCCTTGGTATACTACTCAAGCATAGCTCAGATATTTGTAATATTAATAAAGAAAAAGTTTTCGATCTTCTTTTGTTTTTTTCTGAATGTAGTCATTTATTTGCTTCGTGTCAGAAAGTGTTCTCGAAAATGGAGAAAAACGTACCTACATTTCGAAATACCTATATACGAGGAGTGATCAAAAAGTAGTGAGAACGATATATATACTCCTTGGTATACTACTCAAGCATAGCTCAGATATTTGTAATATTAATAAAGAAAAAGTTTTCGATCTTCTTTTGTTTTATTCTGAATGTAGTCATTTGTTTGCTTCGTGTCAGAAAGTGTTCTCGAAAATGGAGAAAAACGAAGTGCGAGCCGTTATTAAATACCTCTGTTTAAAAAAGTTAACGACGCAAGAGATTCACTGCGATTTGGAGGCAACATTAGGAGAGTCTGCTCCGTCGTATTCTACTGTCGCAAGGTGGGCTTCTCAATTTCGAGTAGGGAGAACGAGCACGGAAGACGAACATCGTTGCGGCCGCCCATTGACGTCAGTCACCCAAGAAAATGTTGTTAAAGTCGAGAAAATTGTATTGAGCGATCGAAGAGTTACCATCCGTTACTTAGTTCAAGAAACGGGCATTTCATATGGAAGTATTCAATCCATATTGAAACTATCTTTGAATATGAGAAAAGTCTCCGCAAGATGGGTGCTGAGAATGTTAACGGACAGTCAGAAACAAAATCGACTTGACATTTCGAAGACATTGTTGGACAAGTTTCAAGAAGATTCTGAAAACTTTTTGTCTCGTTTTGTAACAATGGACGAAATATGGGTCCATCATTTTGATCCCGAGACAAATTAGCAATCTTCACAATGGAAACGGCCATCATCACCGACCCCGAAGAAGTTTCGTGCCTCAATATTTTGGGACTCAGAAGGGATATTGTTGATTGTACCTATGTTTCGTAGACTTGGAAAAGGCTTTTGACAGCGTGCCTCGCGAAGCATTATGGACGGTTTTAGAAAAGTCTGAATGCCCGAAAAAATTTGTGCGCCTTGTTCGTCTCCTGCATGATGCCATGTCCTGCTGTGTCACTGTCAGCGGTGAACAATCAGAATCTTTTTATGTGACGTGCGGCGTAAAACAAGGCTGTGTACTTGCTCCAACTCTCTTTGCGCTGTACTTCGCTGCCGTCATCAGGGAAACCTTAAAATAGGCCCCAAAAGGCATCCGTATTCGTTTCCGTATGGATGGGAGTATTTTCAACCTGGAAAGACTAAAGGCCCGCAATAAAGTGTCGTATGCAATGATCACTGAAATTATGTATGCCGACGATTTGTGCTTCGTGACCAACTCACCAGATGAACTTCAAGATCTTATGACAAGCCTTAATGGATCCTGCCATCAGTTTGGTCTCAAAATCAGTGCAAGTAAGACCGAAGTATTAGCAATGGAATTTCAAGGTACTCAGCAGCCTCTACACATACATCTCGGGGACAATGTGCTAAAACAGGTCGAGAGGTTCAAATATCTGGGCAGCACTCTTTGAAGCAAAGGCGATCTGGAGAGTGAGATTAACCTGAGAATAGGAGCTGCTGCTGCAGCTTTTGGTAGACTTCGATCTAAGGTGTTTCGCTCACACGATCTCAAGTTGGCAACAAAGATCTCGCTTTACATGGCAATTGTACTCCCCAATTTGCTCTATGCGTCCGAGACATGGGTTTTGTGCCGAAAACACATACGCATTTTAGATAGATTCCATCTCAGGTGCCTCCGAGATGTAATGAACATCAAATGGTCTGACCGTGTGAGGAACACCGATGTACTACGTCAGGCCAACGTCTGCGGAATAGAGGCTTACCTGATGCGACGGCAACTGCGTTGGTGCGGACACGTGTTACGAATGCCGGAAGAAAGACCACTCTTTCTTCCGGCATTCGTAACACGTGTCCGCCACCAAAGCGTATTTTCTTCTCTGAGCTCCAGAACGGCAAACGGAAACAAGGCGGGCAGTTCCTTCGCTTCAAGGATGTTCAGAAAAGATACATGGTGAGATGTAACATCGTGCCTTCAGATTGGGAGAGACAAGCCATTCAACGTCCTGATTGGAGGAGATTAGTGCAGCAAAATGTACAAGCTTTTGAAGAGCAGCGAAGGTCCGATCTAGACAAGAAGCGAGATGCTTTAAAAGCTAGGACCCCTGCTAATCTCAGTTACAACTATGTCAATGGGGTCCTAACGTGCGGTGATTGTGCCCGCACGTTCGTCAACAAGATTGGCTATTGTAGCCACTTGAGGGTCCACTTGAGGGCAAATCTGCGAAGCTCTCATAATTAAAAGGAGCAGTCGCCGTTGCCCAAACCGGCATGGAACAGATGATGATGATGATGTTGATTGATTACCTGGAGCGTGGAACCACTATTACAGGCCAATATTATGCAGCATTAATTCCCAATTTGAGGAATACCATCAAAGAGAAAAGGAGAGGGAAACTTCGAAAGGGCGTGCTGTTTCATCACGACAACGCACCCGCGCACAGCTCGGCAGTTGCGATGGCTGCCATTCAACAAGCTGGCTTTGAGTTGGTTGACCCCTTATTCACCAGATCTGGCGCCTAGCGATTTTTATCTGTTCCCCAAATTGAAAGAATACTTAAGGGGAAACAGGTACGAAGACGATAACGAGGTGATGGATGCAGTGGAGAGCTTTTTGCAGGACCAAGACAAAACTTTTTTTTAAAGGGATTGAAGCCTTGGAAAAGCGCTGGACTCGGTGTGTAGAGAGACTCGGAGACTATGTAGAAAAATAAATTATTAAGATATCAATATTCATTATATTCTATCTCATTCTCACTATTTTTTGATCCCTCCTCGTAGTGGTAAGTAGCAGATGAAACTGAGAATAATTTCCTCAAGGATAGGTATATTCATTTGCAATATGACTTTCCAAAATGTATCAGCTGATTACCTACTTCATGTTGTTGGATAAGTTAAAAAAATCATATTAAAGGGTTTATGAAGTTCTTTCATTTCCATAAATCTTTGATCGATAAACCGCCCACCCTCAGAATTTATTTATGTTACACATCCTTGTTTGGGTTAATCTATACAGTGTTAGTCTTTATATAGTGCACATATGAAAGAGGATGAAATAAGACCCAATTTTATCGCCCAGAAAAATATTAAAAAAAAAAGTAAAACAAAAATTGTGGACGTTTATTTTTTTTTAAATAAAATCTGCTATTCCCAAATAAACAAAACGTTGTAATTCTTATATTAAGCAAGCTAGAATGTTAAAACAAAAAAGTGAAGACTGGCAGTAGATGGCCGTACCACAGAAATAAAAAAATAGACAAAACTAAGAATAAGAAATTCTAAAACTAGCATTGAGAGCAACAGTATAAAAAATAGCGTATCTGGAATACCATTGTTTAATCGCTTATAGCCACAGTATATGGATATTATACAGTATGGACACTCCCTGCCGCTCTCTGAAGGCGAGCTCACCCCCCCTGTGTGACCGATGTGTGACTAGGGTTACCATATCTCAGGATTTGTCCTGAGATTTCAGGATTTTTCGACTTTTGCGGCCGGATTTCGCAAATCTCGTGATATCTCAGGATTTTCAATTAAACACAGGTTACATTTTAAAGATCTCTTTGATTAAAAGTTAAACCAACCAAAAATAATGTTCTTTTGGTAACAATTGCAGTTAAAATCTATACTTATTTATTCAAGTAAAACAAACTAAAAATAATCTTCTTTTGGTAACAATTGAACAGTTCAAATCAATACTTATTTATCCAAGTAAAACATACTAAAAATAATCTTCTTTTGGTAAAATTTGCAGTTAAAATCTATACTTATTTATCTACTTAATCAATTTTATCGTATTTAATATTTGGAGAAACTTTTTTAAGTAGGTTTTTATCTTTGATTATTGATTTATGAAATGCCTCACAAGTTAAACTCTTCAAATTACATTGAATTAAAAGTATAGCTCGAACTGAAGACACGTTTAGTCGGTTTGTTTCTTTCAACCATTAAGCTCCCATGATAGAAAAAAATATAAAATAATATCTCAGGACTTTTCCATAGAAATCAGGCCTTTTCTCCGGTCTTTTAATTTTTTCATCTGGTAACCCTATGTGTGACCTAATAGTCAAGGGTTGACAAACTAATCACTTAAGTGTGAAAGAGAAGGTACAAAACGGTTGCTGTCAGAGTGCACCCTTGGAATGACGTGAAGGCTTCTATGTCCATACGGCCTTGTCTTCATTAAAAATGTATATTGTAAAAGTCTGTCATTTTATATTAACGTCTGTCTTTAAAAAGACTGCGATATAATTATAGTCTTTCAGAAATATTCCAAGAACAGCACATCTGTAGTACCAGTGAAGGCGTAACTATATAAATAAAATGGCAGTTCAAAACGATCTGTAAACATCTTCATAATCACAAACAAACAAACAAACAAACAATCATCACATATTTTGATAAAAACAACAAACAATCCTTTATTTATAAACAGTGACTTTGAGATTTTGCTAATATTTAATGTATTAGCCATTTTTTAATGTATATTTTATCACACATTTATTTTCAATAAATTACTTACAATATCAATATACTAACAAAAAAATATAGGGACAACGGTATCAATTTGGAATATATTTACACGGTTTCTTTTTTATTTTGATAAAATACGTGACGATTATGGAGATTTTAACAGATTATTTTGTACCTACATTTTGAAATACCTGAATAGTGGTAAGTAGCAGGTGAAACTGATAATAATTTCCTCAAGGACATATTTAAAACTAGATATTTAGATTTCAACTAAATAAATAAAATGGAATTTCAAAACAATATGTAAATATCTTCATAATCATCACATAACTTGATCAAAACAACAAATAATCCTTTATTCATAAACAATGACTTTAAGATTTTGCTAATATTTAATGTATGAGCCATTTTTGTAATGTATATTTTATCACACATTTATTTTCAATAAATTACTTACAGTATCAATATACTAACAAAAAAATATAGGGACAACGGTATCAATATGGAATATACACGGAGTAACAGAAGTGTGTGACAATACTTCAAGGTTGGCTTTTACCCATCAAACTGAACAATTTTTGTTCTACAACTTTGTTGAAATCGCAAAATTTTTTTTGGACTTTTTATACAAATCGATCAGCTGGCGCAACCAAGTTTGTATGAAAAGTCCAAAAAAATATATTATTTTTATTAAATCTTTGATCGATATCTGTTCCACCGTGATGTAAATGCTTATATTTCATTGATGGTGTTTATTTTTTGTATAATTTTTTTTTTTTCAGTGGCACGGCCATCTATTACCTTCTCCCTTTTTTGTTTTAAAATTCTAGCCTACTTAATTTAAAAGTTACAAACTTTTGTTTACTTCGGGACAACGATGCTACTTTAAAAAATGAACGTCCATATTTTTTTCACTTTTTTATACTTTTTAAATATTTTTCTGGGCGATAAAATTGGGTCCTTTTCAGCACCTTTAATATGTGCACTTTATAAAGACTCACACTGTATATTGTGTACTAAGTTTCATTTTATTCAATCGACCCAATAGATTCACAGCAAATTGGCTATGACAGAGATGGACGGACAGACAGACCCACGAATGATCCTTTTTTCCTTTTGTGGTACAGAACTCTAAAAGAGTCGCCTTGATGCCAATCGGACAAAAAAACTTGTTTTCTTCCAGCAGTATTTACCGTTTTAAAAATTTTAATTATTCAGTTAATCTTTCTTTAATTTGCTTAAAAATTTTCTTCCAATTATATAATATATTTGTTATTGTTTCTATTCACTAAATTATCCGGCACTAAATTATCGATACCCGTCCGGATCCAAAAAAGTAAAATCCTGCCAAAGAAAAATCCCTCAAGACAAGGCTGTATGTCCAAGCAGCCTTAATGTAGGCAATAGGCAGCCCGTGAGGCAGCCTATAATACATTGCCAAAGCTAAGAAACGCCATCTTATGAGAATCTTATGAACGGTATGACATACGTCATCTGAAAATTCCCTATTAAGAACACTTTTTACCAATAACACCTAGCACTAACCCTAGTCACTCGCTACTTGTGAGTATTTATTCATATGTAAACGAGGCTCTGACATTGACTAACCATAAACAGCACGTGAATTATTGACCAATGAGCGTCGAGTTCTCTAGCCAATAGGAAGTGGTCTTGGATTATCAGGGTGAGCATTCCCAGGCCGTACAATACCAGTCCGTGTCAGGAATTGCCGACCCGTAATGCTCGGCCAATAATGTTCAGCATGATAATACAAGTACATTGGCTTTCAATTATCAGGCCGGGCATTCCTGGCCGCGTATTATAAGCCGCGCAATATCAGTCCGTGCTGACAATGCACAACCAGGAATGCCCACCCTGGGAACTCAAGTACATGACTTGAGTTATCGCCCGGCCATTATAGGGTCGGACATTCCTTGTACGTGCATTCCCGGGTCGGGCATTATAGGGACCCCAAGTGTAAATCAAATCAAAAGATCAGAGTGTTTTCTTTCCGAGGCCAACAAATGAGTTTGTAGAATTCTTTAATGTTATTTTAAAGATCTAAAACGAACACTTAACCAACTACCAGCATGAACTTCCTCAAGGTGAGTTTTGTGAAGATAGGCGAAATTATACAAGTATTTCTAAAACTAACCTAAAAACTCAGAACTTATTTTATCGTTCTATTTCAGAATATCTGGCGTTCTGCGCCCATACTTCGTCAAACTATATTCTCCAATCCGACCAGTATACGTCTGCTGTCAGCGACTACGAATACAATCTCTTCTATACCCAATGCCATTGAAGATGTCCCCATGGCCAGTACCATGGAAGCTGACAAGTTGTATAAAAGAGTGGAGCTGGAGATGAGAGGGATAGATCCTGCTGTCCTGCTCAGTTACTCCTGGTTCTGTGTTGCTGCGGCTTCACATTTAGGCATTGAAGTTACTAAAAGGTAATGATTGTATCCTTAAAATTATTATTTTTCAATACTTTTCTAAAGATGCCATCAGATCCTTTGTTTCTTATCATAACGCTAATAATTGTGATAACCCAAGGACTATCACATCAGTTGCCCGCTTTAAAGGTGATTTCTCCATTTCAATAGGCTCCTCAAACAAGTGTCATTTACAAAAGCAGGTCTTACCTTTCAAAATTATTATTTTATTATTACTATATGATGACTAAATTTTACTATTTTATCAATTGTAACCATCATCTTTCAGCTGGGCTCTAAGAAAAGCAGAGAAGGAACGGCATACGCTACTGAAATGTGTTCACATTTACAAAAAGCATAGAGTCCAGTATGAAATTAGAACATACTTCAGATTCGTTCACCTCCAAAGACTCACTGGTTCCACCTGTGATACCTACTTGGAATACATTGAACGGAATATCCCTGAGGGGTGCGCTCTTAAAGTTACCAAGATTGAGTGCCAGGAACTGCCTGAACATATTACACCACCTACTAGTGAATAGTTATGTATGTATTTGTATAAGTAGTTATTAGAATAATAAATTATTTAAGTGAGAAATCTTTCTATTATTATAATTCCTCTAGAAATATTTAAAAAACAGGTACATTTTATGTTCTTTATTTATAAAAAGCATTTCTTTCTATTATTAGTATGATTTGCTGTACTACCTACATTATTTTGAAGTTGATTGGCACATGCTTTAAATTGTTTTACAGTTTTCCTACCTAAATAATCTTATATTATTTTCAACATCAATAATGTAGCTACACAATTCGAAAATAATTTCACATTAGTTACTGTTCAGCAGTCATTTCAATAATGTAGCTACACAATTCGAAAATAATTTCACATTAGTTACTGTTCAGCAGTCATTTCAATAATGTAGCTACACAATTCGAAAATAATTTCACATTAGTTACTGTTCAGCAGTCATTTAAAAAGCACTTAAAATTATAATGCTATAGTACTAAACTTATTTCCTGATTTAATATCTAAAGACATCATCAATACAGGCAAAGATTTGTAATTCGTAAAACTTGTAGTACTGTCTCTATTGCACCATTCAAATAAGCGAATCACATTATTTAAAACAGACTTTCATCTTAGAAGTATACTTTGAGCTTATAGTTTACATTTGGCTGTCAGTATCTCCCAGTGGAAGTATGTTTAAACTTATCCTACTCGTACTGCTGATGACGACACACAGTGAGCACGAAGAGGATAGCAAAACCGAGTTCAAGGGCGTGAAATATGAGCATCACAGCACACCAGATGTACTCCAAACGAAGAATGTAAGTCTGGTAGATAAGAAAGTAGCACACACCGACTGCTGATGGAATGGTCAGAAGAACTGAGAGGAAGACTGGAAATTCTGGAAGAAAATTTGGTTAATAAAAATATGTTTACTGAATATTCTATCTGAAGTAAGCATATGAAAGATTTCAATCTTAAAAACATATAAAGATGGAACTCACTCTTGCTAGCCAGATTACCGCGTCTCCCTAAGAAAATCCTGAGAACTTCCACCAAACATAGTGCACAAAAGATCCCTGCTTCAGTCAACAAGGCATTTTCGGGGTACGGAACATTTATTGCTTTAAGGATACCCATAGCGGCTTCGCACACGAAAAACATTCCCAAATAAAAAGTATTAAGGTAAAGGAGTATTTCGTAAGCTAAACTTGAGTTAACATTGCTAAATTTACTCATTTTTTCGGTTTTGTGTATTTGTTTACGAATTCGTTGCTTTGACGTCGGCCTAGCGCATACCGGAAGTCCGAAGAAAGAGACGGAAGAGGCGGGGTAACGGAGCGGAACCGAGTTTCGGTGCGCGCGTCTTTTTATCGATTTGTGCGGTTACAAATGTTTAGAAATCATTTTGTGTAAAAAATACAAAAGTACATTGTATGTATTTTAATTCTTATAAAAATAAAAATATTATTGAAACTTAGTCTTTAATATATTTCATCAATAGACAATTAGACACTAATATGATTTTCCCGCCTTTATTATGGGGCGCCATTTTTGAAACTTTTTTACCGCAGTTTACCATTTACCAAACGAATTACTCCTAGTCGCGATGGCCGGGCCCCGCATATAATTCACCAGTATTAGATTCGTATTATGTATCGTATTTTACGTAAATAGATTAATCCCGTATCTCACTTCTAACTGTATTAAATGCGAAAGTATGGAAGTTTGTTTGTTCCACTTTGACGTCGAAACTGCTGAACGGATTTGAATAAAACTTTATAGGTAGATAGATCAAGCACTGGATTAACACATAGGTAGAATATTGTTTATCCTTAAAATGCATGATTCCCGTAGGATACTTATTTAAAGACGGGAAAATAGACTTTTTTAAGGACCAAACTAACGAATCGATGTGATATTTTGCAGCTGAGAGGGTGGTCAGTAATTTTTTTTTGGAAATTAATTTGGGTATCCAAATCTGGGAAAAAATTCATGCTCCTTCAAGACAGTCATAAGAAAAAACTATTACTACGCGGGCGCGGCCGCGGGCAAAAGCTACTATTAATCATTCTCTCCTCGTCGGACGGCGCTCCAGCCGACTGGTGCTTCTGCTGGAATAGCTCCTGCCTTCACCTTGCACCAAGTGGGGAAGAGCAACAAAGATCTACCTATAAATATTTAAAATAACAATAACATTTCCCTACGCCAGAATAAAATTAAATTATTCATTTTAGAATAAAATTAAATTATTCATTCTACTACTTATTTCTAATGAAATGAAATGTGAAATATTGTTAGTTTACTGAGGTACCTGAATTACTTAAAGTATAACCTAGGCAACTCTTGGAACCTAGCCATAAGTAAGCGTTAGAAACTGAAAGTGACCGGACAGGTAGTGCAACTTTAACGACGTAGTCACAAGGGAGCTGGATCCAACCGGTTCTAAATATTGCCGAGGTAAGGCATAGTATCAAAGCATCACATACGATCTTCATTCGGAATAAGATAAAATAGATGATCGAATGCGACTGTTGTTGTAATTGTAATTTAAAATAGATATTTCTACTGTGATGAGTTCTTTCATATTCCGTAGCAATTATACAGGGTGTAACAGAAGTGTGTGACAATACTTCAAGGTTGGCTTTTACCCATCAAACTGAACAACTTTGTTGAAATCCCAAAAATTTTTTTGGACTTTTCATACAAACTTGGTTCGCCAGCTGATCGATTTGTTGAAAAGCCCAAAAAAAATTTTGCGATTTCAACAAAGTTGTAGAACAAAAGTTGTTCAGTTTGATGGGTAAAAGCCAACCTTGAAGTATTGTCACACACTTCTGTTACACCCTGTATACCTACGCATAATTAACTATAATCTTCAAATAATAGACACAAAAGTTGACAGTTTCTTTCTTCAGCATTTTCCACCTAACCAGTCTACAATCCCTTTAAGGAGTTATGGGCAATTTGTAAAAACATAATAATAATTTAAGGTTTTACTATAGAAGACAAAAGAAGTGAATGCCCTGTTGGACTTTCCGGTGGTAGAAAAAGACCCGACTTAACTTTTGAAACTCAAAATAGTCATGTAACACCCGCAAAAGGTAGAAATCTAAAGTTGTAACTTGTAACAAGTAGTTACGCAAGGAGCCACCGCTAATCAGCAGTCGAAAGCTCACCAACATTATCGTAACTAAATGGAAATTATTCTTCAGCGGAGCGAGTAGTTTGTCTAGTTCCTAGAGAAATGAAAGTGAAGAGAGTGGTGGGAAATGCAGTAGTGCATACAAGCATTGCATTTCCGCTGACTGCATACATCGGTCGCGTTCCAAACTAATGTGAAAAGTACCAAAATATTAAAAAAAACATTCTTAACATTGTCTGTGCGCAAAAAAAGCTAAAATTCGAAATTCAAATTTTCGAAAATGAAGACGCGACCAAGCCTAACTTTTTCAAAGTTGGACCCAGAGACCGGGGATCTCCTTGATAGGATGTTTGAGAAAAAAGACTGCATGGTCGAGATAAATCCGGGGAGAGTGATCCTGCCAGCCGATTACATGACGATTGGTCAGGATATCCTAGACATGGAGGTGCTGGAAGATGATGTGTGGATGTGCTCCTATCCGAGGACTGGTAAGTTTAACATTAGAATTTAAAAATTTAGGGTTCAAACGGGGTTACCCGTTCTTTATGAACCAGTTATAATAAGTCAGTCTGTCTGTGTGGTTGTTTTTTCGAATTGTATAATAAGTAAACAGTTATATTTGAACATAGTGTTTTACATAAAACTTAATTCGTATGACTCTGTGAGCTCTTATCGTGTGAAATTATGAAATAGATGCATTTCCACGACACGTTATAATAATTTATAATTTATTGTTACAAACACAAAATATATCATAGTGGTTGGAAAACATACACAAAGGGTACAGCTTAGCTAGTATGGCACTTTTTTTACCTTTTCTTTATTTTTGTGCGCGAATTAAACTTGCGCGTTTCTTTTGGTTTCTACTTTGTAATTTACCACAGACATTTTTTAAAAGTTTAGAAAACATCTTGAGTACAATTACAAAAAGGAAAGAAAAAGGACTTAATTTGAAATGTATTGTTTAGGCTCTACTTGGTGTCAAGAGATGGTCTGGCTAATCGGACATGACTTGGACTATGAAGGAGCGAAGTCTCTTCAACAGGTAAATTGCGTCATTAAATTTTCACTTATATTAACAGACCTAAGGTATATTTTACTTAATTTAAAGATAATGGTGTTTAGTGCAAGTTGATCAATCCTAAGCTGATAGTTTAGTAGACAAACAATATAGAACCCACCTGTAGGTAAACCTACTTAGACAAGACATTAACATAAATGAAATGACAGTTATTTAGTTTTTTTTTTTGTGTATGGCGTTGCAAGGGCCGTAGGTGTAAATCTTAAAAATGCCCTACACGTGACCAGGGGTGATGATAAGTGCAACACCAGGCAACCGCCCCCTATATAGCTTGTGGATAGGACGGTTAAAATTGTGCCGAGAGAGAAATGAGATTTCACAAAGTTAAAGGCGACTAATATCGCCCGTCATCTCCTAATGAAGCTACTTCGCAGTTTATGTATTGTACTGTATACTGTTGAATACTTCACACAGCTTTGTAATTAGGTGTGTAAATCCATAGAAGTCACTCTGTTTGACAATCTATCGCAAGAGAACTGCAATCGCAGTACAAGAGGTTCTAAAATGGAGACAGGGTTTCAGTAAGCAGCCTTATACTAGTGATGGGCCGAGGATCTGTATCGAGCAAAAAAAAGAAGAAAAAAAAAAAGATTTCATGTTAGGATGAAGAAGGAAAACTTATCTCGTTCAGAACTTTTTAATCTGTTTAATCAATCAATGATCAGCGACAATATTTGCACACGCAGATTCGATGCCCCCTGGTGGAGCTTTCATGCATCATGGTGGCAGGCCACTCGGAGTGGCACGACGAGTCCGTCAAGGGCACCTCAGTAGACTTGGTGAAGTACCGGCTAGCGCACCCGCGGTACATTCGCAGCCACTTGCCCTGGGACCTACTGCCCGTTAACGTTACTAGAGAAGACGGTTCTGTCAGGCCTAAGGTAAGATGTAGCGTTTTTAATTGATTCTTAATTTATTCCTGGTCACGCCACCAGCTGCTGCCATTCGCGGTACACTTGCAGTCACTCTGTTCCCTAGTAAATGAAGGCGGCTTTGTCAGGATGAGATAAGGTGCATTTAAATGGGATCCATCTGAAATACTTAAAATATTTGAATGTGACCTCTACTCATGAACCTATAAACTTTTTCAAACTTTACTCAAAGCGCAAAAAATAATTGAACTAGGTAAAGTGTGCCAATTTTTTTCTGTGCGATGATTTCTTCCCAGAGTTCTGGTAGATCGAAAATTGATATTTGAACTCAATCACCGATCAGAGGGTTGATGGAATTGAGACCATGGAACTGACAATACTTTTGCATGATTAGGGAAATAATATTCCAATTATTTCTAGTTAAATTCACTTCTTCATTCACTGCGATAGCAGACTTTTCGAGCGTAACTTCCTTCCACGCAACATCATTACAAAGAACATTTTGACGCATTGTTCGTTACGTGGCGCGTGTTAAATACGTAAATACGCTTTTCAATATCAATTCCTCATTATACGTAACTAATTAGACAAACTTGCATGTGCTAAAGTATTAAGACAGACTTCGGAACAGACCAAATAGCTAAAAAACAGCACTTCACGTACAGCGTACGTTTAAGTGAAAGAGGAAATGATTCGAATGACAGGACTGAAAAACCGAGATATTCGTAACATTCATAAAAACAGCGTTTGAAATACAATGTTGTCAATTATAATTTGATACTAATTGTAAGTGTTATAGAAGGGCTGACAAATTTTAATGGTGCATGTTTCTTATGGGGATTCTTAAATTACCTAGTGTTTGAATTGTTAAGAAACTTATTGGGGGATTTTATAATGACTTTATATTTTTGTAATTCGATTACGTATATCTACAGATATGTTGGTACCGGGTTTATTTTTTAAAAACTGAACGGAAAAATCAATTGTCAGTCTGTTTCAATGAAACAAAAAAAATTTGAAATTACTTTTATATTTTAATTAAAATTATCGCAAGACCACGAATCCGTTTTAATAATAACGTTCAACGCACTCTTAAGCATTTATCCTTTCCAACCAGGTGATCTACACCTCCAGGAACCCGAAGGACATGGTGGTGTCGTATTACCACTACTGTACCCTGGTCCATGGTCTGAAGGGCACCTTCGAAGAGTTCTGTGACCTCTTCATGAGGGACCGCGCTCCGTTTGGGCCTGTCTGGAACCATATCTTGGGTAAGTTTGTGATCTAATAGGTGATTTAAGTAAGTAGTTGATCTTCAGCGTCTATAGGGGGAAACTGTAGGGAGCTAACTGCACTTACTAGGGACGGCATGACTAAGCGAATAAAATAAAATATTATATTGAAGCTCCCAAACGGGTGGACTGAATTGAAGTCAGTTTATTTTCATTTATTTTTGAAAGTAGATTTCATTGCGGTTACCCTTAGCTTTTATTAATTAATAATTGCTTTAGCTTTAAGTTATTTTACTTATGTTTTATGAAAAATGGTTGACTAGTTTTCAAGTTATAGGTGGTGGTAGATTTTTTACGTTTGTTAAGCATCATCCATTCTCTTATAGGCTTCTGGAATCGACGTAACGACCCCAACGTCCTTTTCATCAAGTTTGAAGAAATGAAACACGACCTTCCATCCGTCATCAGGAAGACTGCCACCTTCCTCGGGAAAACCCTCACCGACTCCCAAATCGATAAGCTCTGCGACCATCTCAGCTTCCAAAACATGAAGAGTAACCGCGCTGTTAACCTTGAAGCTATCCTGGAGAAGTCTTTCGGTAAAAGTTATTTGGAGCAGACTAAGTTGAGGTTTATCAGGAAAGGGGAGATCGGAGACTGGAAGAACTTCATGTCTGAAGATCTGTCACGGAGGTTTGACCATTGGGCTGAACAGCATCTTAAGGGTACTGGGCTCAGTTTTGAGTGATGTTTCTTAATTATACTTCTTTGGGTTATGTATGAATTAAGTTACTTACATTACATGTTTATAGTTTCTCGTTAATTCTTATTTGTTATTTTTGTAAAATTGTACGTTGTTGTTAAATCTGTTCATAGTTATTGTTTATTAGTTAAGTAAGTATGATATAATATATAATTTCAGATTTTTATACCTACTCATACGATAACAATCGTTATTTAACAATCTATTCAAAGTAAAACGACTGAAGAGTTATAAAATGTATCCATTATGTAAATAAGCCGAAGCCGTGAATTTTAGCCATTTACGAGTTCATTGTAGTTGATCATCAATTTGCCAAAGTATGGGAAGAGGCCGTGCCCCAGGACTGGGGACAATATACATTATTAACCTATTGACCGCCACGCTACTCAAATCGTGCCCCCACCGCCAATGCCGACATTGGCGGTGGGGGCACGATTTGAGGAGCCGACTCCAACTGACAAAACTGGATGAAAATCTCAAAACCTGGCGCCTGTGGCACGGAAACCGGTTGTCGGTCCTAGCCTACGGCGCTCAAAGGGTTAATATTCAACCAGAAACGGCCTTTACAAACTATATGTCGACTAGCTATTCCATATGAAATTGTAAGAATGAATACGTCAACTGTTGGGCTTGGTTTTCTTCCTGTTTCGTCAGGGCAGTACTCACTCTGCATTCGACGTTGGCAAATTGTGGAAGAATTGTTAAGTGTAGATTTTTACCTTTTTAAACATCCACTGACATTAATATAATGTATTACTTTTTTATGGAAAACAACTTCGTTTTTCTGTTCAGAGCTGTCATGCAAAAAAAGTTTTATGTAAAACTATGTACATTACATAAGCCAGAAATAAAAAAAGTTTTTAAACTTGTTATACCATCATTTATTTCCCACAATTCTGAAACAATACTGAAATACACATTAGCAATGAAGTTGCTGCTGGGTGCACGGCGGTGTATCCGCAAAGTTCTAAGTACAAAAAAATCGTTTGACAAAAATATTTTCTTATTTTAGAAACGAAGAAAAATTACAATGTTTATTGCCAGTTTTATGCATATACGGAGTGTAGCAAAATAGGTAAAGGTCACTTTAATTGGGGCATTTTACTCATCATAAAAAATTACTCTTTATACATATTGATTCGATTAGGTGTTTGGACTATTTTGAAGAGACCATTTTTTTGCGACTTTACAATAGAAAAGTCGCAAAACAAAAGTAGATCAGTATAACGAGTAGGTGAGATGTCCCACTTAACGCGGTTTAAGTACATACGACCTCAAAGTTAAGTGACATTTTAATACTTATATTTGCAACAGAGAATATTTACTCATCATAATTAATAGATCTAATAACTTATCACAGTCAATGGGAAAAAGTTATGAAAATTAAAAGCGTAGCCATGGTTCGTATTCTTTTTTTAACAAAAAAAAAAACGGGAGCCATAAATATGTAGCTTCATCGTCAGAAAGAAAACGTTATCTGTGTATTTTGATATTGTCTTTTCGTTTTTTTTATATGTTTTCTTTTTAATTTTATTTCTACAATAACTCGTACTTTGAGTACGACCATAAACTTAAATATTAAATCGTATATACAATATCAATCTCAAAACGACTAGATCTTAATTGACTGACAACATTTAAAACTTTTTATTTTATATCTCAAAAACATTTAAGTATTTTTTATTTAATTATGCTAGTGATTTTACATTTCTCTCATCGGATGCAAGGAATATTTCCTTTTCAAGATTTGGGAATACTTACAATAGTAACGTCAACAATACCATACTTAATTTTAAAATAAGTGAATACTTATATATCTTTGGTTATTTTTTATTCAACTGTCTATTAATAACAAGGAATTAATTTTTGGTATAAAAAAAAATGATTTACTAAACCTGAGGATATATCTTTTTTATTTTTTTTTCTACTGAAGTCCGTTACTAAGTAACGTAACTACCTGTTTTAGATTTTATCTTTTAATATTTTTAGTTAAAATTATATTTTACTTCTATGTTACATACGTAAATATTAATGGTATTATAAAATAATAATTTTAAATATATATAACAATTTGGAATTACGATATTCTATATTTGCTAAATAAAAACTCTTTTATACACATATAAAAAATATAGTATTAAAAAAATATGGAAATTATTATATGTAATACGACTGTTGTACAGTGCATTTAAAAAATATGACGATAAATATATTTATTTATTTTAATATTACCTATTGTCATCGCGTAAAGCTCATTTCAATATTGATAGGTTCGGATTAAGTAGATTTTATATTTAAAAAAATTCATGACGAATTTTGTCGAGCTCTACATTTTACAATTAGATTAAACATAAGAGCATACCTATGTATGTATCTAACTAAATATTACAGAGTTCATTTTTGAAATATCTAAAAAACGGTGACTTTTGCTCATGAAATTGTACAACTTTTGAGCAAAATGATCTATTGGGATTTAAACCAAAAAAGGCCGGCAACGCACTTGTAACTCCCCTGGTGTTGCGGGTGTCTATGGGCGGCGGTAATCGCTTACCATCAGGTGATCCGTCTGCTCGTTTGCCACCTATACCATAAAACGAAAAAAAATATTTTTATAGAGAAAGTTGTGGTGGTTATCCCTACATAACGACTTGTGTGTTTATGCATATATATTTTTTTAAAGAAACATATGTGCGTTTTTAGTCAACATGTGGACTAGAAAAAAGAGTGAATAATGAATTACTTATAATAACATTACGTGCGTGTGTGCTTACGTTGGAAAATACCCTAAGCTTAGCAAGCATAATCTACCAATAAAATATATTTTGTTCAAAATATGTTTTCCAAACACATTTTTTTTTTGTATAATTAAATCACATCCATTGATATTATGTTCATGTAACTATAATACGAGAATTATAATATAATATCTAACTAATTAGTATAAGTTAAGTACAAATAATACAGTCACTTGTTGCAAAATATTTGAACACTGAAACAAATTAACTACAAAAATATTACAAACTAATTATTTATAACTATCTATTAAGTCAAAATGTTTTCTATTGTATAAACAGGAAAGGAAATGGGGGCAAAGTTTTACAAAAGTTCCTGTGAACATTAAATAAAACTAATAAAATGTAAATTTTGCCACTCCCGATAATAAAAATTGAGTAACTCGAAAACCACTGAACCGATTTTTATCAAAAGTACTTTCAAATATAAATATGTTCAAAAAATAATAATATCGATCACCCTCTCTTTTGCGTTATGGCTAAAAAATGTATAACGTAACGTTCCAAAACATTAACAGAACAGCAGAATAAAAAGAACAGTAGAGTTCAGTTAAAACAGAGTTAGTCAAATTATTTTGCTTCTCATACATATTTGAATTTGAACATAATAACATTCTTCAGTATTAAAGTATGTTTTGTTAAAAGTTTGTCCCGTAATTTGTTTTTTATTAATCTCTAACAATTTTATTATTTAATAAGTACTTTACCTCTTCACTGCAATAGATTTTACACTTGTCTGTTAAAATTTAGGTGCTTATCTATAGGTTCAAAATGTACAACATAACACTGTGTCTGCTTCTCACACACGTCATTACAAAATGAAGTATTCTAAAATAAAAGTTTCTACATCACTCAGTGATTATCTCGTACACTCGACGTCTAAATTAATCGACAGCTAGATGACCCAGATTTATGCCTCACGTGAGGATTCCCAAACGCCCCACAGCACTGATGATGGTTCGCATTCTTCGTATGGTGATGTCCATGGGGCTGTACGTCCTTCCCAGCTACACTTGGAAGCTGCTTTTCCTTCATAGACTGTTTCTGAGGACAATGCTTGTGGTAACCAGGAGCTATTCTAGCTTTAAATCGCCCCACTTTTGTTTTCGGGTGATTGTGCTCGATGCTCTCCGATATTGTGCAGACGTGGCCGTGTCCAGAACTTTCTGTAGCGTCTTGGTATTCTGTGTCAGTTTCTGAAAAGAGAAAATGTCTTATTGAATATACAGGTTGTAACAGAAAGGTGTGATAATACTTCAAGATGGGTTTTTACCCATCAAATCAAACAACTTTTGTTCTACAACTTTGTTCAAATCGCAAATTTTTTTTTGGACTTTTCATACAAATCGATCAGCTGGCGAACCAAGTTTGTATGAAAAGTCCGATTTTTTTTTGCGATTTCAACAAAGTTGTAGAACAAAAGTTGTTCAGTTTGATGGGTAAAAGCCCACCTTGAAGTATTATCACCCTCTCTGTTACACCCTGTATAGTTATATTTGGCATTCCACATCCATGAAGCGTGATTTTGCCAATATAAAGTATTTTGGAGCATTTTCATAAATGGTGAAACGCCAATGTCAAGTAAAATACACTTAAAGCCGCTCCTGCTGCTGCTGGAACTCGGAAAATGGTGCTGTCTTCCAAGTTAATCTTTTTCTTATGGACGTTTATTACTGACTCGCAATCACAGCTATTTTTCCACCATAAAAATAACGTTGAAGCTTCTAAAACGATACAATCATTCTAAAATTAACACAACAGACGTGTAAGCACACGGTTCGGAGACCCGACAACCAACCAAAAATGTCTCTGTTTCATGGTTTTGATATTTGCTCTATCTTTTGACATAAAGGTTAAAAATATCTGATCTATCATCATGTTCAGACTTTCGTAACTGACGAAACTCATGTATCCCGTATTGTACTGTATTCTCCATAGAGCCAACAGAGCGGATAACATCAGTGGCAATACAGGTACTGTAAGTACTCACCTAAATCTTCCGCGCTCTGCTTGCGCACCGAGGAAGCAGTCGCGGGCCGAAGCGTTGAGTAGGAGTCGGCCACCGTTGCGGGCGCCGAGTGCATTGGCGACAGTCGAGGGAGAAACTGGAATTTTTTTATGATCGTCATCATCATCATGATCAGCCGAAAGACGTCCATTGCTAGATAAAGGCCTCCCCCAAGGATTTCCACAATCTCGCAATCTTCATCAGGTCGTCGGTCCACCGAGTCGGAGGCCTGTCTACACTGCGTCTTCCGGTGCGCGGTTGCCACTCGAGAACTTTACTGCCCCAACGCAACTCGAAAAATTCAGTCATGACTTGTAGATAGATAGTGACTTCATTTGAATTCATAAGGTGTGATACCATTGGGTTAATTAAATAATTTTAAAAGGGATGAATTATAAAACAGATTTTCAATCAGTCCTGTTCAGTTTCAAGTTCGCCAATCAGTATTTATAGATATAAAGTTGAAGAAGAAGACTCTTTTCAACTAAACAATCTGCTCTTTGTGGAGTGCCTACAAATCCTACAATGTTTGATTCTTATTAAACTTCCGTGATTTCCGAAATGTGTTTTGTAGGTAACTGTGCACTAAATAAAACGTATTAATAGAAGACTTCATATATAGGGTGACTTTAAATTAGTTCTTGATACGAAAGGCTATGAATGTGCTCATGATAACAAACAACTTTCCCTAAGGAACCCATAGTCAAATCGCAAAAAAAAATTTGGACCCTTCATACTAATTTGGCCCCGGTCAGTTGATCGATTTGTATGGAGGGACCACAATTTTTTTTTTGCGATTTGACAATGGGTTCCTTAGGGAAAGTTGTT
This sequence comes from Coleophora deauratella, assembly GCA_958295455.1. Taxonomy (NCBI): domain Eukaryota; kingdom Metazoa; phylum Arthropoda; class Insecta; order Lepidoptera; family Coleophoridae; genus Coleophora; species Coleophora deauratella. The sequence continues at coordinate 8,205,840 of OY282410.1, read as the reverse complement.
TGTTATCATGAGTACATTCATAGCCTTTCGTATCAAGAACTAATTTAAAGTCACCCTATATAGCTAGCTTAGCTAAGTAATTTTGCCGCATAATATGTTCCGCCTGGCATGTGGATAAGGCAGCTATTGTGGTTCCCCACTGCATTGAGGAATCTTGGAAAATCTGCTAAAATATTCGACAAAATCAAAATAAAAAAAAAATCAAAATCAAAAATCTTTTTTATTTAAGTAGATGCTTTACACATACTTTTAAATCGTCATATTTTTCTACCTAGTACAAAGTTCCTACCACTCGGAACTTGTACACTCAACGTTTCGGGAAGTGTTAGCGGAGCGAGAAGAAACGTCGAGCCCAAAAGAAACTCGCCCCAACACATTTTTTGAAATAAAAACTTAATAGCTATTACAATTGATGTTATTACTAAAGCTATGAGCTGGAGGATCTATACATGTCCACACATCTTTGTCATTTACATAATCTATGGTTTTATAATATCCTCTTGAACACAGGCATTTCTTTACATAAGTTTTAAACTTATTTTCGGATAAACTTGTTACTTTTGCAGGTATTTTATTGTAAAATTTTATACACTGCCCCATGAACGACTTATTTACCTTACTCAGTCTCGAATAAGCAACTTCAATATTATTTCTATTTCTCAGGTTAAAATTATGCCTGTCACTGTTTTTTGGAAACAACTCTAAATTCTTACGAACATACATGATGTTTTCGTATATGAACTGACTGGCAACAGTTAAGATATTTATTTCTTTAAACTTGTTCCTCAAGGACTCTCGAGATCGCAACTGATAGATAGCGCGAATGGCTCTTTTTTGCAGTATAAAAATAGTTTCTATGTCAGCCGCATGTCCCCAAATTAAGATGCCGTAAGACATTATACTATGAAAATAGCTAAAATAGACTAGTCTAGCAGTATCTACATTTGTTAGTTGCCTTATTTTCTTCACGGCGTAGGCAGCTGAACTAAGCTTTCCTGCCAGGGTTTCGATATGTGGTCCCCATTGTAAGGAAGCATCTAAAGTAATACCAAGAAAAACAGTACTATTTACGAATTCTAAAACATTACTATCTAATATTACACTATCGTGAGTTTGTTTGACATTTGGTAATCTGAATTTTACAACTTTCGTTTTTGTAGCATTTAATAGCAAGTTGTTAACAGTAAACCATTTATGTATCTCTGAAAGTGTGTTGTTTACTTCGTCAATTTTGCTGTATTTCCTGTCTACCTTAAAAATAAGAGATGTGTCATCTGCAAACAACACAATATTTGAACGATGTTGCACCATAAATGGTAAGTCATTAATATAAACAAGGAAGAGAAAGGGGCCTAAAATAGATCCCTGGGGAACACCTATTTTTACTGTAGAGCCGAGAGAGTTTGTGCCATTTACTTGGACTGTCTGTAACCTATTGTTTAGGTAAGAATTAAGAAGACTGAGGGCCCTATCCTCTACACCGTAATGTTTTAGTTTGAGAAGCAAAGTTTGATGATCAACACAATCAAATGCTTTAGATAAATCACAAAATACTCCTACTGCATCTTGTGATTCCTCAAAAGCATCATAGATGTTTCGTATAAGTGCTACTCCTGCATCGGTAGTTGATCGACCTTTTGTGAAGCCAAATTGTTGGTTATGCAGAAGTTTGTTTAAATTAAAGTGTTGTAGCATTTGGTTTAGCATAATTTTTTCAAAGACTTTACTAAGAACGGGTAATACAGAGACTGGTCTGTAATTTCCCGCTTCATTTTTAGAACCTGATTTATAAAGAGGTATAATTTTACTACACTTCATGAGATCTGGAAAGACGCCACTTTCAATACTTATATTAAAAAGGTAAGCTAAATGTGGCGCTAATTCGTCAATTACATTACTAATTAAATTAACTGATAAACCCCACAGGTCTTCAGTTTGTTTCACTTTAAGCGATTTAAAAGTTTTAACAATAGTTTCAGGTCCAATTTCACTGAAATAGAATATTTCATTACAAGGAATGACATTTTCTTCTAATATTTTTTTAGCATATGAGGGTGATGAGTCCAGGGCCTCAGTTATCTTAAGTGGAATGTTTGTAAAAAACGTTTCGAATTCCGTAGCTACTTCTGCGTTAGATGTTATTTTGCCTTTATCTGTTTGTAAAACAAAATCTTTATCGTGTTTCTTGACTTTACCGGTTTCTTTATTTATTATATTCCAAACCGTCTTAATTTTATTATCAGATAGTTTTATCTTTCTGGCTAAGTAATTAGATTTGGCTGCGCAGCATACCTTTCTAAAAATTTTTGAATAACGTTTCACATAATTTTTGAAATTTTCATCAAATATATAAGTTTTTTTCTCATAAAGCTCAAACAAGGTTTGACGGCTTTTATAAATTCCTGCTGTAGCCCATTCACAAAATTTAAATTTATTATTAATATTTATAGACTTCGTTTTAAATATGTTCTGAAATTCTCGCTCTATGACTATAAACAAATCATTGTAAATACTATTGGCTTCTGCTTCATTATCAAAGTTTGGTATGGGCAGCTTGTCATTTAACGCGTTTTTATACTTTTCTATTCTTTTACCAGTGACAGGCCGCGATTGTATTTTAACTTGTTTTATATCGGACCTGAAAGGAAAGCTAACAATTAGTCCGCTATGATCAGACCTTAGGCAGTTGATTACTTTTTTTTCTATATAGCTACAGTTACAAAAAATGTTATCGATGCAAGTGGCAGTGGTTGACATCATCAACACTTCAGCTATGTTAAGAGCTTAATCAATTGTGGGTGAAAACCAAACTGTGGAATGAATTGTCGCCTGCGGTATTTCCGGACGATACGACATTCAAGCCTTCAAGAAAAGAGCGTACTCCCATTTCAAAGGCCGGCAACGCACTTGTAACTCCTCTGGTGTTGCGGGTGTCTATGGGTGGCGGTAATCGCTTACCATCAGGTGATCCGTCTGCTCGTTTGCCAGCCATGCCATAAAAAAAAGGTATCTTCTTACCCCTGCCTCGTGAAAGGCTTCAGGCTCCCGGTCCTTCGACGTGGGCGCCGACACAACTCTGCAAGGGGACGTCGCACTGTAACTAACATTCATTAACACACGTTTAGTTCTAGCCTGCTCAAATGTCAATAAAGAACTAAGGGTGTAAACGGAAAGACTGGTGCATAAAGTCTTTTCAACGTTACGTATATCGCACACCCAAACAGAATTCAGATAGTAATAGGCAAGAATAGGCAATCTTTTAGTTAGGGAAGCAAACAATATATCGATATCAGCATACGAGCCTGTCAGGTGGCGTCGATTGATTGTATAAACTGTTTGAGTAAAAAATTGAGTGGATTTAACAGTAAAGTCAGATGCATCTAAATGCAACTATTGTACTGTGTATCTTATTTCTAACCTAAAGTAGTACCTTTTTTTTAGATATAAAGCTGAACGGTATAGGTACTGTTTACATACACTATTAATAATTAATATTTTCCAATTTTAAAGTGCGGAAGTCGCAGTCAATATATATTTTTAAACCTTTTTTTCTTACCAGAACGAAGAGTTGAGGCTATCTAAAGTTCTTGATGGATCCTCTTTGGATCCATGCGGAAGACGCAGTCAATATATTTTTTTAAACCTTTTTTTCTTACCAGAACGACGAGTTGAGGCTATCTAAAGTTCTTGATGGATCCAAAGAGTCTGCATCGGTCCACGCTCCACCAGCGCTTGCCGAATTTGATCTTGATTCTGAAAATATATATTCACACATAACTACACTAACTAATAAGACTAGAACGTAGACGTAAACATTTCCAGACGGGGTTTTACAGAGTTTTATCCGGCAACAGAAGGTGCACTGAGAAATTTCAAGAGATAAAATCAAATAAGGTCGACACAAAAAGGCAATGTCTTCTTCCATACCTCTATTTTCAGTTCGATTTGGCGAATTCGCTATACTCCGCCTCGCTACGTCCTGGAACGTGACAGGAGAGTACATCCGTCTCTCTTCTACTGGTGACGTCACAGTGGGGGCCGGCGGCGTCTGCGCATTCCTCGCAGTTGGCGTCGAGGCTCGCCTGATGATGCCGAGATTCATCGAGTTAGGCCCGGATCCCACTGCGTTTGGTAACTGAGTGTAAGTGAGACCAATCATGGCTTCTCTTTCCTTCATGTTCATTTGCTGGGCTGAATGTTCTGCGATGCTGTCTCTGACGTCAGCAGCCCGTTCCCATTCAAGCTCTGCTCCTGGAGTCAATTGTGGGGATATGACTTTCGTAAGCGCAGTTCGCGACTCCCTGCCTTCTAGCCAGTAGGTCTTCATTGCTCCTGAAAAATTTTATGTTTTAACAAAAATATAAGATAATTTCACCTGCAAGAAGGAACTAAACATCTTTAGCTAAGATTCTAGTGGCGATCGCAGGTCGGAAGGCGTAGTACCTATTACACAACCCTTCATATGATCAAAGAACTATAAAGTTAGTGGGAACCCGCAGAATGCATGTGGCTTAAGATCTTATGGTAGGATCAGAATCTTCCTTACGAAAAAAATACATGATCCACATTGGATCCTCACCTTTCCCTTTGACCTGGATTTCTCCCCTCTCAGTCACCATGTAAGACGGTGACAGTAGCTCTCTGGTGGTCTGCGAGATGTGTATCCTCATGGCTTCCGATGTTGATTCCATGCGGGAGGCGGTATTCACTGAGTCTCCAAAGAGGCAGTACCGGGGCATCTTCAGCCCCACGATGCCGGCCACTACCGCCCCGGAGTGAACTCCCACACGGATTGATAAGTGGGAACCTGGAAATGGAAGGTTTAAGGTGAGCGTAGACTTGCAATGGCCAACAGAGAGAGATATTTGGACAGAGAGGCCGGTCGGACTGATGTTCGAGTACTTAAAGCTTTGCAGGAAGTCAATGGATATTATTAATGGTCAGTGGAAGTCAATGGAAATTGTATAATAGTCAATGGTATTATGTTTGTAAATTCGAACCATCCTAAGTGGAATTTTATGTGGAAGGTCATGAGAAGTGGAAGTCTTTGTGATGATATGGCTTGCACCGATATTTTTGCATGTGCAAATTATTAGATGCGCAAGGTCCAACTGTGTAGGTGTCGTGGCCAGATCATAGAATTGATCACTTCATGATGTTGCCGACCATTTTATGAAATGGTTGTATTTCATGAAATGGTCAGCTAAAACTGACCATATTGTTTAAACGTCAACGTTTAATGATATGTCAATCCACGTTTGGTCATAAAAATGTAGAGTTTCCATGATATTACAGTTTTATAAAAATTAAAAATACGTTTAAAAGTTACTGGTATTCGTTTAATCTGAGTATCTTATCTTGGTCAACAGATAAATTATATATTTTTACTACTTAGCTTTTGTGATTGATATTTACTAACCTGTGAAATACTTTCCGAACTTCAAGGTTTTTTTACGTTACACTTCAATTACTTTTTTTCAATTGGAGCATTATTATTAACTTTTTGCCATGATGCATCACAAAAACAAAAATATAATCAGCGCCTCTAACGGTGGATAATGTAACTATTTTATGATATGATCACTAATGCTTGACCATTTCATGAAGTAGCCGTGCGTTTAGCTGTAAGTATATCGTCAAACGCTGATTTATTGATCTGGCCAGACCATATCATGATGTGATCAGCGGATATTTTCCATTTCATGAAATACAACCATTTCATGAAATGCATGGCCACATGAAGTGATCAATTCTATGATTAGGCCACGAGATAGGTACTACTACTACCAGTCGCTTTGTACCTGCCGCGAAGCGTATCTATACTGTTTCTGCCGGAAACAACCCAGCTATCTTGCGTAATTACCGACATAGGAAGCATTACATCTTATCATCATCTTATCCATCCCTCTAGGTCAGGCAGGGTACTGATAACTCTTCTGGGTTTAGGGTTTACAGATTCCTTTAGGTGGCGGTAGCTATTTTCTATCAGATGGGCCGTCGTCGGCCCTTTGTCAGTTTACAAACAAAGAATAATATACAGTCATATCTCTGGTATGTAAATATCCGAAATATGATGAAGTGAAGTTTTGCAATTGCTTTGCATATAAGAGCAGTATTAAAAAATATGTACTAAATTGCTAATGCCTTTGTTCGTTCTCTTCTTTCAATGAATAATAAAATAGAATACCTAAATTACGTCGAGAACTCCAACAAACAGACTCATCACAGATTCACGTAGTTACGTGATACAAGCGTGATACCTTCACAATACATTCACGTAGACACCTACCTAAATATCATATTTATAATTCAGTTTGTTCATATATACGTACATTTAGCCACGCAACAATATGATTAATAATTAAAATCCCTGGGGAATCTAGGTAAGCCCGCTACTGATTGCTCGCTTTCAAGCTGTTGGGTATTGAAAAATTTCCATATTATTATAAAGTTTAGAACTCTTATCCACTTAGGAGTAAGAGGAGGGATCATTAACCTAACCAATCGACAAAAAAATAAACCCAACTGCATGAAATGTAGCTTTGCTATATCAAGCTCAGTATTAAGACACACCTCACACATATATATCATACTGTGTCTCCTACAGGCAATAACAAGGAAATTTACATGCACTCCATCGACTTATATTGCCTTCGAAAAATATTAACTAACGATCCGTTTTCGGGCAGTTGGGTAGGAGATTTTTTTAGTGCTCATTTATTATAAATCTTCTAAGAGCAATTTTGAATGGTTTAGTTAGGTAGATATCATCTAAAGTGCTAAAAAGTGGACCAGAGGAAGATGTTCAAAAAAGACCGGCCAAGTGCGAGTCGGACTCGCGCACTGAGGGTTCCGTATAAATTCATAATCACACATGTCTTGAACTCTATATTTTTTATATTTGAGTTGACTGAATGAAAGGTAATTTGCAGTTTACGATTTATGACGAATTAAAAAAAAACTACTTACTAGATCTCGTTCAAACTAATTTTCGGTGGAAGTTTGCATGGTAATGTACATCATATATAGGGTGACTTTAAATTAGTTCTTGATATGAAAGGCTATGCTTGTGCTCGTAATAACAAACAACTTTCCCTAAGGAACCCATGGCCAAATCTCAAAAAAAGTTTTGGACCCTCCATACAAATCGGTCAACGGACCAGCCAAATTAGTATGAAGAGCCCAAAATTTTTTTTGCGATTTGACTATGGTTTCCTTAGAGAAAGTTGTTTTTTATCATGAGCACATGCATAGCCTGTGGTATCAAGAACTAATTTAAAGTCACCCTATATTTTTTCTAGTTTTATCATTCTCTTATTTTAAAAGTTACAGGGGGGGGACACACATTTTACCACTTTGGAAGTTTCTCTCGCGCAAACTATTCGGTTTAGAAAAAAAATATATTAGAAACCTCAATATCATTTTTGAAGGCCTATCCATAGATACCCTACACGTATAGGTTTGATGAAAAAAAAAATTTGAGTTTCAGTTCTAAGTATGGGGAACCCCCAAAATTTATTGTTTTTTCTATTTTTGTGTGAAAATCTCAATGCGGTTCACAGAATACATCTACTTACCAAGTTTCAACAGTATAGTTCTTATAGTTTCGGAAAAAAGTGGCTGTGACATACGGACGGACGGACAGACAGACAGACAGACAGACAGACATGACGAATCCATAAGGGTTCCATTTTTTGCCATTTGGCTACGGAACCCTAAAAATGTGAATTACACCACTCTTGCTCTCAGCGCCTCATGTGTGAGATGCTACAAGTGCAACCTCGTCTACTTCACACGATAAAACAGAATCATTATTAATTTCACACCCTGTAAGACTACGTATACCGAACTAAATAAACTTGTGACAGTTTCTAGACCGCGCGAGATGTCACGTAAATGTTACCAAGATGTTGTTTAGCTGAACTTAGGTTAATGTATTTATTATAATAGTGCTGTCTGATTGTAGGTATATGAACGTGACATTCAAGGGCTGGTTTAGGACAGGAGCATGGGTAATATCACATCTGCATGAAACTGAAAAGCTTTCCCCAAGATTTTTCTTGGCAAGAAACCTTTACAATCGTAAAATAACTTATACTAGCTTTTCGCCCGCGGCTTCACCCGCGTTAACATCGTTTTTGTATCACTAACTTGAGAAATGATTAGTTCCTCATACAAACTTTCATCCCCTATTTCACCACCTTCAAGTTAAATTTTCACGACATAAGTAGCCTATGTCTTTTTCCAAGGACTCAACTATCCACACCAAAATTCATCAAAATCGCTTCAGCGGTTTAGGCGTGAAAACGTAACAGACAGACAGAGTTACTTTCGCATTCGATTTTGGATTCTCCAGAAAGTTAGTAAATTTTAAAGGTAGCATCTATCATTTATTGTTGGCGAATAAATAGCAACTTGGAACTTGTAGAGTCAATGTTTCGGCACAGTATAAAGAATGGACACTTCCTGCCGCTCTCAGAAGACGAGCTCACACCCCTATGGGTACGATCCTAGTTGTAACTTAGTTATCTTACTCATACTTACTTGTTAAAAAGGGAAGTCGGACTATTTCGTATGAAGTGTCCAGGGTATGGTTTCTGTAACATTCTCACCTGTGCTGGGATCCTTCAGGTCGGTGATGGCATCAACCATGTCGAGTGCCATGTCGCACACCTTCTCCGCATGGTTATCCTCCTTCTCCGGAGCACCCGACACCACCATATACGCATCGCCTATCGTCTCCACCTGGATACGTTCACCCTAGTGTTAGAAGTTTTCAAGCTGCCTATAAGGACTCTTACATAATTTAACTTTATATTAATATTATAAAAAATGGCAACACTCACTTAGATTTGTTTGATACGTAGCTGTGCTACCTGGTGAATGTTGCGGGAAGCCACTGGATGCGGGCAGCGCAGGGCCGGTCGATGTGGAAATCCTTGGGGGAGGCCTTTGCCCAGCAGTGGACGTCTTTTGGCTGATGATGATGCTGATGATGTCATACCTTGTAGACCCTATTCCTCTCGGTGAGGGTGTCGAAGATAGAGTACATGGCGTTGAGCATGGAGACCACCTCCATCGGCGTGATGCGGCTGCAGATCTCCGTGAAGGTCACCACGTCAGAGAACAAGATTGACACGCTGTCGAACATCTGTGGAGATACAAAATTGAAAATGTTTTTCTGTACCTACGATGTTTAAGTAGATGATGGATACATTATTTGAAATCGCTACTTTTTTCTAGTACAAAGTTCCTACCAGGGTAGGTATGTTCAGAGACAAGATATGTATATGTTACTTTAAAAGCCCAAACTACGGTAAATTCTAAGATTTACCAACTCTTAACGGTAAAATTCCAACCTAACCCAACTCAAAATTACCAAATCCTCAGTAAAACCTAAGAATTACCAATATACGGAATTATACAGTAAGATTATATCAGTGAATCACAACTCTGCGTAAATTATCGATTATTAATATAATCAAAATTAACAGTCATGAGCTTGAGCTAATTAATACATAAATAATTAAAAAAAGCGGCCAAGTGCGAGTCGGACTCGCCCATGAAGGGTTCCGTAGCAGCAAGTAACATAATATAAAAGTTTTTGTAGTTCGTTGTAACTTGAATGAAAGGTAAATTGCGGTTTACGATTTATGACGTATTAAAAAAAACGACTTACTAGATATCGTTCAAACCAATTTTCGGTGGAAGTTTGATGTACATCATATATTTTTTCTAGTTTTATCATTCTCTTATTTTAAAAGTTACAGGGGGGGACACATTTTACCTCTTTGGAAGTGTCTCTCGCGCACACTATTCGGTTTAGAAAAAAATGATATTAGAAACCTCAATATCATTTTTGAAGACCTATCCATAGATACCCCACACCTATGGGTTTCATGAAAAAAATTTTTTTGAGTTTCAGTTCTAAGTATGGGGAGCCCCCAAAATTTATTGTTTTTTTCTATTTTTGTGTGAAAATCTTAATGCGGTTCACAAAATACATCTACTTACCAAGTTTGAACAGTATAGTTCTTATAGTTTCGGAAAAAAAGTGGCTGTGACATACGGACAGACAGACAGACAGACAAACAGACAGACAGACAGACAGACATGACGAATCCATAAGGGTTCCGTTTTTTGCCATTTGGCTACGGAACCCTAAAAATATATATGTTGCAAATGTCACCAAGATACAAAAACATGGTTGAGGTTGAGACTCCCTTTTAGGCATTACAAATATACCCGTGCCAGTAAGCCTCGCTCTTCCTTAACATTAAAGTGTAATTCAACTTGGTACATAGTAATATAATCGAAAGTAACTTACCTATATATACATAAATTAACGTAAGTAGTTACCTAATTAGGGGATTGCAGCTTTGACCAAAATACGCCATCTTCCTGACCTAATTACTACATGGGAAAAACAGGACACAACCTTCCCTTAATACACGAAATTCATTAAGTCAGTGTTTAATTCAATTAAGAAGGAAGTGTCTGGACGGAAATAAAGTCAGAGGCAGTTAGGAAGAGGCATAAAGTATAAAAAAGAAATGGTTCATTGAATTCGGCTCCCAAGTGACTTTAAAATTGTATACGACACATTTTAGCTTCTTCTACAAGCTTCAGATTGATTTATTGAGTAGAATGAATAAGAAATTTATTGAGTAGAGTGAATAAGTATGTACCCTATTTGAATCTGAAGGTGAGTGGTAGGGGGCTGATATAAATAAAAAACTGTCAACATTAAAAACCAAATCACTTTAAAATGTTTGAAATCATTAATTTTCGCCTTAGGGACAGAGGGTGCGATCCTCGTTCCGGATCGTATCTCGTGCAAAGGTTATCCATCGCCATTCAGCGTGGCAATGCCGCCGCAAGCGTCATGGGGACTTTTGCGCCAGGTACGATTCGGGGCGGGTTATTTGACTAATATAAAATTTAATTTTATATTTATGTTATAATTTTGACCAATAAATATTAAATACATTTAATTTTATAAAACTTCACTCCTATATAGATCCCGTTCAAGAACCAGGTAATTTACTTGACAAGAGTCTGTTCCTTTCTCACTTTAGATAATTGCAATAGTCTGTCCTGCTGCTAGAGTTCATTATTCTGTCCGAAGTGTTTAAGAACGAAACTTTATCTCATAAAGATACAAATCAGTTTCACGTTCTTGGTTTTAATACAAACGTAAGCAAAATCAAACCTTTGGCTGAAGACTCTACAAGCTGCCCTTGGGTACCCTTGGGAATTACTCCCACATTTTTTAATGAAATAAAACCGTTTTTTAGTCTCAGCTCCCACGCTATGCAAGATAAAAGCTCATAGCTATTACTGTCTGACAGCCTTCATTCTTATCCGGTGTGAAATATTGACCGTACCCGGGACCCCTACGAGATACTATACTATGCCGAGTATTTTCGGGAGTTAGAAATAGTGCGTTAAATGTTTCATACGTGGTGTTGTAAACATATTGAAACACTAAAGGAGGCCCTCAACCTCATAATGGCCCTCAAAAAGGCTGCTCATAAAACTAGAAGGCCAAATATTTTAGTGTATTTTATAAAAAAGAATAAAAGTTCAGTTTCATTAGTAGATTTAAACTATTCTTTTTACCCAAAGGCCAACGGGACCCTAGTACTAAGCCTCCGCTGTCCGTCCGTTCGTCCTTTTGTCGGTCAGCAGGCTGTATCTCATGAACCGTAATGGGTAGACAGTTGAAATTTTCACAGAGTGTGTATTTCTGTTGCCACTATAACAACACATAATAAAAATAAACTAAATGGGGCTCCGTTACGTATTTTTTGGCGTTTTTTGCTCGATATTAATAATAGCAACTGATGGTAGACGCTTGAAATGTTCACAGAGTTTGTATTGCTGTAGTCGCAAAAAAAACAATTGAAGGGGGATGTATGGGACAAGAGACATGTTTTGGGAGTCTCTTGTGCGATGGTACGGTACCCTTCAAGCGCGAGTCCGACTCGCACTTGGCCAATTTTGTAACTTCGCCCTATACCCACTGCCAAATTCGTAAATTTATATAACTTTTGGCGACGACTTAACTTGGTTTGCTTACATTTTGAGAAATAAAATAGACTGAGTTTCGAGAGATAGTTATAAATTGATAAAACTTTAATTGTTTGCAGTCGCCTCTGGGTCTATTACCTAAATCCTTCAGACCACAGCAGTTCGTGTTCTTTCGCAACTAGATCAGATAAAAGATAAGAGCTCGTGAAATAACAATTTAAATGCGTCGCGTTAGGAAATTTAATATTCGACGGGTGAAAAGCGAATTGTAGGATATTAGGCGATACTTTTTTGGAACTATTGAGCAGATTGTTTTTAAAATTATCGTACTGTCTTATGCATTAAAAATATTAATAATATCAAGAATCAAAATAGCTATTGAGGAGTTTATTTAAAAATGATAACTTTTCCAAAAATAGGAATTTTTAAAACGAATATCTTAATAATTTTTTACCTAAAAATTTCTAAAAATGTCGCTTAATACAAATAGCCGTCGTAAACAACTGTGTGGCATAAGGTAATACAACCGGCCACCTGCAAAAATTACCTACACTCCTGATTTTTCTCTATATAATCCATTCATAATGCGGACTACGAAGGAGTGGTACTTCTCGCCTGCGTCTCTGTTTTCGATTCATAGAATCTTCTTATTCTTCTTCTTCATTGTGGCTAACCAAAGAGTTGTTGTAGCAACACTCTGGACTAAAGTAGTCTGAATACATCAACACGGTAAGAAGAAGAATACTTTGCCATCATCGTCAGCATAGTCAGTTTCCAGAAGTTAAGATGTATTTTTTTATAAATAAATGAATTATTATTATTACCCAGTCAAACGCACCAGTCAAATTATTAATAAAGAAAGCCATTGCTACTCACCTCACAAGTATCAATCGGGTTCTCGCCATTCCTTAGCCGGTCCGCCACCTGCTTCGGTATCATTTGGTAGAGCAGCTCATCCGTCCTCTTCATCTCCTCGTCCAGTTTCCTCATGGACTCCTCCAGCTTCTTGCTCTTCTGCTGCTCCTGGTCGAGGGCTAGCTTTAGCTCCACTGACTGCTGGGTGCCGGCCAGCATCAGGTCTCTGGAGAGTAAGGGGGCTTGGTAAAGGCCGTGTGAATAAGGTTTACGGATTTTTGTAGAAGCTGTTGTAGCTAACCTACCATAGATAGTTTATCTCTGGATTCTGTGTAGATATTTTCTGGTTTACAAATATTAGGTTAGCCATCATAAGAAAAAGGGCGCACCTCACATTTTTTTAATTTCAATTTTATTCTGGAAATGAATATAATTCGATACTCGTCAGTCTAAACAATAAAGGATCTGTCAAGAAAATATACAGAGCGTTAAAAAAGTGCGTTTGAAATTTTAACGGGTTACTCAGAGTCATGTATAAAATATTTAAAAAATCCGAACTATAATTACTTTTTTAAGTTTCCCATACTAAATCTGAATAGTGAATCATGAAATTGTATGAGAAGATGAACAAAAAAATGTAGATTCGATTTTTCCAATATTCTACTCGTATATTTGATTCTGAGTAATCCCGTAAAATTTTAAACGCACTTTTTTAACACCCTGTATATCCATTGTAAAGTAATGACCTTCATTCTATTGATAACTAAACCTGAAAGTAGAAAACATATGCCAAAGGCTCATTGTTTCTAAGCATTTCGCTTATTTACTGTTTTCATCCTAAAAAGGATATTCTTAACTTATATTAAAACTGCCCAAAAATGTAATTATATCTCCTTTCTGTTGCAAAGGAAAAAACTTAATAAATTGTCAACAAAATCCCAACAAAAGCCCTTCCTAAAGAAACACAAATTCCAATATTTAGTTAGTACGGCTGCACAAACATGACATAAAAGAGATTTATATTTTAGTCCTTAGAAAGTATAAAGAAAGACCGCGTCCGCCGCTTACTTCATTTGTGCCTACCCTGAAATAAGGCTGAGTAAATATACGTATTTTCAGTACAAACTTTTTCAGTAAGCTCGACCCTAATCTGGATGTAGGGTTGCCAGAAAATAAAATTTCCTTAACCTTTCTGGATTTACAAACGGAATTTGAGAAAAATCAAACTCTTTGTTACTGCCAAAACAAGTGATAAACAGGTGTATTAGCTATTTTCGGGCTCTTGCCAGAACTTCGCAGTAGCTTCTAATCATGGACTCGAAAAAAATTGTAAATAAATAAGTATCTCTCATAATAATGAGATTAGCTGCAGTACTGTAACTATGAAAAGAAGGTGTAGCTCTCTATTCGGGAATTAGTGAACAATAAAATAGAAATACGAAATGAGACCGGACACAATATTCAGGAACTTTCTAGCCATACCCTGCCATCTGGTAAGTGATAACCCTATGTACTTGTAAGAGTGTGAAGGTGCTTGTGTACGTAAAAATATGTGACGACCTTGTAGGTAAGACTTCTTATTGTTGCGTGGCCTTTATGAGTTTTCACAGTAACGAGGAAGCACAAAACTGACCGAACATTCACAAGAAACAAACGAACATCTAAAACTAAATCAAAGCTGTGTTTTAAATTTGCTGTTTCCTAAACTCACCTCATTAATCAAAATGTAACTTCTACATGCTTCTACGTACTGAAATCTGTTGTATGTATGACTGGCAAAGGAATATCTAAGAAGATTAGTAAAGGGTGACTGGTCAAAGGATCTTGTTCACAAAGCGAAGGGTCGTCGAGGGACGGAACTTAGTATTACAATTTGACACTCGTTATTGTTGATTTCTCAGTCTAGAACTTTTATGACCGTAGACGTTTCGACGAAAGGGTTCAAAAAGCTGAATATTAATATATAATACTGAATATTCATACAAATTTCCTTTTTGTTTGATTTAGTCTGATATTAGTGCTAACGTATGAAATTGCCGACTAGTTTAAAAAGTTTAAATATAAAAGTTAATTAAAACAATTAAGGTATTAAAATAATGACCTGAAATTACTGGACATTAAATAATGCATGCTAAAATCAGTTGTCTGAAATTTCGAGAGCAGTGGTGTAAAAGCTGTGAAAACAGATCATTTCATAAATGAAATTTTGTTTGATTTGAGACAAATAAACTTAGTTTTTTTAAGGTGCCTCAGCGTTTTCTTCACTACCACTTGCATTTTTGAATACATTTCGCACTATATTTCACGATTTTAAATTTTTGCTCGAAAAAATTTATACATATTTTGATCTCTAAGAAAACGCTAATACAATTCAATGGCATGTTACTATAATAATAAAAATAAATAATAATAATAAAACTTTATTTAAACTTCTTAAGATTAAAATTACTAATACTCATACTATAACTACTTATAAACAGCTGAAATTCTATTCATACCAATTGACAGGGAAATTCCTCTATTTTATAAGAAAGAAGGCGTATTTTATGGCGGTCGTTTAGCCAGTAAAGACATAGCGTTGAAAATCATCTTATCTGAAATGAGATAGATTAGATTACCTGCTGAAGTCGTGCATAGACAAATCGTTGATATAGAGGCCGGTGGAGACGAGAGCGGAGAGGTCTGGCATCACCGGGGTGCCGAGGTACATCATCATCCGCCAGTTGTCCATGTAGATCATCTGACCTGCGCACACACACATATACTTGTACACAATGGAACAAGAAAGGTTAAAATAAAACACTTCAAGCTAGGTGAACTCCTCGTGAAATTTATCGGAATTTCGTTCTAGGACTTGACTTTAAAAGCAAAATATATTATACTAGCGACACGCCCCGGCTTCGCACGGGTGCAATGTATGTTATATACATATAAACCTTCCTCTTGGATCACTCTATCTGTTAAAAAAAACAGCGTCAAAATCCGTTGCGAAGTTAAAAGATCTAAGCATACATAGGGACAGACAGACAGCGGGAAGCGACTTTGTTTTATACGATGTAGTGATATGGCAAAACCAATCAGCTGATAAACTAAATCATGGCTTAAATAATTACCCTCTTTACTACACTAGATAATATTTATATGGTAATATTAAAGTTTTTAGGCTCCTGTTTCTGTATTTAGATCCTTTTTCGGACAACGCTTACATGAAGTTAAGAGAGGCTTTTTGTGAATTTAACAAGTTTTATGGCTGGGGCAATATCCATTATAAAGAATGCTTGAGAGCTTCGCAGAAACAGAAATGATGGTATTTGTCAAAAATTATTTCATATATTCTACACAAAGTTAATACCCGTAATTTACCCTAGCTTTTCCCATCTTATTTCCTGTTTGTATTGAATCAATACATGATTTTAAACATAAGTACATATAAGTCGTAGGTATATTGTTAAAGTAGCTCAACCTATCAATCTCGAGATAATAGTGAAATTATAATTAAATGTCAATCGCTTTAATTTTTTTAAATTTCACGTACTCATTTCAGTGAAAAACAATATTCCTGCGAGATATATTAAGTAATAAGTTTTTAAACATGAATTTAAAAGATTTATTCACCATCTGCAAATGCCATAAGTGTCTCTATTGAAGAACATCAAAAATAGATCAACTAAAAATATAAAAATAACATTTACATATTTACATTTTCAGAGCGCGTCTGTCTTTAAGACGTTTTGTATTTTAATCTCACCTTGTGCGGACTGTACAAATATTTGAATAACTGATCTAAAAATATAATCAACGACGAGAAAAGTTATTAAAAGTATTCTTAGAAGGATGCACGAGTGATACGAGAGAACACTTTAGAAATATCTACAGACTGAGTGCGTTATTACGAAATTAACATTATGGTACTGTAATTTACAGGATGTTACAAAATCGTATTGTAGAAGTTTATCGTATTCGAAGAAAAGTAGATTTAAAAAAAAGCTTTTGAATAAAAACTGTGCTGAAAACTGAAAATACAGATATTTTTTCTTCAAATAACTCTGCTTTTATGTCACAGACTGTACTGTACAAGGGTGTGCTTTTTATTGCCAAGTGCATAGATAATAGATATTTTTCTAAAGTATGTTGTTTAGCTTGTGACTTGCATTGGTTAAGCCGTCTCAGTTAACAACCAGCGGGTACATGGCACGTAACAAGACAGATCTACCTTTCAAATGCAACTTTATAACGTCAGGTAATGCTCGTCCGTCGTAAGCATAGCGTTTCTTAGGAGTCATGCCTGCAAAATGCAATTGCTATTACGTTCAACATTATTGATTGTTAAAAAATATTGAAAATTGCTGCCGGTATCGTAAATAAATAACAAAATATATAATTTCTCGCATTACTTTAGCTATAACAAAATTTGATTAAAATTTATATTTGGCGCCCAAGTTGGGCCTGCTTATATTAATACAAAGTTACTATAAAATGTTAATTAAGGTAAAGTAAAAATAAATACCTTAACGTAAGCTATCCAGGGTATTGTCAAAGTTTTGTTATATCATTTTCTGCCAACATTAAATTTGGCGCCCACCTTGGGACCTTCAACGGATATAATAATTTAAAATTAAGTTCTGGGAAGTTCCGCAAATTAATATTCACTACGGGTGAAATTTTAGCGGCGGGTGGCCCCAAAGTAGTGTCGGTCGTGAAATTATAGGATTTCGGAGTAAGATGTTTATCGTCAGGACCGGCCCTTTTCGAACATTATACTTATATAAATACACTTAAGTATATACTATTTATACTTATGTAAATTAAAAAAAACTTGATCTCATAGAAAAATGATGTGTATGATCCCGTTAACATGATTTGTGTAAAAAATAATCCTTAGTAAAAATACTGCGTCCTCATTTTTTAAACGACATAAAGGGCAGTGTTCAAAATAAATGACTTAAATAAAAAAAAAAATGAAGATGACCTCTATAAACAGTTACATTCTAAATTATTGATAGTGCCGTCGACTTTTTTGACAGTCACAGTAACTGAAGTCCAAGTGGTCTCCATGAACCTCGATGAACCTGTCTTTACAAATACTCAACTAACTATACGTCTATTGCTCCGGATGATTATGACTATTATGAGGACTTGAATGAGGCTGCATTAATAAATTTACCAACGAGTAATGAATAATAATACACCAATCCATTTAAATATATTTTTCGGAGATATAAACTTCAGATTGTGCACAGTATGGGTGGTTATGATATATGAACAAGTATTTTGACTAACGCATTCTTCCTATCAGTTTTTAGAGTCAACTTCTAGGCTAAGTACCCTCATATAAGGTGCTACTTTATTAGTGCCCGATATTTTAGTCAGTGCTTCTACTCCTGATTCTGATCAACTTTCTCCAAGGAACCCATGGCTGATCGATTTGTATGAAGACTCCAAAAAATTTTTTGCTATTTGACTATGAATTTCTTGGGGAAAGTTGATCAGAATCAGGAGTAGAAGCACTGACTAAAATATCGGGCACTAATAAAGTAGCACCCTATATACACATCTCTGGTTCACTCACTCACAGTACAGTCAAACGAATCTTATACAGAGTTAGGTGACTGAACACTAGGTGCTAGAATATTTTGCAGCATAATATTATGCTGATGATTGATACGCATTCCTATCGCACCTAAAGGCATTCTCTTATGACTACTCTTGTTCATAATATCTCACGTTATTATAAGAAAAGTAAAATTTAGGAATTTGTGAATAATTCGCACCTTTCAGTCGTAGGTTCTTCTCCGTCGGACCGTCAGACTCATCGGACAGTCGAAGCAGTTCGTTCCGTTTGTCCGGCGCCTTTTCGTGCATGACAGCCTCCACGGTGACCAGCTCGAAGATATTGTTGGTCCGGTTCAGGATCTGGGTAGCATTGTACGTTTAAACAGAGGAAAACAAACACGGTTGAAACTTAAAAGAAATGCTTGAAACTTAAAGAAATATGTATTCCCTTTATCTATATTAGATAGGTAGATTAGGTATGTTAATGATGTATATGGCATGAATATTAAAATGGAAATAAACTTAATCACTACCTACTGGTGTTGTCGACGTAAAATCGAAAATAGTTGAAATAAAATCGGTTTATCACGTTACCTATAGACAAGTTTTCGTAAGGCCTTTTTTTATCTGTGATAACAATACAATAGAAAAAGAAAAGGGTTCTTTGTCTCGCAAAATACAAAAGTATGAAGATAAAGACAAAGTAAATATCAAAAACAATAAAGTTATTTTATATCGCCAGTGTAACGGTAGAGTATTAGGTAAGGAACATATTGAAAACGAGATTATGGAGAGATGAAACGTTGACGTGATCATAATAGACATACACGATCCTCCACCTTCAATACTACCTGAATACAAGACTCCTTCGATACGTCACCTATTCAGAAACGTGCTGACAGACAACCATTATGTTTATGACTCGTTGAAAGGGTATCGTATGTTAGAGTTATGGGTAGGGAAAATGCTACTAAACAATAGGTATAAGTGCGAGTGTCCCGGTCGACTGAGATGATATTTTTATTCGCGAGTAACGACATAAAACCTCATTTAGTTCTTTAGACATTCGGTACGAGAGGTTGTAATAAAATAATAAATATGCACGAATACAATGGCATGTACCGAATCTCAGCGGGGGATGTTGACATTTTTATTTGTCATACATTTATGTTAACTAATATAATAATAGAACAAAATATTTCTTTTAATTAGTTACACTAAATGTACCATTCATTAAATTCATTAGAAACTAACCATTTGATTTAACATAATGTTATAATTATGTTATAGTAAGTTATCTATGTTGATACTGTGTTACTTTTGTTCTGAAATCGACTAATCAGAAGAAATTTTCAGCATTTTAACCAGAGAAAAGTTAAAAAAATCGTAACATAAAAGCTCGATTCAAACAAGTTCTTGTGATATTTCTACCGGTTATATCGGACACATTACATACTGGTTTGTATTTAATTTAAAATAAATACGTAAAACTTACAAATTACTTTTTTCTACTAGTGCATTTATGTTTCCTAGTTCTTTACGTATACTCGTGAACTCATGACCAGCACCCAGCACCATACTTACAGTCTGGAACTTGAACGCGATGAGGGGTCGCACCAGGTCGAACCAGTTGGTGATCTTCTTCCCCACCAGGTCCGGCAGTATCACCATCAAGGAGTTCCCGATACTGCGCACCACCATGTCCGATCTAAAAGAAGATTTTTATTTTTGACAAAATATTATTGCTGCTCATAATATCGTCACAATCCGGGAGTTGACTGCATCGAAAAGAGATTATTGGCGAAACGTGCTATCGGATAAGTGCTTCTTACATTGCTTTATTAAGTAAGATCGTATAGTTCTGGAGTTACTGAGTATTTATAACTGCAAGATGGAACTTTGTACTAGGTAGAAAAAAAAATCAAAAGAATGTGCAATGCATCTACTTAAATAAAATGAAACATTTTCATTTTTAGGGTTCCGTAGCCAAATGGCAAAAAACGGAACCCTTATGGATTCGTCATGTCTGTCTGTCTGTCCGTCCGTATGTCACAGCCACTTTTTTCCGAAACTATAAGAACTATACTGTTGAAACTTGGTAAGTAGATGTATTCTGTGAACCGCATTAAGATTTTTACACAAAAATAGAAAAAATCCAATAAATTTTTGGGGTTTCCCATACTTAGAACTGAAACTCAAAAAATTTTTTTTCATCAAACGTGTGGGGTATCTATGGATAGGTCTTCAAAAATGATATTGAGGTTTCTAATATATTTTTTTTCTAAACTGAATAGTTTGCGCGAGAGACACTTTCAAAGTGGTAAAATGTGTCCCCCCCCCCGTAACTTCTAAAATAAGAGAATGATAAAACTAAAAAAATATATATGATGTACATTAAAATTGGTTTGAACGAGATCTAGTAAGTAGTTTTTTTTAATACGTCTTAAATCGTAAACCGCAATTTACCTACAAGAACTTTTATATTATGTTACTTGCTGCTACGGACGGAACCCTTCATGGGCGAGTCCGACTCGCACTTGGCCGCTTTTTATGATATTTATTGGCGGAAATGAACATATCCGTGTTATAAATGGGATCGAGTGTGACAAATTTTATTCTAAAACTCTTTAAATAAATGTACTCTTAACTGCACACAAGAAATTTACAAAACATATAAAGTATTGAATAACGACACGTGTACAAAGGCGATCTTATCGCTAAAAGAGATATCTTCCAGATAACCCTTGGCAGAGGATATATGATCACAAGAAATACTGTTAACGATATTGCATTAATGATAAGAACATAGAACATAATGTACTCCTCTTACAAAAAAAACCTCTCCAACCGATTAATTCATATTACGGTGAGACGTAAAACAAAAAAAAAATTTATCGATTTTTTATTTTATTTATTTGGATACGTTTCACATCTGCCATCAAAAACTAATCTCTTACAGTAAGAGAAACTATTTAATTATGCAGATGTAGCTGTAGAGACTCCCCTTTTTAATTTGACCTACCTTGAATGGACTTCATAGGGTTAAATCATCACACTTAAGTAATTTAATGTCTGTGTGGTGCCTTATCGTCAGGCATGTGCCGTTAGCGCTGAACTGTAGATTATTAAATTAAGTTAATTACATAAGTTCTAGGCGCTCCGCTGCGCCACAAAATACATAGATACAGATGGTCCGCTCAATACGCTCACTAAAATCCTAAGCATATACATGCTTATAGACGTATACGGTCGTTGTAGGCAAGGTCACGATACTGTGCGATTGTGACCTTGCCTCGAACGACCGTATATTTCGTAATTTGTATTGAGCGGACCTTCTGTGTCTACTTTGTGGCTGCGCTAAAACGGTTTCATATTAATGTGCTGAGCGTTCGTTCATTCCCGCAAGAGCTACCCTAAATCTTCTAAGGTATAATGAACTTGTAACAAGCTAAAGTCATTAAAGTCATCTTGCTTAGTCAATATTCCTGTTCTGGACTTGTGTTGTGTACACTTTATTTTATCGTGTTAAATATTTTGTATTTCCTTTTTGTAAATATAGGTCCTGAATAAATGATTTTGAGCGAGTAGTAATGATTTCGATTTTTTATTGGATATATTATAACTACAGGATGGTCTTACCTAATACTTAATCTAATTTAATTTAAGAGCTGCAGTCTTGTCGGTGTAGCTCAAGGATCCTAAATAAATAGGTTTAGTACTTTTTAAGCAAATTAACAAAACAGAAAAGAACATTCTAAAAAAGTGCACAGAATAAACATACGTATAAATTGTCGTTAACAATCCATATCTTCCCTACTGCAGGGGTACGGGTGTCTTCTTCATATAAATTAACATAAATTACTAGAATTTTAAAAATTGTGTGTATTATAGTTGTTACGGTCTTCTTCTTATCGTGTAGCACATTTAACCGTTCTATCTGCAAGGTGTTGCACTTAGCATCACCCTCGGTCACGTGTAGGGAAATTAGATTTTACACCTACTGACGTAGGCAACCGTGCAACCGTGTGCAACGGTTGTTTCAGGTTAAATTGTATTGTTTTTAACATATCTATTACTTATGTCAATTATTTTCAAGCACATATTTCCTGTGCTATCCATATTTCCTATTTCCTAGTTTCGTTAGGTAAGTTATAGTATAATAGTAAGTTATAGTTATAGTACAGTATAGTAGGCGTTCTAGATGCTATTTTGAGTGTATTCATATCGACTAGATAGGCACTTAACCTACTTTCTTATTTTCTTGTCTTTGTATAATATTTCTGCTCTGTGCCTCTTATAATAATTAATTTTAACATCACCGCCCACGCTTTATTCATTTTACTTGATGCTTAAATTAAAATGGCTTCCATCTAATTTAATATTGATAATTACCAGCTATGGTTGTCGTTATCTTAATTTATCTAAATAATGGACAATTTTGTAGTCCTGAATTGCGTCTGATTACAGTCTGGGGGTGTAATATAAAGAACCTCTTTTAGTGATGTTTAAGCTTAGCTAAACTAACATTTTGTTTTGGCAATTCATTATAGTGTAATTGAAATTAAGGACACAAAGGGTAATTTTTACTTAGTTTTTTTTTATGTCATAGGTGGCAAACGAGTTTAGTTTACATTTAATTAAGAGGAATAAATGTACGATAAATTACCTTCCAAACTAGAAAGTAACTTTATATCGGTATTACCTCAGGGTGGATAATTATTATGGACGGATCTGCCGTCTGCCGGTTTCAGTTTTATTATAACTTAACTGGATGATCCTTTATTAATTGAGTTTTGTTCCGAGTTGAGAGGAAAGTTTTTGTGTTATTAAAATATTAATTACCATGCAAATTGTTTATATTTGTATAGTCGATGATGGGTCTTATTTATTTGTACTTAATATACCCGAAAACTTCGAGTGTTTTTTACACCTTATAAAGGTTGTAACAGGAAGGTGTGACAATACTTCAAGATTGGCTTTTACCCATCAAACTGAACAACTTTTGTTTTACAACTTTGTTGAAATCGCAAAAAATTTTTTGGACTTTTCATACAAATCGATCAGCTGGCGAACCAAGTTTGTATGAAAAGTCCAAACATTTTTGCGATTTCAACAAAGTTGGAGAACAAAAGTTGTTCAGTTTGATGGGTAAAAGCCAACCTTGAAGTATTGTCACACCTTTCTGTTACATCCTGTATAACCCTGTATAAGTATTTAGGTAAATTAAGTAACAAACATGACTGTAAGCGAATGTATGCTTCATATGGAAAAAACCTTTCAATATATAACTTACCCAAAAACAATGCAAAATGGGAATATCTCGAACAGCACCGAAGCACTTATGGGAAGGTGCTTCTCTTCTCTTGTCATCGCCAGCGAAGCGAGGGTGAAGGCCCGATTGTCGAAGGTCAACTGGAAGGTCACATGGACTGTGTCGAAGAGAAGCTCCTCTCTTACTAACTCTATTCGCATCTCCTTGTGGTAGAAGTGGCGGGCTACCTGGAAGAAGACGCTTTGTCAATTTTAACCAAAGTAAATGGAATAGATTTGGAGTAGCGCCAGTGTTTAGGCAAACGTACGCCCAAGACACAGAATACCCAATAGTACAAGTACCCAAGGCTTAGTAACCATAGTACTTGTACTATTTATTGGGTACTCTGTACATCATATAGGTATTTTGATTCAAAGTCCTTATAAAAAGGGCACTCTTATACCTAGCATCCACTTTCTATTTACCTACTTATTATGGGAACGTTTATGTTTATGGGGAAGAAAACGCAAAGCTATTTGCAGATGGCGCTACGGACGCTTGACTCATAACAACTTTCAATTAGTTCCGCGTTTTTTATAATCGAGGTGTTATAAATTAGTTTTTTTTTTCTTTAAAATTGTTAAATGGAAAATGTATGCGACTTGGACTGGTCCTCAAGTAAAGGCGAAGTTGAAAAGTACATAATTGAAAACGTAACTTTTCTCACTTCTTCTTCATCCGAGAATCTTTAGGAAATTAATGATTTCCATTATTATTGCAACCAATCGCTACACAACGCGGCATGTTTTTAATAATCTTATGTTTAGTTCACGTAAACAATTTCTTCTATACGTTTTGACAGTTAGTATGAGTCAAGCGATATCAGCGCCTCTATCGGCGAGCTTTGTCAGTTTTCTTCCCCATTGTGGATAGATTATTTGCGCAATGTTTTTGGCGACATTAGCAGAGCTGGATGTTAAATATCAGTTGGTAAGGCAGGTATTTAATTTTTATTATTTTATTTTATTTTTATTTTTATTTTTCACATTTTGGGAAATCAACAGCTTATATAAATAACAGAAGTAAGTATAACACATAGAATAGATAGTCAAGCCTTTACAGATTTCCACGGATAGTTAAGAAGAACGTGTTTACAGAGCTAAGGTAAGTATACAATAAGTTAAAGTGATAATAAATGATATATAATAAACTAGAGAGCAATATTGAGACAGAGGAAAGTACTTATAAGAAAGAGAAGAAACGATTGTGTGTGAGTGTGTGTATGTGTGTATGTGTGGCTGGGTGTGTGGGTGTGTGGGTGTGTGGGTGTGTGGGTGTTTGAGTGTCTGTGGATGTGTATGTGTGTGTGACGACTCAAATAAAATTAATGGGTAGAAGTGATTTTTAAAGATATTTTATGTTTGTAACTTGCTTTAGAGGTAGAAAAAGGATCAATTTCGGAGAATTTCTTATTGTACGTTCGAGATAACCGGGTAAATACTGAATTCTGAGCATAATTAGTTTTATGGTACGGTACACTGATCATGGTGGTATTACGCGTTCGCTTGGTCTGACAATTGAGACTGATTTTAGAAATTAGGGGGGGACAGTCAAAAGAAGAGTTCAAAAGATCGTATAGAAAAGATAGGTCAAGCATTTCTCGTCGTTCTTCGAGAGAGAGTAAATGGTTAGATCGGCAGCTGTCTGGGTAGTTAGTGAAATTTTTATGCGTTTTATACTCAAGGTACTTTACGAATTTTTTTTGTATGTTTTCTATACGATTTATGTAGGTATGATATCTAGGGTTCCATACAACACTGGCGTATTCAAGAGCACTTCTAACATATGCGTAGTAAATAGATTATTATACAGGTTGTAACAAAAAGGCGGGGAAATACTTCAAGATGGGCGCGCGCTATTAACACACGTTTTCCTTACACTCTGTATAAGTATAAGCCAAAATAGTAGTAGTAGTCAGTTTTCCTAAACAAATGTTAACTCTATTTTAACACCGAGGTTTAACTCAACTATAGCGCCATCTATTGAGAGTTAAGAAAAGTTACTTGCGAATGCGTTCATGTAGATGGCGCTTTTATCGCGTAATTTATAGGTAATGAAAGTGTAACGTTGATAATCGTACAAATTGATGATTATTTTCTTGTGTCTAATGAAGCTAAAAAACACTGTTATCTTATTTGAATCAAAGTTGTATGTGGTTACAGTTAAAAATAACTTCTAAATTACACCGTCGAGTATAACACATAATTTCGCAAAGTATTTCATACGGGGGTGTAGCTCAGATGGTAGAGCGCTCGCTTAGCATGCGAGAGGTACGGGGATCGATACCCCGCACCTCCAATACCGTTTTTTTCTTCCATTTACGATGTATGTTTTGTTTGTGTATTTTGAGTCTGTTTTTTGTTTTTGTATATTGATTTTCATAGTTTCCTTATTATTATTATAAACGTTATTTATTATCTTGTGCTATTACGTAATAAACTTATTTGACAGAAC
Source organism: Coleophora deauratella (assembly GCA_958295455.1). NCBI lineage: Eukaryota > Metazoa > Arthropoda > Insecta > Lepidoptera > Coleophoridae > Coleophora > Coleophora deauratella. The sequence goes on along the minus strand of OY282410.1, from coordinate 8,179,634 downwards.
AAAACTTAATTTAAGTTTTTGTCTTTTTCTTTCTGTATCTAAAAGACAAGGATAGGATGCTTACATTAATTTTAGTCCTGTCAAATAAGTTTAATCGTAAACATCGAATCGACACCTATTCCCTATTCCCTATATACGTTAAATAAATAAATATAATATACCTATAGGATATTAAAAAAGTGCGCTTGTATTAAGGGGTTACTCAGAATCAAGTTACCTACTTATAGAATACAAGAAAAATATTGAAAAAATCCGATCTGCAAAGAGTGTAGCGGAATAAGCATGGGCCAGATGCCCCTCGGGAAAGTTAGGTTGATATTTTTACCATGACATCAGCTTCTCAAGAGAAACATTTCCCTAAGCTATCAAACCTCAGTACGCGCTAGTTTTTGAAATAAAATTTTTTAATTGATTTTTGAAAAAAATATTTTTTTCCCTTACAACATAATTTTTTTTTGTGATCTTTTTGCAAACGCTAGATACAACAAAGAAGTATTAAACAAAGTACTTTTTAGTGTTCGCAGTGATTTATATATCGAAATACACGAATTTAAAAATTTTCAAAAATTAAAATGTCACGAATTCTGTGCGACACCCTCACGATATTTTTTTTATAGATTACTCTTACTGTGCTCTATAACATATATTTTTTTCAAAATTTTAGTAAGGGTAGAACAGTATTAGAAAAAATATTATTTCCATCCATATATGAATATTAGAGCAGCGAAGTGAGTAATACTGCTCTGATTTTTAAATGTAATTTTAATAATAATATAGATATAATACACCCAGACACAGAGCGAACAAATCTACTCATCACAGCAATGTTTGCCCTGGGTGCGGACGAACCCCCAACCCTCAGATCAGATCCGTATGTCACAGCCACTTTTTTCCGAAACTATAAGAACTATACTGTTGAAACTTGGTAAGTAGATGTATTCTGTGAACCGCATTAAGATTTTCTGAAAGTTTGCGCAAGAGACACTTCCAAAGTGGTAAAATGTGTGTCCCCCCGCCCCCTTAACTTCTTAAATAAGAGAATGATAAAATTAAAAAAAAAATGTATGATGTAAACTACCATGCAAACTTCCACCGAAAATTGGTTTGAACGAGATCTAGTAAGTCGTTTTTTTAAATTGGTTATAAATCGTAAACCGGAACGGAACGGAACCCTTCATGGGCGAGTCCGACTCGCACTTGGCCGCTTTTTTATGTGATACGTGGCAAACTAGCAGACGGATCACCTGATGGTAAGCGATTACCGCCGCCCATAGACACCCGCAATACCAGAAGAGTGACAAGTGCGTTGCCGACCTTTGAAATGGGATGGGGGATGGGAGGAATTGGGGGGAGGGGAGGTTGGGCCTCCGATGCCCTCACTCACTGTGAGGCCGTGGTATCACTCCGGTCGAGCAGGCCCATTCGTGCCGAAGCATGGCTCTCCTACGGTTATCGTCTCCACTTCCGGATTTCGTCTTTAATCTTCATAATTCTTCAGTAGTTGCCGAAATCGCCTTTTTGTTTTGTTTGTAGTATGGATGTAGGTCTTCTTTAGCCAGTAATAAAAATAAATCATCGCAGAAATATTTGCCCTGGATTGGGATCGAGCCCACCACTCTCGGATCAATAGTCTGGAGTGTAAATCACTGAGTCAGTGATAAGGGTTATTAGTAAGAATAACTGTGAAAATGTCGAAGTATCGACATCGCGCACACTACACCGCCCGCCGCAAACCGAGCGATCTCGCCGCTGCTGGCGTCAAGAAAGTTCCACATCTATCGCTCGCGCCGCCCCGCCCCGCCGCCGTACGTTCTGGCCGTGTCACGTATTAGAGCCACAGAGTATTGGAGCGCACGATTAGGTACTCACAGGAAACAAATGTAATCAAACAATTTTTTTAACTGGTTCGGTGACTGAATGGTGAGCGCTCCTGACTACTGATCTTGAGGGTCGGGGGTTCGTCCGCACCCAGGGCAAACATTGCTGTGATGAGCAGATTTGTTCGCTCTGTGTCTGGGTGTATTATATATATATTATTATTAAAATTAAATTAAAAAATCAGAGCAGTATTACTCACTTCGCTGCTCTAATATTCATATATGGAGAGAAATAATATTTTTTCTAACACTGTTCTACCCTTACTAAAATTTTGAAAAAAATATATGTTATAGAGCACAGTAAGAGTAATTTATAAAAAAAATATCGTGAGGGTGTCGCACAGAATTCGTGACATTTTAATTTTTGAAAATTTTTAAATTCGTGTATTTCGATATATAAATCACTGCAAACACTAAAAAGTACTTTGTTTAATACTTCTTTGTTGTATCTAGCGTTTGCAAAAAGATCACAAAAAAAAAAATATGTTGTAAGGGAAAAAAATATTTTTTTCAAAAATCAATTAAAAATTTTTATTTTAAAAACTAGCGCGTGCTGAGGTTTGATAGCTTAGGGAAATGTTTCTCTTGAGAAGCTGATGTCATGGTAAAAATATCAACCTAACTTTCCCGAGGGGCATCTGGCCCATGCTTATTCCGCTACACTCTTTTTTTGAGTTTCTCATACAAATCCTTGATTCACTATTCAGATTATTTGAGATTTAGTATGGGAAATAGGTACCTAATTGATTCTGAGCAAATTCTGAGTAACCCCTTAAAACTTCAAACGCACTTTTTTAACATCTGTATTATTTTTATTACTTTTATTTATTAGGTAGGTATTTGAAGATTTGCCTCACCTCTCTGATCTGTCCCATAGCGTAATATACGAACCCTCTTCGTTTCGACCTGTAATGCAGCGTCAGCCCTTGCCGCGTCTCATTTTCACATATAAAACTCGGCGCTCTCATCCTAGGGTAGCTGAACTTGAGGTATTCGTGTAGATTGTCGAGTCCATTGAGAAAATCCCTCATATGTCTGCCGAGGACCGATAGGACGCGATCGTATCCGTACTGGGAGACAAAGCCGACGAAGTAAACCCCCATTTGGTCCATAAATTCGCGTTCTGTTATGCCCAATACCTGTAACAATGGTTTTTTGATAGTAAAGGTTTAAAAATTGCTTTAGCTGTTCAATGTTTTATTTGATAAAAAAAGAAATATCATTTAAACTCTCAAAAGGGTATGCCATAGTGAAAGTGCCTGCCAAAAATATTACAGCAATAGTAGAAATCACAGTATAAGGACATTATTTTTTATTACAGTATGGACACTCCCTGCCGCTCTCTGAAGACTATCTCACCGCTCCTGTGTGACTTCTAAGTGACCAGTTGTCAAGAGATTGGCAAACTAAAGACAATTTTGTTTTCATAAGGAGAGAGGTAATGGCTTCTAAGGCTATACAGCCTTGTCTCGTGTGCTTAAACAGTATTCATGAAAAATAAAAAAATATTTTGCAAAAATCTGTCGATTATGTTCATAAAAGTTCTACTGTTGTAATTATCAATTACTAAAGACGTCAACTTAACAAAAATAAGTATAACCTACGACAAGTCGGTATGACCAAGACGCCTACGCCTTGGCCTAAGCAGCTCTAGATACTCACACGTCAACAGACAATGAAGAAGTGTCTTTCTATGTAGTAAACAATAACGCAATATTTGCATGAAGCACAGTGTGAGGACATTATACAGTATGGACACTCCCTGCCACTCTCTGAATGCTACCTCAGCCCCCTTGTGTGACACTGTGACCATTTGTCAAGGAGTTGGCAAACCAAAGCACAGTATATTAATTAATAACCAAAGACAATTTAATTTTTTTAAGGAAAGAGTTAAAGGTTTCTAAGGCTATACAGCCTAGTCTGGTGTATGGCCTTCAATTTATTTGTAAAAGTCTAGCTAACAATAAAGACAACAATGAGGTTTAATGGTATTGAATCTCGATTCAACCCTAGTAGGTACATCACGCACACATTTACATGTGTACAAACATGAATGTCTATGTAGTAAACAATGACGCGAAATTTGTATGAAGTATCCGGTCGGTTCGGGGTCTGATCTAACTAATCTAATCTATTAATAATTGACCACGTTGAATACGTTAAAAACAACCAACTTCAATCGCAACAACTCCAATTTTGCTATGTTTTTGTTGATTTTCTCAAAAACGGCTGAATCGATTTCAATAAAATTTATATGGGACCACCTGTTACCCTTTTAAACAAAAAAATAATTTTCCAAATCGGCACAGTTCTTCGAGTAATCGGTGAACATACATAAAAAAGAAAAAGATTCCGACGAATTGAGAACCTCCTCCTTTTTTTGAAGCCGGTTAAAAATGACGTAATGTTAGAGTTCTAGTTGAGTCAAAGTATGCCATAGAAATGTATCGTAATTTCAACAACTCATTATATCGGGGGTGTAACTCAGTGGTAGAGTGTCTGCTTCGCATGCTGAAAGTCCTGGGTTCAAATCCCAGCACCTCCACATATCTTACTTTTTTAATTCTTAGTAAAGATGTTTCCAGTGATGAATCGTGATGATGAGCCGTACTCGTACACCTTTCTTTTCTATATGTATGGTAAACAAATAACTTTACAGACCAGAATGATCCTTGTTAGGGTCTAGCTAGGTTGCCCAGAATGACCTCAGAATAATGAATACGCTACGTACAATCAGAGAACATTTTTCTATGGTACAAATTACAGACAAAATGTCATAGAAATAATTGACCACGCTGCTGAATACGTTAAAAACAACCGACTTCAATCGCAACAAGTCCAATTTTGCTACCTATGTTTTTGTTGATTTTCTCAAAAACCGCTGAATCGATAAAATTTATATGAGACCACCTGAGAACTATTAAACAAAACAGCCTTTTAAACAAAAAAAGAATTTTTCAAATCGGTTCAGGCGTCTTCGAGTAATCGGTGAACATACATAAAAAAAAAGATTCCGACGAATTGAGAACCTCCTCCTTTTTTTGAAGTCGGTTAACAATAATATGACTAAAGTGTAACTTCTTGTTAACTTCTGTTTTCCATTTAACTTAAATTAAAATAATAAGTATAATGAACAAAACAAATAATCGAGAACAGAAAGGTAAACTCGCAAAAGTGAGCAGTGGCCCATGAGGGGATCGAACCCGCGACCTTCGCGTTATTAGCACGACGCTCTAACCAACTGAGCTAATGGGCCGATGATAACTGGTTTGAAATAGTAAAATAAAAGATACAGCTAATTTTTATAGTTCATCGCATCACAGATGAAGATTTCACACTGAAGGATTGACGACTGAGGAAGGCTGAGTAGCCAACTTTCTATGGAAAATCCAAAAATTTTTGCTCCGATTGAATTGGTTCCTTAGAGAAAGTTGTTCAGTTTCATGACTAGAAGCCAAATTTGAAATTTGGTTCGCGATTTCAGTTTTATTCTGTATACTTATCTTTATATACTACAATTTCTGATTTGCTTACGTGTAAAAAGTTCCATTGGATCCGTCCTGTTCGGTTGTAGGGAGGGTCTCTCACCAAGGCACAGATTAGATAATACCTAGTACTACACAAAGAGTAAAGTAACTATACCACAATTGACCACGCTGAATACGTTAAAAACAACCGATTCAATCGCAACAACTCCAATTTTGCTATGTTTTCGTTGATTTTCTCAAAAACCGCTGAATCGATTTCGATAAAATTTATATGGGACCACCTGTGAGGCGTCTTCGAGTAATCGGTGAACATACATAAAAAAAAAAGATTCCGACGAATTGAGAACCTCCTCCTTTTTTGAAGTCGGTTAAAAAGGGTACTACACCAAGGTTCTACAAAATTTTTTTTCATATTCCATTAATCGATTACAACCTATTGAACATTTTCCATCACACCTCGTACACTAATAGAAAAATCGCGTTATTGTTTACTACATTTATTTTATTTTATGGCAGAGGTGGCAAACGAGCAGACGGATCACCTGATGGTAAGCGATTACCGCCACCCATAGACACCCGCAACACCAGAGGAGTCACATTTGCGTTGCCAACCTTTAATATGGGAGTACGCTCTTTTCTCGAAGGTTTGAATGTCGTATCGGTCCGGAAATATCGCAGGCGACAATTCATTCCACAGTTTGGTTGTGCGAGGCAGAAAGTTTCTAGTGAAACGCACAGTTGTGGACTGCCAACCATCTATGTGATGGGGATGAATACATAGAAAGACACTTCTTTATGTCTGTACATTCATTCAATAATATATACTTATCATTGTATTTTTATTTTCGATTATTTTGACATTCAATGTAAATGGTTTAATTTTTTGTTTCATTGTATTTTTATCTTATTATTTTTGACATTCATATGAAAATTGTAAAATGACGTGTAAAATTTCTTCACCAATAAAATGATTATGATTTACACGTGTTCATGTGTGTGTGAGTATCTAGGGCTGCTTAGGCTAAGGCTTCTTGGTCATACTTCCTTATCGTAGGTTACATTTCATTTGTTAAGTTGATGTTTTTAGTAATTGATATTTCCGAAAACAGCAGATCTTTTAACTACAGATATGAACCTTCAGAGAGCGGCAGGACGTGTCCATACCTTACTAACATACATACATCTATGTCCTTATACTGTAATTTTACCTTAACCGATTTATCAAAATGGAACGCAATTTTAATTTACAGACGGCATTTTCATAGTACAGGGAATCCTAGTTTGGGGCCAGATTGTGAGAAGGGAGAGATTGTGGGGTGTGTGATTTTTCCCGGATATTATTTTCCCTAAAATTTCAAAGGAGATCATAGTGGCTCATAATAGCCGAGAGCGAGGGATGACAATGGAATGGAATTATGGAACTACAGTATTTTTAGCCTTACCTCCTGCGCCTTCTTGGCCAGTCGCGAGATGAGGTTCTCCGGGTAGACCTGGTGGACGGAGAAGGAGGGCTGCTCCACGCCAGCCTGCCTCCGGATGTCCTCCCAGCGCTCCTCGCCGTACGTCTGCCGGATGTACTCCGCCATGTTCTCCAGGAGGAGGCCGTACATGGTGACGGCTGAAAGAGACGGATATACATAAAAAAACACGTAAAAAATTAAATGTCTTGTATTTATAAGTAAGAATTTAGCTATTGCTTATGATTTACTAACTAACTATTATGCAATAGTAACACGTTGTACTTCAAAAGATATGTCATTTTTGTTTGGATATTAAAAATTTACAGATTTTAAAAAATATGTTTTTAATTCTTTAAATACTTTTAGTCGATAAAATTCGGTCTACATCCAACTCTTTTCGTTTGTGCACAAAACACAATGTATAGTTAAAAAAATAGATTATTATATCCAGTAAAATGTCTCGGCCATACAAAAGACATCAACGAGATCTACATCGCATCGTTGATGTCTTCTCTATGCAATACACAAAAATGTTGAAGACCACCTTAATGATTATTATTTTTTTATGGCAGAGGTGGCAAACGAGCAGACGGATCACCTGATGGTAAGCGATTACCGCCGCCCATAGACACCCGCAACACCAGAGGAGTCACAAGTGCGTTGCCGGCCTTTGATATGGGAGTACGCTCTTTTGTTCAAGGTTTGAATGTCGTATCGGTCCGGAAATACCGCAGGCGACAATTCATTCCACAGTTTGGTTGTGCGAGGCAGAAAGTTTCTAGCAGATTTGAGAACAAAAAACCTAACATAGCAAAAAACTTTCTCCGACTATTACCTTAGTATCAAAAAAGTTACAGTCTTATACGTCCCGTAGTTTTTAAGAAAACAGGAGAATACATTATTATTGTTTGGGTAAGCGGGAATAAGACTAGAGTTGGGCCCTAATGAAAAAAATAAAGAAAAATAAATAATAATAATGATAAAGAATTGTCTATGTCTATAATAATAATAATAATAATAATAATAAAGCGCGTAGGGATGTGACGACCCCATCGCCACTGAGGAAGAGGCGGTTGTGACAGCACAGCCTCTTCGTCAGTGTAATTAGTCAGTACCCCTTGGGCTTGGTGTTGACCGTGCTGAGCTCCTAGTTGACCCCGGGTACTAAAATATAGGGGTCCATAACGGTCTTTTGTACAATGATGATGGAAAGTTACGATAATGAGAGTCGCATAGGGTCGCTGCCCGGGGGCCGCCGGGGCGCGTCTGGTCGCGCTAATGCTAGGCGCGGCAGCATGCGAGTTGGCGCATCACGACCGGCCCGAACACCTGGCCGGTCACTTCCATCATCGCCACCAGTGCGCTTGGCGTCGGCAGGGTCTTCGCAGGCCCAGCAAGCGGCGCCCGCCGCTGGTGGAGTACGCCGCATGAGATGGACTAGGTCACAAAACGAGAACCTCATGCGAGCGTACTACGGTGCGACGGGGGAAGAAACTCGTCGGACGGGGTACCGAGTGAGGATGCACCAAGAGTTTTTGCGCTTGGAGCCCGCTTTGTCTGTCTCGGAGCAAAACCTGTCGGACCGAGTTCGGTACATATTGCGCTCCAACATCTTTAGCGCGGCCGAACTCGAAGGACTTCGACGCGAAATCGTTCCGGTCTCAAGATCCTCATTAAATGGGTCGCGACGCTTATCGGCGCATATACCGCAAGTGCATGAACCGCCCACTGGCCCTGCACAAGTACCTAATGAGGATATTGAGACAGAAACGATTTCCCAGGAATTAGAGCAAATCAGGAGCTCACTTGAAGAGGTGATTCAGGAATTCCGCACTCTACCTCATGAGGAGAGGCCGCGGCTTCCACGATTGCCCCTTAGCGTCCGAAATCGGGATGTCATTGAGGCCGTAAATCGCATGCTGCCAGATTATTTGGCGAGTAGCAGCGACCTTGGTGATACGAACTCAATCCTTTTTGGCGCTGCAATGGCGGTCTGCCGATTTGTTGGTGCCAAAATGCCAGAACCGGCTCGCATCTCCGCTCTGCGGGGAAAGCCGGCTTGGCAGAAAAGGATTGAGCATCGTATCGCTAAGGCAAGGATCCTCATTGGCAAACTGATTGCTTTTAGGTCGGGCAACACCAGGCCCCGAGTGATGCGCTTTGTCAGGCTCGCATTTGCAGGATCAGACTTTGATCCTGCGGGACACCATGCGATGCGATTAGTTGCAGAGCGCATTGATGACCTAAAGCAAAGGATAGCTGCATGGGCAAATCGTATTCGGCGATACTCGGAGCGAGTAGACCGATTTCGTCAGAATCGCCTCTTCATGAGTGATCAAAAGAAGTTCTACAGATCTTTGGACCGACCTGCTGTGTTGAACAGTGGTGAAAGCCCGGATCACGAGGGATTGGTGGCCTTTTGGCGTAACCTGTGGTCTAGGCCTGAACGGGCCTAGACCACAGGTTACGCCAAAAGGAGACCACACAACACAACGAGGAGCAGTGGATGGCTGAGTTGGAGGAGGCAGGTGATGGCATCGAGCCTATGAACCCCGTGACCATTAGTACTGATGATGTGTCGCAAGCGGTCCGTAAAGCTCCGAACTGGAAAACTCCAGGAAGCGACGGACTGCACCACTATTGGCTCAAGGGGTTCTATGCTAGTCACGAGACCTTAGCCAGCCAATTCCAGCAAGCACTCGAGCAGTGTCAGGTTCCGAACTTCTTGACTACTGGGATCACTCATTTAGCTCCTAAGTCGAGCAATACCGCTGACCCTAGCCAGTACCGCCCCATTACGTGTCTTTCTACAACATATAAGACACTAACATCCATTCTGAAGGCCAAGATAGACGCCTTCGTAGAGGCGAATAACATCATGGCGGTAACTCAGAATGGTTGTAGGGGCGGAAGTCGTGGTACGAAGGAGCTGCTCCTGATTGACGCGGTCGTAGGCAAATTGGTGAATCGCAATCGACGCAATTTCTCCGCTGCCTGGATTGATTATAAGAAGGCTTTTGACTCGGTTCCCCATTCATGGTTAAAGAGAGTTCTCGAGCTGTACAGGATTGATAGTACAGTTAGAGACTTCCTCGGTACATGTATGGGGCAATGGAGTACGATCCTTAGTCTCCATGGTCAGCGACTGTCGAATGCGGAAGACCGGATTTGGATAAAGAGGGGAATATTCCAGGGCGACTGTCTGAGTCCACTTTGGTTTTGCCTGTCTCTGAATCCACTCAGCTTTCTGCTCGAGAAATCAGGGACGGGGTTTCAGTTTCAGAGAGGGGGCTTACGCATGACCCACCTTCTGTACATGGATGATCTCAAGCTGTTCGCTCCAAATGCAACACGGTTGGAGGAGCTGTTGAGAATTACTTGCAATTTCAGCAGCTCCATCAACATGGAGCTAGGAGTGGATAAGTGTGCGATCCTTCATGTAGAGAGAGGTAGGGTGGTGCATTCGAATGGAGTCAACAGTGACTCCATGAACATTCGTACCCTCTCTGAGACTGAGACATACCGGTATCTGGGTATGTTGCAGAGCATTGGTGTGAACGAGACGGAGGTGAAACAGGCGGTTTGTGGCGTGTTTTGGGAGCGCCTGACAAAAGTTTTTGATAGCTATTTGTCGGGCGTTAACAAAGTACGTGCATTCAATGCTTGGGTCATCCCCGTTCTTCTGTACACCTTCGGCATACTCAGATGGACACAGACTGAATTGGATGCCCTGGATCGGAAGGTCCGCACTACTATGACACTCCACAGGATGCATCATCCGAGGTCGTCAGTGATGAGGCTGTATATTCCGCGGAAGAATGGCGGTCGTCGCCTTCTATGTGCAAAACAAATGCACAACCGTGAAATATGCAGCCTCCGATGCTATTTCCTGGCAAAAGTCGACAGTGATTTGCATAGAGTTGTCATAGCATGTGATAAAGGACTAACCCCTTTGTCCATGGCCCAAGAGAACTGGCAAGCGCCGGCTGTACTTAGCACTGTTGAGCGGGAAGCCATTTGGAAGGAGAAAGAGCTGCACGGAAGGTTCTTGAAGGCTCTTTACAGATCCTTCGTAGATCAGAAGGCTTCCGTGCACTGGCTGCGCTTCGGAGACCTCTTTGCAGAGACCGAAGGTTTTGTCTGTGCAATACAGGATCAGGTTATAAAGACGAACAACTATAGGAGGTTCATAATGAAAGACGGTACCTTGGACATTTGTCGGTTGTGCCGTGAGCCAGGTGAAACCCTGCGCCATATAACCTCCGGTTGTTCGATTCTTTGTAACACTGAGTATCTGCACAGACATAACCAAGCAGCCAGGATCCTACATCAAGAGATCGCTCTAAAGTATGGCTTCATAGCTCGCCGGTTGCCATATTACAAGTACACGCCGGAGTCGGTTCTCGAAAACGACCGCGCCAAGCTCTACTGGGACCGAGACATCATCACGGACAGGTCTATTGATCATAATAGGCCTGATATCGTGTTGATGGATCGGGCGCAGTCAAGGGTGTTTTTGGTGGATATCACTATTCCACACGACGAAAACCTCGTGCAAGCAGATGCCGACAAGAGGTTGCGGTACCTGAACCTGGCGCACGAGGTTACGGATGTGTGGCAAGTGCAATCCACTGAAATCATTCCTGTAGTCCTGTCCGTGAATGGTTTGATTCCAGCTGACCTGGATCGTAACCTTAGGCAGCTGGGACTTCGAGGCAGACCGATAATAGCGGCTATGCAAAAGGCAGTCCTCCTCGACAATGCCCGGATTGTCCGACGCTTTCTCTCCTCGTCGCACTGACCTCCAGCCGACTGTGCTTCTGCTGGAGTAGCTCCTGCCACTTCGCCTAGCGCGAAGTGGTCAGAGTAGCCCAAATTCATGTTTCAAAATAATAATAATAATATCTGGGACAAATCACACACGGTCATCTGGCCCAAACTAGGATTCCCTGTATCTTGGGAACCAGAGACTGATATACATACACATATTATACTTTTTAAATGCATACATATATAGATATAATACACCTAGGCTCAGAGCAAACAATTCTGCTCATCACAGAAAAGTTTGCCCTGTGTGGGGATCGAATCCACGACTCTCGGCCACTTGGCCACCGAGTCAGTCTATGCCTATGTCTAATGGATCACTGCGACCAAAGTAGATCTATTGCAACAAATAGGTACTATAATTATTTTTATTTACTTAACGAAATGTATCTCTCATTAGAATCTAAACCTATTGTGATAGTTAGTAGGTTCAGTTTAAACTTAGCACTTTGGTTACTCCATAAGCGATCTCTGTCCCAGTAAATGCTGTATACTCGTACTTGCTGTGTAATTAATTATTAATTATTTTCGCTCCAAATACGAGTATCCCTATACGGGGTGAAATTGAAATCGCGGTCTTTGTAACTGTGTTTTCTGCTCATGAAACCGAACAATTTTCTCTAAGGAACCAATTAAAATAAAACACAAAAAAAATTACTCTTCATACAAATGAGCTGAGTAGCTAACTTTGAATGGAAAGTCCAAAATTATTTTTGCTCTAGTTGAATCAGTTCCTTAGAGAAAGTTGTTCAGTGTCATTCATAACTAGAGACCACAGTTAAAAGATCCGCGTTTTTAATTTCACCCCGTATACATGTAGGGTATTGAAATATACATATGTATAGATAAGATGCTCTTGAAATACCTGCCCGGATCTAAACTGAGGTTTCTATACATGAATTTGAATAACTTTTCCTAATTTCCCCGGGAAAACACACGAGTACAGTCCGTTAATGTGAGAACCCCTTGTTTTGAGCGCTAGCTTTTAAGACACATTAAACAGGTACAATACTCTTCTCTGTGGTATAATTATTGCAAAAGTAATTTAGTATGTTAGCCCATGTAGGTTGGTATTCCAGGAGCTACGTAACTGTACGTTCCTTAACTATTTAGTTATCAAACAACGAAGAGACAGATAACCATTTGTATAGGACTCCTCAGAGCGAGAGCTCTTATAAAACTGTGAATTTCTCTTCCTTTAGCTATTAATCGATTTAAAATCCGGTATAGAATCTATACCGTGTAGTATCTATACTATAGATAGACATATCTGTATCTAATCTGGTTATATTTATAACTACATAATTAATCACTGGTTAGTTTCTAAACTAAAAACGGTTAAATGAAAGGCGTGTCGTAGTAAACAAAATAATAAGAAGCTTGTTTACCAAAACCCTTATTTTAATAAGGTGAATGCACTATCTCCACCGAGAAAACTAAGTCTTATTTATTGGTAGGTACACTCAACCAAACCTTAATTACGCCTAGTACCTACTTTAATATTATAATGTATTTGCTTTCACTTAAAACAATAAAAGTAAGTAGATCTATAAAGAAAAATATGTAAATATTCTATTTCTCATTTATACAGGAATATAGGCAACGCACTTGTGACTCCTCTGGTGTTGCGGGTGTCTATGGGCGGCGGTAATCGCTTACCATCAGGTGATCCGTCTGCTCGTTTGCCACCTATCATATAAAAAAAAAGAATAGTGTCGAATCAGTAAGGTTTGTACTCATTTCAAATTCATCTCGATAAGTCTATGTATCTATATACCTGCCTATACTTTGAACGTTTGGAATTGGTATTCATAAGTACGTATTTATTCATGCAATAATATATTAAAATACAATTTGATAAAATATTGAAACGGCTTTTTACGTAGGTAAATGTTTTTGAAGAGAAATTTCTTTTACGAATTCTAAATAAGAGTTTGTGATGGATTTAGTTTCGACATTTTATATTAAGCTATTTGTGATTTGTATTGTATAATAATATGGCAAACCCTTGCAGATTGAGTAAATATTTAGTACAACTTTTGTTCTCAGTTTTCTGTACAGATTCCTGTTTCACTGTTCAGATTTAGTAGAGGAGTCTGAAAAAAAATCAAGAGTGGACTTTTTTCATATTTTTTTCTATACCTATTCTTATACTTGATTGATGATTCTGAGTAACCCTTTAAAATTTCAAACACTTTTTTTAAGATTCTGTATATACAGGGTGTAACAAAATTGGTGTAGGACCCGTCAACTGGGGATTCTACTCATCGTACTGAACAACTTTTGTTCTACAACGTTGCTCAAATCGCAAAAAAAATTTGGAATCTCCATACAAAAATATATCGGGTTGAAGAGTCTTCTTCAGACTGGTGCACATTATCTGCTGGCGTCCCTCAGGGTGGAGTGCTTTCACCTCTCCTTTTTTCAATGTTCATTAATACTGTAACTCAGGTTATTTCCTCGAACTACCATCTTTACGCAGACGACTTGCAAATTTATAAACACTTTCCTGCCTCTGATTTCTCCAGTGCTGTTCAAGAGATTAACAGTGATTTAAGACGCTTATCATCCTGGGCGAAAAGCTTTGGTCTACTGGTGAACCCTAAAAAGTCACAAGCCTTGGTCATCGGTAGCAAGTACATGCTAAATCAGCTTACATTTTCACCGAACACAGCAGTCACATATGATAATTCTGTCATTCCGTACTCCAGTACAGCGAAAAACTTGGGAATCATTTTTGATTCGAGTTTGTCGTGGGCCGCTCATTTCAATGAACTCAGTCGGAAAATGTATTTTTCATTTCATGCTCTGAAGCGCCTACAATATTTTCTACCTTAGAAAACGAAAATTTCTCTGTCGCAAAGTCTTCTTCTCCCTATTTTGGATTACGCCGATAGTTGTTACTTAGATGCAACAGAAGAGCTATTAAACAAACTCGAGCGTCTTCAAAATCTCTGTTTACGCTTTATCTTTGGTCTCCACAAGTTTGACCATGTCTCCCAATATCGTCAACAGCTTAAGTGGCTTCCAATTCGCCTTCGCAGGAACACTCATATCCTCTGTCTCCTTTTCAAAATACTCCACAATCCTTCCTCTCCATCTTATCTGAAGGAACGTTTCCATTTGCAGCGTCCTCCTGACCATCAATCTCGTGCTCACCTTAAATCTCTTCTTTCCTATCCTCCAAATTCCACTGACTTCTACTCCTATTCCTTTTCCGTGCATGCCGTCAGGCTTTGGAACTCGCTTCCGCATGACATTCGCAATAGCCAGAGTCTGCACTCATTTAAAAACAAATTGAAAGATCATTTCCTTTCTCTCTCCCCTTAAGTCAGCCATGTAAACTATTTATGTATATAGATATTATATTGTTTGTTATATATTATTTTATTTATATAATATAGTGTTATGTAGGTATTATAATATATTATATATATATTTGTTATTTAATGTATGTTTATGTATTATTTTAAGAATTAGGTATATAAGTTTGTATTCTTTGTCACTATTTTATAATTGTTGTATCTTTGTTTAGTACACGTCTTTTCTGCCTTTTTCTTCAACTTTCACTGTCCAAGGTCTGCTGGAAGAAATTTCTTATAGAAATACCTTTTGTATGTTCTTTCCTTCTTAATGTATGTCTTTGTCTTTTCTGTGTACAATAAATTGTAAATAAATAAATAATAAAAATGGCAAAACAGATAATCAATTTGTATAGAGAGTCCGTAATTTTTTTTGCGATTTGAACAAAGACGTAGAACAAAAGTTGTTCAGTACGATGAGTAGAATCCCCAGTTAACGGGTCCTACACCAATTTTGTTACATCCTGTATAATCACTAGCTTCCGCCCGCGATTTCGTCTGCGTGGACTTAGAACTGGGTCCAAAATAAAAGTTTCAGTTTTTAGCAAAGTATCCTATGTGTAAATGTGTATCTAATGTGTTAGCCGAGTGTTTTACCTATCTACCTACAAAATTTCATCCAAATCCGTTCAGTAGTTTCGGCGTGAAAGTGGAACAAACGAACAAACATCCATACTTTAGCATTTATAATATTAGTGAAAAGATGGGATGAGATTTTATAGTAGCAAGCATTTCAGTTGAACTAACGAAACTGAAATATGGCTATTTATTACTTTGTAAGTCTACTTTGTAAGACTTGACAATTCACACAAAATAACCTTTATAAGACCAGAAAGTAGGCGTACTGATAATATAAAATGATTTTGCCTAACCCAAATTGTAATATTTACGGAGATCCTTAAGGACGGATGAGCACTAAATGTAACCCTTTTAAGGTTACTACCTCGCCACGTATGTAAAAAATTAAATGATGTTCGTAATTAACTATCAAATTATATTTGCGATTCTTGCACAACAATTAAGCCATTGACAAGAAGGTCGGCTAGTAACAGATACCTAGCATATGTAATTAAATTATAATGTGGGTATTAGAATATTACAAAAGGCTACGCTAAAAATAGCCCAACACAATGCGCCTGTTCAACCATCGCATCCTGGTCACGACACCAAAATGGTGTCCAAATATGGCGGCACGTGGCGCTTTGTAACCTATTGACATTGGGACTATGGGTTGTGATTGATTGTCGTTACTACGCTAGTTCAGGCATTTGGGGAATTGCATTGCAAACATTAGTAGATTTCTTTAAATTATAATTGACCACGCTGAATACGTTAAAAACAACCGACTTCAATCGCAGCAACTCCAATTTTGCTATGTTTTTTTTTATTTTCTCAAAAACCGCTGAATCGATTTCGATAAAATTAATATGAGACCACCTGTGAACTATACCCTTTCAAACAAAAAAGAATTTTCGAAATCGGTTCAGGCGTCTTCGAGTAATCGGTGAACATACATAAAAAAAAAAAAAAAAAAATTCCGACGAATTGAGAACCTCCTCCTTTTTTTGAAGTCGGTTGAAAATAAAGTTGGCTTGTTCGTGTTTGCCCAGCAATGGGACAGTAGACTATTAAAAAAGTCGGCTTGTTAACATAGCGAAAAGCGGCGTTGAAAATTTGACTCACGATGTATAAAACATGTTTCCCTTTTTTTAAAATAGATAACCAATCATAGATAATCTCGCATGATGGGTGATGGTAAATGTTTAACATCATTTCAGCAATAATAAAATACGTCTTCTTTAGGATCTTAGCTATAATTAAAACCTGAATGGAGTCATGTGACAAACTAAAGATATCAGGAAATTTATTTTCTAATAATGTAAGGATAATGAAAGTAAAATAAGGATTAATAACACCTCATTATTCAATTCAAATCAAGATAAATGTGATACATAAAGAACCGCTATTGATTGCTATACAAGCTTTTAAATTGCCGAATTCAAAGGCTGATCACTTTCAGACTATAACGAAGATTAAAAGGTAAATACTTTTTTATTCATTTACTGTTATACTTTGAATAACGCTATGCCTAAGTAAAGACACGTAACATACAAATTGCGTAGCTGACACCGTCCTGAAAAGCTGACTCCCGACGATTGAGCGCTTTTGTGTCCAGTGTCATGTGGATGTGGTCCAGTATGTTAATGTGATAATTAAAGCGGGATAGACAATTCTATTCGAAGTAAATGAAAGTTTACATCATTTGGTGGCTGGACTGTCAATGTCATCGACTGTTCAGATCACAAGCTACTTACACTACGTGCAAGGAACGCAATGCGACGCCACACGCCACGATTTGTGTGCACTGTGCATTGTCTCATAAAATCGCATCCATCGCACATAGCACACATAGAAATTAGACAATTGGTCGCATTTGAAAAATGATATTTTAGACAATTAGGTGATACATCTACTTATACTTAATGGGCAACGATTCATCACTGAAATTCCACTTTCAAAAAATTTGTGCAGTCTGAAGGAACATAAAAAGTCGGCTGTCAAAATTCAAATTCGGATTCCGGAAACGGCGTACAGGATTTGATTTCAGCGTCCATCTTAGTGGAGAACAAAGAAGTATTCTACTTTAAAATGTACTTAATCAACAACAATGGTTGTTAAACTGATCCTAATGTATAAGAATTTGCGTCAATGCTCCAAAACGGATTTAATGGTGTTCGTGTAGGGATTTGATATAGCTTCATTGGCTTATGGCAAATCGGAGGCTTCAATGGCGTGGCCTGACGTACGTAGGTAGGTAAGCATACAGATTCTATTGGATCTTTATAAACTGGACACAGAATTTTGGAGACGCGATTAATTAAGCTGGAGTAGATTTCGACTATAGGTCCCTTTGCTTCTTTGGACATATTATGAGTTCACCTAGGCGTAGTTTTATGCACATAATTCTGGGTCAGATGGATGGCAAACGAGCCAGGGGTAGAGCACCTTCCCGATGCATAGATGTGGTGAAGAAACCTGTAGGAGGCAACATACAGAGAGGAGTCTACAGCACCTACAACCGCAGCCAATGGAGAGTTCTTGTTTGTGGTCGTGATCCTCAGCATTGAGGGACCGAGGAAGAAGAAGATTTCGGCGACGTTTCTACGCAGAAAATTTCATAGTTTCATAACTTCATTACCTAGATATACTTGAATAAATAAAATATGAATTTATTTTTATTTATAATATATTTATTTATTCAAGTTTTCGTCAGTTGTTTCAGGTTTTCTTTAGCTGGGACTTCTATCACTTAATGCGCTGTTTCGTTGATGATATTTACCAAATATTTAATTTATAATAAGTACCCACCTAGTATAAGTAATTATTAAAGCGAAAAATAATGCTTCAAATATTGAGCTTAAATGAAATTTGTAGTTAAGTTTTTTTTTACGGGAAACTAAAGGTACATAGGTATCTTACACATATCTTATACATATTTATTCAGTATTTATGAATGATTTTTGTTTCTTCATTTCTTAATATTAAAATAAAGCATTTCGTTTCTTATTTCTACAATTTAGGGATCCAGAAATCACACACGGTCATTTGGCCTAACGTAATACCTACGTACTACAGGAAATTGGGTTCCAAAGATATACTGACTGATTCGGTGGCTAATGGTTAGCGATCCTAACCTCTGATCCAAGAGTCGTGGGTTCGATCCCCACACAGGGCAATCTTTTCTGTGATGAGCAGAATTGTTTGCTCTGAGTCTGGGTGTATTATATCTATATATGTATGTATTTAAAAATATATGTGTATGTATATCAGTCTCTGGTTCCCAAGATACAGGGAATCCTAGTTTGGGGCCAGATGACCGTGTGTGATTTGTCCCAGATATTATTTTTATTATTATATAGGGTAGAATGGAGTTATTAGAACGTAGTTCAACTGTGGACGTCTTTTTGCTTAAATGATGATGATTTTAAGTGATACAAACATATCTATTCAGACTAAACAAATCTGTTCACCCCGCACTCGTTTGTCCTTGTTAGGAGTCGAAGCCAAACCTCGGTCTAGTAGCCACGAGCGTCAACTGTTACGTCATAAAGTCAGCAATACCTATAGATGTCGATGTCGTGGCTAGATCATAGGAATTGGCTAGCTAAATCATGAAATGACTAGCCATATCGTCGAGGAGCTCCGACAAAACAGATTCAATGCGAGCGTGGCTCCTTCATACGGTAATACCACAGGAAAAAAAAGTTACAACTTTTTTGCATCAAGAGATTCTGATGTCTTGGATTTGTTTCTTACTGCAGAAATAATATTTTTATAACGTAAGTTTCAACTCTCACAAAAAAAATTACATTCTTGAGGGCCGATTCAAGAAATTCATATTCTCCATTGAAAACAATACAGGGTTCTAACGTAAACACCGTTATTACAAAACTGTGGCTCGGTAACATAGATTAAAAACATATTACAGTATGTGGAGTTACGGGACACATGGAATAAAACCTCCGAGTAGATGTTATGAATCCGTGTTAATCACATTCACAAGACACAGATTACAGTTAGTAATTGTTCAATAAGCATAATACACTCAGCACAAGTATTTGTAATAATAAACATAGAAAAACAAGAGTAGTTGCGTTCAGCGGGAAACGTCCAGTGTCAAAACTGACAGTAATAGTGTTGCTACAGTTGGCGATGATGATCGCCACACCACCCCCCTAGGCAGATAACAAAACCAAGGTAAAACACAATTAAATAAATCAAGTTAATTGCTAAACTTATAAATCAAAAGGTTTCGCAAAACGGACCCGACGTCCTGAGCGAGTAGTGTAAGGTGCATTCTCTGTTTCCGTAGCCTTCCGTAAGGCGGAAGATGGTAAGTCAGAAGACGAAGACAGAGAAGGCGTAGCTGTGCTGCTTGGTGCAGCATTTGGTTGAGGCGTATGAGGTATCAAAGCTGTGGGCAATCGCGCAGAGGCAGGATGTGCATCCTCATGTGCTTCTATAAAAGCCGGCTTCAAACGGTCTAGGCTTACCTCAACCGGTTTGCCTCTTATGTTCAGGGTTACAGTCTTGTCTCTTCTGTTTATGATTTCATAAGGTCCAAGGTAAGGCGGCTGCAATGGACGACGGACTGAGTCATCTCGTAGGAAAGCGTGCGATGAGGTCATCAAATCACGAAATACAAATGTAGATTTCGTGGTGTGTCTAGAGGCCGGTACTGGTCTGAGTTGGCTCATTTTTTTACGTAAATTTGTGACATAGTCCGTGACATCTTGCCAAATTTGTGAGCCGGAATCGGGCGTCTCTATCATTTCCCCGGGCAACCGCAAGGGTTCGCCATAGACGAGTTCGGAGGAAGATGTTTTTAGATCTTCTTTTAATGCTGTACGCATTCCAAGTAATACCAGTGGAAGCGCCTTCAGCCATGAATCTCCGTGGCAGGTTAATGCAGCCTTAAGCTGTCGGTGCAAGCGTTCGACAATTCCATTCGCGCAAGGATGGTAGCTCGTTGTCCTGATTCGCTTGGTGGCGCATAAGTGCATGAGTTTCTGAAATAAATTCGATTCGAATTGGCGGCCCTGGTCGGACGTCAACAAGGTAGGAACTCCAAACCTAGATATCCACCCGTCAATAAATCTTTCGGCGACCTCTTCTGCAGTCATCGTTACCATTGGAAAAACTTCAGGCCAACGCGTAAAACGGTCTATTCCCGTTAAGCAATAGTTGAAGCCATTATTACAGGGTAGTGGTCCTATTATATCAATATGGACGTGTCGAAAACGTGCGGAGGGACAGCTGAAATGACCCAACGGCGATATGGTGTGCCTCGTTATCTTGCTCCGTTGGCAGGGTAAACAAGCTCGTGTCCAGGCACGACAATCTTTTCGCATGTTTGGCCAGACAAACCGATCAGCCACTAAGCGTGCGGTAGCTTGTGCGCCTGGATGGCTGAGGTTGTGAATCTTGTTGAATACAGATCTACGAAATGGAGGAGTCAAGTAAGGTCGAGGTTTACCGGTGGAGGTATCGCAAGTTAAAGTGATATTTGTCCCTTTAATTGGTATGTTTTCGAGTTTTAGAGATGAGTTATTATGCATTTGCTTTAGCTCGTCGTCAAATTTTTGTGATTCGGCAAGGGAGGTGAAATCTTCCTCAAGAGAAATGGCATCTATTCGAGAGAAGGCATCAGCAACGACATTTTCAGCGCCCTTCACGTATTGGATGTCTGTGGTAAACTGACTGATAAAAGTCAATTGGTTCAGTTGAGCTGGAGGAAGTTTCTCCCTTCGCTGTGTGAAAGCGTGCAGTAACGGCTTGTGGTCAGTGAAGATCGTAGTGTGTTGGACCTCTAAGATGTGCCTAAAATGTTGCACGCTTTCATATACGGCCAGAAGCTCCCTGTAGTATGCGGGCCATTGTGTCTGTTGGGGACTTAGCTTTTTGCTAAAGAAGGCTAGAGGCTGCCAGAAACCTTTGATCTTTTGTTGTAAACACGAGCCTACATGAGTTCCGGACGCGTCAGTAAATAGACCCAGTGGAGCATCATCTACAGGATGAGCAAGTGCGGTAGCGTTGGCAAGACCTTCTTTGCAAGACTCAAAGCTGTCCTTTAGTTCAGGTGTCCATGGAAATGGTTTGGCACCTTTCAATTTACAGGAAGCAAGGGCATCTATAAGGGGTGCTTGCATTTCTGCAGCCCGTGGAATGAAACGCCTGTAGAAATTAACCATCCCCAAGAACCTCCGAAGGCTTTGAGTTGTCTTAGGGAGAGGGTAGTTTTTGAGAGCATCAAGGCGCTCAGGCGGTGGGTAGGTACCTGACGCTGATATGCGGTAACCCAAGAAGTTAACCTCCTGCGCGCCGAAGACACATTTCGACATGTTAATTACAACTCCGTACTGCGATAAACGCTGAAAGAGAGTTCGTAAGTGCTGTGCGTGAGTAGCAGCGTCACGCGAAAAGACAAGGATGTCGTCCACGTATGGAAAACAGAAGTCCAATCCTTGAACGACCTCGTCAATAAACCGTTGGAATGTTTGGCCGGCATTCCTTAGGCCAAAGGTCATATACGGAAATTCGTAAAGTCCGAACGGTGTCGTAATAGCGGTCTTGCAGATGTCGTTAGGATGGACAGGAATTTGCTGGTAAGCTTTTATAAGATCAACGGTACTGAATATGTTACATCCAGCAAGGTTGTGATTGAAATCACCAATGTGTCTCACCGGGTATCGGTCAGGAACGGTTCGCGCGTTAAGGGCCCGGTAGTCACCACATGGTCTCCAAGATTCGTCCTTTTTTAAGGCCATATGAAGAGGAGAGGACCACGGGCTCTTGGAAGGTCTTGCTGTGCCCGCCTTTAACATAGCGGCGAACTCTTCCTGAGCAGCGCGAAGTTTCTGAGGGCTAAGCCGGCGTGGACGAGCGGCGACTGGTGGTCCGGCTGTTGTCTTTATGTGGTGGACTGTAGTGTGTTTGGGTGCTTGGTTGGGTAAGCCTGGAGGTCTCGTAATTTCTGGAAATTCAGCCAATATACTATTGAACGGAACTTCAGAGTTTATTGTTACTGCCTTAACACTAAGTTGTGAAATGGAAGCAGTTGTAGCGCGAGACATCAGGTTTGTTGTTCCATCTAAGAGTTTTTGATTCATGAGATCAGGCAGGAGATTATAATGTGCCAGGAAATCGGAACCTATTATAGGAGTAGAGACATCGGCTACTATAAAGTTCCAAGGAAAATCCCTGCGGAGGCCAAGATTCAAGTTGATGTATATAGTGCCGTAGGTTTTAATAGTGCTAGCATTGGCAGCACTAAGTTGATACTCTGTTGGTCGCAGTCGGCCTTGTACAAGGCGGCGCGGAAAACAGCACAGATCAGAGCCTGTATCAATTAAGTATCGTCGGCCGTTGTTTTGGTCTGCTATAAATAGGCGGCGACTTTTGGGTAGGCAGTCTGTTGTCGCCATTACTGACCGCCCTGCCTGTTTTCCTGGGAATTCCAGCTGCACGGCTTCAGACAGTTGTTTGCTCTAGATCGGTATCTTTTATGATACCAGCACAACCCTGGCGTCGAAGAGTATGAATTTGGACTGCCTGATCTAGGTCGCGATCTGGAACGGGAACGGGAACGATAGCGTAGACGTTCATTGCTTGCTTTTAAAGCAGCGATCTCTTTCGTTAAATTCGCCATACATTCTGCCATATTAGACATGAACTCAGGTATGTTACCTGAAGGTGAAGCAGGTGTGGCGTGGACTTCTAAAATGTTCGGACTCGTGTGGGTATTCCTATGGACCTCAAGTATACCGTCAGCCAACTCAGCAACTTTGTCTAGAGGAACATCAGCATGAGCTGCTAATATGACCTGCAGTTGTGATGGTAAGCGACGGAGCCAAAGTTGGCGAATTATGTTCTGGTCCGTCAACGCTTTTCCAGCGAGAGACTGAAGGTGTCTTAGGAACTGAGTTGGTTTTCTGTCACCGAGTTCTTCGTCTGATATGAGTTGTCTTACTCGCTGTTCCTCTGAGATAGAAAGCCTACGAATAAGCTCGTTCTTAAGGTGGTTATACTTATTCTCTTTGGGGGGATTTGTAATTATGTCCTTTACCTCTGCGGCCAATTTAGAATCAAGTTGTCCTACTACATAACTGTACTTAGTTGAATCGGTTACGATATGTGCGATTTCGAATTGTGCTTCAATTTGAGCAAACCATATGGCTGGGTTATCTGTCCAAAAGGGTGGCAATTTTACTGATACTTTACAAATTTCAGCACTAGACTCTGCTTGGTTTTGCGCTGCTGACAAGGAAGACATTTGTTTAACTAACGCCTCATTTTGGTTTAGCAGAGCCTGTATTTTTGCTTCCAATTCTTCCATTTTTGAATTAATATATCAAAACTATCTAGACACAACAATATTTAAACTTCAAATAGGAGGTTGTCAAATATTTTTGAAACCCTTAAAATTCCAGCCAGTTTAAAAAAATATATAATAATGTGCAACATTCACCAAACCATACATTCACATACAAGTAGACAGTATACCAATTACACACAAAATATGAATCTGACAATTTAGTTTCAAACCAGTGAAATAAATAAAAATATAAGTTTTTTTAAAACAAACAATTAAAACCATAGAGAAATGTTCATGCAACACACTGGTCATTTGTCCATGCAGCGGTGAATGTTAACTATACACCCGAACCAAAAGTTTAGCGTCCCGAGCTCAAAAATATGATAATGTCACAAATACCTTGCAAGCAGCTTTAGTCACCTCAGTTCTTTTGTTGTAAATGAAACGGTACCACAGCAAGTATCACTTTGATGCAATCACTGTGAATTATTTCAGTGTTCGGGAAAAATTGGTAGAATCTTGCTCGGGAACAGTGGTTTTTCATTTCAGGAACATTTAGGTAACTAGGGTGGTGCGCACAAAGATTGATTTCCTCTGAGCTTTCTTTGTTTTTCCTAGAGCTGACAGTGGAAACATTTGTTCACCTTTGCTGCATTGAAGAATGCGCAGTTTCCTTTCTTGAGTAGACAAAGGTTAACCTGGTGTGCCGGCGCCGTAAGCCCCATTGTAGTTTTGTGGTAGATTTAGTAACCAGTACAAGGGGGGCAGAGCTGCAGTGAGTCTTGAAGTGAATGAAACGTCGGTTGGTCACCAATGTGGAGTTACGGGACACATGGAATAAAACCTCCGAGTAGATGTTATGAATCCGTGTTAATCACATTCACAAGACACAGATTACAGTTAGTAATTGTTCAATAAGCATAATACACTCAGCACCAGTATTTGTAATAATAAACATAGAAAAACAAGAGTAGTTGCGTTCAGCGGGAAACGTCCAGTGTCAAAACTGACAGTAATAGTGTTGCTACAGTTGGCGATGATGATCGCCACAAGTATTTAAAAAAATACAAACTCATTTTTTTGAGTTTTTCAAAGCAGGTTTAGTTCCCGCCGCAAGCAAATTTCGAGATCTACGACCCCCTGCCGCCTGTGCCGCTGCCGCCACCGTCACAGCACCCCTGGCTTTCGGCAGCAAGGTCTTATGGCGGGTTACGAGTTTGTTTAGGCGCATAGGTTGACTGCACGATATTATTATATAAATACTAAAAAAAAATGGTTAAGACTCTTTTTATGATACTGAATCGCTGGTTTCAAGGATAACGGTGTTTACACTTACACCCAGTCGACAGACTCGGTGGCTTAGTGATCCTGACTACTGATCCGAGAGTCGTGGGTTCGATCCCCATCCCGGGCAAATATTTCTGTGATGAGCGGATTTGTTTGCTCCCCTCTGGGTGTATTATATCTATATATGTATGAATTTAAACGTATTTGTGTATGTATATCAGTCTCTGGTTCCCATAGTACAGGGAATCCTAGTTTGGGGCCAGATGTCCGTGTGTGATTTGTCCCGGATATTTATTTATTATTTATATCATGTTACATATATGAAATTCTATTCTCTTGAATAAAAGAAATTGTATTTACCGTGCAGTAACCTAACCTAGAGGTTTTTCGGGGCTCTTCAACGATATAGGTAGCTAGTCATTTCATGATCTGCCCAACATCGCACCCCGTCTGCCGCCAATTACCACGGGTATTAATAGTGGATCAGGTTTGGGCGACGACACAATGGCGTCACGGCTATGATCGAATTCCCAGTTGTTGACAGACTGCGAAACATTCGGGGAAATCGTGTTGCGTATCGTATAGATAGATAGATGTTAGATATATGTATTTTTTACTTTCGAGCGACTGAGGAGTGAGTGTTAGCGAGCGACGAAGGAGTTAGGAAGTATTGTCATGGCAAAAAAATCTAACTTGATATTTTAATGGGGACCGATCTTGCAGTTATAGAGCCCAAAAAACAAAAAAATAAAAAATGTCTCTCTCTCTCTCTCTCTCTCTCTCTCTCTCTCTCTCTCTCTGTGTGTGTGTGTGTGTGTGTGTGTGTCCCGGGCTCTAGCGCCAAGACCACTGGACGGATTTGGACAAAAGGGTTAGGGTAATATTAAAAAAAAAACACTTATTTTTTTGCTCAAAAATGGCTCTAAAGATTTTGATGAAACTTTGTACAATACCATACTTCTATACAACCTAGTACATAAGATAGTTGGTTACTCTGGGAAAAATTGGGTTCTGATACCTGCCATACAAAAATAAGATTTTTGATATTTTTTCTCAAAAATAGTTATAACGAGTTTGTACTGTACTTTGTCATAACTTTATACGGCCTACCATACAAAACAACATTTTTAATTTGTGAAGTCTATCACTTACTACTAACTATGAATGTTTATTCCTAATTTATATTAAGCGATGAAAATCCTGTGTACTTATGCCGATGATATATAAGGAATTCGCGAGAAAGTGTGCGCAGCGTGGCTGTACAATTTATTACTGTACACACAAAAAATATAATAACAACAAAACCTGATAAGCTAAGCACACTTCATTACATACCAAAAAACATGGCGCTGAAACAAACAAAACATGTTTCATGTTTCTTCTTAATATGTCCTCCTATGTATGTGAAACATTATCCATGGCTTGGGAAACCTGGTAAAAATGTGTAAGAAAAGTTTGTAAAATAGCATTTTTCAAGCATTTTTCAGCCTAGAAGCAAAAAGATGACACTTCCTTTAAACCTTTTTCGAATTTCCTATACGTCACATAGTAATTCATTGTTCTAATATTCGTCCCCAAACTCTAATAGGATTGTATGTATTCGAACTATCATACGAATCATCGTACCTGTACATATCTCGAATTTCCAATACGTAGATATAATTATAATATGGAAGGACAGAAACATCTCTTAACGCACCAAAATGAAACTTGTACGCATACTGGTCTTCTCCATATTTCTCTATGGTGCTGAAACATGGACACTAAGAAAGGCCGATCGCACTCGCATACACGCCTTCGAAATGTGGTGCTGGAGAAGATTGCTGGGGATACCGTGGACAGCACGACGTACCAACGTGTCAATCCTGCATGAACTCAAGATCACTAACAGGCTATCATCCATCTGCCTTCAGAGAATTCTTGAGTACTTCGGACATATTGCTAGGAAGAGCGGAAATAACCTCGAGAAACTAATGGTTACTGGCAAAATGGAAGGAAAGAGACCGCGGGGCCGCAGGCCGATACGTTGGACTGATCAAATACGTACCACTCTCGTTACCAACCTCCACGATGCTCTGCACATTGCTGAAGACCGAACGAAATGGCGAAAGATCATCACCGAGAAAGTGTTGCCAAAGGGAGGTCACGACCCTCATTACTGAGGAATATGACGCAAGGAGGGAGATATAATTAGGCTCTTAACAAATCTTTCAGAGTATTATAATATCAACGTACAAGTGTTCCCTATATGTCAGGTCATGGCCAAGTCGTGGCAAAATGTGACGAATATTAAACATACTGTGAGGTCGACAGCTTCAAAACAACGCAATGTGCTAATTGCTATCAAAATATAGGTATAAAGATTTCCCCCCGGATACTGAAGAATGCCCCCGAAGTTCGTGAAAACCTAGTCTTTGAATTCTTGAGAAACTAACCGGCCCATTTCAAAATATTTTTTATGCATGAGACATTTATTGGTTAATATCTTGTTACTGAAATAGTCATCACTACTTTAGATCAGGATATGCAGTTAAAATCACTTACATTTTAAACATAAACTCAAATTAACAATACAGTATCCAACAATATAGTATATTTTAGAAAATACCTGTTTTTTACCACTGCTTCAAATACTTATCTCTAGAGAATCAATAATCAAATCGAAAGAAAACTTTAGATTTCATGACTCCTCAACTTTATAAGAGGAGCACAATTGTTCTTGTTATTTCTGTAAACTTTGTGATTTGTTTTTATCTTGTTCATAAGTAAAATCAAACGGTAAAAAAAGGTTTATTGAGGAATTAATTTAGCCCTAAATTGTAGAAAAACTTACGCAAAGGATCGTTAGTCAAGCAGTCAGTTAGATCATTTGTAAGCCTCTCCTTGATTGAGATTGATTTGTTCTTTGATATTAGAGATGAGATTGAGATTGATAGTAAGTGATACCTACATTCTACAGACAGAGCTGTGAGTATGTAAACAGTATAAGACCTAAATAGTTGTCGCGAAATACTATACTTTTATTAATTCTTATAATGCAAACATTTAAAGTAGTTTATTTTTGCATTTAAACATTATAAGAATGTGAGAGCACGTAAGAGTATACGTATTTTACTATAAGATGGGTTTGATATCCGGTTGTCCTATAGTTACTTAATGAATTTTAGGTAGCTAAATGAAAAGAGTTAATTATCATTGATTTATTCAAGGTACCTAATTCGCTTCCTATCAATTAAGTAACCTATCGGGACGGTGTGTTGCAGACGACTGGCTAGGCTAACTCTGAGGAATAAGCGAGTAGCAACGAATACACTGACATCACATTTTCGCTACGCCCGCGACGGTTCTGGATCGCATAATATATGGATGTTAGTATGATGTAACCTGGCCGTGTAGATTTTTACCATCACTTATTTATTTAATATTATTTATAAGCTGAACCATTATAATATCACTTCAAGAATGTAGAAGTCATTCTACCTACCATGGCGTATTCGTAAATTTCCCTCTACCTAAACGATTTAAGCGGGGTTCCACTTTCTGAGAAAAAAGGCCGCAAAGTTTACGGAAACTCCGTATACATAGCGGCCTTCTTTCTTATGAGGGCATCATATCTTCTCCATTTTATCTGATGTTCGACACCATCCTCAATAAGTGAGTTCGCTCTCAAGCCTGCCATCACCACGTCAAACCAGCTCTTCTCGGGCCTTCCACGGAATTTAGTCCCTTCAACGATCAGTTCATCTCATCATCGTCATCATCATCAGCCGAAAGACGTCCACTGCTGAACAAAGGATCAACCTGATCTGATCGATTCCCCCAAGGATTTCCACGACTACCGGTCTTGCGCTGCCCACATCCAACGGCTTCCCGCGACCTTCACTACTTCATTTCAGTTCGTCTGTTACTGTCATGCTCTGGCGGCCCGGGGCTCCTCCGACATCGGAGACAACTTTAACGCAGCGATGGATTATTCATTGATAAAGTTTTAAATTGGTTTGCAAAGTTGAGATTTCAGTATGTTGAGCTGGGCTCCTCGGCGAAAGTTGTCGTTTAAGGTTCTTGGGAGAGTTTATGCCTTTTTTTATTTATTACACTAGGAGGCCATTATAAGGATCTTCTTCACTTTATCTGTTATCTTTATCGACTTAAGTTTAACCCAAACGATGTGAAAACACACAATGAAGCTCATTTTATAAACCGAACAATCACGTTTGCTCTTGTAAGGAATGTTTGCTCGGCAGTGTCGGCAGCAATCGAGCTCACGACACGACATCTATAAAACTCTTACGGGATCGATTCTGTACATGGAATATTTTTCTCACTAATATTATAAATGCGAAAGTATGGATGTTTGTTTATTTGTTTGTTCCACTTTCACGCCGAAACTACTGAACGGATTTGGATGAAATTTGGTAGGTAGACAGATAAAGTATTCGGCTAACACATAGGATACTGTTTATCCCGGAAAACTCGAGAGTTCCCGCAGGAATGACTAAAAACTGAAATTTTTAACTTGTCACTAGATGGCGCTGCCTTATCTCATCTCATTTCACACTTTAATATTATAAATGCGAAAGTATGGATGTTTGTTTGTTTGTTCCACATTCACGCCGAAACTACTGAACGGATTTGGATGAAATTTGGTAGGTAGACAGATAAAGTATTCGGCTAACACATAGGATACTGTTTATCCCGGAAAACTCAAGAGTTCCCGCAGAAATGACTAACAACTGAAATTTTTACGTTGGCACTACAGGGCGCTGTCTTGATATTTTATTTCTCTCTGGATCTAACTCTGAAGTCCACGCAAACGAAGTCGCGGGCGGAAGCTAGTTGAAAATAATAACGGTAATATAGAGACCAAAATAATTTAATTTGGAATTTTTGTCTGTCTGTCTGTCCGCGCAACACGCAAAAACGGCTGGTCCGATTTTGACGAAACTTTGTACGATTATACTACGTAACCCGGAGTAACATCTTAAATACTTTTTATCCTGGAAAAGTCAAGGGTTCCCGAAGGAATGGCTAAAATCTGAAATTTTTGAATGCTTTATTACTCAATAACTCTTAGTCCGATTTAAAGATATTTGGCATAATGATATAAATAAATAATAAATAAATAAATATCCGGGACAAATCACACACGGTCATCTGGCTCAAAACTAGGATTCCCTGTACTATGGGAACCAGAGACTGATAAACATGCATGTATACGTTTAAATACATACTTGAGCAAACTTGTTTGCTCTGTGTCTGGGTGTATTATATCTATACAGGGTGTTAAAAAGAGTGCATTTGATATTTAAATTAAAGAATACAGAAAAAAAACCGATCTACAACTTTTTTTTCAGTTTCCCATTGCATACTAGTGAATCAAGAATTTGTATGGGAAACTGAAAAAAAAGATTTATGTTTTATTTTTCCTGTATTCTAAACTTGATTCTGAGTAACCCCTTAAAATCTCAAACGCACTTTTTTGACACCTGTATAGATATAAATAATACACCCAGACACAGAGCAAACAAGTTTACTCATCATAGAAATGTTTGCCCGAATCGAACTCACGACCCTCGGATCAGTAGTCAGGAGCACTAACCACTGAGCCACTGAGTCACCGAGTCAGTCAAATGATATTTACCTTATGTCACGACTAAACGTCTGGCAATTTTTATCCTGGTTGAATTTGATATAGACAAGCCATGCGGTCGGTAGATGAACACCGAACCTCTGTTTTTCTAATCCTTTTTTTCAGGAGTAACTCAATACGTTATTGTATTTTTGTTTAGGCAAAGAGCCGGAAATTCCACGTACCAACGACTTTCGATGACGGAATGTGACGTGAATCACATAAATATTTACAGGACACATTTGCTCATTCCATATTTATAATCAATTAATCAAAGACATCAAAAGTCGGCTGTCGGAAATCCTATTTCGAATTATAATTAAAAATACCGTAAACATCCTAGGTACGAGATTTTTTGCGCCATTTCTACCCTGTATTAGCTAAGAGCAGGGACGAATTAAATATAGTTTTATTTCTCAAAACATCATAAATACATTGAATATAATAAGTATTATTTGTACACAGTATACTAGATTATAGTATGATGTGATGGACTGGTGCCTGAGCTAGACTGGAAGTCTGTATTACAGGTCACCAGGCCCTCACCCTACGGAGTGATACAAATAATAAGGAGTAAACTAAACATTGAAAAGAAGAGAAAGTAAGAACAATCTGAACGCAAAACAGAAAATGATTTAAAGATATAAGTGATGTGCATTGAGCGCGAGCGCATGTGTGTGTGTGTGTGTGTGTGTGTGTTTGCGTGAGCGTGTGTGCGTGTGTATGTGTGTGCAAGAGAGTACGTGCGAGTGTATGTGTAAGTGAGGGGATCAATCAAGCTAAAGAGAGCAGAAGATTCTCAGTGCTGTCATAATCATGATTCTGAAGATTGCTTTTTAGCGTTCATTCATTCCTTTCTTCATATCTCAATACTAATACTACGTACGTACTGCCATGTTATATGGTTATGGGGCCGTCCATTAATCACGTGATGTTTTTTACCAACTTTTTAGATCCCTCCTCACCCCTGGTGATACGTGAGGTTTTAGACTAACCCCCCACCCCCTACCCAATATCACTTGTATTTTATTGGTACAAAATATTATCTTTAAAAACAGGTATAATAATAATAATAATAATAATATCCGGGACAAATATGTAATGTAATTTAATTCTGGAAAATTAAGCACCGTGATAAAAATTTCCAGACAGATATTAAGATTGCATATTATTTCTGACTGCCTGAAGCCGTTTCGAATCTTGGGAAGAGTTAAAAACAACATAACAACAAATGTCCGACGTTTAGAAATTACTCTAGAAATCACGCGTTCAACGAAAAAATATATACACGTGATATCTCAGTACACCCCCTCCCCCCTTGTGATATTTCGTGATATTTTCTGATTGAGCCTCACGTGATTTATGAACGACCCCTAAACTGTAGTCTGTAACAGAGTAACAGGCAAGTCGATAGGAGGAAGATGGACCAGATTTGATCAGTTTATGGTTAGAAAAAATATAACTCTAATAAGGTATGTATGACGATGCCATACAATGGCTATACGTACATGTTAACCTTTTGCGACCGAGGTGACTTTTTCATAAACATTCGACTGAGGTGTAGTCTGTCAGACGTCATTTTAAAAATCGTGTTTTGTTTTGAAATTTCAAAGTAAATCAAAGTTTTGTTTTATTTTAAGATTTAATGGCTTATTAGTTATTAAAAAATAATACTAAGGAATTTGTAAATAATATTTTATTTAAGTAAAATTAATCATTATAAACAAGCAGTTAATATATTATTGGCCAGGGGAATACCATGGTTAGAGTTATGAAAAGACGACATGTAGGATGATTTTGATCAATTGTTATGTTTCATGAATAACTTCCCCCAGGGAATCTAAATATGTATACGTATATGATCAAATAATTAACTTTTCATATACGCGACTGATCAATTACTGTATATTAGTGTAGCGGCGAGTCAAATCTTTTGGTTGTTCCGTTAGTGTAACTTCATTCAAATAAGTTGTTCAAAGATTTCATGAGTAATACACTCTCAGATATATAATTACACCTATTGTTTTCAATAAAAAAAAAACAAGTGAAAAATCACTCTCTCGAAACGATTTTTGGTAAACAGATAAGTTTAACGACGATGAAAAAATAAAACGACAGAGTAGACAGCGATCATACTAGAAGTAGACGAATTTTTTTATCTTAGATGTACCGAACAATAACGTCCAACCGCCCTTTCTTATCGAGCAAAATATGTTGTCCTTTCACGCACTAAGAAAAAAGGTTCCCTTTCAAATAAGATTTCTCAGAAATCGGAAAAGGAAAAAATCCGTCAAAGCTAACTTGATAACGATTTATACGACTAATGATTAGGAAGAGAAAGAAAAAAGAAAGTAAATATACCCTATTTCCGTCAAAGAAAAAACCGTTAAAGTACAAGACAGCTCAGATGTGTAACAGCCAAAATAAAGGCCGGTATTTGTCGTAAGTGGGTCAGGAGTGGTCAACCGTAGTTACGGACCGCTAGTTATTTATCCAGAAGGTATTTCAGTTGGGACACTGCATGTTAAATTTAAGCGTAGCTTAGAACTGTGGTATAAACGACGGTTAGGATAAAATCCAGAGAGGATTTCTGTGTTAAATTCAGATAGAGTGACAACATTCCAGTTTCATTTGAGAAACACCGAAATTCGATCAAGACTTGAATTTTAGAGTTAGTAATAAATTAAATTAAAGTTAAGAAGTCGGATAATAATTTAAATGCATTAATTACGCAATTTGTACCTGATAGGTACAGGCAAGTTATATTAATAAGAGTACTAATACTACGTACAAGCGTGGTTAGGTGAGGATTGCGTGGTCGTATCTTTTTTTTTTTATGTGATAGGTGGCAAACGAGCAGACGGATCACCTGATGGTAAGCGATTACCGCCGCCCATGGACACCCGCAACTCCGGAGGAGTCACAAGTGCGTTGCCGACCTTTGAAATGGGATGGGGGATAAGGGAATGGGGAGGGGGAGGGGGGGTTGGGCCTCCGGTACCCTCACTCACTCGGCGAAACACAACAAACGTTGCTTCACGCCGGTTTTCTGTGAGGCCGTGGTATCACTCCGGTC
Organism: Coleophora deauratella; assembly: GCA_958295455.1. Taxonomy (NCBI): domain Eukaryota; kingdom Metazoa; phylum Arthropoda; class Insecta; order Lepidoptera; family Coleophoridae; genus Coleophora; species Coleophora deauratella. The sequence goes on along the minus strand of OY282410.1, from coordinate 8,145,753 downwards.
GAGAAGGCCCATTCGTGCCGAAGCATGGCTCTCCCAGGTCTAAAACGCAAGCTAACTGACTACAGATACGGTCATAACATAACATAAATGGGTTTGACATTTCTCTCGGTAGTTTCGGTGCTACGCAAGCCACGTTAAGCCGGTGGTGCCGGGCAAAATTTCAGTTTACCTTTATTTATGAAGCGGTCGATGGTATTAGACCGTGAATATAAAAAATCGCGAAATTTTTTGAATAGTTAAGAAATGCCTCTATTTATTTGCATTTTATAAAAGTTTTAGTAATTCGATCAGGCTTCAGGGGGGGGGGCAATGGGTACAATTGCCCCCCCCCCCTGTATCCGCGCCTGATGGAAAGAGAACAGTACGAGAAATAATAAATAAATCTTTCGGTTGACTCGAGTGGCAAGGAGGGGAACTCGGGGGCTGGAACGTTAGAAAGTGGAGTATATAAACTCATCAGTTTAGTTTTAGTGCTAATAATGAGGTTATAAATATGCAATGAAAACATTTAATTAAGGCACTAAATGTTTAAATTTATTAGTTGTCAAGAATTCTATATAAAAATGCAGAATTACAGTTTCAATAAAAAGAAAAGATCAGAAAAGAAAGAAGAATCAAATATTTCATTATGATGAGTTCGTGTTACATTCAGGTCGTAATTCGCTTTTGAATTACTCGATTCTTAATTGATTCTTATTTAATATAAATTTTTGAGTTATTCAATTTTTCATTCAAGTTTTTGTTACTATTTAAATGTCAGGGTGGTAATATTTTTAGATCTACTAAAAATATTGAATGATATCTTATAAAGTAGGCATTTTTTTACAAAGGTAAGCTAGCTATTATAGATACCTAAGTCAAATAAAATAACAGGTTCGTGACTATTTCTTCCAAACAGTCGGAAAAGAAGCGCTTACAATGTGCAAAACACAGCAAATCCCCTTCAGACATCCATATTTAGATTTCAAGTTATGACGTAGAACAGGATAATCATCCTAATCTGGTCGAGCGTAAAACAAAGTGCCACTAATGGGATATTAATGGCGCGAATGTGACAGGTGCCGGCGCGTCCGAGGGAGATAAATGGCAATTTATTATATCTCTGGACTGAGAAGAAGCTGACTAGTGATTCAGTATACAGGATATTAAAAAAGTGAGTTTGAGATTATGAGGAGTTACTCAGAATCAAGTATAGAATACAGGAAAAATAAATAAAAATCCGATCTACAACTTCTTTCAGTTTCCCATACTAAATCTGAATAGTGAATAAGAATTTGTATGGGGAACTGAAAGAGAAGTTCAAGATTGTTTTTTATTTTTCCTGTATTCTATACTTGGTTTTGAGTAACCCCTTAATATCTCAAACGCCCTTTCTTTAACATTCTGTATAGGGTCCTTCTGAAAAGGTACTCTTATAATGTAAGTGGGGTTTTTGCTTATAAAACTGAACTACTTTTCTCTACCGCCTATTTAATTTTTCAAAAATAAGTTTGTACCACACCCGGACACTTCATACAAATTTCACGCCATTGTTTACTACAAAGACATTCATGTTTGTACACATGTAAATGTGTGCGTGATGTACTAGGGTTGAATCTAGATTCAATTAGCCCTCATTGTTCTTTATTATTAGCTAGACTTTCACAAATAAAGTAAAGGCTGTAAACACCAGACAAGGCTGTATAGCCTTAGAAGGCATAGCGCTTCCCTTAAAAAATAAAATTGTCTTTGGTTATAATACTGTGCTTTGGAACTGTTTTGGAACTGTGCTAACCTCTTGACAAATGGTCACAGATCGGTCACACAGGGGGGGTGAGGTAGCCTTCAGAGAGCGGCAGGGAGTGTCCATACTGTATAATTTCCTTATACTGTGGTTTGGAATATACTTGTGGTATGAAAGCATACGCATTGTTCTGCTGTCATATTCATAATCTTTATTAAAAACATTCGTTACAGGTTACAGGTCAATTTTGTTAAACATTTGCCAGCTGTTTTGCTTGTTTTGTATGAAAAGAACACTCATAACACATACACAGAAACAGCGGGTGCCGTTATGATAATTTACCCTTTGCCTAAATACCTAATTTATCAGTTTGACCCTGCCTGGAATCTGGAGATGGGTGTCATCAGCTGCGTGCGACACAGTTTAATTTAAACTAATGTACCTAACTGTTTACGAAATACAAAATATTTTCTGTAACATTTTTGTTGATTCAGTAAATAATCTTTAATCTTTTATTTTACTCAGTTAGTCTTCGAATTGCGTACCTACCTACATTCTTTTTTATCACTGGTCTAGGCAGAATAACAGCGTTGCAAGAAATCCTTTCCTTGCAACAATTATGATGGATGAGTCTGGCCCTTTTCCACAGCTTTAGCATTTTGTAGAATATTCCTCTTTTCTTTAGTTTCTTGTTTTATTTCAGTTCAATTTATTTATGATTTTTAAAGTAGGTAAAGTATGTCTTTGTTTTTTAACGTAAAGTATGTCTTTGGGTACATGAAAAATATATTTACAAATGAAAGTGAAACAATTTTTTTATTATTTTATGTAAATATAAGTACGTTAGATATTTAAGTAGCTTCTCCAGCACACTGTGCTTGGTTTGATGAAATACGTAAATAATTTATATATTGATTTGTATAGATTCACTTCTGTTTTAGTACATATTTGGATGTCAATATAATAATATTAGATGCTTACCTATGAAATACAGTTTTTAATGGAACCCTACTCAGTCAGTTTTTACATGAGAGAAACATGACATCACTAATTCATGAAAGACCTTGAATGTAGCTAGAAAATGATATATAATTTAATGGAAGTAAATTAGTTTTTGGGGTAATATTATTCTGTTTTCAAATTATTAATTTAGTCTTTTATGTTTGTATAATGACATATTATTCGATATTTTTATTGACATTGTTTTATTTTATTTTAAATTTGACATTTATTGACATTGTATTTCTTTTCATGTTTGACACTATTACTTTATTTTATTTTGACGATCATATTATCCTCTGACATCTTTTTAAATAAGTATATTTTGTAAGTTGACATTGATAATATGAAATAAATGAATCTAATCTAATCTAAACCTGAAACGACCATTCTCTGTCTTTTTCTTTCTTATCGAAAAGACAAGGACAGGACGCTTTAATTAAGTTTAGACCTGTTAAATAAGTTTAATCGTATACACCGAATCGACACCATTGTAGTACTACAAATATAGTAACGCGACGAACCACTCTCGCCGCCAAAAATCCGCGGGTTTTCAGTCTATCACTGGCAGCGGTTTATTTTGAAAATCAAAGTAAAAGCAATGAGTTTTAATGTAGTACACTATGACACTATGTATATGTCTTGGCCAAATCAAGGAATTAGCCAGATTATGAAATGATTGGCCGTATCTTTGAAGACCCCAGTCAAAACAGAGTCTACTCGCTTCACATCAGGAGGTCGCGGGTTCGATTCCCGGCGGGGTTCAACTTTGTAGGACTCGGTTTGGTTGGTGGTAGGGCATTTTCTGAGCCCGCCTGGCTAGCTACCACCATCTTATCTAAGTCTTGCCGCCAAGCATCAACAGCATTGACGTGTTCCGGCATGAACATAAGATAGCCAAGTCCCCCATTCCGTTGGGGAATCTTGGTAAGCCCGCTTCCATCTTCGGCATCATCGTCACTTACCATCAGGTGAGATGATGCCAAGGGCTCACCAATTGAGGGTAAAAAAAAGTCAATGGACTCTCTTTCCATCTATATTACTCTATTTACTTTTCATACAAGCCTATGAAGACCTAATTATAATAGTAACCTTTCTAATCTCTACAGTAAACAAACAAAAAAGAGTGAAATTAGAAAGAATCTTATCAAAAAACTGCAACATGCAAAAAGCCAGGTAACATTTTAAATTTGTGTTTATGTCGTGGCCAGATCATAGAATTGATCACTTCATGATGTGGCCGACCATTTCATGAAATGGTCGTATTTCATGAAATGGAAAATATCCGCTGATCACATCATGATATGGTCTAGTCAGATGAATGAATACATCAACGTTTGACGATATACAGCTAAACGCAAGGCTATTTCATGAAATGGTCAAGTATTAGTGATCATATTGTAAAATAGTTACAGTATCCACCGTTAGGGGCGCTGATATCCTTTTGTTTTTGTGATGCATCATGGCAGCGTACAATTAATAATGAAAAAAAGGCTATTTGTAATGCGTAAATTGAAGATAAAATTGAAGTTAAATGTCGTTACGACACTAAACTACAATATTTTTTCGAAGGTCAATCAAAAAACGAGCCCAACGTTGCAGTTCCTTGCTTTCTTCCTTCCGAGCAAAACCTTGAAGTTTGGAAAGTATTTCATAGGTTAGTAGATATCAGTCTTAAAATCTAAGTATTAAAAATGTATAATTTATCTGTTAACCAAGATTACTCAGATTTAAAGAATGCCAGTAACTTTTCAACGTATTTTCAATTTTTATTAAACCTTTGATAACATGGAAACCCTACATTAATGATATGGCCAAACGTGGATGGACATATCATTAAACGTTGACTTTTAAACGATATGGTCAGGTTTAGCTGGCCATTTCATGAAATACGACCATTTCATGAAATGGTCGGCCACATCATGAAATGATCAATTCTATGATCTGGCCACGACATTTATAAGTATATGGTTGCTGTAACTTTTGCTTATGATTTGCTATTCCATTACTTATCATTAACGTTTTTATTTTAATGCAATACATTTAATAGTTCAAAAGATATGTATTTTTTCATAAATAAAAAAGTATCAATAACAAAATCAAAGCAAGAAAATCGACAACGTCACGAGTTGACGTTTATTACTAGTTAATTCTTTCCTGACTTTCGTTGCTCGGAAAAGGAAAAGCTTTGATGATACCGATGACTTTCTGGAAACTTACGCGCATTTTTTAAAAATTTAAATCAGGTAACAAAGACCCATAGCATAAATACAAACTAATATTTTTTTTATAAAATAGATACTATAAATAGAATACAATTATAAAGGTAAACTTAAACTATTGAGCCCGCAATGGTTCATACCCATTAAGTTAATGGTGAAGGTGCACATCGTGAGCAATACTGCACATTTGATTACCAATTGTCGTCGATCCCTTGTAATGGCACGGTTAAGTATAAAGAAGATAATACATTTATTCTACACTACCATTTAAATTCCTTAATCATCAGCGAATTAAGTGATCTGTTTAATTTATGATTGACTCGGTGGCTAAGTAGTTAGCGATCCTGACCTCCGATCCGAGAGTCGTGGGTTCGATCCCCACACAGGGCAAACTTTTCTGTGATGAGCAGAATTGTTTGCTCTGAGTCTGGGTGTATTATATCTATATATGTATGTATTTAAAAGTATATGTGTATGTATATCAATCAGCCTCTGGTTCCCAAGATACAGGGAATCCTAGTTTGGGGCCAGATGACCGTGTGTGATTTGTCCCAGATATTATTAATTACTGTCGTCTTTCTTCCAGAATTTTATACCGTTGTCACAACTGTCAAACTAAGATCGATGGCGGCAAAGATAGGTACCTAGTTGAATGTTAGCTACGAGGTAGCTGGGCAGCGCCCGTTAATGTCCAGCGTTGGAGTAATGATGACGAATGACAAGTCGTAGTCTTTCGGAAGTAATGAACCATACTCATATATCCACGTCTTTAAACATATAATATTATGTATGTATCTTAGTGAGAACGCTTCAATATATGTATACAGCTTGATTTTTTTAACACTTTTTTTCCTAAAAGTTTTCGATGCATGAAAGTCCTACCTATGCTAGTTGCATGAAAACTATTGTAAAGCAAAAGCTCCATATAGTATAAACAGAGAAAGATATTTCCCGATCAAATCATCACTTATGAGGTGTTGTCAAAATCTTTAAAAAAACCTTTAAAAAAAACCTCGGCGATTAATCGGCCAAAACTGCCGTTTATAGTTCGCATTGTCTTTATATTGGAATAAATACACAAGTCCGATCCCCGGACCAGTAGTCCGACTTTTGCCAAAGAAACAGACTTTTTCCAAAGATTATAGATAAAATGTTTTTGCGACGAATCAAGCGACACTCTACCCTGCCCAGGGGCCTTCTCCAAGAGACCAATTAATAATGTTTTATTACATTTTCTTCACTTCATATCTGGAAGAATACCACGATAGATGTCCAATTAGGTGGATGTAGGGTCTACCTAACAAGACGGGTTTTATGATGGTAAGAAAAAGACAATATACAGGATAATGTACGTTGTAGGTTCTTGTTATTCTTCGGTTGCCATTAGAATTTCAGACGGAATATTTTTACGACGTAAACAGTAGTTATACAAGGTTATTTTTGGACCCCACACCAAAACTTCACAGTGGCTTCTATTCATGAAACTGAGCAACTTTCCCCAAGTAACGAATGGTCAATTCGCAAAAAAAATTTTGGACCTTCATACTAATTTGATCACGAGATCGGCCTATTTTGTATGGAGATGCTCAATTTTTTATTGCGAATTGACCATCGGTTGTTGGTGGGGAAAGTTGCTCAGTTTCATGAATAGAACTGCGAAAATAGAATAGCCACTGTGAAGTTTTGATGGGGGGTCCAAAAATAGCCGTGTACGTCATTTCCCTATCTACAAATGAGTTAACTGGGGATTCATCATTCTGAACTTTGTTCAATAGCAAAAAAATAGGACTCTTCAAACCAAAATCATCCAAGGTGATCAGTTTGTAAGAAAAATCCTTTATTTACAATTTAAGCGCAGTCGTAGAACAAAAGCTGTTTAGATTGATCAGAAGAATGTCTGATTAACGAGTCCCACGCCAGTTTTATTACATCCTGTACAGAAACTGTTTATAAGTTCATTGCTTATCCCTTTATTTGATACAAAATAATACGATTGAAAATAATACGTTTGCTTTGTCGTTGCAATGATATTGATAATAGAAAGAGCAATCTAATAAACGAGAATTTATAATTATAATATAGTTACGAAATCTTGGATATAGAGATGTACCGACTAGGCGCTTTTTAGGTATAGTCGGCGATTAATCGGCAAAAACTGCCGTTTATAGTTCGCATTGTCTTTATATTGGAAAAAATACACATCCCCGGACTTTTGATAGGCGGGGAATGGCTCATTAGTTCGGGGACGGTACCTAACCGCACTACTGAGACGAAAATGTCTCACTAGTCCGGTAACCGGACTACATAACCGGACTACTCATACGAGGGGCAATTATCTTTCCGATATTATTACATCAGTCAATGTATCCGAGTTTTTTAAAATTGCAATGCTACAATTATAATATTATTTTTTAAGGAAATTTTACTTGTAAAAAATATTCAAATGTTTCCACTATTTTCCCGGTGAAATGCGGCTAGTCGGCAAAATTAATAATCGGCCCATCACTACCTAGATCCTATTAAAATGTTATTAACCTGCTAAGATGATGGGCTAGGATAATCCTGTTCTTTGTAGTCAGAAACATGATTAGACTAGAGTAATCTGGGTATTACATGGTATTACAGTAATGCTAACAAAGTCGTAAACATAATATTATAATGATACACATAACGCACTCTTAGGGCTTTTTTATTGTCATGCGTACCACGCGCACGCGAGTCGCCATGGAAACGCCGCATGCATGCGGGCACGGCCCGCACGGGCCGCACGGGCCGTGCCCGCATGCGTGCAGAAACACGCATCACAATAAAAGCGCCCTTAAGTAAACATGTTTACTTAAGAGTGCGCCTAAATCTGGTAAACCTTTTTATAACGCGTGGAAAGTAAATATACCTACAAGTAGAAGTAGTATGAGCTTAAAGTTTTTTAATTAATTTAATTTGTAAATCGTAACTTTAACACCAAAATATCGCTGGAAATATGATATTGCCACAGACCTAATAGTAATAATAATAAGTGGTCAGAGTAGCCCAAATAATAATAATAATAACCGGGATAAATCACACACGGTCATCTGGCCCCAAACTACAATAGGATATTATTCCCTGTACTATGGGGACCAGAGACTGATATACATACACATATACATTTAAACACATACAAATATAGATAAAATACACCCAGACACAGAGCTAACACATCTGCTCATCACATAAATGTTTGCCCTGGGTGGGGATCGAACCCATGACTCTCGGATCAGTAGTCAGGAGCGCCAACAACTGAGCCACCGAGTCAGTCAGACCTAAAAGAGCTGGAAGTGCCTGACTGGTCAAAGGCACAAAATAGGTAAGAGCAGCGCACTTTAATGTCGGAGGCCAAGATCCACTTCGAGTCGCTGAGCCAGCGAAGTAAGTAAGTAAAACGTTAGGTTTGAAAAACAGCTTATGGACAGTTCATAGTTATGCGTTGACTCTTAACTTCATCATTATCAATTTATACTAGGTATAGTCAAAATCTTGATGAGAATAAACAGGAAATCGTTAAAAATTGAAGACTTGACAAAATATTTTTTAGAAAATTTTATCCCTTTTTGGGTTTCGTACCTCATAGGATCACTTCGTCGTCCATCCGTATGTCTGTCTGTCTGTTAAGTCAAGACTCTTTTTCTCAGGAACGCGTGGACGTATCAAGTTGAAATTAATATCAAATACTCAGATCGAAATTCCTTGGATCTGTGAAAAAATTAAACTTCTAAGTCAAAGGAATCAAAAGATACAAATGCAAATATAAACTACAAATATTTTTTATTTGCTATTGAAAAAGGTACAAAGTATAGATGGTAATAAGTACAAAATGGAATCTATTTACAGCATGGAAATACAATAATTACAAAATAAAATAAATAGGTAGGCATTCGGTATTTTTACGAATTGTTGATTAGTTTCTGCTGCGATCATTAACATTGTACCTAATTGTTTATGGAAGGTCGACATAGGATCAAATTAATTTCCTGGTTTTCGGGTGTTTTACGGCTGATAGTATTATATTTTCCGACCTCGAAAACCCCGAAATGCCCAAACAGTAATCATCACGAATAGTCAGGTACCTATATCATTTACACAGTAGTGTGCCTTCCGGATATTGAAAACTTGGAAGTAATCTGTTATTGAAATCCTTCTTTTGTTATTTCAATGTTGAAATAAGGAAAATCGGAAGAAAATAGTTGGTTCAGCTTGCACACAGCGGTGTGACCGAGATGCAAGAATTCGTTTAGTATAAGTACCTACCTACTTAAAATACGGTCTTCTAAACACACCTTTCATACACTTTCTGAATGTTCATTAACAACCCATATCGTCCCCAACTGCGGGGCACGGGTCTCTTCCCATACCTACACACAAGGGGGCCAAGTCCGGATTGGTAGAGGTGTGGGGCTCGTGGCCAACCCCAATATCAGACAGAACCCTAGGAGAAAGTTCACTTGAGTTTATAGTTGAGCTAAATATATCCTAGTTGTCTTTGGTTTCTTCTGAATTTTTAGCTCTACTGTTTTTAAAAATCATCTAGAAGATTCTAGATTGACCTATCCTTGACCAAGAAAGTGTATCGAACTCAGTGACTTAAATAGACGAGACGTACTCGTAAAAAGTCAATGCATTCGAATTCCAGAAAGTACAAAACGTTCCTAATTTACTGCTGACTCCAAGGACCTTTTGTCTGAAGACGAGCTTTGTCCAAGCATTTGGCCCGTCTCCCTTAATTTTGTTTGAGCATTTACTTCAAACTGCTAAATAGTAACCGTTTAGTTTAAAATCTGATTGCATAAACCTATATTAACCTGGGGATCATAAGAATATAACGACACCTCAGCCCTTTCAATTATACTTTACAGTTATTGATTTATCTAATGTTTGTTTAATAATAACTGCTGACAATTGACAGATATGTATCCAAATGAGATATATTAAAACGGTGCCATTTCTAGCCTCAATAGCCTCGTCCTTACAAAATAATTTATAAGGTCTTTTACAGACTCCGACTAATTCCTGTTTTAATGTCAATATAATGCCGTCAAATAATGTCACTCGTCACAGTTAGTGCTGCCAATAACATTAAAAGGGCTCTTTGAAGTCGCCGCGTCACACCGACGACGGGCGGGCACGGGCGATCGGAAGGAGACCAAAACAAACAGATTTCACCTCGAATTGGAGTAAATGGGATGCAAATAGTATCGTGAATATAAATTGGGTGAGTGTATGCAATAAGTGAATAATAATGCTGTGTCTCAATAGTCTGAGAAAAACCTAGATTGTATTTACTACGTCGATGGCTACGGCAGGTATACATACATATATATAGTCCTTACAAAATACCTGAAAAAAAAACATGGCTTCTACTCATGAAACTGAATATTTTTCCCAAGAAACCTATACTCAATTTGCAAAAATAATTTGGACTTTTCATATTAACTGAGAGCTATTTTTCGGCACGAATGGGCCGGCTCGACCGGAGTGATACCACGGCCTCACAGAAAACCGGCGTGAAGCAACGCTTGCGTTGTGTTTCGCCGAGTGAGTAAGGGTACCGAAGGCCCAACCTCCCCCCCCCCAATTTAAAAGGTCGGCAACGCACTTGTGACTCCTCTGGAGTTACGGGTGTCTATGGGCGGCGGTAATCGCTTACCATCGGGTGATACTTCTGCTCGTTTACCACCTATCACATAAAAAAAAAAAAAAACAGATCAACTCATGCGCCAATTTTGTACGGGAAGTCTAAAGTAGTATTGTAGCCCTTTCAATAATGCACCTTCTAATACAATTTTCATTTCTCTATCTTAATAATTGAGGACGCCATCCCCTGTCGCACTTTTGTACGAAACGGAAGCAATAGAATAAGCATTTTCAATGCTAAAGGCTTTTTCCCTATAAATATGTACACTTTTACGCGGACGATATTTGTTAGGTATTTCTTTATAAAAATCGTAGAAAAGCGAGCGACGAACTAAAAGCTGTTATGTAAAACGCTTCGCATTGTAATGCGAAAAGAACGTGCCACATGTATGTCTTATGCAACTTATGTTGGGTATTATACTGTTCGGAAGTAACAAAACAGACGGGATGTTGAAAACTTGGAACTGAATGAAGCGGACGTCTTATTCGTAGATTCAGAGTACAAAACAGCAACGTTTATAAATTGCATGCACTCCAATCGCAGTATTAATTGGTTGCAATGGATCTTTCTAAATAGTACTCCTCCAGATAATAGGGTATTTGACTCTATCAAAATTAAATTGAAAAATATTATTCACTAAATAGCATTTATCCTAGAATAGCGAAAAATATTACTGGACTGATGTTTTTGTTCATTTTAAATTTTATATTCATTACAATCAGAAAATAAGTTCGTCAAAGACTGTGACGTCACACGCCAGTAACACGAACAATTTTGGAAGAAAATGTCGTTTTTGGCAGTTGATAAAAAGTCACTCAAATGACTATTAGTCAAATACCGTATTGTGTAAATGAAAAAAGCTATCACTTTTCGAACTCCGAATTAAAACGATTGTCATCTGTTTAAGTGCCACAGTGGTGTACTCGTATGTACTCGTATCACTGATAGAAAAGGCAAATGTGTTGAAAAAGTTGTTTATACAATTCGGAAAGCCTCGTCCAAGTTTATATAAGGTTCTTCTGTATTTTATTTAATGATCAACTAAATTAGGCGTAGCGCGATTATGGTGTTAATCTATTTTTATTTAGGAGTTGCATGTAGCTCGCGTCGTCGCGTCGATGTCTTTTCTATTGTCAGTTTAATGAAAGCGAATTTATCGAAACGTCTCTTTTACATTTAATTATTGAATTAAACTAGTAAATGAACACCTTTTCTCACTAAAGCTTTCAATTAGCTGGCCACACTGAAAACGGTGAAAGAATGCAAACTCCTTGGTGAACGGGAGAATTTATGTAGCCAGTTACTACTCTCATTACTTTGAAGAAAATTGGATTCCTACTGGGCAGTAAACTAGTTTAATTAAATATTTGATTGCCGAGGTGTCTCAATAAGAAAAGTAATGAATATGACACCATTTGTCGCTAGATCTTTATGATATCGTAGTAAGTTATGTGGGGTAATGTGGAGTTATCACGATAACTTTGAGTCTGTGTAGGTACCTACTGAATTAAGTACTTACACAAAATTGTTAAACTTAGACCTTCGAAAATGTACACAGTATGTTCAAAGTCTTCATATCCTTCTGAACATTGGATAATAGCGCCTCTTTTACCCAATTAACATATTATGTATTTTTATTGTTACCAGCCAATTAGGTTTAAAGCGGACCAGACACTATCAATAATACTGGCATTATTTTTTCATCAGTATATTGTCATTCCATCGTTTAGTATGCGTCATACCTTCATTCCAACCACTACACTGTCAGTATACTGTCAATATACTGTCATTAATTGAAAATACTGTCATTACTTGAAAATACTGTCATTATTACGAGTGAGAGGTTTATACATAGATTGTCTTAATGTCTAGATTGATATGGGATAATTTTTATGTAGTCAGCTTTTTTTCTATTGATTACGTTATTCAGATGTATGTACAGAAAGAGTCTAGAAGTCACTACATCATGCAGCAGTAAGTGAAGCGAGTTTGAACATCGGGGTGTTCAAACTCGCTTCACTTCTCTCTCTCGATACGGATAATTTGAACCGCTCAGAAGGATATGATCACAGTCTTCGTTGATTTGATATGAGAAAGTTTTAAAAGTTAACGTTTACATTGAAAGTTCTAACGTTTTCGAAAACCCTTTCTAGTGATAATTTTTAGAATGGAAAAAATTTAGACAATTCTTCGAGAAGGGTCACACGAGGGTTTGTCGACACAGTTTCCTTAGCAACAGGCGATACCCTAAAAACTTTTGAACTATGAAAATTTCTCAAGTATTTTCCTGTTATAAATAATCCGTGCTCAGAATTTTAATGTGAAAGCTTTCAAATCTGGAGTGCCTGTGATTGGGTAATATTCCATTTCTACTCAGTCTTGTTATGGAAAACATTAGAATAGGTAGATCTATATTCTATAAGTATGCATTAAGTGTGACGAGGTGACTGCAGTCTGCTTTAACTACATAAGATCAAGATGGTCTAAAAAAATAAAAAATAAACAGAGTGTACCAAATTGGTATAAGGCCCATTTACAGGAGATTCTCCTTATCATTCTGAACAACTTTTGTTCTACGAAATTGTTCAAATTGCAAAAAAAATGAATGAATTCATACAAATTTATCAACTGTATTATCCACTTTTGTATTGAAGAGTCCAAGAATTTTTTTAAACAAATCATAACCATTTTTTAAATCTTTTATACGTGAATTTTATGATTTTTACCCGACTATACAAGCGGAGGTTAATATTTCCCAGTTTTATTTGTATCCGTAAAATGTTTAACGCCCGTAGCCAAAACTGCTTTTGTATGTATTAATTTGATTGCGAGGTGGGTATCATTAGGATTAAACTTGAGCCCTAAATTGACATAGGATACAAGTATAGTCTGATTTTAATTTTTTTGGGGAAAACCGCCAAGAAATAATAAAACAAAAACTGCTAAGCTGCAATGTTCGTGCTTTTTAATACAGATGCCAAACGATAGTTCGTTAACAAGACACCTTATCCAATTTCAAATTTCGATGCTTACCATTCTTAGCTTACTTGAATTCCATAGATAAATATCATTGCTGTAATAGTAATTCATGGAACTGAATATTGTATTGTAGTAAGAACGAAATACACAGAAATTCTATTAAATCATTTTTCCATGAATGTCAAATCAACCATAAAGTAAAGTATGGAACAGTTCAGTATGTTAGATCTACATATTAATGTATGTATATCGGTTTTTGTCTCTTTTTGTAATCGTACACTCTTGCCAGAGTTGTCGGGGTTGCCATGGCGACGTCGGTAGGTTTCATTGTTATGGGTGTCATCCACCTCGGTAATCGAAGCTTTAGCGATGTGTCTGCATCCACCTACTACTGATTTTTAACCGACTTCAAAAAAAGGAGGTTCTCAATTCGTCGGAATCTTTTTTTTTTAATGTATGTTCACCGATTACTCGAAGACGCCTGAACCGATTTGGAAAATTCTTTTTTTGTTTAAAAGGGTATAACTTCACAAGTGGTCCCATTTAATTTTTATCAAAATCGATTCAGCGGTTTTTGAGAAAATCAACAAAAACAGAGCAAAATTGGAATTGTTGCGATTGAAGTCGGTTGTTTTTAACGTATTCAGCGTGGTCAATTATAGCCTGTTGGGAGCAATCTACAATCCATTGAGTTAGTTATTGGCTACAAAAATGTATCCTTCGATTATTAGAAGCTGCAAAGAGTTTTCATTTCTGGTTAGGTGAGAATTTGAATCCCCCATAGACATAGTTACTAAACCATACATATATTCAGCGGTATCCTACAACTCTGACTGATCATCAGTCTATCTGGTGGGGGACCAATCTGCCCAATCAAGAGTTTTCCAGCTACATGGCCTCCCATTGTCATTTCAGCTTGCTTATTTTGTGAGCTATGTCAGTGGTTTTAGTTATTCTACAGATTTCCTCGTTTCAGATGAAATCACGTAAGAAAATCCCAGTCAACCCTCTGAAATTTTCCACACGAATTAACTGAAGCCAGTTCCAAAACAAAGTCAAGTTAGACAAAGCAAGTTAAGCACAGATATAAAATAAAACAATAGCATCACTGAGGTAAACATAGAAATATTTCCAAGTGCACGCCGTCGGAACTAGCAACTTTCACCCCACCCTACCTTAGCCAGGTTTGCAGGTATAATTGAATCCGGCGATGTTCGCAGTTGTACCAGTTCAGGTAGCTTGGGGTAAGTTTACAACCTTATCCACGATAATAGCGTCATTTTCGCACGTTCCACCAGATTGGACCGTTTGTTTCTTGAGAAGGCTTTTAAAGTGGAGTTGAAGCTTGAATTGTTGTTGAGGGTTTCGTTGAAAGGGTTGAGTTTGAATAGGAAACAATAGCATAATAAGTATTGAATAACATTTGGAACAATAATATGGAATTACAGGAACGTATATATCTAAATACTTGTATAGCTTTTACTTTGATTTCAGACTAAAACTGTTTCCACAAAGTTGATTTAATATTGGATATCGGGGAGAGTTTTAGGTACAACTAAGTCATTCCAAATATCTTATTGTTTATTTTAAGTTTTAACTGCGCTATAAATTACATCGATATCCGATAGATATGATCAGCCAATGCACGAACGTTCTAACATTTCAGTAAACAATATATAATATATTTTTGTCACTAATCTCATCTCACTTATTATAATATTATAAATGCGAAAGTATGGATGTTTGTTTGTCTGTCAGTTTCTTTGTTTGTTTGTTCCGCTTTCACGCCGAAACTACTGAACGGTTTTGGATAAAAGGTAGATAGATAAAGCACTCGGCTAACACATAGGATACTTTTTATCCCGGAAAATTTAAGGATTCCCGTAGGAATGCTTAAAAACTCAAAATTTCCACTTCGTCACTAGATATCTTAACATTTTCTTTCTTTCTGGACACAACTCTGAAGTCCACGCGGATGAAGTCGCGGGCGGAAGCTAGTTGTAGATATAAATAACGAATAGAACTCTAGAGTCCGGGGGAGGGATTCGAAAGAATAGCGAGATAAAATTTTAAACCTTAGCATAACTAGATAGCGTTGATTCATTACACCGAAATCATAACATAACATAAAGTTTACGAGGGCCGTGACAACACACAATGGAATACAGCTATTAAGTTCGTTGAAACTACACTCAGCTTCCCGATTGGATGCTCTTTGTTTCATACTCATTCATATAAGGTCTAATAACAAAGTCAGCTATTCAAACATTGGATTTTACTCATGGAATATAATATAATAACTTTCCTCAAATAATTCATAGGCAATTCTTAAAATATATTTTGACTTTTCCTACAGGTAGATCGATTAATTGTATAGGAGGGAGTCTTTAAAATTATTGACTGAAACCTATGGGTTTTTAGGGAAAGTTGTTCTGTTTAATGAGTAGAAGCTAATGTTTAAATAGTTTCTGCTAATTTTGTAAGTATATAGATAAGAAAGCAATTTAGGAAATTCATTTTTAACCGACTTCAAAAAAGGAGGAGGTTCTCAATTCGTCGGAATCTTTTTTTTATATATGTTCACCGATTACTCGAAGACACCTGAACCGATTTGGAAAATTCTTTTTTTGTTTAAAAGGGTTTTTTTCACAGGTGGTTCCATATAAATTTTATCGAAATCGATTTAGCAGTTTTTGAGAAAATCAACAAAAACATAGCAAAATTGGAGTTGTTGCGATTGAAGTCGGTTGTTTTTAACGTATTCAGCGTGGTCAATTATCGGAGATGAGGTTACCGGAACTAGGTGGCAAGATTCTAGGCAAAGTTCTAAGGCGTCAGATTCCAAATTTATTTGCATTTATTCTGGAAGACCGTGTCCCGGATAGTATGGATTCTGGACCAAGACGCGTCCCGAAGTAGCTATAGTAGTATATTAGATAGTGCATAGCTTATATTGATAGAATATAACGTTCTTATGAGCGTATCTAGTGAGCATACCTTTTTAGCAAAAAAGTCATAATGGTATCAGAGACTCATTTAATTTGTAAAAATATCTCCTATAAATTGATCTGCGAAATATTATAGGGCACTGTAATTCTCCTTGCGACCAGAGCACCTCTTTGTGGTGACGGTGGTAACGATCAAAGTTTAAACTTTGACCGGCAAAGTCTGGATATATGTTAACCCGCCATGGCAAGGAGATTTAGTGATTTTTTTGTGGTCTATTTTGCAAACGCTGGATATACCTGTATTATACAAGATACTTTAAGGTCTTCGCAGTGATTGATATATCGAAATATCACAAATTAAAAATTAGAAGACTTAAAATTATCCCGTATAATACATCTTTGGTATATCTAGCGTTAGCAAAATAAATCACAAAGAAATGGTAAATCAATGACTTTTTTTCATTTCAAAAACTAGCACGTGCAGAGGTTTGATAGCTTAGGTAAATGTTTCTCTTGAGAAGCTGCTGTCACGGTAAAATATATAATATATCCGGGACAAATCACACACGGTCATCTGGCCCCAAACTAGATAGAGACTGATATACATACACATAAACACATACATATATAGATAAAATACACCCAGACTCAGAGCAAACAATTCTGCTCATCACAGAAAAGTTTGCCCTGTGTGGGGATCGAACCCACGACTCTCGGATCAGAGGTCAGCATCGCTAACCACTTAGCCACCGAGTCAGTCAAAAAATATCAACCTAACTTTCCCGAGGGGCATCTGGCCCATGCTTACCCCGCTTTACTCTTTACTCACCAGTTTTGGGTTGCCTATAATCATACGCCCACTTCGAATAACAATGAAACTGTTTTTCCGTGAATGTACTCGTAAAGCCCTATTCGTTAGTATGCAATTCATTAATGGACGCACATTGGCCCAAATCGGGACACGGTTCTTTTGATTTCTTCATATAAATTGATCATATTTTTGGGCACTTTGACTCTCTCTACGTATACTTAACTCTAAACATATCTATTAACTGATAAATGAATTTAGGTTAGGTAATCTGACAAGGCCATATGTAGGTAAACTTATAATCACTAATAAATTAATTTTGGTTTTCGAATTTCAGGTCAGTTTAAGTAGTGATCGAAAATTCGGGGGCAGTTTAATTTTTTCCCAAAAAAGCATAGTATGAGTATTCCTTTCTGAATAAATTTATAGATGTTCATACAAAAAAATCCCGGGATACCGGGATCGTAAAAAATGTTGGGATTCTTAATTGTAATGATCTGATTGTAGTGAAAATATGTATACTATTAAGAAACGTTCATTCAACGTTCTGTTAATTCAAAACGGCATGTCCATATTATGCTAACTCCCCAATTTTAGGTTTGCTTCCGAATTTCCGATTACTGGTTATAAATACAGGGTGTAACAGAAAGGTGTTATAATACTTTAAGGTTGGCTTTTACCCATCAAACTGAACAACTTTTGTTCTACAACTTTGTTCAAATCGCAAAAAAATTTTTGAACTTTTCGTACAAATCGATCAGCTGGCTAACCAAGTTTGTATGAAAAGTCCGAAAATTTCTTTGCGATTTCAACAAAGTTGTAGAACAAAAGTTGTTCAGTTTGATGGGTAAAAGCCAACCTTGAAGTATTATCACACCTTTCTGTTACATCCTGTATAAGCTATAGTCGGTACTTTTGTTTGAGTCTGAATATTCGGTTGGATACTTATTACCTACTGTTATAAAATTATTGCTTATACTATACATACTTATACATATAGCTATAACTTTTGCCGTAACTGCGCGTGTGGTTAGTCTAGAAACTTTTCTATCAGAGAACTCAAATATAGATTCGAGTTCGATAACACAACCATGTATGCTATACAGTATGTTGTTTTAGTTGACAACTCACTTTTCATCACAAAAAAAAATTTTATTATAGAAAATGGATTAATCAGGCGAACCGATGTGTGTGTGTGTGTGTGTGTGTGTGTGTGTGTGTGTGTAGTTGTTTTTGAGAAAACATTTTTTTAAATATTTAAAACATCAGTATCATATATAGGTACGATCCCGAAAATTGGGTTGTTGATTGGTTAAAACAACGTTCTTTTTTATATCTGTGAATGTTGAGCTTAACATAGCTCATTTTTGTAATCTTTGGCATGATCACAAAATAAAATATTTATCCATCGCGTCCAGGGAACATAATAATTATTGAGATAGAGTAAACATACTCTACACAGAGAAAGAATACATAAGGAACACATTGTTAAAAAGTTTTTATAAGTTTTCTTAGAACAATTTAGTTTGAGTGGCATCTTCACAGAAGTAAGGAATAGATTACTTTTTTATGATTATTATTTGCGGGTAAAGGGGTATAGGACCAAAGGTGGGCCCTATTGGATCACATTGTGATCACTGCCACTGTTATATTATATCCGCAAAGCCAATAGTTCTAATGAACTGTAGGGTGCACTTGGGATCGAGTTCCCTAATAACCTCTGGAGTTACTATCGGTCCACCTAGAGATCGGCTTCTGGCTTGGACCAGTGCCTCGCACTCGCAGAGTATATGAAGAGGAGTTTCCTCTTCCTCGAGGCAGAATCGGCACTCGTCCGTATCTGCAAGCAATGAAGTACTTACTTATACCTACGTAAGTTTAGGTATTTACGACTTTACTTTGTAGAAGATGTTTACGTTCAAATGCAATCAAATTCAAGTCAGCTAGCCGTATAATTTATTAGAAACGGCCAAAAGTTAATTTAATTACGTCTTTGATTTATTTACAGACTAAACGATTGATTTCAAAATTTGTCCAAATCAAACGCAATTAGAATATCCACAGATATAATCTCCCTCAATAAACTTTAAATACTTGATTTAAAGCTATATCTACGTTGACATGATACTACGTAGCTCCGGTTCCACAACCTATAAGTAGTGCCAACGCCAACACAAACCCCTTAGGTTTAATGGTGTTGTTAGGTATGTACAATATTTTGTAAGTTTTCATATTATTGGAAAAAAAACCCTTTTGAGTACAAATTTACTGAATTATCTTCGAATCAAATCGAATTCGGAAAAACCTAACCATGGAAAGCCAATTAACAGTTATTAAAAAAAACAAATTAGAAACGGTCATATGGCGTCCACTTGCACACCTGTAGTCGAAAAAGGTGACCAACAAACGAAAACATTAGTTCCAAATGTTCAAAATTAATAAACAAAACATTGATTATATTAACTAATACTTATTTAACGATAATCACCTAAGGATATTTATATTTTTATACACTTGAAAAGAACCGGCGCCAGAAAAAAACCGTTCTTTTTAAACTTTTTTTTACCTCAGAAAAGAACCGTTTTTTACATCTCTACTGCTAACACCTAACTGCCTTTATTGGTTTTACAACCAGCAAATCTTTAAACAATAGTGTGACTAGCGATTTGTCCGTAGTCCGACACAATCTAACATATTTTCCTCCTTTATATACAAGAATCTAACAAAACAAATTACAAAGATATTGGAAAAATACTCGAAGATAGACCCTTTTGTCGGAGATTCAGAGGATTCAGTATATAATAAAAGTCTACATATTGATTCCGGGTTCACGAATGTAATAAAAAAACTAATAAAAAAGGGTTTCATGCATCGGTGATTGTTACATTTAACGATATACTTTGATCCAATTATAGTATGATTGTAAGAAGATATTATATATTTAATTACCATTTCTAGATATAATATCGAGTTTATAAAATGGAGAAAGTAATCCTAGAGTAATGGATTGAAGTAAAGGCATCATCACTTCGTCGATGAAATCTCCTTGACTCCTTGATTAGATTCGATTGGAGATACTGTAAATGAGTAAGGCGGTTATTATTAGGGTCAGGACCATTTTTTTAACTAATGCATAAAAACTGTGATGTCCGACTGAAAAGTGATAAAAAATTAAAGACTTTTGATAGCTAAAATTGGTTTTGGATATTTAATAATCACAATACTATGTATTATAATAAGTATAAACAACTGATAAATTATTTTCCTGGCCTAATTACTCAATTAATCATATTTAAAAATATTTGTATCTTTTTCACTCTATACAAAAATAGCCATGTCACTACATGACTACCTAAAACATGTGTTCTGTTATTTTATATTTAAACAAAATTAGCACGCGTAATTTATTTTAATAAACTCATATGAGTTGAACTGACATGTTTGTAGTCAACATTACAGTAATGTTCATGGTTTTAATTTTTTTAATTAATAATTCATATACATCCTATTTTTTCTTCCGTTGTGATATTCCTGTTGTGCAACAACATAATTTCGGAACCTACAATGAATAATAGTAATTTGTTGATTTTTCAGTATGGCAACATTGTCTTCTTACTGGCAACTGTTTCTAAAATAAATCGCCATGTTCTTTTTTCTGTCATTCCAATATTATTGTTGCATCGTCAGTGCGTGTCGTTAAAATTTTGTACACTGGGGTGAATAAAATTAGTGTTTTGCTTCAATTTTCTAAAAACAAACGTGCAACTACGAATTATTGCTTTATTTACTGTTGAAAAGTTACTAGAAGTGTTCGATTCGTGGTTAATTTTGTGAGTTGCGGCGCTTGTCAGATCTTGTCGTGAAGAATTTTCGTTCCGTTGAGCGACGAGTGACACAAAGTTGTGCGACGTATCACAACGGAAAGTCTGTAAAGGTTAGTGCACAATGATGATTCAATCAATATTGGGTGGATATGAAATTTAAATTATTGTCAATAAAGAATAAAACCTACACATATATGTTATATTGGTTTCTTTTTTTAAAAAAAACCTGGTCTATATGTGGGAATTCTGAGCATTATTCTGAGTTCTGAACCGTAGAAGAATTTTTATATATTTTTTTTTTTACATAAATTGTAATGAAATTCTCGTTTTTTAGATGTATTTATCGGCCGCAGAAAGATGCCGCAAGTACCGGGAAAAACTAAAACTAGAGAATCCCACGAAATTCGAAGAGATGAAAAAGAAAAATTTAGAAAGAACTAAAGCTAAAAAAAGGAAAATTGCAGACATGGACGAAGAAGAAAAACAAGACATTAGAAAACAATGGCGAGATGCTAAACGAAAGAAACATGAAAAAAAAAGAAGAAAGCGTTATGGTGGAAGTTGAAAGGACGCAACGACGCCGCTACCGAAGCCAACTACAGCGAAAAAACCAAAAACTAACAGAAAAAATTGGAATTTTTATTCGAAAAAATGAAAATTTGAGAAGAATGTTAACACGTTATAGACGAAAAATACAAAGACTTACCGCTGAGGTACATGACCTTAAATCTGAAAAAGAATTAAGAACTGGTGAAAACCAAACGAAAAAAATTCAAATACGAGAAGAGTGTCTTCAAAATTCCAAAGAACTTTCTCCGATGACCAAATCAAATTGTTTTATTGACGAAGAACTTCCTCATATTTCACAGGAAGCTAAAGAGAGAGTTAAGCAGAAACTTTTACAAGCACATGTCATTGAAGATTCATTAAAAGAAACCTATAAAACTAGTAAGGCATTTAAAGAAAGAAATTTTTTTAAGAAGATTGCAGAAACTGAGATAGTGAAGAAATATAAAATGAAAACAAAGGTTGCAAAATGCTTAGGTTTAAAATATGGTATAAAAAGATATTACTCAATGAAACGGAAGAGAATGCGAACAGCAAATATATTGAAAAAAATATTCGAAAGAGATGATGTAAGTCGCATGACTCCTGGCAAAAAAGATTACAAAAGTAAGAAAAAAGTTCGAACACAAAAACGGCTTTTGCTTGACACATTACTAAAATTACATGAAAAATACAAGAATCAAGGTGGTACTCTATCTTTCACCACATTTAAGCGCTACCGCCCATTTTATGTTGTTAGGCCGACTCTAAGCGACCGTGATACGTGTGCTTGTCTCAAACATTCAAATTTGGCTTTCAAAGCTGAAACTCTAAAAAAAATTGGCCTGATACAAACAACCGACTTGAATGCTTTAGTTTCTGAGATAGTATGCGATGTGAAGTCAAAACTTTGTATGTATTCAGAATGTGAACTGTGCCGTAATAAACAATTGAACATTTCAACTTCTTTTAACCAAGATG
Source organism: Coleophora deauratella (assembly GCA_958295455.1). Classification (NCBI taxonomy): domain Eukaryota; kingdom Metazoa; phylum Arthropoda; class Insecta; order Lepidoptera; family Coleophoridae; genus Coleophora; species Coleophora deauratella. The sequence continues at coordinate 8,123,052 of OY282410.1, read as the reverse complement.
CAGAAGTATCTTGGCTGTCATTTACTAATAAAATACATGAATATAAAAAGGACCACCAAAACCTCATCACCAAAAGAATGGTTAAATCAAAAGAAACCGGTACAGTCAGTGATCTTATTAAGATAACTCAAAGAGACCTCAAACAGTTCAAATGCCACTATTTTAACATTCACCATCAATATTTACAATATAGGGAAGCAATAGATAACGTGAAAGATAACGAGGTTATACTTCACTGCGACTTTTCGGAAAACTATGTGTGTAAACTGGCAGAAGAAGTACAGTCCATGCACTTTGGGTCATCAAAAATACAAATCACATTGCACACTGGTGTATTATATGTTAAAAATCAGGAACCGCTATGTTTTTGTAGCGTTTCTCCGTCCCTCAAGCATGGACCTGAAGCAATATGGGCTCACTTGAAACCAGTAATCGATTTCATTCGTCAAAAATATTCCGCAATTGATCGAATCCACGTTTGGTCTGATGGACCTACGACGCAATACCGTCAAAAAAACAACTTTTTACTCTTTAGCGAAATGACAAAAAAAGCAGGATTCAATCAAGCGACGTGGTCCTTCTCTGAAGCATCGCACGGGAAAGGTGCGGCGGATGGGGTTGGCGGTGTTGTAAAAAGAACCTTAGATGATGCGGTTAAGTATGGCAGAGATATAGTCAATGCAAAGTCTGCATTTGACATATTATTGTCAAAAACAGAATCATCCATCAAGACATTTTACGTTTCTGAACAAGATGTAGAAAATATTAAAATACCTAATCCCGAAAAAATTTTGCCAATACCATCCACTATGAAAATACACCAAGTTATTGTTACTCAACATAAAAATACTGTAAAATACAGACCTCTCAGCTGCTTTTGTATGCGGGGCGATTGCGATTGCTATAATACCAAAACACATGTTCTTATAAAAGCAATAAACACAAGAAAACCACCAAGGACTCAAAGAAGAAGATTGAGTAAGAAAAATATAAGGTTAGACACATCTTCGGAAAATACTGATACAGAAATCGAATATGCCGAAAGCGATACATCTGACTGGAATGAAATTGACTATTTAAATTATAATGATACAGAAAAACAGGAAGCCTACACAGAGAAACCCAAGACGGTCATAGAAACTAAAGAAATAAAAGAAAATAAAGAGACCAGACAAAAGAATGAAAAAAACTTGAGAACAGTAGTAGGGACAGATGAAGCAATATCAAAAAATAATACAGAAGAAAAAAAATATATACTAAAAAAATGTGAAGGAAATATGCAAAATAAAGCAATTTCACCGGAAATTCACAACAACCTAAATACGGAAAAAGAGTTAACATCAAAACCCTATAAAGAAGAAGGAGAAGAAAAGACACAGGAAGAACTAGATAGTGTCATAGACGAAGAATTTGGAATTAAAGAGAGAAATAAAGAAAAAGAAAGAGTAAAAATTTTGGCTGAAATCAGAAACACACCTGAAAACCGTAAATATTTTGATCTTCGAAAATGTACAAACTCACTCAAAGAAATAGGCTTAGACTTCAATATAAGTTCAAAAGAAAATCGATCAGGGACAGAGGAAGTAATATCAAAAACTTATATAGAAGAGAAAATTCTGTTAAAAAAAAGAACTAAAGAAAATATGCAAAATAAAGAGATTTCACCAGAGAATCAAAACAACCTAAACACGAAAGAAGAGTTAACATCAAAACCCTATATGGAAGAAGAAGAAAAAACACAGGCAGATTTATATAATGTAATAGACGAAGAGTCAGGAATCAAACTGAGAAAGAAAGGTATTAAAAATATAAATAAAAATGAGAAAGAAAATTATGATGATATTTATACAAACCCTATTCCGTCCTGTTCTGGAGTTGACTCTACTAAGAAACAAGAAGCGAATGAAGAACAATACGAAGTAAGTGATCTTGTTTTAGTCAGATACTACACAAGAAAAGTATGGAAATACTATGTAGGGTTTATTCAGAAAATTAATATCGAAGATGATGAAACTTTGTATACAATCACATACCTAAAGACTTTAAAATGTCCCGAACTAAAATTCATTATGCCAAAAAAACTTGATGTAGATATTGTCACCAATGTTTCAATTGTTAAAAAAGTAAGACTATCGCAACAATCAAAAGAGTACTATTTAGTTGACGATTTTGACAGAGTTTATTTTTGTTAGTATTAAACTAAAATTCTGGGCACTATGTTAGTATTAAGATACTATATTATATAACATGCGCCACCTTCACAAAAAAGCATTACTCGAGGAAAACATAATTTATCAAAAAGCGGCTGGTCACCATTGAAGTATAGGTACCTACTCTAAACATTTAGAAACTGCTAATGTGGTTCGAAGTACTTAAAGAAATAAAAATGCGAAAATAGCAGTTTTGTTAATTTTGATAATAATGACTACAATAAAGTACATTTTACAGAGTTAGCAGTTGTCAACAAATCAAAAATACAAGAACAAATACCTATAAGTGACGAGTTAATTTTTAATAAATTATCTACTCACCGAGTAATTATGTTTTTTACTGACGGGGGCGCCACTTAGCACAGTGTAGCTCCTGCCAATAATAGCAATGAGTATACCAATAGTGTCCATTCGATGTATAACGATTTATCTTATTTGATAGACTAAAATTTGTAAAACATTGTCTTTTCCTTTCCGAAAATACAAGGGTAAACTTGACTGAACTTACTTATGGCATTCTCTTTTTCTTTCTTAACTTAGGATACTTCAAATAATCAATTAAGTTTACCTGTCAAATAAGTTGTTACACCAAATCGATACCAATGACTATTTCACTTATGTTTATTTTTTAAGATTTAAGAGAAACATAATTATGATTGTATGTTGTATGTTTTACAATTGTAGTTTCTATTTTGTGTTGATTTCTTGATATTATATTTTTTTGTATTTTCAATGTGAATACAAACAATGTGTATACCAATAGCTGACAAGCATACACTACAGTCCAACTCTTATTTTTTATACCTAATGTAAGAAACACAAAGTTATGTTTTATGTTATAATAACTCCGTTTCAAAGTTTCAAGTCCGTAATTTGATTTGTGTTAGTAATACGAGTAGCTGCTGATTTATAGCTGTCATTATTTTAATTAGGAATTCTACCACGATCCTGATTTTTTCCCGAAGGAGGGGAACCTATGAGTAATCTTTAGAAAATTGTGGACTTCTATAACAAATCAGTCAGATAACAAATCACCTTTGAATGGGAAATTCAAAAATATGTACATTTGCGAATTGATCAAGCTTCATTGGGAAAATAGATCAGCATTACGAATAGAACCATAATAAATGAATATTTATAGTTTCTTTCCGACTCAGGGTCGAGTATAAAATAAAATATTAAACAAAATAGCTTTTCAGACAAGTGGACCAATTATTACGATAGTTCCTAATTAATAGGAATACGTGGTTTTGATATTTGATTGTTTCCCAGTTTCCTATGTGCTTAATATTATTTCAATTTTTATTAAAAAGTTTAAAGAAAAAATTTATTTTATTTATATTTATTGATATGCTTACCTGAAATCTTCGAACAGTGTGCACATGCCCAATAATGATTTTGTGCAACGTTTATTTTCCAGTGTGATACAATCCATTGTGATTTCTTTTGTGCGATGACGTAAAAAATTTGGTCCTGACCCATTAATGTTCTTCAAAAGGGTAAGTAACTGCATCAAATATAAATTGTAAAATATTACTAATAGATAGCTCTTTTACTGAAATCCCAGAAAAATATATTCGCTTGGATATTAGTTAATTTGCAATAAAAAACATAGCAAAATAACATAGCTAACATTTTATTGAAACAAAATAAAGTGTGGGTTATATACAGGTTGTTAAAAAACTGCGTTTAAATTTTAAGAAGTTACTCAGAATCAACTATAGAATACACGATAAATATTGAAAGAACCGATCTACATTTTTTTTAGTTTCCAATACAAACTCTTGATTCACTATTCAGATTTAGTCTGGGAATCTAATAATTTCTATAGACTGGATTTTTTCAGTATTTTTCCTTTTTTCTATACTTGAATCTGAGTAACCCCTTAAAATTTCAAACGCACTTTTTTCACAACCTGTATAACCCACCTAAAAATATAACACACCCACACCTTTTTTGTTACATTAATACTGGTGTGCAGAAAAATGTTTCCGATATCTGTGTCTTGCTGTCAAGATGTCAGAATAGCTGTCAGGCTCGGACATAAGAAATGTCAGACGGATAAGTTTTGGAATTGGACCCTTTTCAAGTGCTGTAAATGTAAAAAATCACTCGACGTGGCAGTTACTAAATTATATTTATTTAGGTATGGAAATTATAAATGTAAACAATCTTGATATATCTCTTTGAAATGATTAAACTATCTTAGTAGAATTTATTGCGTGCTTAATAGAAATGCAAAGGAAACTTTGTATGTACGTTCGCAAAAAATATCAGAATTTTAACATGCAAAGGACACGTTTCATTTTGTGCCTGGACATGTACGTAGTACGAAAAATATAGAAAAATATAGGCTTTCTAGGAAAAATAATGAAAAAAATATTAGAAGCAGGGTTGCGTGGTTCAATCATAATGTTTTGTCAGCACTTTTTACAATATAAATGGTAACGCTGAAGCTTGCAATAGTAGGTCACGTTCAGAAATTACGGCTTCATCCACATATTCCTCAGATGCTTTCTCTGATTCTGATTGACTGAACACCCTTCTGTTTTGACTTCTGACATTGGTGTACGATTTTTAAAATCTGCGGATATGCCTTGCCTCTTTTACAGGCATAACAGCTGGTTTTCGAGTTACTTGTCGGACAACAAAATTATTAATTTCAAGGGTATGTACAAAATCTAATTTCTGAACGTAAAATGCTCAAAATTGCGCTCGCTTCGCCATGTTGGGTGATTTATGTGTTGCGATTGTTAAATCTGAGAAACTAGATGAACCTCGCAACGAAGGTAAATCGAAGGAAATGTACAATTAGAAAAGACTATGTTTCTAACGACTTATTTATGATGTTTAGTACACAGACCAGGTCCAAGCTCCATAGTCCCGTGAAACGTCTCCTTTCAATAAAAATACTTGTATAGTTTGTTTACGTTTTGGTTTTTACTGAAAGAAATGGAGTATAAAATGTAATTAATGTTTATAAAAAAATATGGTTGACTGACTGCTACCTGATGGTTTATGATGATACATACAGTGGTGATGTCCTATGTCTATTAGTTTATTGCGATACTTTAGGTTTACCAGAATCTCATTAATTAATTTTAAAAAAGAACTGTTGATTTTTATTTGACATCTTTTCAAATTTTATAAATCAGTTCGGTAAATTATATTTTAAACTGTATGGACAAATGTTAAGTAGGAAATTAACTATAATAATACTAAGTTGTATTTTAATTCATTTTTATGATATCCTGTCATTTTTATGAGATTATGGTACACCTATAGGATCCTGTAGATCATGCACGATGTCCAAATGTACGAAATTACAATAACAAAATGTTTTGTAAAAATGTTCAGTCATTTTATTAATAAATACTCTTTAAGAAAGATGTCATAAAATGAGCTTGTTGATAGAGGCTTCAGCAAATTACCCAGATTCCGATACCTACTTCATTTGCATAATTATTCTGTTTCATAAATATTCAGTTTAAAGGTCACAAAAATAAGTAAGTCTCATCCGTTTAGCTAATATTTAGTTTAGTACGCAAATGTGTTTTTTAAACAATGTCAAAAAACTTACACTACCTAAATGATTTTCAGTATCAAATAATAACAGTAAAGGAAACATAATAAGACTAAATTCTTCTATATTAGTTCTATAGCTTTTATCTTTACGAGAAAAAAGTTTACAAGTTTTCGTCAATGATACTACTGTCGTCGTGCAAATACGTACCTATTAATATCATCATAAATATTTAATTCAAATAAAAATTTTTAAAATTTACAAAAACATTACATTATGAAGTCTGAAATTGAAATCGCGGACCAAATGTTTACTGTAGCTTCGAGGAAAGACACTGAAAAACTTTCTCAAAAGAAGCAATTCAATCGGAGTAAAAAAAAATGGCTCAGCTCAACGATTTGTATAACGATAAAAATTCCGATTAAGGTTGTATAGTTACATAATTAGAAACTACAGTTAAAATTTGGTCCACAATTCCTGTATACAAGATGTAACCAATGTAACCAGCTAGATTTTAGGGTTTAGGCGCCAGTTAATGGGCCAGAGACCTACACCTATTTTGTTGTACCCTGGATAGCTTGCTGCTTGCTAACTGCTTAAACAAAGACGTAGTTACATAACAGAGGCATAAATAGGAACAAAAACAAGTTTCAACTACAATTATATTAAAATTTGCATACTTAACGCTTGCAAGACGGTTAAATATGTACTGATATTATTTAATGTTTAACCTACGACGTAAGACGTAGTGTTATAAGTTTAAGGCGCTAAGTATAGCCAAATCGAAATATTCAATTCAAATTCTTGAGATAATGCTTACAGCTATCACCATGGAAAAAATATATAACATATTTGAAACAATACAAAACAAATTGCCTTGAACAGACTCATAAAAATCACAAAAACTTTGATGAAAAAAAAACTGTAAATCCTGTTTTTAAATTCACCTTTTACGGTCTAGGATTGTGTTTTTTTTATTTAAAAATATGTTACAGTCTTACATTCTGTTTGATTAAACAAAGATTAGATCAGGATTAACTCTTTATTGTTTGCTTCTCGGCACGTTGAGCCCGGCTGGGCTTATTCTAAGAATAATGTAATATCTCTCGTCTGTTTATTTTGCTCGAGGGGGTAAAATTTACATTCCATAATATGGAATTAAAAAATATATTACGGAGCCAATAAAAATGCAAATGCACTATCTCTGTCAGATTTGATACGAGTGGAAGAGATGCAATACGTGTATTATTAGTATGGAAATAAGTAATAATTATTATTTTTAACTAATTATTTTATGAAATTTCAGGAACATGACAAATGTAGGTTAGATGACTGCATAAAATATTGATTAAAATATCATATAATTATAATCGTATTTTTTTATTATTATATTATTTAATTGATGATAAAAATCAGCTCAAATGACTAATATACCTACTCAAATAATCACTTTTCCAGGGCTAATTTTAAATAAGCGATTTTTTTCACAAGTATGATAAAAATAAAAACATATTGTATCATATACTTCAAAGAGTTTGTCTTTGCATTACCAAAAACGATGTTGAAGTATTTAGTGGACTGTAATTAATTTATAACACAGGAATATTATTAAATGAATTTATATTTTAGAAGAGACAGTGCACGTTACAATGGTTATTTTAGGAGAGGAAGTAAGTAATACCACACCTATAAAAATATAACTAATCTGTGTTGCCAACATGCTGCGGCCTTACAAAAAGAAACAATTGCACACCCCGGACACTTCATACAAATTTCGCGCCATTGTTTACTACAAAGACATTCATGTTTGTACACATGTAAATATGTGCGTGATGTAGGGTTGAATTGAGGTGCAATTAGCCCTCATTGTTCTTTATTAGCTAGACTTTTAAAAATAAAGTAAAGTCTGTATACACCAGACAAGGCTGTATAGCCTTAGAAGGCTTAGCTCTTTCCTTAAAAAATAAAATTGTCTTTGGTTATAATACTGTGCTTTGGAACAGTTTTGGAACTGTGCCAACCTCTTGACAAATGATCACAGATCGGTCACACAGGGGGGGTGAGGTAGCCTTCAGAGAGCGGCAGGGAGTGTCCATACTGTATAATGTCCTTATACTGTGGGTTCTACATATAAATTCCTTGGTTACAGCATTAGGACTTGGCAATGGACATGAGATTGATACTTATTATCTCATATCAATATCACAGACGAAAGATGAACGCGCCAACGAATTAAAAGCTATCTTTATAGGGTTCCGTAGCCAAATGGCAAAAAACGGAACCCTTATGGATTCGTCATGTCTGTCTGTCTGTCCGTCCGTATGTCACAGTCACTTTTTTCCGAAAATATAAGAACTATACTGTTGAAACTTGGTGGGTAGATGTGTTCTGTGAACCGCATTAAGATTTTTACACAAAAATAGAAAAAATAAAATTTGGGGATACTTAGAACTGAAACTCAAAAATTTTTTTTTCATCAAACCCATACGTGAACCCATCTATGGATAGGTCTTCAAAAATGATATTGAGGTTTCTAATATAATTTTTTTCTAAACTGAATAGTTTGCGTGAGAGACACTTCCAAAGTGGTAAAATGTGTTCTAAAATAAGAGAATGAATGATAAAACTAAAAAAAATATATGATATACATTACCATGCAAACTTCCACCGAAAATTGGTTTGAACGAGATCTAGTAAGTAGTTTTTTTTTTAATATGTCATAAATCGTAAACCGCAATTTACCTACAACGAACTACAAGAACTTTTATATTATGTTACTTGCTGCTACGGAACCCTTCATGGGCGAGTCCGACTCGCATTTGGCTGCTTTTTCTTTGAGGTATTCTACTTTATCTGTAAAAGCGCGCATTTTACTTTTATTTTCGCGCGTGACTGTGTGGCCACCTAAACGACCAGCCGTTTAAAAGTATTAACCAGGCTTTTTTTTTTTATTAAAAACCTTCTCTTAAATGTAACAAATACATTTCTGAAAACCGCACCAAAATCGCTTCAGTCAAACGTGAGATAATCGCGGACAAACATATACCTATATGTCGTGGCATACATACATACAGAGCAAACTGAGAACCTCCTTTTTTTTGAAGTCGGTTAAAAATAATATTATTAATAAATGTTGTCTATGACTGTGCGCTATTTATTTATTTATTTTAACGTTTATTTTCAGCCAACTTAATAAAGAATCACAGGCCCATAGCTATACATATACAAACTTATGCAATAAATTAACTAAAATACTAAAAATACATACAATTTTATTACTGAGTTATTTTTAGTTAGCTAAGCTATTACCCCTTCATCACGTCCGGCACGTAGCACTAACAGATTCGTAGGGATACGATGTAGCCGCAGCCTGTGCTATGACTACGCAATATGGCGGCTCTGGCTCGTGTTTTGCGTATTGCTTGCATTATACAATATAACGGGTGACACATTGTAACAATGTTCCACAATATAATAATTTCGTGTTCTTGCTATTTGTAACAAAGAATTACATTATTGTTTTACACAGATGTACATACATGAAGCAGTCGTGACTCAATGCCGCTTGCGTGGTCGCGTCAATCAAGCAGGGTAACTCACCACAGACCTGGTCATTAGCTGGATGGGTTTTGTCTGGTCGATAGTTCCTGTGCTTCACAATTCATGTGGTTGTGGCATGGTGGGTCATTGGTGACCGTTGCCTTCACTAGATAATAATAGTTACCGCGGAGAATCCAACGCTTTCAGATCAGGCCAAAATTCAATATCCAGACCCTGATTAGACCGCAGTGAAAAATAAAAAGCGATCAAGTGCGTGTCGGGCCACGCGCATTGTAGGGTTCCGTAGTACTTTAAGGGAAAAGCCACCCGTCTTACAAAATTAACTATTACTCGTTAACTTGAAAAGCCTACTTAGCTGTGATAGTTTTCCTTTTAACTTCGTTGTATATACTACTACCGTAATTTTTTTCACGTTTCTAGATACAACCGTTTAGCTGATTTAAAGATTAATATTTCGAAAACGGAACCCTGAATCGAAAAATTTTTGTTTCAAGATTTTATTCTACCATTTTCTCGGCGTGATTAATATAATATGTATATCCGTGCTAATATTCTCAAAGCTAAGCCGCAGACAGACTGACTGACAGACGGACGGACATGGCGAAACTATAAGGGTTCCTTGTAAACTACGGAACCTTAAAAATGCTAAAATATGTACCATCGACATCTATATCTAATGATATAAACAAAATTACAAGATTCTTAGAAAACTTTTACGTACGTACGTATGTTAGAAAGTTTATTTAAAAACAAAACATAGCAAGCGGATAGAAATTCAAGTACTTACATATGAAAATAATATCCGAGAAATGCGCGCTTTGAAGCGCAAAAGGCAATAAACAGAGAATGTTACTGTTTGGTCCAAAGAAATAAATTCAGATGGAACAGCACCACTGGACTTATTAATCTTTGTCGCATGTATTTCTTTCAAGCCTACTTTAATAACTTATATGGTCCCCATCTCTGGAAAGGTTAGACCATATTCTACGCACGCACGGGGTTAAGTATTTACCTACTATTCTGTTATTCTGTTGGTAATGGTAATTTAATTTAGTTTGAAGATTTATTTTTGTATAAGCGTATTTTATTGTTGTAAATCGTAATGACCTACACGTGACCGCGGGTGATGCTAAGTGCAGCTAAGATACTAGGTAACCGCCGTCTATACTTTGTGGATAGAACGGTTAATTGTGCCACACGATAAGAAGAAGATAAAATTCTTATGTTAACTAGATGTTTTAGAATTTAACATTTTTGTAAAAACAGTGCGATTGTCTTCCAGCAAAAGGTATTGCGGTTATATTTGAGATTAAGAAATATCAGTTGAAACATTTTGGTTATTTCTTAGACAAAGATATTTTCTACTTTCCTTATATCGAAAACATAGAAGTCTTGGTTTAAGAGATTTTTTTTCTGTGTATGCAATAATGTGGTTAGACTGTTCCATATTGATTTACTTCTGTGATTTCACCCCTCGCTTCAATTTTAAGTGGAATTCAACGGAAGGCAATAGAATACTTAAGTATAACATTGGTGTCGATTCGGTTTTCACGATTAAACTTATCTGACAGAATCAAACTTTATTTAAGTGTTTAGTCTTTTTCTCTCTATATCGAAAAGACAAGGATAGGATGCTTAAATTAAGTTCAGTCTTGTCAAATAAGTTTAATCGTAAACACCGAATCGACACCACTCTCAGATTAAAAAAGTCTTTATTTCATAAAGATAACATTTTGTTTTGTTTTTTACTCTCTGTATCGAAAAGTTTTGTCTTTTACTCTCTGTATCGAAAAGACAAGGATAGGTTGCTTAAATTAAGTTCAGTCTTGTCAAATAAGTTTAATCGTAAACACCGAATCGACACCACCCTCAGACTAAAAAAGTCTTTATTTCATAAAGATAACATTAATATTAAATTATCTTTGAACATTTGTGTCTTGATTCTGCTATCCAATGTCAATTTTATTAGAAGTTTTTTTTAACGAATTATGCCCTTTTCATTTTAAAGGATTGCATTTCCGAGAGCGATTACTTCATCGAATAAGTCAATAAAATACTTAAGTATAACAAAACGTGTTGCTTCAACGCTGCAAGAAGAATAATGCTGCAATGCATCGTACCTAACTTTTATTTGAAACATCTTTTTTATTGAATAATACCTTTTATGCCTTTTTTATAAAAGGATTCCATTTTCGTGTATGGGATTTCTCTGTATTCGTGTTACAAAGGCTCTTTTTCATAAGCGGAGGTATCATATTTCATATCGTGGCTATGGCTCTAGGATTTTATTGCAGAATCTTTTTTATTTTTGAAGAATCAACAGACAGATAAGTACATAATAATAGTTTTTTTTTTTTTATGTGATAGGTGGCAAACGAGCAGACGGATCACCTGATGGTAAGCGATTACCGCCGCCCATGGACACCCGCAACACCGGAGGAGTCACAAGTGCGTTGCCGACCTTTGAAATGGGATGGGGGATGGGGGACAAAGGCTGGATTGGTGGAGGTAATGGGTCCAGTAGCTAACCCCAGTGTCAGAAGTTTTCAAGCCACCTATAAGGCCTGCGACATGACTTAAAGACTGCCTAGTAGTAGAAGAAGTACTAATATATACGATAATTACTGTGATACGTACATGTAAGTATACAAGTTTTTTAAGAAATTCATATTTTATCAAATACCTATTACTTAGGTACATGAAAGATAGTTATTCTTAGTAGTTTTAGTTATAGTTAAGTAGTTACTTAACTATCTATCTATCTATCTATCAGCCGAAAGACGTCCACTGCTGGACAAAGGCCTCCCCCAAGGATTTCCACACCGACCGGTCCTGTGCGGCTCGCATCCAGCGGCTTCCTGCAACCTTTACCAGGTCGTCGGTCCACCGAGTCGGGGGCCTGCCCACACTGCGCCTTCCGGTGCGCGGTCGCCATTCGAGAACTTTACGTCTTTACGTCCAAAATACCGCAGTCCCTCAAGACTAAAGTCTTTGACCAGTGTGTGTTGCCAGTGATGACATATGGATCCGAGACATGGTCGCTTACTATGGGCCTTATAAGAAGGCTCAAAGTCACCCAAAGGGCGATGGAGCGTGCTATGCTTGGTGTTTCCCTACGTGATCGAATCAGAAATGAGGAGATACGTAGGAGAACTAAAGTTACCGACATAGCTCTCAGAATCGCTAGACTTAAGTGGCAGTGGGCAGGGCACATAGCTCGTAGAACAGATGGCCGTTGGGGCAGTAAAGTTACTTAACTAAATTAAAAAAAAAACAATTACCTGCTATAACTTTTATTGCAGAAAAATCAAAATCAAAAGGTTTTTTATTTAAGTAGATGTTTTTAAATCATCAGAATTCCAAACAAGAAAACTTGCTCAATAAAAAATTGATATTGAAAATAAAATATTTTGATTCAACAAACCCAATAAGTATATTGAGTTGTCCGAAGTCATATTTATAAGTTATTAGCTTTTTGCCCGCGGCTATGTCCGCGTGGATACCATTTTTATTACTGTCACGAGTACGGACATTTATTATATTTTATTCTCGAGATAAAAACAATCCTTTTATTCCCGCTCTTTATAGTGATATCATTATCGAAGTTTCAGTACAAAATAGTAACAAATACGTTTCTGTGATCCCTTGAGAATTACACGCTTTTGAGGGTTGCAGTTGTTCTGAATAAATGTTATTTTCTACACACTTTATCTAAGGTTTTTGTTACAATAATATAATTTTAGCAATAAAATATAGCGTTGGTAAATATTTTTATGTTTTTATGGTTTTGTCAAGTTGCATTATTTTTGGGATTTCCGGTGTACACCCCAACGGAATTCTTTATTTGTACAGAATACAATTAAGCATTTACATAAAATACATATTAGTAAAGAGACCGAGAGTAAATTCTTTTCTCTTTTCAAAACTACATCTAAACTAAATATATAACGTACGCTATTATGTAATAATCTTATATTCAGTTGGAATACGATCTTAGGTAACCGCCGTATACCTATTCTTTGGGCATAGAACAATTTAAATGTGCCACACGATAAGAAGAAGAACGATCTTAGGTGCTCACCTCTGAAATTGCCGATTAGTTAAAAAAGTTCAAAGAGAAAATTAATATAAAACAAAGGTTTCAAAAAAGTTAACTATTTCCAAAGTACCATTTTGGTGAGGAGAGTTTGTAGTTCGGCCTCGGAAGCGGCGATGAGGGTGGTATCATCAGCGTAGCTCAGATTTGTGACTTTGACGCCGCCAATAGTGACGCTTCCATCCCAGTCTTCGCAGGTCCGCCTCACGATGTACTCTTCATAGGCATTAAACAAGATGGGAGATAGTATGCAGCCCTGTCTCACGCCCTTCCCGAACTTAAACGGCTTAGAGGTTGCACTCTGGGCTCTGACGACTCCTTGATTGCCACTGTAGAGGCTCTGAATGAGTCCAGTAAGATGGTTAGGGATTCCAAGATCTGCGAGTACTGTCCAAAGTCTCGTCCAGTCTACGCAGTCAAAGGCCTTACTGTAGCCGACGAAGCACAGCAACACGGACGCATCGAGTTCGTAGCATTTTTCCACCAGCTGACGAACGTTGAGTATTTGCTCCCGGGTATCTCTGCCCTTGACGAAGCCCGCCTGTTCCTGTGGAATCTGCCAATCCAAGAAGTGCCTGATACGGTTGTTTATGATGTGAAGAAGGATTTTGCTGGCATGGGATATTAAGGCAAGTGTTAGACATGTAGAAGAGGCAGTGATGTAGAAGCTATGAAAATGGATATTTTCGTCACTGAAAATCAAAATATTTTCAGGAAAAAATACTTATTTTTGATTTTTGAAGGTTACACTAGCCCCAGCACGTTTTTCTTTACCATTATTTTTGAACATATTTCGCATAATATTCATAAATTTCAAAATTTCTTTTTGGTAGCAAAAAATTACCTAAGTATTTGACCGCAGAAAACGCCAATACAGTTTTCAATGAAACCTTAGTCAATTTTTACATGAGAGACATGACACTATAAATTCATGAAAGACCTTGAATGTAGTCGAATATGATATATAATTTAAAGAAGGTAAACTATTATTCTGCTGAACTTTCAAAACTGAAACGGCAATTTCATAGATTAGCACCTAATACTATGAAATTCGATCAGCTAAATTTCATTGTCAATCGGAGCGAAAAGATAATACTTTTGTTGACAAAAGATTAAATACGATGGGTACAACAAATCTGCGTTTGAAGATATCGGAAGAAATAAACTTTGTTTCGTTGTAGAAATAACGTGAATTAAATTAAAAACCAAATTAAAAAGATTTCAATCAGTTTGTGTATGTACAATATAATATATAATATTTGTTTGCTTGCCTGAAACTATAGCCTAAACGACTGGATGTATTTTGGAAAGAAAAGTATTTTGAAGTTAAATTCGTTTTGATTCTTCAAGAAATATGTAAGCATTTAATCAATCGGTTATTTTTATTACATTAACTTACATTATTAAGTGTCAGTACAGTTTTGTCTAAAATAAGCTTATATAAATATTTTGTCTGTTTTACATCTTATACTTATAACAACCTTAATGAACGAAAACGTGTTTATGACGTTATATTAAAACAGAATACAACTTGAATTTCCAAAATGCTATGAAAACAGCATAAACCCAAACTTCACGTGAAAATTCTGTTGATAGGTTGACCTAGTTACGGGACTTTATCCCACTGACATTTACTGGATCTCCTTTGGCCAGTTCATCTGTGTCGGTCGTGCAACAGTGGATAAAACTAAATCTAAAAACCATTTGTGTAATCCTAGAGCATTATAACTGTAGGCGGTCATGATATTCTGGTCCACGTTCAGTGTAAGTAAATGTGTTAAATAAACGGACTATAAATCTCCTTTTCCAGGTTCCAAACATAAACATACATCTCCTTTCAGGCAGGAGTTTCAAACTCTAAGCACAGACTTGCACCCCGCTCCTGGGGACGATATAAAACTTCTTTGCTCAAAAGATTCTTCTATTTTTAACCGACGAAAAAACGGAGGAGTTTCTCAAGTCAACGCGTATATTTTTTATTTTATTCTTATGTATGACCACGCATAACTTTTTACAGAATAGTCCGATTTTGATTATTCTTTTTTTATTGGATAGGGTATTCCTCGAAGTTGGTCCCATATAAATTTGGAAAAAAATCCTACCCTAAGGGTGGGAAAATACGGGTGATTTATGGCCATAAAAATCATAAAATAAAAGCTTGTTAACAAAAAAATTAGACCACCGAAAAAACTGAAAAGCAAAAAATAATAAACCTTTTTATTTAACCTTAACAAGTATATCTAAGTAATTTTGAGTCGGCGACAAACAATGAATGAACAAAAATCACTAAATTACCTAAAATTTAAAGAAATAATCAAATCAAATTAACAATGCAATTAATTAATTTGCTTGTTTGGCTTAGTTATTAAGGTTAAATAAAAAGGTTTATTATTTTTTCTGAATCGTACATAGACTCCGTAGTCTGAGGAATCGTACAAAATGTTTCAAAACGCCAACACATGAAAGTTGACAGTCTTAGAATGTTGCCATATCTGCCCTAATTAGAAAGAAAACCGCAAAGTATACGGAAGCTCCCATAGATATAAATAAAGTTGCTTTAGTCTGAAGAAACTCCATATAATTTGCGGCTTTCTTTATTATCACACCACCCACAGCTGATAAAACTTTTTAGTCTGAAATTGTAACCTACTTTACTGTTGAATACATCTTCTTTGCAGTTTATAAGATACCAGAGCCAAAGAGAAGATAACCACTCCTTTTTGGCCAGAACTGCCTTTGTGCCAATGTTCAAATTAGCCTCGTGAATTGTACCTGCAGTCGTTATCCTTCGACCATGACCCTGCCTCGGAAGGAGCTTCCGCTGACATGTGACGTACGTATGACGTAAGTAATTGATGGTCGGAAAAACGGACACGGGGTCAGATATTGGTGACTTTACCCTTTCACAATCTTTTCAAGTCATCTTTTGAATAATGAAATTGTTTTAGATTGAACGCTTTATAGTATAATAGCTTAACGGATCCATTTCGACAATGTACAATAGTATAATTTGATGCCTTTAGGTACATAAAGACCACTTCTCGAAATGTTCGCTTTTTTATTTTCTAGCCAATATGACTATTTCCGTAAATGACAACAATATCGTCAACAAACCTGCCTAGGTTTGAGTAACGTAAATTTTGGGAAACGTAGCGTGGGACGCCCCCGGGCTAGGTGAAGCAATGATTTGTGCAAGTTTGCTGGGAACAGCTGGATGCACGTGGCCGAAGATAGGTATAAGTGTTGTGCGTTGAAGGAGGCCTATGTCTAACAGTGGACTAATATAGGATGATGATGATGATAAGGTTATTCATTCAGCCGATGGAATCGTATGAGAACTTCAAAAATGTATTATAGCGGTTTAACAAAGTTGCAACCCAAAGCTCTTTTAGTTTCATTCGTAAAACCGCTTTAAAATATCTGTTCCATTTCACTTATACCACCAGAGATTCGTTTTACATGATCAGAATTTTATTCGTCCCCAATGCGTTACATAACAGCGGTACCAGGGAGCTAGGAATCCTCGGAGGTACTGTATCGATTTACAATAGCTACGAAAACGGCAGGGCTGGATGAATGGTTACAGCCTCTACCCTGAAATACACCGTGTGTGCATTGTAAATTACTTATTGTGCTTATGTATGAATGTTTAAGTAGTTTTGCTGTAACTTTAAGACACGTAGGGACTGAATAATGTAAATGATTTGCTTACTTGGGCGTCATTTAACCGAAGTAAGTGAGAAGTTGGAGCTGAAAGCGGGTTTGGTCAGACCACATCATCAGTAATGATAATATAAGTACATGATATTAAATAAATGTTATACATCTTATTAGGTATTCCATGAACGACTGTTATTAAGATCTTTTTATGTTTACCTATGGTTATGCAACAAATATATTTAAATAATTTTAATTTTATATTTTTAAGCGCTTCCGTAGCCAGTGGCTAATCCACTCGCTTCACATCAGGAGGACGCGGGTTCGATTCCCGGCGGGGTCCAACTTTGTAGGACTCGGTTTGGTTGGTGGTAGGGCATTTTCTGAGCCTGCCTGGCTAGCTACCACCATCTTATCTAAGACTTGCCGCCAAACATCAATGTTAACAGCATTGATGTGTTCCGTCATTAAGATAAGATAGCCAGTTCCCCATTGCGTTGGGAATCTTGGTAAGCCCGATAAGATGGAAAGATGGAATCTTCGGCATCATCATCACTTACCATCAGGTGAGATGATGCCAAGGGCTTACCAATTGAGGGTAAAAAAAATAATTACAAAAAATCGATCAGATGAACGGCTAAATTTGGATGAAGAGTCCAAAGTTTTGTTTGGTAGTTTAACCATGGGGCCAAAAAGTACAATTCTTCGAATAATGTTGCAAGCTTCGTTTATAATGTTAATACTTAAATGTATGTACAGAACCCAGTTACTGAACGTCCCAGCTGTCTGTGTGTATGCGCATACCTATGTAAAGCTATTGTTGTGATAGGCACAGAGACATGAGCTATAGGCGGAGATCGTGCCATTCATACTCGAACAGTTTATACGTAGTCGGATACAGCTGCTGAATTACAGGGTTCAACTATTGTTGAATGTACAGGGTGGAACAAAACGATGAAGCAATATTTTAAGGTGGGCTTCTATCCATGAATTTAAACAACATTTATGTATTCACCGACATTGCTCAAATCGCAAAAAAGGGAATCCTCGTTTAGATAGGCTTTTCGTTTAGAAACACATATACTTAGTTTTTGAAGTATAGCAATAAAACCGAATGAATGCAATAGGAATTTGACTGACTCGGTGGCTAAGTGGTTAGTGATCCTGACCTCTGATCCGAGAGTCGTGGGTTCGATCCCCACACAGGGCAAACTTTTCTGTGATGAGCAGAATTGTTTGCTCTGAGTCTGGGTGTATTATATCTATATATGTATGTATTTAAAAGTATATGTGTATGTATATCAGTCTCTGGTTCTCAAGATACAGGGAATCCTAGTTTGAGGCCAGATGATCGTGTGTGATTTGTCCCAGATATTATTATTAATACCGTCGAAAATTGCGTACCTATATAACATACTTTTAGACAATATGATAGAATGAACTGTCAAAGCAATCAAAAAGTTTTATTCGCTTTTGCCGTGGACTGTACTTTACGTATGTGTGCGTAATTTATTGAATGAAATAGTATTAGCACAGAGTTTTAGGTATTAGATTTTAATGAGTTCCCTAGTGTGGGTTACATTCCTCCATGAATGTGGGAGTATTCCACACCATCAATTTCAAACGGGTGTAGAATAACCTAGCGAAGAGCAGATCTCAACTACATTGGTTTTAAAATGTTAAAATACTTATAGAAAAGTACTATGACTGACAGGATACAGAAACTTGAAAATTCGGGCATACATTCTTTTGAAGGTGTAAAGGAGCACAGAGAAATATTTTTTAAATATCCATCCTTTAGTGTCAACCTAATTTGATGTTCAGCGGTGTCACCAAGCAATCCATCCAAATATCGCATTATTTATAATACCTAATACATAAAAATATGAAATTTGTAAAATATGCGTAAATGTCTGTGTTACGTAGCTTGCTCTTAGATTAGTTTGGGGTCAGATGACCGTGTGTTTTTTGTCCTGGAATTCAATTTTTTGGTTTCTGCCTCGTCCAACGATTCTCGGTAACTGTAACTGTCCAATAAGACGGTAATAACGTCAGCGCAATGCAAACGTTTAATAACAGTTGAAAACCACGCGGGAAGAACAAGGAATGTCAGTTAATATTTTCTATTCTATTCTATCTTAAAGTGTTTACGAGAAAGTCGATTTTCTCGTATACACTTCTAACTGACATTCCTTGTTCTTCCCACGTGGTCTTCAGTTTATAGTTTTTTTTTATGTACGTATAACTTTTAAATTCCGGTATTGTATTAATGTAAATATATATTAATATGTTTGTTATAATATTTTATCTATCTATCTAATAAAAAATCTTAAGTAAATATACCAGTTGAAGTTTATGTTTATGAAATAGTAGGTAAATCTGTTCGCATATTTGTTCATCACCAGGAAGCCCTGTTTGCCATAAAATTTGCTTACGTTGAGAAACTTTCAAGGTGATACCGGCTTCAGATTTCATAACCCGACAGCAGCCCGACACAGCTGAAAACTTGGAAACAGAAGAAAGTTTACGAACGTTGGTTCAGGTAGACCAGGAGTATAGATTTCTTATAGAGCATAGAGTTAAAAGGGTCACAGAAAGATACTTTCTCAGTTTTATAAGTAATAAGGTACGTATATTAATTTATGAAAGCTCATTTGCATCTCTTGTGTATTCTTAGAGTATAATAATAAGTAATATGAATTAATTGAATTGCTATTCAGCGTGGAAACGCTGAAAGAGTGATGGGCACCTTTGCATCTGGAACGCCTAAGGGTGGACTTTTTTTAGGGTTCCTTAGCCAAATGGCAAAAAACGGAACCCTTATGGATTCGTCATGTCTGTCTGTCTGTCTGTCTGTCTGTCCGTATGTCACAGCCACTTTTTTTCCGAAACTATAAGAACTATACTGTTGAAACTTGGTAAGTAGATGTATTTTGTGAACCGCATTAAGATTTTCACAAAAAAATAGATAAAAAACATTAAATTTTGGGGGCTCCCCATACTTAGAACTGAAACTCAAAAATTTTTTTTTCATCAAACCCATACGTGTGGGGTATCTATGGATAGGTCTTCAAAAATGATATTCAGGTTTCTAATATCATTTTCTTCTAAACTGAATAGTTTGCGCGAGAGATACTTCCAAAGTTGTAAAATGTGTGTCCCCCCCCCCCCGTAACTTCTAAAATAAGAGAATGATAAAACTAAAAAAAATACATGATGTACATAACCATGCAAACTTCCACCGAAAATTGGTTTGAACGATATCTAGTAAGTAGTTTTTTTTTTAATACGTCATAAATCGTAAACCGCAATTTACCTTTCATTCAAGTTACAACGAACTACAAAAACTTTTATATTATGTTACTTGTTGCTACGGAACCCTTCATGGGCGAGTCCGACTCGCACTTGGCCGCTTTTTTTGACTAACGAAGCCTTGTGGTGGATTTTTATTTGTATTTTGATTTAGTTATTAATTAGTTTATTTGTAATTTTAATAAAATATGTATAAAACATTTGTTCAATAAATAAATATGAATATTTTGTAAATTATTTATAATATTCTAAGAATCTGAAAGTCCTAAGTGCAGTCCCACTATGCCAGAGCCTAGTTCCCATAGCAAACGATTGCTGCCAGAATGTAGTCTTAGAACGGTGGGCTATACATATATATATGCTTTCCATTTTCAAATCAAAATAAAAATCTGCTATATGCTAGTTAGTCCTGAAAATAAACAGATTTTAAAAAAAAGTAAGTAGGTATTTTAATATGAGGGAATTGTCGTTTTGTGCTGGATGTCCGTGTGTTGTACATTAATATTTAGTTTACTAATCATCATGATCATCGAGTGGTAGGAAATTTGTATTAGGTAGAAAAAAATGATAATTTAGAAGAATGCGTACAACATCTAGGTACTTAAATAAAAATATTTTGACATTGACTTCATCACTCAGCCAAGAGACGTCAACTGCTGGACAAGGGCCTCCCCCAAGGATTACAACGCCGACTGGTTCTAGTGGTCTAGGCGTGGCGTTTAGTGTCAGATACACGATATGAGCTTATGCTTACGATAAGAGCAGTAAGTATATTTAAAAAAGCGGCCAAGTGCGAGTCTGACTCGCCCATGAAGAGTTCGTAGCAGCAAGTAACATAATATAAAAGTTTTTGTAGTTCGTTGTAGCTTGAATGAAAGGTAAATTGCGGCTTACGATTTATGACGTATTAAAAACAAACTACTTACTAGATCTCGTTCAAACCAATTTTCGGTGGAAGTTTGCATGGTAATGTACATCATATTATATATTTTTAGTTTTATCATTTTCTTATTTTAGAAGTTACAGGGGGGAGGGGGACACACATTTTATCACTTTGGAAGTGTCTCTCGCGCAAAGTATTCAGTTTAGATGAAAATTATATTAGAAACCTCAAAAAAAATTTTCAGTTTCAGTTCTAAGTATGGGTAACCCCCAAAATTTATTGTTTTTTTTTTCTATTTTTGTATGAAAATCTTAATGCGGTTCACAGAATACATCTACTTACCAAGTTTCAACAGTATAGTTCTTATAGTTTCGGAAAAAAGTGGCTGTGACATACGGACGGACAGACAGACAGACAGACAGACATGACGAATCCATAAGGGTTCCGTTTTTTGCCATTTGGCTACGGAACCCTAAAAAGCAGTAACTTCATCCATTTCGTCATTTAGGGATGTAAGACCTAATAAATAAGACAATTCAATGATAGCGTAGTATAAAAATACTGAATCTGAGCTACACATTTCAAAAATCGTATTTTAAATAATCTAAGGAAACAATTCGGAAAATGCAAAAATGTGACGAAAACTCGAAAGTGTGTTTCACAGACTTACTGCTCTTATCGTAAGCACGGCAGGTATTAATTTCCACATAATCGTTCCGTTTCTCATTTCCAGTCATATTATAATACTTCGTTATGAGTGTAAATAACTTAAATGTAGTTTTAAATTTTTCACTACTATGCTTCTTACAGCGGAAGATCAACTTAACTGTAAAACGCAGATAGAAAATCTAAATAGTTTTTTTTGCTACTTCGGCCCCGTAACCCTAACAAGTCTTTGTATACGACTAGCTTCCGCCCGCGACTTCCTCTGCGTGGACTTCAGAAATTGTGTCCAGAGAAAAATAAAATGTTAAGGCAGCGCCATCTAGTGACAAAGTGAAAATTTCAGTTTTAGCCATTGCTCCGGGAACCCTCCGGTTTTCTCGGATAATAATATGTTAGCCGAGTGCTTTATAGTTTTTCGTATCAAGAACTAATTTAAACTCATCCTATAAATTTATTATTAATTTGATGCAACGAGTACTACGCCAGAGGTAATTAATTACTTATGTCGTAGTTCTGAAAAACAATTTGGAGCGGAGTTATTATTAAAATTAAATGAAAACAAAGTTAACCTAGGCCCCTTCATTAGAAAGATGTTTACAGTCTTCATTTCACAGTCATAAAGGACTTATTAAGTAGGATCTCTCTCTCTAATAAATTCTATAGATTGGTAATATAAAAAAGCGGCCAAGTGCGAGTCGGACTCGCCCATGAAGGGTTCCGTAGCAGCAAGTAACATAATATAAAATTTTTTGTAGTTCGTTGTAACTTGAATGAAAGGTAAATTGCGGTTTACGATTTATGACATATTAAAAAAAACTACTTACTAGATATCGTTCAAACCAATTTTCGGTGGAAGTTTGCATGGTAATGTACATCATATATTTTTTTTAGTTTTATCATTCTCTTATTTTAGAAGTTACGGGGGGGGGGGGGATACATTTTACAACTTTGGAAGTGTCTCTCGCGCAAACTATTCAGTTTAGAAGAAAATGATATTAGAAACCTCAATATCATTTTTGAAGACCTATCCATAGATGTATGGGTTTGATGAAAAAAAAATTTTGAGTTTCATTTCTAAGTATGGGGAGCCCCCAAAATTTATTGTTTTTTTTCTATTTTTGTGTGAAAATCTTAATGCGGTTCACAAAATACATCTACTTACCAAGTTTCAACAGTATAGTTCTTATAGTTTCGGAAAAAAAGTGCCTGTGACATACGGACAGACAGACAGACAGACAGACATGACGAATCCATAAGGGTTCCGTTTTTTGCCATTAGGCTACGGAACCCTAAAAAGACAGTCTTATACAGGCTTTCACTGTAAAATCATCTCTAGCTGGGGTTTTACTCATCATACTGAACGAGGTGGGTTCTACGACTTTGCTTTGTTCTATGATTGCTACTATAGAGCTAAAGTTTTTCAGTGTGAAGGATTTAATTATTGAAGCCCAGGGTACTATTTTGGTACACTCTTTAGATTGCTTGCTCTTTAGACAAACAAAGACGTATACCTACACTTTTATAAAAGCCCTGCACTTAATAGGGGTCCTTATGAAGTACCAGAATTTTTTTAAACCACGGCATCTACTCATGAAATCGTATATCTTTCCCCAACGAACCTACAGTCAATTCACAAAAAAAAATTGCGGAGTCCTCATATTAATTGCTTAACTGAACCGCCAATTTTGTATGGGAAGTCCTACATTTTTTTTTTGTATAGGTTCCTTGGGGAAAGTTGTTCAGTTTCATGAGTAGCAGTCCCAGTTATTTTTTTTTCTATGTGAAAGTGTATTAACCTAATCTAAGATTATCACAGCCAGATTAAGATCGCAGGGAAGGATAATTAATTCAGTATATAAATCTGTATAGTGGTAGTCTAACATCACTTTGAAGTGAAAAATGTACTAGTGTAACTGTAACAAAAGGTTTAAAATAGTATTTTTAGTCTGGTTTGTATTCATTAAATTAAAGAAAATTACATTCAAAAGCGTTGCGACTTAAGTAATTTTCGTACAAATTTTCCAAGCTATTTCCAATCAAATAGTATGAAAAATAAAAATGTTATGAACATTTCAGTACTGACTTAAAAAAAAAATGTTCAGTATTTTAGTAAGCTATACGTAACATCATCGCACTCTATTATAACTAATTCTTATAAGTTTCATTTAATTTCATAGACATAAAGATATAATACTAACTGCGCGTGTCCACCGGGCGATAAAACAAGAGCCGACAGCCAAGCCACGCCCACCTGTTCCTCTTAAAAACTATAGGATTTACGCGAGTGCACTGGTACGATAAAATAAGAGCCGAAATAATCATTCTACTACTCGAGCCATATAGTAAGCGTCGTCGTCGCGTCATTGTTTCTGAATAGTGTTGTGCGCAGTACTATAGAAAATGTGCCCGGCTTTTAGCCAACGCCAATTATTGGCGTTATTGTTATAAATACAGCGTAAAGTAAAAGGATAGGTAGGTAACCAAGAGTTATAATACGTTTAAAGTGGCGGTTACTTTATAAAACCTACCAAATTAAAAATACCATATCCTGATATGAAGTTGCATATTCTAAAAGTGTATGTAAATTTCTGTAGGTACAACAAATAAAAACGAACGTTGTATTTTTTATTAAAATCGCACTACATTAATTAAAGCACTTGGGTGGTTAGAGTACACAACCTAAATATGATAATATTATTTAAAATCAAAGTATTTTTTATCTACGTAGATGCTTTACTTACACATTTTCTTAAATCATATTTATTCCAATTAGTATAAAATATCATAATATATCTACACATATACTTATGCATTTGAATATTCTTTAAATGTATATTGATTTCTGTAGGTACCTATAAAACATTATCATACTAATATACCATGTAAATCGATAACTAAACTATACATATGTCGATAAATGATGCACAACACTTCGTTTCGTCCGGTAAGAATGTTAGTGTCGTATGAGTGCAGCAGCGTTCATAGAAAATGTACAGCGACTAGTAAGAGCCGATAAAATAAGATCCGTTCTATAAGTTATAAGTCCGGTAAGAATGTTAGTCCGGTAAGAAGGATGAGTGCACACGCGCTCATACAAAATGTACAGCGACTGGATCGGACTGTGACGTCATCATCTGTCAGTTCTTACCGTGTCGTGTCGTGTCGTTTCAGTGCACTCGCAGCGTAACACCAAAATTTATCAATTTAATATTACAGTATGAGTGTACAAGTTCCGAGTGGTAGGAACTTTGTACTAGGTAGAAAAAAAAGCATTTGTGGAACATCTATTTAAATAAAAAAACATTTTGACCTTGACTTTGACTTGACTAAGGGCAGTAAAATTAAAAAGTTAAATTGTACACTAATCTCTGTAAGCTCTTAAGTGCAACCCGCGAACCACAGAAAGCTGGAATCACGCCATTATTTTCAGGACGTAAATCTGCGCTGAAATAAATCCCTTTATCTTTATTCAGTGACTAGCCTGTAAACTTGTGGAAATTTACGCTCTTTGTATTATATGAACAAAGAAAGCAATAGTCGCGGTACTGTTTGCGGCACTAGACGACGACGCTCCCGTCTAAATTAGAAGATATACAGTTCCTCCGTCTGAAACAGCTGAAAATTATTATTTCGGTATTCGGCCAAAGTTGTGACTCCTCTGCCTGGTGTTGCGGATGTCTATGGGCGGCGGTAATCGCTTACCATCAGGTGATCCGTCTGCTCGTTTGCAACCACTGCCATTAAAAAAAAAAATTCGTTTCAGTACATTCAGAATCCGGTGCAAACTTACAAAGTTCACTAGTCAAATTCTTTTTTTTTATCAAGTCTCAAGTGATTAGCTTCATTCCAAATATGCACTAAGTAACGTTAACTAATTTCCCTAGGACTCTAAGATCTGCTGTAGTTTCTAATATTGATATGTGTCAATTCTGCAGTGCCGTTACAGTGTTTCATTTGTGCTCCTTCTTATATTTAACTTTATTTTACAGATGATGAAAGCCATGAAAGCGTGAATAAATGAATTATAAATAATAACTGCTCAAAGGCCGGCAACGCACTTGTGACTCCTCTGGTGTTGCGGGTGTCTATGCGGCGGTATTCGCTTACCATCAGGTGATCCGTCTGATAGTTTGCCACATATGCCATAAAAAAAAACTGCTTAGTTTTGACGAAGTTTGCTATTCCGCCGAAGTCAGTTCGGTTCATGCCTCAGCCAAGCTTTGACCCATCACTACTAATTAGTATTCTTATGTGTAACAAAGTTAGTTAGTTAGTTACAGGTGAAGCTACTAAATGTGTGTTAACACTACGAATAAAACCGCTTGTGAGGGCGGACGTGCGCTTGGCCGGAACGGTTAGGTTAGCTGATGCTACTATAAATAGGAAGACAACTCTGTATCGTAGTTTTTTTTACATAATTTTACAATCGTCAGAGTTTCTGCAATAATATATTTTTTCGAATTATATTGCGATACCTATAAAAAATGATACCTTACGTAGTAAAAATAGGAACCTTTCTAAGCGATACCCAAGTAGCAAAGGTTCGTCGTATAACGGTTGTATAAACGTTTACATAACGCGAAAAGGGCGCAAATTATTCGATTTAAAATCGTGTAAAGGTCTTAATATGGTTGTATTAAAAACAAATTAGTTGTGTAGACGTCTTATTATTGTAATAAATACATCCAAGTATTACACGACTAAACTTTCGAATAAAATACTATAACACAATTCTTTGACATCTGAGATACCACTAGATAACCTTTTTAAAACCAAACGTTATTTAGTCTTGATATTATATGACAACTTTGCTAGTTGGGATGTTAAAGTTAAAGCACGTTGAAAAGTATTTTTTAAGATAGAGCGGGTACATTAAATTAGCATAACAGTAAGAGGTTTTAGAGCCTGAATAATTAAACTTTAGAAAAGCATTAGAAAAAATTCATAATAAACGCTTTAAAGTTTTATCTTCTTTGCTTAGGATTATAGGTGATTACGAAGTTTTCCAGTTTAAGCGCTTATATCGTTTTTAGGGTTCCATACCTCAAATAGGAACTCTTATAGGATCACTTCGTTGTCCGTCCGTCTGTCTGTCTGTCTTCTGTCTGTCTGTCTTCTGTCTGTCTGTCAAAACCCTTTTTCTCAGAAACGCGGAGAGGTATCAAGTTGAAATTTATATCCTATACTCAGGCCTGCAATCCCTTGAAGCTGTGAAAAAAATCAAGCTTCTATGCCAACGCAATCAAGAGATACGGCCGTTTATGCCGCATATTTGGACACCCGCATGGTAATCAAAACCTATAGGGTACTTCCCGTATACCTAGAATCTTAGCAATGCTTATAGCACAAGTAAAGGAAAAAGTCCGAGAACAAAAAAAAATAGTTACATCATAAAAAAATTGTGATGTAACTAAACATTTTTAGTTTTCGGACTTTTCCCTTTACTTGTGCTAAAAGACTAATTCTAAGTATACGGGAAGTACCCTATAAGTTTTGATTCCCAGCGAGTGTCCAAATATCCGGCATAAACGGCCGTATCTCTTGATTGCGTTGGCATAGAAGTTTGATTTTTTCACAGCTTCAAGGGATTGCAGGCCTGAGAATTTGAAATAGAGTTCAAGACATATGTGATTATGAACTTAATATGGAACCCTCGGTGCGCGAGCCCGACTCGCACTTGGCTGTTTTTTTTAATACAAATAGGCGTTCCTTTTTTTATTTTTTACCACAATTGATAAGCCTTTGGCATCATCTCACCTGATGGTAAGTGATGATGATGCCGAAGATGGAAGCGGGCATACCAAGATTCCCCAACGCAATGAGGAACTGGCTATCTTCATGCCGGAACACATCAAAGCTGTTAACATTGATGTTTGGCGGCAAGACTTAGATAAGATGGTGGTAGCTAACCAGGCGGGCTCAGAAAATGCCTACCACCAACCAAACCGAGTCCAACAAAGTTGGACCCCACCGGGGATCGAACCCGCGACCTCCTAATGTGAAGCGAGCGGACAAGCCACTAGGCTACGGAGGCGGTTAAAAAGACAGATAAGTGACTAATAGACATATCTTATTATAGAATATCCTGTATAATTTTATTCATTTCTTTTCCGTTAACTTAACAGGTAGTCGATCAGCTAACTAATTTGTAAGAAGGGCCAAAATATTTTTGGGAGTTTAACATGTGTTTCTTGGGGGAAATCGTCACGTCACTTGACGTCACTGTGACGTCAGTCATATAAGAGCGCACGAGCGACGCTCCAATTTACCTATGACTGCAGTCGCTGAGGCCGAAGTCGATGTGGATTAATTGATTGATCCATGATATTGAAGTTGTTCAGTTTCACGAGTAGAAATAATGGTTAACGAGCACGAAACGAATCAAATTTTAACCTGTACAAAAGCCTAGTGTGAGTTGGACTATTCGCGCATCTATTTATTTGTCACGAGATAGAAGTAAAAAGTATTTTCAGAAATAAGGCATTTCCTATAAATTATTAAGTCTTAGAATCACTCCTGTGAAAACAGAAATGACACTCGTTTGAAAATTACAATACTGAATTAGTTATTAGAATTAGCGATTACGCGCAGCCTTTAAGGTCCTTCTGTAATACATAAAAATAAACACTGTTATTGCTTTTACTCTTGAAACTTAGACCTTTTCCTATAGTTAAACAGATACTTACACATGTATGACGTCTTATTTGAGGAACACAGACAATTACGAAACATACGAGTGTTTTTGACAGATTACAGAAACTGATTTGATTTAGGCCCCGTTCTAGAAATTCTGTCGCTTTCACACTTAAACAATTACGATAAGCTAGCCTGCTCTCAGGATAACATTACTATCACGTATTAGGGCTTTCAAAACCAGAGTTTCAATGTATGACAACTCCGGTTTTAAAACCGGAGTTACATACATTCCAACTCCGGTTTTGAAAGCCCTAATATCACGAAAATGTTCTGGAGCAATTTGTGAGTTGAAAATTTCAGATTTTAAGTAAGTTTTTCTTTTTAGTTTTAATGTAAATAATTGACCACGCTGAATACGTTAAAAACAACCGACTTCAATCGCAACAACTCCAATTTTGCTATGTTTTTGTTGATTTTCTCAAAAACCGCTGAATCGATTTCGATAAAATTTATATGGAATCACCTGTGAAGTATATCCTTTTTATTTAAATAAAAAAGAATATTCCAAATCGGTTCAGGCGTCTTCGAGTAATCGGTGAACATACATAAAAAAGAACCTCCTCCTTTTTTAAAGTCGGTTAAAAAAGAGACATCACTTGACAGAGTATGACGTAAGCTTAGTTAAGTATCATGGGTATAATGACTGTAAAGTATTTAATATGTAAAAAAGATTTTTGGGCGTCATCTCAAGAGAGTGGAGTCTTTAAATAAAAAATACTAAAAAGTTAGAAAAGCTTTTAAGTGGGCGTTACGGATCAAATAGTCTCCAAGTGCTGTAGCTGGCTTTAAAAACGAGAAAATGCGTTGAATCTTTTTCAGTGGCGGACGGATCAACGTTTTTGTTTTGGGTATTGTAAAATTACATTGTTAGGTTTACAAAATAAAATAATGTATATACATATAATGTATAGAATCCTTGAAAGAGTTGAGATTTTTTCGTACATCATAAACTACAATGAGAGACCAAACTTCTCAGATACATATATCTACTTCAGACAACCTCCGGGTTCTCACTTCGGTTCTTTGGTATTGCTGCCCAACCTGAGCAAGTATAATAAGCTTTGAAACACATGACCACGCTGAATACGTTAAAAACAACCGACTTCAATCGCAACAACTCCAATTTTGATATGTTTTTGTTGATTTTCTCAAAAACCGCTAAATCGATTTCGATAAAATTTATATGGGACCATCTATGAAGTATACCCTTTTAAACAAAAAAGAATTTTCCAAATCAGTTCAGGCGTCTTCGAGTAATCGGTGAACATACATAAAAAAATAAAAATAAAAAGATTCCGACGAATTGAGAACCTCCTCCTTTTTTTTGAAGTCGGTTAAATTTTTTTAAATTATTAGTCAAGTCATTTACATCGGTTATATAGTTTCAGTATTAAAACTGGCAAAATGTCTTTCCCATCCGATCCCTTTAGAACAATAAAAATTTCGGGACGCTCTCCAAGTACTCTTATAGCTACGTTCTTTTGTTCTGCGTATTCTGAAGCTCAGTTTATATGAAGGCTTCTAGTCTGAAAGGCCTAATTAACCAATGGACAATGGCGACATCTCTGCTGAGTACGGGTCATGTTTCAGAGCAACCTACTATTACTGTTAACTGACGTCTTTGACACTCAGGATTTCGCTTTATTTTACGTTTATTTCTCAGGAGTACTATTTATTTAGTTCAGCTGTTCTATTCGAATGAAAGAAGAAAAGAAGAGACTCATATATTAAACCGAGGAGACAAACTAACTAGGATACATAATTGACCGTAGTTATGCCATAAAGATCCAACTGATTTACAGTAAGCGAAGGATAATGTACCTACTTTATGCCACTGACATAAAGTACATTATCACTTACTTACTTTAAATCAGTTGGATCATTATGGCATAACTATGGCCAATTAAGACAATCAATAGTTCGCCACTAAAGCGCCGATTTCAAATATTTTGAGGTTTCTTGCAAATTATGGCTCTATGTGACATTCTGTCTTGTTATGATTTATTTAGCAGAAAATTAATCATCGTTATTCTGTAATGTGATAAAAATGTAAGTCTGATGTGAAATTAATGTGAAAAATACAACGAAAAAACCAGAAATGAAATATTCACGAGAACCACTTGAGGAATGTAGACAAAATATAGGATATGTCCTTCTTCTTGTCACTTGGTACATGCCAAACGTCAAGTTTAATTGTTGAAGCGTCAAGAGGAAAAAACAAACACGTTTCCACATTTGTTATTAACACTTTCAATGTGACAGTAGAGGAAATAATATTTTTTTTCAAAATTGAACTCAAACAACAAAAGAAGGAATAACAGACGATACTATAAACTGCAAACAAAAACCTCAAAAACTTGAACTTCGCGTAATAGAGAGAGAAATTACCCATTAAAATTACATCTCTCATACTTTTTTTCTTTTGTTAAGTATTTCAGTAATATACAATACATTTTAGGCCTTATTTATAAAATGCCACACAAAAGATGCGTCGCAACTATGGCGCTAAAGGGGAACCTCATAAATTGCTCTCATAAGAAACAACGCCGCAAACTATACGGAAACTCCATATAGGTACTTTGCGGCCTTTTTTCTTATCAGGGCAGTAAAGTCCACGTGGTAGCTGCTCGCCGAATGTGAAATTGTTACCGCAAGTATGTTGTAACTGTCGTTGCAGAAAAATGTTTTTATTATCTGTTCTTAATTGTCGCCACTCCCTAAAACTGGGTGTGGTTGGCGATGTTGCTATAAAATACGATAGCAAACATTTATTGTTTTTAATAATATTGGTACACAGTTACCTACTGCTTGTCAAAGAGATTATGTTTAACCTAATAAACAAAAACTGCGGTTAAAAGTTACCAATTTATTTTACACAAACTTAATGATTAACAAACAAAAACACACAAACACTCATAATAAAAGAATTAAAAAAAAAACACAACTAAAAACTGATTAGTCAAAAAACCGCCTCGAATCGTACGTATAATCTTAAAAGTTTGTTTGAAATTTAAAGAGGTTACTCAGAATCAAGTAAAGAATAAAGGAAAAATATTGTATAAATCCGATCTACAATTTTTTTTCTCAGTTTCCCATACAAATTTTTGATTCACTATTCAGTTTTAGTATAAGAAACTGAAAAAAAAAGTTGTAGATCGGATTTATAAAATTGATTGTTTGATTAATTGCTTTATTGTACATACACAAAAAATAATACAACAACAAAAGACACAATATTAAAATAACAGAGTGGTACAATGTAGGCGGTCTTATCGCTAAAAGCGATTTCTTCCAGACTACCCGGTGCTCAGAAAAGAAAACAGGATAAATAGGTAGAGCACAAGTTACATACTAAAAGAACGAAACTTATCAATATAAATTATACTTAAATGTGAATTATGGATAATTACAACTTAGCAAGATGGATGGACAATATGTTTCCTGTATTCTATACTCGATTCTGAGTTGTTGTTAACAACCCATTACGTCCCCACTGCAGGGGCACGGGTCTCTTCCCATAACTCGGGAAGGTTTGGGCCATACTCCACACACGGGGGCCAAGTCCGGATTGGTGGAGGTTGTGGGGTTAGTAGCCAACCCCAGTGTCAGAAGTTTTCAAGCCGCCTATAAGGCCTCTGACGTGGCTTAACGACTGCTAGCGATAGCAGCCGGCACCAACGGCTTAACGTGCCTTGCGAAGCACGGAAACGGTCGAGATAAATGCCACTAACAGTTAAACCCATCCAGGTTATGACCGTGTCTGTAGTCAGTTAACCTGCGTGATCGATGCGACCACGCAAGCCGCCCGATTCTGAGTAACCCCTTTAAATTTAAAACACATTTTTTTAACACCCTGTATACACTTAGCTCGCCAATATGCTTGCGCTCGCTGTAGACGTTAAGACTACGAAGCGTAGTCAGTAGCATAACTTGAGTATTAACTTGAGCTACACTTCACTACATAGTATAAAACAAAGTCGCTTCCGGCTGCCTGTCTGTCCCTATGTATGCTTAGATCTTTAAAACTACGCAACGGATTTTGATGCGTTTTTATTAATAGATAGAGTGATTCAAGAGGAAGGTTTAAATGTAAATAATACATTGCACCCGTGGGAAGCCGGGGCGGGTCGCTAGTACTCGTATAAATATTTATTGTATGATCGGTGCAATCTGACAACTGAGAGGGAGATACCGTACCAACCCCTCTTAAAATTGAAATTCAATAAGCTGCTTTCCAAATCTTGGGAACTTAATTTTGCATTCTCTGAAATCTACGTCCTTACTCTCCTGAAGATCCGATGTTCTAGTGGGAACCATGTGTGAATATCTTCAGTTGAAGTATTCTTTTTCTCGGGCACATTTTTCTCGAAGATATAGAACAAGTATTATGGATTTCTTCTTTAAGAAGCCTTACCAAAACTATCGCCTATACAAAACGAAAATAAAAGTTTCCATGTAAAACTAAGGAATTAATATAAATAGTTTTGGATATTAAGTTCAAGGCACATAAGTGTGTGTGGACTAATAATGAAGATTTGACGAAAATGTTTTTATTTTTGTTACAAACCACTTGCTATGCTATTGTATACGTTTCAAAAAAACTTAATAACAAATATGTTGACATTGACATCGGTATATTTAGAAAGAAAATAGATATTTACAAAATACTTGGTGTAACAAAAAAGCTAAAGGACCCATCAACTGGGTTTTCTTCTTATCACACTACTATTTTGTTTATATGACTTTGCTAAAAATCCCAAAATTAATAGCATTACCTCACCTAGCCATCATCGTAAGCGATTATGATGCCGAAAGATTGACTTAGCAAGATTTTCCAATTTTTTTTTGAAAAGTCCAAAAACGAAGTACAAAGATGATGATGCGTAGAAACTCCTGTTGTTACACCCTAAATGGGTCATTGAGCCGGACCCCCATTTTTATCAGGCCTGTAATATAACACTTTTGCTGTGAATCACAAAATCACAGCCGAGGGAATCTCTGCGCGAAATCGTAAAATTTACAGCTGCCCTAAGGCCCTAATGAACTTTCCACCTTATCCGCAGTAGCGAGAGAGGAGGGTTATTTGGTAATAAAATAACAACAAAAACTCCTTGGTGTACTATATTCTTAAAACCAAGTGTTATTGACTCGAACGCTTTTTAGTTAAACAGATGTTTAAGAATCACATCTACGATATTTAATGGTTTCGACGTTCCGTTAAAAGTTATAACGAAGTGAAGGTTAAGCTTACTACTCGTTTTATGGAAATTTATTCTCTGAAATAAATATTTTGAATTGAATTTAATTTAATAAGCTGATCGCATATTAATACGCACAGAAGTAAAGGCTGGCAACGCACTTGTGACTCCCCTGGTGTTGCGGGTGTCTATGGGCGGCGGTAATTGTTTACCATCAGGTGATCCGTCTGCTCGTTTGCCGCCTATCACATAAAAAAAAGACGAAAAAAGTGAACAAGCCAAATTTCAGAATACGTATCACATCTCGCTCACCAATCCGTGCGGAATCGAAACAGAACATGAGAAGCTTCAATTTGTTCGACGCGGTCGGTCGCTTCGTTTGGTTCTGTCTTAATCGAATTCATTTTTATGGTTCTAAATTAAATTGGTAACTAAAGTTACTTCAAAGCATCGAAATAATATTACTCTTTTGGCGCTTTGGATTAGTGCACATTATTATGCAATTATTTGCTTAAACACTGTCAGAATAGGCATTCCATCTTGATCTTAGATTGGTAAGGCACTATCACCCATCTGGTTGTTTAAAACCCTTTTCGTTTTATCTTATTTTTTTATGGCAGAGGTGGCAAACGAGCAGACGGATCACCTGATGGTAAGCGATTACCGCCGCCCATAGACACCCGCAACACCAGAGGAGTCACAAGTGCGTTGCTTCCTTTAATTTTTCACTTTCCACCCAGTAATAAACAGTAATTTCAAACTAAATGCATATGGAATCTTTCTATGTAGTTAGTTAACTAATGCTGTGACGTAGGAGCACACGATACGGGATCTCACTAATATTATAAATGCGAAAGTATGGATGTTGGTTTGTTTGTTTATTTGTTTGTTTGTTTGTTCCGCTTTCACACCGAAACTACTGGACGGATTTGGATGAAATTTGGTAGGTAGATAGATAAAGCACTCGGCTAACACATAGAATATTTATCTCAGAAAACTTAAGGGTTCCCGTAGGAATGCTTAAAAACTCAAAATTTCCACTTCGTCACTAGATAGCGCTATCTTAACATTTTCTTTCTGGATACAATTCTTAAGTCCACGCGGACGAAGTCGCAGGCGGAAGCTAGTACTATATAATTAAATCCTGATTTTTTATGAGTCTGTGAATACTCTCACTGAAATCGCTACCGCCTGAAACTGTGCGTTATTTCAGTATGACGTCGTTCTCATAACAGTATAGAAATAACAGTATAGAAATAATAGGATAGTAAAACCTTATACATTGTATCTTCCACGTGTAGGGAATAGGTAGCTCCTATACAAGGTGTAAAAGATGACTCCCGGAAACTTTAATTCCTATGGAACCTATGCAGAATTCTCAAAAAAATTACTTTTAATTCGAACTGATCGGCCAATTAGCCTTAGTACTACTAATTTGTACTACGAGTTACAGTATGGGTTCTTTGGAAAATGTGGTCAGATTCATGAGTGAAACCCACACGTTGAGTGTACAAGTTCAGAGTGGTAGGAAATTTGTACTAATAGGCAGAAAAAAAATTGAAGATAAAAAAAATGTGTACAACATCTGCTTAAATAAAAAACACTTTGATTTGATTTGAATTAAGTTTTCCAGGGTAGTCTTTTTACGTCCTGTTACTGTTACGTACGTGATGTAACAGGTGGCACGCAACACCTGTAACTCGATGAGATTTTTCTTAAGTTTTGGTACATTAGAATGTATCTAAAATAATAGCGTTCTACCGCTTTACTGAAATCTAAAAAAACTTTTCGAAGTTTTCATACGAATCGGTCAGCTAAATCGCTAATCTTATATGGGAAGTCCAAAAATATTGTTGCGCAAAATTGAAAATCAAAAAATGTTTGCTCTTAAGACCTTTTGTTATCATTATTGTTGTTATTTTTTAAAATGTAAAAATAAAAGAAAACTAGAAGTTAATGCTTCCCAAAGATTTGTATGTTCCTGTTAGTTATCCCTAGGGAACTTTAGTATTCAGACAAAGGCTGTTAAAAGTCACTTTCCTTCTAAAAATGGACCCTAAAAACTTGGGCACGAGCGAAACCCAAAGAGTTTTTCCGAGTTTTAGAATTTTATGGTGACACCAAATTTATGTTATTTACTACGGGTCTCACAGGATAGTGAGAGAATGAATAGATCTCTATTGTTATTTATCGCAAAAGATGTGGAGTGTAAAACGATACAGGTTGTAATAAAAACAGGTGTAAGAATTGTAGGTTGAACAATTTTGTTTTATTTATAAGATGGGTTTTCAGATTTTGCTGTAATTTAAAAAAGGACTTAGGTGTCATAAAATGGATAAGCTGCTTGGCTTTAAAATAAATGTGTAGCCCTGTTTAAACTATATATAATGCAATAGAAAACTTGTTATTTTTATTTAAAATTAAAATATTTAAAAGAATACATTTAGCACTGCCATGGTAACAAAAAAGAAGAGAGAAAAACTAAAATTGTGTTGCCATCTTAGCTCAAAATAAATAAATAAAACATACAATGATTACCAAAACAGGTTTAAGAGTCCCATATAAACATGCCCATTAAATTATTTTTGGACATAAAACAAGAGACAAATATTTATTTGGCATAACAACACACCACCACCACACCAATGTAACTGGCTATGGGTCTCTTGGATCATATATACGGCACTCACACAAGAAGGCCGCAAAGTATACGGAATTTCCATATAATTTGCGGCTTTTTTTCTTATGAGGGCAGTATTGTTCAGTATGATCCCAAGTAAAATGCGAAAAGGGCGCAAATTATTCGATTTAAAATCGTGTAAAGATCTTAATATGGTTGTATTAAAAACAAATTAGCTGTGTAGTCGTCTTGTTAATGTAATAAATACATCCAAGTATTACACGACTAAACTTTCGTTTCTTTATAAAATACTATAACACAATTCTTTGACATCCGAGATACCACTACATAACCTCTTTAAAACCAAACGTTATTTAGTCTCGATATTCTATGACAACTTTGCTAGTTGGGATGGCATAGAGTATTTATGTATATGTAATCCCTACGCTGTATTCCTTACTACGTCAGGACTGTTATACTTTGGAACAGATTTTTCTGAATGTATGAAACCTACGCAGCAATGTACGACCGGCTCGGTGGCTCAGTGATTAGCGATCTTGACCTCTAATCCGAGAGTGGGTTCGATCCCCACACAGGGCAAACTTTTCTGTGATGAACAGAATTGTTTGCTCTGAGTCTGGGTGTATTATATCTATATATGTATGTATTTAAATGTATATGTGTATGTATATCAGTTTCTGGTTCCCAATATACAGGGAATCCTAGTTTGGGGCCAGATGACCGTGTATGATCTGTCGCGGATATTATTATATTATATTATTAATGTAAGGTGCCTTAAAAGCTTGCTCCGTTTTATACACCTTCATACAACGCTTTTCATGTTGGAGTTGCATTTCATATTCTAAGAAGCGTTCCCAAAGAAGGGTCCTGCACTAAGAGAAGCTTCTTCTCAACACTCAACACTTCTAAACAACATAACAATTGACATTTACAACATTTACAGATACTTACCTGAAAAAATTTTTTTTTATTTGAGAAAGGAATACTTATTCATTTGATTTCTTTTTTTTTTGATATAATGTTCTACTTTACTGAAATTGCATTCAGCTGACTAACCAACGACCAAAACTGTAGTTTTATTTTTCATTTTTCTGTTCTGTAGTTTTTACAATTTAATAAAATACTTTTCAGCTATCATGAATAAAAGCTCTTATTATCTATGTTACTGTAAAAAAAAAAGTTCGGGAAATCCTCCGATTTACCAACTCTTAATGGTAAAAGTCCAACCTAACCTAACCTTAACCTAACTCACGTTCAAGGTCAAGTTTCAGGATTTACCAACGTAAATCCTGGTAAATCCTAAAACTTGACCTTGGCATATGGTCGCCGGAAGTGACCCGCTTCGATCATCCTTTATAACAAATGGTATAGTCCCATTTACTTGATGTGATAACACTTGGCTACTCACGTACGACTTATAAAACACTTTTAGGTACTTGTCCTTTAGACTCCAGTTATTTTTTTAACAACTTCATAAAAACAGCTCTACAGTTTCTGTCCTAAGTAATGAGTTTTTTTAAGTAGGTGATAGGTCTGCAAGAGAGAGGTAACTTAAATACATAGTTAATCTCCTTGTAGCAATTTAAATATGATTGATCGATAAATGACTACGACAATAAACTTACCTTATTTTAGTGCTCGTTGTAAATTTTAAGTACAACTTCTCCTTTCTCTTGATCTGCAAGCCACACTTCAACACCAAACTTAATTAAAACATACTAATTACCATTTACAATCATTTTCCACAGCTCTCAATAAAATCTTATTTTATTGACAACTGGCCAAAAACAACAGCGATCATCACTAAAAAGTTTCCAAACAGCACGCCGCGGAAAAAATAAATTCAACGTTCCAAATTCGATTTTCCCGCGTCGGAAAATTCTAAGAGACGTGAGTGCGAACGCTCGCTCGACCGAGCGAGGACCGACTGCGCTGAGAGGTGGGCAATTAGCCCCGGGTTGGACCGCCATACTGCTCTGCCATCTAGGGATGGGGTAGCGCGCTCGATGGCACGTAAGATCTCTTTACAGGTGGTTGTTCAATGTCAATGAGACTGAAATCGGAACTTCAGCAAATAAGGACTGGAAAATGAAAAACTTGCGCTTGGTAGCAATTCTATTAGCGAACAAAAAAATATCTATAGAAATGTAAAAAAAAATACAATATATTTGACCACGCTGAATACGTTAAAAACAACCGACTTCAATCGCAACAACTCCAATTTTGCTATGTTTTTGTTGATTTTCTCAAAAACCGCTGAATTGATTTCGATAAAGTTTATATGAGTCCACCTGTGAAGTACCCTTTTAAACAAAAAAAGATTTTTCTAAATCGGTTCAGGCGTCTTCGAGTAATTGGTGAACATACATAAAAAAAAAGATTCCGACGAATTGAGAAACTCCTCCTTTTTTTGAAGTCGGTTAAAAAAAAGAATACAATAAAAGAAAGTAAAATGATATTTAATAAGAGATGCTCTTCTGCACAGATATCATAACTTCTAAAGTTATTATAGCTAGGATTAAATCATACGGTGAGCGTAGTAGAAATGTGGTGAACACAAATTGCAGTCCCGTTAATGAACCGATTTGGAAAATTCTTTTTTTATTTAAAAGGGTATATTTTCCAGGTGGTCCCATATAAATTTTATCAAAATCGATTCAGTGGTTTTTGAGAAAATCAACAAAAACATAGCAAAATTGGGATGTTACGATTGAAGTCGGTTGTTTTTAACGTATTCAACGTGGTCAGTTATTAAATACAAAACATTCACCCCTTTATATTCGAACCTCTCTATACATATGCTTAAAAAAGAAAAAATGCGTTGCATTTTTCAAGACAATACCTATATAAATGTCGAGCGTGCGACCTTTTTTAAATAAGGAATTTTTAATTTCTAACTAATCGCTTTTATTTCCAGCCTGTCTTACTAAAACTAAAAACGAATGATTCCCGTTCGCCTGTGTCACACGTATCATACTCAACATAGAAATACCACATGTATAATGTATACGTATGCTATAATCGCGCGCAGCCTTACAAGGCTTAGGCGGCGCGGCGGTACAATTGTGCCGTTTTAGGCTCTGTTAATTGCGATGGCCGCACGCGACATCATAAGCGTACGCGTAAACGAGCGAATGAAAAGCGGCTACTGGTACTTTTGGCCACTTTTTTCCGAAACTATAAGAACTATACTGTTGAAACTTGGTAAGTAGATGTATTCTGTGAACCGCATTAAGATTTTTACACAAAAATAGAAAAAAAAAACAATAAATTTTGGGGGTTCCCCATACTTAGAACTGAAACTCAAATTTTTTTTTTCATCAAACCCATACGTGTAGGGTATCTATGGATAGGTCTTCAAAAATGATATTGAGGTTTCTAATATCATTTTTTTCTAAACTGAATAGTTTGCGCAAGAGACACTTCCAAAGTTGAAAAATGTGTGCCCTGTAACTTCTAAACTAAGAGAATGATAAAACTAAAAAATATATATGATGTACATTACCATGCAAACATCCACCGAAAATTGGTTTGAACGATATCTAGTAAGTAGTTTTTTTTTAATACGTCATAAATCGTAAAACGCAATTTACCTTTCATTCAAGTTACAACGAACTACAAAAACTTTTATATTATGTTACTTGCTGCTACGGAACCCTTCATGGGCGAGTCCGACTCGCACTTGGCCGCTTTTTTTTATACGTCATAAATCGTAAACCGCAATTTACCTACAACGAACTTCAAGAACTTTTATATTATGTTACTTGCTGCTACGGAACCCTTCATGGGCGACTCCGACTCGCACTTGGCCGCTTTTTTTAACGTGTTCAGCGTTGGTTGTCAATTAATTACTCAATATAAACTTTAAGTTTTTAGCATAAGTGGGAACCCTAACCCTAACCCTAATTTGTTCTGAGAAATTGCTGATATAAAACCATCAGTATAGGTATAGAGATAGACCTTAATTGCCTGGGTTTAAATAAAAACGTAACGAGGGACTTTTCCTTAAAAAAAAAAAAATATGCTAAGGCTATGATTATTCCGAAAAATCCTGATAAAACTGCTTTGCTTGTTATAAATGGACTTCGTTATGAATGGTGAGAAGAGAACAGAGGCGAAAACCAGGCAGGGCCGGATTAAGAAGGGGTCGCTAATATGAAATTCAAATACAGAATGCCACTGACAAAAATTCGGGTTCGAAGGACTGAGTATTCTTTGTTTATATATGTTTTTTGTTTGTCATAGATGGGTATTAAACTCGATTGGTAGACCAGTAAAAAAGTAGTTGTAGTTTATTATTGTATTTTGTATAAAATAATAAGAAAAACCCAAAATCAGAGCTTCTAATTATCTTACTATAATACGACTTCATTGAAATTGCAAAAAAAAATATTCCATTTATATGAGATGACCTAAAATTTCTCAGTTAATAGGCTCTATACTTATTTTATTACTCTTTTATATCAAATTAAGTAATAAAAAAGCCGACTGCCAATGGAAGATAGAAGATTAAGATGAATTTAATAACAACCTCCCATTCCGAAATAAATCAAGCTATTTTGACAAAAAACAGTAACACTGAAGCGAACGTAGGTATATACCCAAAAAACAACTTTTTCTTACGCTTCCAATACTATAAATCTATACTTACGGACTTACGTTCATTTCAATATTACTCTTTATTTTAGAAATATTGTACATAAAATGTTGTACAAAGTTTCTGAAGTATGTGCAACAAAGCTTACAAAGTTTCGCGAGTCATGATATTTTTTTTAAATTTTAAAAGTCTTTATTATTAGCTAGACTTTTAAGAAAATACAAAATATTTAATAAATAATCTTAATAACGTTACGTTATTTACGTTCTAGGGGAACTTAGGAGCCCGCTTTCTTAAACCTGAATGCGTCTTAGAAAGGGGATTGGAGACCGGAGATTTGTCAGATTCAATTAACTCGCCGAGCCGCAACTGCCACCATTTGTTTCACCCCAAATCTGGGCCCAAAACCGTGTTTAGATTCCAAATTCATATTGTGACGTTGTTATCACAGTTGGGTGAATAAAAAAAAAATTAAATTACTATAGAGACCAGATAGGTTAGTGATTAGGTCTTTTTAGGCTTGTGTAAAAAGTAAATACGACGTTAGTTTAAATATTCGAATGGGAAGAACAAAATACAATATTTTGACAGTTACTTTTAGTTTATCCGTCACCCCTTGTGCATCGTCGTGTGAAAACTTGAAGAATAAAATGTTCTACATAAGCTGAAATATTGTTTTATCGATCCCGAGCTTCGTCCCCGATCACTACATTACCGACTTTTCATTTCAGGGTTTTTCGTCGTCATCTCGACCGAACTAAATTCGTCCTAATGGTCGAGATGGCACTATTTTATTATTCCTATTTTTTTAACCGACTTCAAAAAAAGGAGCAGGTTCTCAATTCGTCGGAATCTTTTTTTATATTTTATTTTATTGCTCGAAGACGCCTAAACCGAATTGGAAAATTCTTTTTTTGTTTAAAAGGGTATACTTCACAGGTGGTCTCATATAAATTTTATCGAAATCGATTCAGCGGTTTTTGAGAAAATCAACAAAAACATAGCGAAATTGGAGTTGTTGTAATTGAAGTCGATTGTCTTTAACGTATTCAGCGTGGTCAATTATTGTCATTGAAAATCTGTACTCGCTTTCTCAAGGAGCGACGATGTAAAACTTATTTGTCTGTACTGTACCTTTTTCTTCAATATTACACTGTTTTTCAAGAGAATCCATGAATATACAATAGGAAAATAAAATTAATCTTAATAACTTTAATTGGCTTGCTTAGAATTATTGGAAATAGGCAAAATGACATTTTCGATATGCGAAACAGAAGTTTTCAATTTCAAAGACCTAATATAGATATATTACTTCTTAAAGAAGGGCCCATCAGCACAGAAATCTGGACCACATTAGTGGAACGCATTAACCGCCAGTCTAGTGTACCATGACTCATATACAGGGTGTAAGGGGCAGGTTTCCGAAAACTTTAAGGGCTTGCTTAGTAGACGAAACTGAACAACTTTCCACAATATTTTTTTTCAGGAAACGAAAAAAAAATCGGCTTCTCCATACAAAATTATTAACTTAATTGGACAGTTTGTATGGAGAAGCCGTTTTTTTTTTCGTTTCCTGAAAAAAAATATTGTGGAAAGTTGTTCAGTTTCGTCTACTGAGCAAGCCCTTAAAGTTTTCGGAAACCTGTCCCTTACACCCTGTATAAACTAGAAAACGATCTTGAATACTCTACTGGATAGACAGTAGGGTAGATGACTACTAATCATATGAGTTATTTTTTAACATCTGTCAAAAATGATATTTTGTTCAGAAACTAGCTTCTGCCTGCGACTTCGTCAGCGTGGACTTCAGAATCGGGACCACAGAGAAACAAAATGTTAAGGTGGCGGCATCTAATGACGAAGTGGAAATTTTGAGGTTTTAAGCATTCCTCCGGGAACCCTTACGTTTTTCGGGATAAAAAGTATCCTATGTGTTAGCCGAGTACTTTATCTATCTAGCTACCAAATTTCATCCAAATCCGTTAAGAAGTTTCGGCGTGAAAGTAGAACAAACAAACAAACAAACATCCATATTTTCACATTTATAATATTAGTGAGATGAGATGAGATACCTGACGTGACGTCGTAGTTTTTCGGCATCATTGAGCGACTAATTTTATAACTTTTTTTGATAAAAAAATGAAGATGGGATGAAAAACAAAAAAATGAGCTTTTTCGAAATCTTATTGCGAAATCATTTTGGTGAGCGATAGTTCATTTTTCATGCAGTCATCTTCCCAGTTGTATTATTTGAACCAAACGTTCGAAGTTGATCTATCGAAAGAGATCTATTATGGTGAGAGTCGAGTCGAATACTCAATACTCAGTACTTTATTAGCATACCATATGAAATGAAAATATTTTATTCGAAGTAGGTAGCAGTGTACACTTTTCGAACGTTATTCTTTTATCTACCTAACACGAGGTTCCTACCACTCGGAACTCGTATACCCACCGTTTCGGGAAGTGTTTGCGGAGTGAGAAGAAACGGTGGGCCCTAAAGAAACTCCCTCCAACACATTTTTTTTTTTTAAGTCTTATATTCTATTACATCTTAATGCTAGATCAATAAATGAATTATACAATGTCATGTCTGTAAATAAAATATGCAAAATTAAGAATAAAGTAAGAAGAATAAAGAAAGAAAGGATTCAAAAGAGATAAAAGTAAAAATTATTTGTAGCATATTATACAATATAGTACAATATAATAATAATAATATATATAATACAGAACAACACCAGGCAACCGCCGCCTATACCTTGTAGAAAGGACGGTTAAATTGTGCCACGCGATAAGAGAAGAGAGAGAGTACAATATATAGGGTGACTTTAAATTAGTTCTTGATACAAAAGGATATGCATGTGCCCATGATAACAAACAACTTTCCCTAAGGAACCCATAGTCAAATCGCAAAAAAAATTTTGGCCTCTTCATACTAATTTGGCCGGTCTGTTGACTGATTTGTATGGAGGGCCCAAAACTTTTTTTGAGATTTGACTATGGGTTCCTTAGGGAAAGTCGTTTGTTATCACGAGCACATGCATAGCCTTTCGTATCAAGAACTAATTTAAAGTCACCCTATAGATGTTAAAGTAGGTATAGGTAGGTATAATGAGATCATTATGATTTTGTTTCATAGTAAAAAAACGTGCACTCCACCATATAATAACATTTTAACGGAGTGTGGTTAACAAACAGATAGAATATCTCTTGAACTTTTTGCTCGTGGTTAGTCTGAAGAGTTTTTGTAAATTTTCGCGGACAAAAAGTTCGCTCTGTGTGTGGTCTGTGGCAAGCCCTGTATTAGGGAATTTCCCTCGTATTTATATGTGAAAGTAAATGAAAATACACGCTCTGTGGGAAAAAATGTTTTTGTATTTCCTGTTTCTCCTCGTTCTCTCAATAATGTGGTTGAAAAGTTTCATAAGTGGTCTGAGCCAAAAAAAGAGGGAGTGTGTGTACAGTTTTTATACATTTATATAGCTTGGAAAATGATTACATATGTATACGGGGTATAAAAAAATTGGTGTAGGACCCGTTAACTGGGGATTCTACTCATCACTACATCATCACAACTTTAGTTCTACGACTTTGCTCAAATGGACATTTCATACAAATTGATCAATTTGTTTTGCCATTTTTGTATGGAGAGTCCAAATTTTGTTTTGCGATTTGAGCAAACTCGTAGAACAAAAGTTGTTCAGTACGATGAGTAGAATCCCCAGTTAATGGGTCCTACACCAATTTTATATGAATATTTTTATATGAATACCTAAGTAAACCAAAACAGTAAACCAGTAAGTAAATAAAACAGACTAAGAAAAAATGACAAGAATAAGTCTAGCCCAATTTTCGTCTAAAAGTCTCCTTGGAGCTAGAGCATCAAATCAAATATCTAAGTTTGATGTCTAAAATCCAGAAGTAAAAAAAAACTCTCATGATTCA
This sequence comes from Coleophora deauratella, assembly GCA_958295455.1. Lineage (NCBI taxonomy): Eukaryota > Metazoa > Arthropoda > Insecta > Lepidoptera > Coleophoridae > Coleophora > Coleophora deauratella. The sequence goes on along the minus strand of OY282410.1, from coordinate 8,078,064 downwards.
ATATAACTTATTATAACTTATTCAATATACTAGTGATAACAAATTAGCTGTTATTAAACTGGGGCTTCTACTAGTGAAACTGAACAACTTTCCCCAAGGAACCAGTCAATTCGTCAAAATGTACCTACTTTTCTAACAAGTCGGTCACGTGATTGGTCATTGATCGGCCCACAGTATGGGAAGTCTAATTTTTTAATTTTAATTTTTAATGTTAATTAATGTTTTAATTTTTTTTGCGAATTCACTATGGGTTCCTTTGAGAAAGTTGTTCAGTTTAATGAGTAGAAGCCCCAGTTTAAGTAATAACAGCTACTTTGTCAACACCTTGTATACTTAATTTGCTTAACAAATAAAAATCCCTGCATCCGAATTGGTTCGTCGCGTTCGAAACGCCGCGTTTGAAACGCTCGTCTGCTCTTCCAAACGCAACACGTCAATTAAGGAAGTCGTTATGTCAGTTATTGGTCCACCGGCGGCGCGAACAATACGACAGGCGCTCTTGCTAGACAAATAAACGTGAAAATTGACACAGTAATCTATAATAGCCCCTATTCACTTAGCCCAAATATTGAGAGTAAAGACATTAACCGATCTAACGAGGTCAAGCCATTTTGTTTCTTCGACTAATTAATGCTTACCTTCATTATTATTAGTGGCTAATGGAATGACGGAATGGTCATTTAACGACTTGTATAGTTAACGCATTGTTATATATTTTTTTCTATAAAAGACTATTTTTCTATTTTTTTTCGCTGACTGAACTGAACTGAACTGAACAACTTTCCCAAGGAATCTGTGCAACGCAGCAAAAATGTTTTTTTTATTTTCAATGCAAAATTTATAAATAAACTGTTCAATTATTATTTTATTTATTTAATAAATTTTGTTAGACAAAGGCTTAGATAGAGGCAACATTTTGAAGTACTCGAAGGACGCGAAGTAAGAAAACAAAGTTTTATACAACAAGATCTGCACAGAACCGACAAATAATTCCTGGACCAAACGAGTTGTGAAGTGGGGACTGAATTTAAAAAAAATTATCTTGATGTGCCATGTAGCGTAGCGAAGTTACGCAATGTTGTAGGATTCAAATATAGGACCGAGGATGGGTATTATATTTATAACGTATTAAAAAAAACTACTTACTAGATCTCGTTCAAACCAATTTTCGGTGGAAGTTTGCATGGTAATGTACATCATATATTTTTTTAGTTTTATCATTCTCTTATTTTAGAAGTTACAGGGGGGGGGGGGACACATTTTACCACTTTGGAAGTGTCTCTCGCGCAAACTTTTCAGTTTAGAAAAAAATGCTATTAGAAACCTCAATATTATTTTTGAAGACCTATCCATAGATACCCCACACTTATGGGTTTGATGAAAAAAAATTTTTGAGTTTCAGTTCTAAGTATGGGGAACCCCCAAAATTTATTGTTTTTTTTTTTCTATTTTTGTGTGAAAATCTTAATGCGGTTTACAGAATACATCTACTTACCAAGTTTCAACAGTATAGTTTTTATAGTTTCGGAAAAAAGTGGCTGTCACATACGGACGGACGGACAGACAGACAGACAGACAGACATGACGAATCCATAAGGGTTCCGTTTTTTGCCATTTGGCTACGGAACCCTAAAAATATAGAGTTCAAGACATGTGTGATTATGAATTTATACGGAACCCTTCATGGGCGAGTCCGACTCGCACTTGGCCGGTTTTTTGTATGGAGAGTCAAAAAATGAGCAAAGTCGTAAAACAAAAGTTTTTCAGTACGATGAGTAGAATCCCCAGTTAACGGGTCCTACACCAATTTTGTTACACCCTGTATGTATACATATAGTGTGTATAAAGCTTTCAGTTTTTAGGGTTCCGTAGCCAAATGGCAAAAAACGGAACCCTTATGTCAAAGTCAAAGTCAAAATATTTTTTATTTAAGTAGATGCTGTACGCATACTTTTAAATCGTCTTTTTTTTTACCTAGTACAAAGTTCCTACCACGCGGAACTTGTACACTCAACGTTTCGGGAAGTGTTAGCGGAGCGAGAAGAAACGTCGAGCCCAAAAGAAACTCGCCCCAACACATTTTTTGAAATAAATACTTAATATCTATTACAATTGATGTCATTACTAAAGCTATGAGCTGGAAGATCTATACATGTCCATACATCATTGTCATTAACATAGTCTTGGGTTTTATAATATCCTCTTGAACACAGGCATTTCTTTACATAGGTCTTAAAATTATTTTCGGATAAACTAATTACATTTTCAGGTATTTTATTGTAGAATTTTATACACTGCCCCATGAACGACTTCTTTACCTTACTCAGTCTCGAATAAGCAACTTCGATATTATTTCTATTTCTAAGATTAAAATTATGCCTGTCACTGTTTTTTGGAAATAAATCTAAATTCTTACGAACATACATGATGTTTTCATATATGAATTGACTGGCAACAGTTAAAATATTTATTTCTTTAAACTTGTTCCTCAATGACTCTCGATATCGCATCTGATAGATAGCGCGAACGGCTCTTTTTTGCAGTTTGAAAATAGTTTCTATGTCAGCTGCATGTCCCCAAATTAAGATGCCGTAAGACATTATACTATGAAAATAGCTAAAATACACTAGTCTTGCAGTATCTACATCTGTTAGTTGCCTTATTTTCTTGACGGCGTAGGCAGCTGAACTAAGCTTTCCTGCTAAGGTTTCTATATGTGGTCCCCATTGAAAAGAAGCATCTAAAGTAATACCAAGAAAAACAGTGCTATTTACGAACTCTAAAATATTACTATCTAATATTACATTATCGTGAGTTTGCTTGACATTTGGTAATCTGAATTTTATTACTTTTGTCTTTGTGGCATTTAATAGCAAGTTATTAACAGTAAACCATTTATGTATCTCTGAAAGTGTGTTGTTTACTTCGTCAATTTTGCTGTCTTTCCTGTCTACCTTTAAAATAAGAGATGTGTCATCTGCAAACAACACAATATTTGAGAGACGTTGCACCATAAATGGTAAGTCATTTATATAAACAAGGAAGAGAAAGGGGCCTAAAATAGATCCCTGGGGAACGCCTATTTTTACTGTAGAGCATGGATTCGTCATGTCTGTCTGTCTGTCTGTCTGTCTGTCCGTATGTCACAGCCACTTTTTTTCCGAAACTATAAGAACTATACTGTTGAAACTTGGTAAGTAGTTATATTTTCTGAACCGCATTAAGATTTTCACACAAAAATAGAAAAAAAACAATAAATTTTGGGAGCTCCCCCATACTTAGAACTGAAACTCAAAAAAAAATTTTTCATCAAACCCATACGTGTGCGGTATCTATGGATAGGTCTTCAAAAATTATATTGAGGTTCCTAATATCATTTTCTTCTAAACTGAATAGTTTGCGCGAGAGACACTTCCAAAGTTGTAAAATGTGTGTCGTCCCCCCCCCCCCCCCGTAACTTCTAAAATAAGAGAATGATAAAACTAAAAAAATATATGATGTACATTACCATGCAAACTTCCACCGAAAATTGGTTTGAACGATATCTAGTAAGTAGTTTTTTTTTAATACGTCATAAATCGTAAACCGCAATTTACCTTTCATTCAAGTTGCAACGAACTACAAAAACTTTTATATTATGTTACTTGCTGCTACGGAACCCTTTATGGGCGAGTCCGACTCGCACTTGGCCGCTTTTTTTTTAGCGCGCGGAAGCAATATCATTTTACTTAATTACTCGCAAACCATTATAATTTATTGGAAAACCGCTGACGTCAGCGTTGTTTGCAAACACACAATCTCGCTAATTTACAACATAAATAAAATGAAGAGAATAATTTGCAAATTGTTGCAAATTATAGGCAATTTAGTGAATTTATCGAGAATATTTTATTTCATTATATTTTGGCCAAATGTTATCTCTATAAAATCAGAGTCAACTTCCGGAAACATAATCAGTGGGTAAAGTTAAACTGAATGTCTTTCCCAAGGAATACTAAATTCTCAAAAAATATTGGACTCTCCATACAAAATTGATTGATTGGCCGATCAATTGGTATGAAAAGTTCTTTTTATTCGTATAGGTTCAGTATAGGTACCAAGGGAAAAGTTGCTCAGTTTCACGAGTAGAACACCCTGTTAGAGTTTATGGTACTGTTTTTTTTATACTTTTGATATTGTATAATGTCGGGTCAGTCTAACTTATCGGTCGTATATAGTAGACTTTAAATTAGTTCTTTATACGAAAGGCTATGCATATGCTCATCATAACAAACAACTTTCCCTAAGAAACCCATAGTCAAATTACAAAGAAAAAATGAACTTTCCAAACAAATCGATCAACTGACCGGCCAAATTAGTATGAAGAGTCCACAATTTTTGCGATTTGACCATGGGTTCCTTAGGGATATTTGGTTGTTATCATGAGCACATGCACACCCTTTAGTATCAAGAAATAATTTAAAGTCACCCTATATACGAGTAAAGCGAATAGAACCTAGCTCTTAAGATAAATTAGAATAATAGTTACCAACTTACCACAGAGTAATATTGAATTTAGAACTTATTTGCTTGGGTTTTCTATTTATCTTCATACCCCTCTTAAGGCTTTCAAGAATTAAACTCCATCCTTTCAGCGTCAAGTGTGAGTGACTGTTGTAGATGCAAATCGCGATCTCGAACACGGGAAGTCCATCAGCCCGCCTTCGCCGCGCTCCACAGGTTTGCAGCACCGCCGGGGTAGCAATGAGGGCCTGCCGACTGAAACCTTGACAGCGGCAGTCACATTGCTTATTCCAAGTGACTGGGTTCTTAAAAGCTTTATTAAATTTGTTATTTGAGATTCTCAGGGCAGAATTTTTAAATTATTTTCGTTTTTTTTTTAATTATTTCAAAATAAGGAAATAAGGAAGTGTTATACCATGTGCCAATACAATCGTGAGTTAACAACTTGTTTAAAGGGTCATGTTACGTTGAAAAATGTATCACCTTCATTCAGCTAAAAAAAGAAGGTATTGAAAAAGGTGTCTAGTTTTGTAAGTTAATTAATATTGTTTACTTTTAGACACTCTTTTTACGCGTCCTATACCATACTTTGGATTTCTAGACGAAAGATTCTTCTCATTATACTGAAGACTTTCTCCAAGAAATATACATGGTGTTAAAAAAGTGTGTTTGAAATTTTAAGGGGTTACTCAGAATGAGGTACAGAATACACGAAAAATATCTAAAACATCCAATCTTCAAATTTTTTTTAAGTATCCCATACTAAATCTAAAATAGTAGTGTATGGGAAAAAATTTTAGATCGGATTTTTTTAATAATTTTCCTGTATTCTATAATTAACTCTGAGCAACTCCTTAAAATGTCAAACGCACTTTTTAACACCCTGTATTGAATTTTTATCTTAATTTAATTTTATATAAAATGTCAGTTAGCTGATCCACAAACATATTTATTTAGTCTTTTTTTTTGAGAATTCATTATGAGTTCCTCGGAAAAAGAGTTTCAATATCCATAAGTAGAAAGAAGCCACCTAGCCCAGTCATCGAGGAGTTTCTTTGTATGGAGACCCCAACATTAATTTCTCTATCAATGAAACTTTGCACGATTGTGAAGGATAGTGTATAGATGGAAGATGACAAAGAAGCCAAAAGATTTTGTGGCTGGAAGTATGTGTTTTATACCTAAACATGAACATTGCATTTAAAATTCGGTGGATAATTGCTCGATCGAATATTTCTGTACTATTCGTTAGTAGTAACTTAATGGCACGCGTATATAGCAGTATCCAATACTTTTTCGAATTTTGTGACGCTTAAGTTAAGCAAAACATGATTTTTTCGATTTTACTTCCGATGAATAATTTCTCGATTAAGTTTTATTTTTCAGTATAGTTTTATATCTTGCTGGACATCTTTTTGTATAAGTATCCAAAAGATTTTCCTTTAAGATCATAGCATAATAGTTTTTATGCTATAACTAATTATGTAAATTTTCTCAGTCCATTTTTATTTATTTATATGGTACATAATAATAAATATAAACAGTATTTCAGGTTATCCAATAAAATTTCGATACATTAAACTTATATGTATGAAGCGTCACACACGTACGTAAGGTCACGCGATCCGTTTGCCGGCCACTACCCATTTCAGGCCTTTTCGCACTTTATTTTGTATAATAGTAATAGTTCTAAAAAAATATGTTCGGATTCGTTTGATCTGCACAAAATTACGCGTAAGTAGGTATTCCACAGATAGTAAAAAAACTCACTAAAAGACTGTTAAATATAGATTACAAAAACATCAACATCAAATAACTTGTTAGGTACCTATAAATAATGTAAAAAAATATTATACGTATGGCGGCGTTCAGCGCCATAGTACGAAAGCTAAAAAATACAATAAAATAATATAAAAAACAAAAATAAATCATTTTAATCAGAGATGTTCATGAGATACAGCCCACTGAGAGAAAGACGGACAGACAGACGGATGAAAATCCGCATTGAATATTGCGGATGTCAAAATTTATGCGAAAGCTCCATATTTACGGATGCGGATGCGGATATTAGCATCCGCATCCGCTGCATCCGCTGTATGGAGCTTTCGCATAAATTTTGACATCCGTATCTATATCATCCGCAATATTCAATGCGGATTTTCATGCGGATGCGGATCTAGGACAGCATAACTCATTATTGTAATATTTTATTTCAGGAATATAATTTTGTAAATTATTAATTGTAATTATTAATATAAATAATTAATAATAATTGTATAATTAATAACAAAAGCTCTATAAAAAAGTTTTTTTTATTCATACAATTTTGTAAACCAGTAATATTTTCAAGTAAGTAGCAAAGTACATTATTACACCAAAAGGCAGCAAAGTTACTTTTAATCAAATAAAATGGTCCAGGTTTTTAACTTTCAATACTTTAATAGTTTAATAAAAAAACAAAGATTCAAAATCAAATCAAATCAAATCAAAAATCTTTTTTATTTAAGTAGATGCTTTACACATACTTTTAAATCGTTATATTTTTCTACCTAGTACAAAGTTCCTACCACTCGGAACTTGTACACTCAACGTTTCGGGAAGTGTTAGCGGAGCGAGAAGAAACGTCGAGCCCAAAAGAAACTCGCCCCAACACATTTTTTGAAATAAAAACTTAATAGCTATTACAATTGATGTTATTACTAAAGCTATGAGCTGGAGGATCTATACATGTCCACACATCTTTGTCATTTACATAATCTATGGTTTTATAATATCCTCTTGAACACAGACATTTCTTTACATAAGTTTTAAACTTATTTTCGGATAAACTAGTTACTTTTTCAGGTATTTTATTGTAAAATTTTATACACTGCCCCATGAACGACTTATTTACCTTACTCAGTCTCGAATAAGCAACTTCAATATTATTTCTATTTCTCAGGTTAAAATTATGCCTGTCACTGTTTTTTGGAAACAACTCTAACGCGGATATCACACTGAGGCGGAATTCGGACGGGAGCGCGGAGCGACGAAATTCGCATGCGGCAGCGATCCGCTCCACAGGACGGTTTCCGTCGGAATTTCGTCGAAAGCTGCAGTGCACGACGAAGGCGCGGATTCCGCGCCACCACCGCCGGGCAGTTTCCGTCCGAATTTCGTCCGAAGTTGCGGTGCACGACGATTTTCGTCATACGTTTATCTAATATTCGAACGTGTATGTATGTAACAAGGGTTGTTTTTGTTTGTAACAAGCTCAGAACAAGAATAGGTATAGAAACTGAATTCCATACAATACTCCTTCCAAAAAGCAGGGTAGTACTTTATCCTATATATACGTATACATCTTTGTCAACAGAGGTCAACCTTGAATGGTAAGTCGCGATGGTTTCATATAACTATGTTTACCGTCCAGTCTAACTTGACCTATGCGTATGCAAAACCACAGCGTAAAGATTCAATCACGGAAAAACAGCAAGCAAACTCAGTAAATCGAAGCAACAAAATGTATGTTATAGAATAACGAAACGGGTTTGATTAATAAATATATTAATTTCTTAATATTTATTTGCAAATTATCAGTATTATAAACGCAAATTGCCCGTTTTTTCATGTTAAACAACTTTCGCGTAGCAGGAGTACTTTACTTACTGTTATCTTTGTGTTCTGTGGCATTCCACGTCACAGCGTTTTGATTAGAACAGAGTTGATAGTGAAGTCGCTTCTACTTCATTTTTTAACGAAAATATTTTTTACCACCGCAAACATTCTTAGAAAAACATCGAAGTGAACTATATCTTCACTAGCTGGAGGGCCCCGCTTCGCTCAGGGAGTTGATGTAAGATCGTCTGGTAGTTGGAACAAAAGATAAAAAAAAATCTAAGAGGTTTTTTTTATTGAATCCTTAGTCTAACAATTCACATATCTGGTTCATTAACAATATTTTTCGTTTTCAGGGTATATTATTACTTTAGAATTCCCTACCTCATCCCCCGCACCCCGAGCCTCACCCCCTCCCGCTCCCCGAGCATTTATTCAATAACACAAGTTACAAGTCAGTGTATATAACATAATATAAATATAACATCATATACCTACTTAGGATTATTATTTCATTATTACATTATTTCGTTACAAATAATAACATTATTGAGTAAATCACATATTATAACATTTATCATGCGATAGTAGGTACCACACACTCTGTCAGTCTCTGGTTCTCATAGTACCAAAAAAAGTAGAGACGACTCTATTTGTTGTCCTACCGACCTTGTTCTGAAGCAGTAGTTCTGTTTCGTTTTTGCGCGGATCGCGCGCGAATCGCGCCTCCGGACAGAGAAGCGGCGTCAGTGTGTGGTACCCAGCGAATCTTACCGCGTCGCCATCCGGGAGCGCGGATCCGTCGTGCGAATCGCGCCTCCGGGCGGAGAAGCGGTGCCAGTGTGTGGTACCCCGCGGTTTTTGTATACAAATCAACATTTTACAGTACAAAGTTTAAATCCGCTCCACCGCAATTCGCCGCGGTGAGCGGAGCAGTGTGTTTTCCGCCTAAATTCTTACGAACATACATGATGTTTTCGTATATGAACTGACTGGCAACAGTTAAGATATTTATTTCTTTAAACTTGTTCCTCAAGGACTCTCGAGATCGCAACTGATAGATAGCGCGAATGGCTCTTTTTTGCAGTATAAAAATAGTTTCTATGTCAGCCGCATGTCCCCAAATTAAGATGCCGTAAGACATTATACTATGAAAATAGCTAAAATAGACTAGTCTAGCAGTATCTACATTTGTTAGTTGCCTTATTTTCTTCACGGCGTAGTAGGCAGCTGAACTAAGCTTTCCTGCTAGGGTTTCTTTATGTGGTCCCCATTGTAAGGAAGCATCTAAAGTAACACCAAGAAAAACAGAGAATGTAACAAGATTTACGAATTCTAAAACATTACTATCTAATTAATATTACACTATCGTGAGTTTGTTTGACATTTGGTAATCTGAATTTTACAACTTTCGTTTTTGTAGCATTTAATAGCAAGTAGTTAACAGTAAAATTTATTAGTTAGTATTATTACTTAGGGTTCCATACCCAAAGATCAACGGGACCCTATTAATAAGCCTCCGCTGTCTGTCCGTCTGTCCGTCTTTCTCTCAGCGGGCTGTATCTCATGAACCGTAAAAGGTAGATAACTGTAATTTTCACAGTGTGTATTTCTGTTGCCACTATGACAACAAAGGCTGGCAGTGGCAACGCACTTGTAACTCCTCTGAGGTTGCGGGTGTCTATGGGCGGCGGTAATCGCTTACCATCAGGTGATCCATCTGCTCGTTTGTCAACTATGCCATAAAAAAAACTTCAAAATTAAAGGGGCCGGTAGGGTGACACCAGAAACGTATTTTTGGTGGAATTCCAAATATTGTACGATGGTACGGAACCCATCATGCGCGAGTCCGACTCGCACTTAGCCGGTTTTCATTTATTTATGCCCATACAAACCCATACAAAGGACTATGCAAAAAATTATATGGACCCTATCCGCACCCACCAACAGTAGTGGCATTAGTTTTAAAATTATTGTGACGTCCCATTAAAATAATAATAACCATTTTCAATCCAAAAACGATAGGGGTTTATTAAAATATACGAGAACAGTTATTTGTTCAACTAATGAGCAAAGTTATTTTTTGCTTCGAGTGCTAGCTTTAAATCACGAGCTAGCGAGGTAGTCTAGAATTGAATCACGAGCGTAGCAAGTGATTCTTATATAGATTACTGAGCATTGTGAGTGATTTAAAGGCACGAGACATAAAAATGACCTGCTCTCATGTTAAACATAAAACTTTCGACCAGCGAGTAAAGTAAAATCGTAGTTGATTAAATTCTCTCTGGAGGCAATATAGTTTTTTATTATAATGTTTTTAATTTAGAGGTTGCGTTCGGAAACTGCGCTACTTAACATTTTTATAAAAACCTTAGATATAAATATGATATTTTTAGGTAAACGATATTCATGTTTACTAGTAACTACATATTTATTTTAAATATTACGTCTTTAAAAATACAGTAGCACAATTTATAAACTTGAATTTCTTTAAATAACATATAACATTGTGTGCTTATCAATTAAAACGCTCCCTACGCCAAAATGAGTTTCTGAACCAACCATCGCTCATATTTTTTTCAGCGTCGCGCCGAAGGTGGTGTTCGAAATTCGAATCACTTTTTCTCACGCCTAAAGCAAAAACAACTTTTGTTGCGAGTTTTCAGGGACCAAAGGCACTCTTTTCGCGCTGGACAGGTGAAAAACTGTTTATTAATCTGTTGATTCAAAGCAGCTTGTTGCTGCGAATGTTAGTTAAAGTTTTCGAATTTCGAACACCAGCTTCTATCACTATCGTGTAAAGTTTTCTAGCTGGTAGAGGTGAAAAGTTGTATGTTGTAACAACAACTTTCTACGACTACTCATGAATCTGAACACATTTCCCGCAAAAAAGTTTTTGAACTCCTCATACTATTTGATCAAATGAGCCTCCAAATTAGTATTGGAAATCAAATTCGATTTGCATGAAAACCCCATATCTACGGCGGATGTCGTCATAGCAAAAAAAACAGCAGGCTGCACAGATGTGTTGACTGAGATTCGTTTGTAATCTGTTGTGGGTGGGGGCGATTTTTTTGTGTAGTCCTTTTCTCTTTTTGTGTAGTATTAAGATTCGCATCCCCGGATGAGCCTTTAAATATCCGCATCCGCGGATGTCAAAGAATCTGCATCCCCAACCTCCCTGATTTTAATGTGTCGATTAATATTCGTACATATACAGTATATCCCGAATGGCCCATTTCTACCCTAAAACAACCCCCTTTATGGGGTCCTTCCATCATCCTCCCCCTCCCTGGGACGACTATTACGCGGATATCACACTGAGGCGGAAATTGGACGGGAGCGCGAAGCGACGAAATTCGCATGTGGCAGCGTTCCGCTACACCGGACGGTTTCCGTCCGAAGCTGCGGTGCACGACGAAGGCGCGGTTTCCGCCCCACCGGACGGTTTTCGTCCGAATTCCGTCGTAGACAAAAATCCGGACGGTACTGCGGTGCAGTGGTATACCTGTGAATCGCACCGCGTCTCCGTCCGGGAGCGCGGATCCGTGTCGTGCGAATCGCGCCTCCGGACGGAGAAGCGGTGGAAGTGTGTGGTACCCCGCGGTTTTTATATACAAATCAACATTTTACAGTACAAAGTTTAAATCTGCTCCACCGCAATTCGTCGCGGTGAGCGGAGCAGTGTGTTTTCCGCGTTAGATTTGTGGCGCCATCTATCGCACCGCCACGAACTATACCTAGATCGCGCTATTGAAAGTTTCTTCAGATTAACTATACAACTTCCAACCATCATTGGTTGGAACACGGCCGGTCCCCAGGCATACCACCTCGCCTGGCGGAGGTACCTCCCTTTTCCTCCGAAGAGTGGTAACACACAGTTCCTACAGTGGTGACCCCAGACGCTAAACATCCTGGCGCAACCTTAGACATCACACTCCTCAACAACCGTCCAGTTGGTAATGCAAGCCGCAGCAGCACAGCAGTCCAGTACATCGAAATTTACCAGGACCAACGAAAGCCATCAATTGAGCTTCCTGGCCCTGATACTTCACTCTGAAGCCCATCAGGTTCGCAATGCCGTTGACACCGCATCGTACACCATGGAACCAGCGAGCTTCACTTTTCAGGCAGCAAGCTGTCGGCAGCCCACGCTGTATAGAGCACGCGCTCCACGACGCCTGCGTCCTGACTCAGCTTTGGACTTGAGTTGAGCACTTCGGCCTGGCGTTCTCTACTTACCGCAGCCGCCGCATCGCGACGCGCGTCGTAGCCCCGCCGAATGCACCGGCAACACTGGACCGTCAACTCAAAACGAATTGACCTCCGGTCTCGGAGGGGGAGTGATGTGGCGACATCTATCGCACCGCCATCAACTAATCCTAGAACGTGATATTGAAAGTTTCTTTGCACTACGGATATATACGACTTCCAACCATCAACGGTTGGACCACGGCCGGTCCCCAGACATACCACCTCGCCTGGCGAAGGTACCTCACTTCCCGCTGAAGAGCTGTCGCCACAGTTCCTATTAAATAAATTATTAATTAATTATTTAATTCTATTTTTTAATTTTTATGCACCTCTGCACTAAAAACGTCAAAGTCAAAGTCAAAGTCAAAGTCAAAATATTTTTTATTTAAGTAGATGCTGTACGCATACTTTTAAATCGTCTTTTTTTTCTACCTAGTACAAAGTTCCTACCACGCGGAACTTGTACACTCAACGTTTCGGGAAGTGTTAGCGGAGCGAGAAGAAACGTCGAGCCCAAAAGAAACTCGCCCCAACACATTTTTTTTTAAATAAATACTTAATATCTATTACAATTGATGTCATTACTAAAGCTATGAGCTGGAAGATCTATACATGTCCATACATCATTGTCATTCACATAGTCTTGGGTTTTATAATATCCTCTTGAACACAGGCGTTTCTTTACATAAGTCTTAAACTTATTTTCGGATAAACTAGTTACATTTTCAGGTATTTTATTGTAGAATTTTATACACTGCCCCATGAACGACTTCTTTACCTTACTCAGTCTCGAATAAGCAACTTCGATATTATTTCTAAGATTAAAATTATGCCTGTCACTGATTTTTGGAAATAAATCTAAATTCTTACGAACATACATGATGTTTTCATATATGAATTGACTGGCAACAGTTAAAATATTTATTTTTTTAAACTTGTTCCTCAATGACTCTCGAGATCGCATCTGATAGATAGCGCGAATGGCTCTTTTTTGCAGTATGAAAATAGTTTCTATGTCAGCCGCATGTCCCCAAATTAAGATGCCGTAAGACATTATACTATGAAAATAGCTAAAATACACTAGTCTTGCAGTATCTACATCTGTTAGTTGCCTTATTTTCTTGAACTAAGCTGAACTAAGCTTTCCTGCTAAGGTTTCTATATGTGGTCCCAAGACCAAGAAAAACAGTGCTATTTACGAACTCTAAAATATTACTATCTAATATTACATTATCGTGAGTTTGCTTGACATTTGGTAATCTGAATTTTTTACTTTTGTCTTTGAGGCATTTAATAGCAAGTTATTAACAGTAAACCATTTATGTATCTCTGAAAGTGTGTTGTTTACTTCGTCAATTTTGCTGTCTTTCCTGTCTACCTTAAAAATAAGAGATGTGTCATCTGCAAACAACACAATATTTGAGAGACGTTGCACCATAAATGGTAAGTCATTTATATAAACAAGGAAGAGAAAGGGGCCTATAATAGATCCCTGGGGAACGCCTATTTTTACTGTAGAGCCGAGAGAATTTGTGCCATTTACTTGGACTGTTTGTAACCTATTGTTAAGGTAAGAATTGAGAAGACTGAGAGCCCTATCTTCCACACCGTAATGCTTTAGTTTAAGAAGTAAAGTTTGATGTTCCACACAATCAAATGCTTTAGATAAATCACAAAACACTCATATTGCATCTTGTGATTTCTCAAAAGCATTATAGATGTTTCGTATAAGTGCTACTCCTGCATCGGTAGTTGATCGACCTTTCGTGAAGCCAAATTGTTGGTTATGCAGAAGTTTGTTTAAAGTGAATTGTTGTAGCATTTGGTTGAGCATAATTTTTTCAAAGACTTTACTAAGGACGGGTAATACATAAACAGGTCTGTAATTTCCCGCATCAGTTTTGGAACCTGATTTATAAAGAGGTATAAAAAAATTATAATATGGCCAGTGCATTCAATCGAAAGACTGCGATTCGCGGTGGCTCCGCTATATTACTTAAAAATACTATAGTAAAAACTATACTTCATGAGATCTGGGAAGTCACCACTTTCTATACTAATATTGAAAAGGTATGCTAAATGTGGTGCTAATACGTCAATTACATTACTAATTAATTTAACTGATAAACCCCACAAGTCCTCAGTTTGTTTCACTTTAAGCGACTTAAAAGTTTTAACAACAGTTCCAGGTCCAATTTCCCTAATATAGAATATTTCATCACAAAAAATTACATTTTCTTCTAATATTTTTTAGCATATGTGGGTGATGAGTCCAGGGCCTCAGTTAGCTTAAGTGGAATGTTTATGAAAAACGTTTCGAATTCCGTAGCTATTTCTGCGTTAGATGTTATTTTGCCTTTATCTGTTTGTAAAACAAAATCTTTGTCGTGTTTCTTGACTTTACCGGTTTCTTTATTTATTATATTCCAAACCGTCTTAATTTTATTATCAGATAGTTTTATCTTTCTGGCTAAGAAATTAGATTTGGCTGCGCAGCATACCTTTCTGAATATTTTTGAATAACGTTTTACATAATTTCTGAAATTGTCATCAAATATATAACTTTTTTTCTCATAAAGATCAAATAAGGTCGAAAGACTTACGACGTCTTTCCGTACCTTAGTCTTTAGGGTATTTTTAAGTAATATAGCGGAGCCACCGCGAATCGCAGTCTTTCGATTGAATGCACTGGCCATATTATAATTTTAAAAAAATAAAAAGCATTTCATGTTCCTTGAGCCAGTGCTCTGTAATACATAAAATATCTATATTAAATTTTTCCAAAAATAATTTTATTTCGAATTCTTTGCCGAGAAAGCCTTGTATATTTTGGTGTACTAATTTCAAAGAGTTGGGCTTCCTCGTTGTCTCTGAACCTAGTTTAAATCTGGAGTTTGAGACCCGCTACAAGTGCCAGCACCGCAGGGTGCACTGTCTAGTGCAATTATAGGCTGCGCCATACCTGCGGTGCCGACACCGGTGACGGGCTCCTCCGTCGTTACGCAGGTAATTACCGACTGAATACAGTCGGTACGATGTAAAATACTGTAAGCTAACGAATTAGCTAGTCTTTTTTTCTGTACAAATGGTAGATACATTGTATCATTGGTCAATTTAAACTTATTTATAAAACTATTGGTGTCAAAAAACAAAACAAAACAAAACACAAAACACTTCTAGGACACTCAATTTCTAGGGTTCCCTAGTCGACAAGGATATAGTTTCGCCATGTTCGTCTTTCTGTCTGTCTATCTGTTTGTCCACGGCTTAGCTCAGAGACTATTAGTACTAGAGAACAGTAATTTGGCACGGATATGTATATTAATCACGCCGACAAAGTCGTAAAATAAAATCTTTCAGGGTACCTCCCCTACACGTGAAGTGGGGATGAAATTTTTTTTCTCGACTATCTCATGGTGTGGGGAGTTTGTTTGTTTGTAATCTCTTTATTGTACAAACCATTAATTAGTTAGGGATTTTAAAAAACCTACCCAACGAGGGTAGGTTTTTTAAAATATAGTAGGTTTGCGAAAAGCATTTTTCAATTTAGGGATCCGTTTTCGAAATATTAAGCTTTAATATGCAATTTTTTTGTTAAAGTCATGTCCCCCATCTTTCTTCCAGCTAAACGGTTGTTACTAGAAATGAAAAAAAAAAACACGGCAGTTGTTTCTAGAAATGTTAAAAAATTCACGGCATAACGAAGTTAAAAGGAAAACTGTCACAGCTAAGGGCGCTTTTATTGTCATGCGGATTTCTGCCCGCATGCGTGCGGTGTTTGCAAAGCGACCCGCGTGCGTGTTCCAATGGATGACAACAAAAAGACCCTAAAAACATGTAATGAAACGATAGGTTGCGGGCGGCACGCATGCGGGCACGACCCACATGCGGCCAGAAAGCCACATGACAATAAAAGCGCCTATTGGCGACGGACTCCACATAGCTTTAACAGTAATATACTTACCTATAAGTAGAACATAAATAGCTATAACCATTATGTAAACGCAAAGCTGCGACGAAAGCGTCTCGGCCCGCTGCACTCAGTCTGAGCTAAACCAACAACGGCTACGCTCCAGATATTACTTATGGGTCCTGTCTTGTATAATGTTCTTCAGTTACTACAAAGGAAAATTTGTTATGTTCTTTGCTACTCAAAAGTGCGACTTTGTGAGTTTTTCTTCCTATAATTGAACTTGAACTGAAGAACGTTACACATAACAGGAGCTTTGATTTAAGGAAAGAAAGAAAATATGAATTTTTTGCAGGGCTTCATAAACAATATGGACATTAGGATATTAGTCAGTCCATGTTGTATGAATGGTGCAAATTGTTTATAGAAGGTCGCGAAGTGTTGAAAATGATACGCTCGCTCGTCGGCCAAGAACTTCAGTCAAAGAAGACAAGTTGAAGCCAAATTGAAGAATAAAACTGTTAAAGAAATAGCAGAAAGAAAAGCAGAAAAGTGTTGGTACCGGCTTCAGTCGTTAAGCATATGGCTTAAAAGCAGCTGCAGTAACTTCTGATACTGGGATCGGCTACTAGTCCTACAACTCCACCAATCTGGACTTGCCTACCTCCATTTGGAGTATGTCTTAATCTTCCCGAGATATGAAAAGAGATCCGTGCCCTGCAGTGGGGATGATATGAGTTGTACACACGTACACACAAGCAAACCAGAACCAAGCACATGCTCACAGACACATACATTGAGCCATCGTATACACTTCTTGTGAAATGTTACTTCTGTGCTTCAATGTGTAACTGGCGCATACTCATGCACCCACAGAAAGCCAATCAATCAATCGCAGATAACTGACTGACCTAAGATGCTGTTTTACGTCAAAGATCGAGCAAAGACGAACTATAGACGTATTTCACTTCAGATCTTTATATACAAGCTGTTTACGAGAGTCATTACGAATCGTCACGCACGCCGGTTTGACGACTTCTAGCTTTCTGAATACGCCTGATTTCGAAAAGTTATCCGTACCATAGAACACATATACACTGTTTTCATCAAAAGCGTGTGGCCTTAAAATCGCATTTATATTTTATAAATGAAAAAACTACTTTTGTTTTTTGGAAGTGTAAACTTTAGTGTATTACGCTGTAATATTAATATATCGTCCAATCACCTCCACTATAAATTATAGCCTGACATTTTATAGGCATGCTGGCAACAAGGTTTTCCGCATATTCACGTGACTGAGATCGCCATATCTTCCGAATATGGAAGAAAAGCTGCTTCAAACTGCCGATATGTTTTCTAAAAGCTTGCACTTCACAAGCGACCAAACATTATTTATGGGATTGGCGTGCGGAAAATTTGCGGGCCAACTCATCGTTATTATTCCATTTTCAGCTTTCCACTGGGTGCATAGGCGGTTGTGATGCTTCGGATTATTATCTTCTTGTAGTTGCCAGGCAGTTTTCTCTTTACCAAAACAACGCTCACCAGATCGCAATAAGTAATTTTTATATAGTACACATCTTCACTGCGTTCAAATTGTCGCTAAATAGGTAAAGGCAACCAAAACCGCGTTTGCAGAAACACCGCCCAAACATTACTTTTTATAGTGTATTTTACATTACGTTGAACTAATCTGGCACCTGCTGCTGACCATGCTCTCTTGATAGGTATCCATGCTGAGACAGAAGCCTCGTCTGTAAAAATTACTTTGCTCCATTCTTTATTAATATTTGCCTTTGCCCACTTTAAACGTCTTAGCATATGTTTTCTGAGAGCATGGGTTTTTGCATAGAAGAGCGGAGCTTGATGTCCATCTCGTGCAAACGGTTTCTTATTGTATTTAGGGCATAGTCTATTACCTTTTTACGTAACGAAACTTGAGCTTGCTGCAGCGTCAGACTAGGAGAACGTTGAAAAAGGCTTACTATCGCCTTATCTTCGTTTGCCGTAGTGGCCCTAGATTTTCCTCGTTGTGGAAAATCGTCAATGTTGTGCGCCATGTTAAACCTTTGCACCTACTTTCTAACAAACTTTCGGACTTTTTCATATAACGCGCAGCTTGTGCGTAAGTTAGTTTTGGTACTTTTGCGTGCTGACAAAGAAACACTGCTATAAAACGTTTCAAATACTTCGCATTCATTTCAAAATCAAATTTTTTTCACAAAGCAGCCTCACGTATCGTGTGTCCTAGTAATACTGCGAAATATTACGCATTCGCCCATTTCATATGCATGACAGATTTGATCACTATAGACAACCGTTCGCGACTTATGAACCGCACGCTCTTGTTGAAAATAATGTATATGCTGCGGTGCGGAAGACAAAACAGGAAATCCTAGAATATAATCAGCCATTATATTCAGCGTTTGTGGACTATGAGAAAACTTTTGATTGGATCGAGTCCTGGCTAAAGCGCTTAAACGGGAACGCCGCAATGTTACTCCGTTATCAAAACAAAAATTTGAAATCTGTCCCGCTGCAGAAAAGGGTGAAACAGGGAGACGTTATATCTAACAGCCTGTTCACTGTTGTTATGGAAGAAGTCCTGCCTGTGATTGAAAGAGCTCGGCACCAACATTAACAGTGAGTACATCACCCACATTTGATCGTTGACGATAATTACTATGATTTTGCCTGAGACTTTGGAAGTCTTAGGTACAGATATCAATGGACTCAATAGACCATCTCAACAACTCGGTCTTAAAATGAACATAAGACAAAAATGATGTCAAAAGTCCATGTCCTGAAAACCCATGGCTCTGAAGTTTGGAGACTATACTCGAAGTTATTGACTAATATAGGGTGACTTTAAATTAGTTCTTGATACCAAAGGCTGTGCATGTGCTCATGATAACAAACAAATTTCCCTTAGGAACCCATAGTCAAATCGCAAAAAATTTGACTCTTCATACTAATTTGGCCGGTAAGTTGGTCAATTTGTATGGAGAGTCCACATTTTTTTTACGATTTGACTATGGGTTCCTTAGGGAAAGTTGTTTGTTATCATTAGCACATGCACAGTCTTTTATATCAAGAACTAATTAAAGTCACCCTATATATGTACCTTGCACAAAAAGTCCAGCTAGGTACGTCTAACTTCAAGAAAGATACCTCTCAAGTGTCTCAAGACTAAAGTCTTTTATCAGTTTGTGTTGCTAGTAATAACCATATGGAACTAACAATAAGACATGTTCGCTTCGTATGAGCCTCATAAGAAGACTCAAGGTCACCCAAAGCGCTATGAAGTATGCTTGGAGTTTCCTTACGTGATCAAATCAGAACTGAGGAGGTGCGTAGTGAGAATATAAAGTAACGCACATAGCTCACAGAATCGCTTAACGAAAGTGACAATGGGCGGAGCACATAGCTCATAGAATTGGTGACGGTCGTGGGAAGCCATTAGAGACGGGCAACGCAAGACCAGTTTTGAAAACCCTAAAGGGAAGCCTATCAATAACCTTGAAAAATTATTATTATTAAGAAGCTTCATAATGCCTAATACCTAATAGTTTTAATTTCAAAGTTAAAAAATAGAATAAGGGAACTACATGCCTCAGTAAGCAAATCAGTAACGTTTTTTGATAATAATCAATGTCGTCCCCAGTGTTAGCGCAGATACTTTTTCTGTATGGGGATGGTTAGGCCATCATCATGGACCTCCGATGTGGTATAACAAGTTAACAACTGCCTTTCAAAGCACGGAAACAGTCGAGATATAATATAATGCCACTTACAGTCAAACCCATCTAGGTAATGACCATCCGTGTGATCAGTTAACCTACATGATCTGATGACCATGACCACTGCACAGTTAACAGCGTGTTTTGGCTGTAACGATGAGCATAATCATGATTTTACCTCGATAAGTGGGTATATTTTATGCTATACTGTCCGAAGGCAATAGATATAGCAAACATTATAGCTAGATTACGAAACGGCACCGTCCCAGGCACAGATCAAATCGTACCTGAACTTTATAAGGCAGCACCCCTTATATTTGTATTCCAATTGGAACCAATAATGAGAGACGCCTGGCTAAACAATAACATTCCAAAACAATGGCTACTAACCAAGCAGGTACCTATACCAAAAAAAGCAAACCCCAAACAAATAGGAGATTTCAGAAGAATCTCAATATGTAATGTAGGATACCGTGTATACACCAATTACATATTAGAAAAACTAGACGAAAAAATACAGGAACTAGGATCATACCAAACAGCATTTCTGGCTAACCGGTCTACGGATGACCACATCGTCACACTAAGAAGGGTTCTAGACATACACTGGAGATCTGGAGATAAAATATTTCTAATAGCACTCGACATAGAGAAAGCCTTTGACACGGTAGACCTCCAGGTTATACGGAGCTTACAAAAAGCCAATGAATTGCAATATCGGAGAGTAGAAGTGAGATGAAAAAGATGGCTGAAGAAATATACGACGTACCGGAAACCGACACGGAATCTGAAGAAGAATACAACCCAGAATAGACAAGGATCAACATGAACATTGAAGCAGTCATTCTCCTACCCTGTATATATTACACACCAAGTATAGTATCTATCTTCCCCATACTAGCTACGATGCCAAGTATTCGGGCCGGTTCCAACTCCCATCTCTCCCCCTCCTGACTGCGCCGCCCTACACTCCTGTCCTATCTACGCCCCCCTCTGGTGTCTTGGGCCTCCGCGTCCTTGCAGCAGTAATGCTGGCTGGAGGGGGGCTTGAACTGAACTGAACTGATAAGTGGGTATATTTTATGCTATATTTTCATAAGTTACAATAATACTTACAATTAATTAATTTAATTTTATTGCTCTTTTTTTTTTTTACTATGTTATGTTATTTTAATCAACTGTATTTGTTGCTTCCATATATGTTTGTATTTGCTGAATAAACATATTTCTTTTCTATTCTATATCAAGTACAAACTTTTTCGGTAGGTTATGCCTAATAACTTTTCTTCTGCACGAGATCCAGGTGAGCTATCATATCATATCGATTTTTTTTTCAAATGAATGTAGATGTGTGTATCGCTTCATTGTTTGACCTTGAGCGGATGCGGTACGCGCCACGCGCATCGCGTCTACGTCCGCCGCCGCCCCGTAAGCCGTGAATGTGCAATAAACGTATTATCTAAAGAAATTCTAAAACTACTATTTGCCGAAATTTCATTGGATAGTTTTAAAAAGCTGTTTACTTCTGTAAATTGTGACTTCTAAAGGAATAAAATTGGACTGAGAAATTATGAGCCGTGAGCATTTATACGGAAACTATAACATTATGTTCCTATAGGAAAATGTTTTGGATACTTACACATATAAAAGTCTAATAAGGTATAAAACCATAGTAAAAAATAAAATTTAATCGAGAAATTATACCTTGGTAATTATAGCAAAATAACATATTTTGTTAAATATCGAAGTTAAAAAGTTCGAAAAAGTTTTGGACAGTTTTACATACATATAATAACAACCTAACACTAACATATCGCGTTGGAATAATGGATTGAGAAATTGTTCGGTACGAGTTATTAGCAATATTCATGTTTAGGTATAAAATACCTACTTCCAAAACTTAAATCTCCGGGATACCTTGTCACACCTCATCTATGGAACCTACTTAATCATACTGCAAAGTTTTACGGACAGAGGAGTTAATGCATACCTCAACCTCCTCGATGACTGGACTAACCGGGAGAAATACTTTTCAATCGTACAGTTTTAATCCGGAAAAATTTGTTTCAGTTTCTTAGAATAAAATTTGAGTATAGTGCAGGTAATACGCTAAGGGTGGTAGGTAACGAAACCACTTAACTGACGATCCAGACTGAATTCACTATTGCTAAGTGTTTTTGTGCCGCGAGTAGGTACGGGAGGCGGTTCGTTCTCAGATTTATGTTTTCTGAAATTGAATAAGACTGCTGCTATTCCGCAAATTCCAGTTCACAAAAAATTTTCACATTGATTTTTTGATAGGGCACTTTTCCACTGAGATGTCTGAACATACATGGAATCATTTTATTCGTTCTGTTCTAGTTGACTGTGCCTTTATCGCCTGATGTTCTCCTTAAGGGGCAGGCTATGAAACTTATATAGAACTTCAAACAACTTGGCTACATTATGTGCAGCTGATTTGGAAGATAATTCTGATATTGAAAGGTCAGTCTGTGTCATAGGCAACATTTTAGTTTCATAAGTCCAGCAAAGAAGCGATGACAACGCTATGTACGAGTAAGTGTTATTGGTGTCGATTTGGTTTTGACTATTAAACTTATTTGACAGAACTAAACTTAAGTGTTTTGTCTTTTTCTCTCTGTATTGAAAAGACAAGGATAGGATGCTTAAATTAAGTTCAGTCGACACCATTCTCAGACATTCTACACCTGTAAGCTTTAGACGAGGTTCTCTAAAAGGTAAAATGACAATATTCGAGTACAGTATCTATCACAGAGATCAATCCCTCAGTATTCATAATATATTTTTTTAACTCGCCTTTTGCCATCATCATCTTGCTGCCCTGTTCCCAATTATTTGGGGTCAGCGCAACATGTCTTCTTCTTCCATTCATCTCTTCTTGCCGTCATCTCAGTGCTCACTCCTCATACTCATATCATTCTTCACATAATCCAGCCATCTTTTCCTTGGCCTTTCTCTTTACACTAATCCATCCACTTTCATATTCAACACTCTCCTAGCCACATGACTTTCGTCCCTCCTCATAACATGCCCATACCATGACAAACGATTACTTTGCAACTTTTCTGTCACTGGCGCTACTTTCAGACTTCCTCTTATATACTCATTCCTTATTTTATCAATTCTTGTCACTCCACACATCCATCTTAGCATTCTCATCTCAGCTGCATGCAGTCGCCTTTCATCAGTCTTCGTACATGCCCAACATTCAGATCCATACATTATGACCGGTCTTATTACGGATTTATAGATTTTCCCCTTCACCTTAAGGGGCATTTGTGGATCACATGTTGTTCAGGTGACCTGTTGCCATTTCAGCCAACCTGCGTTAATTCTATGCCGTACGTCACGGTCGATTTCGTCATCACTCTGTAAGAGAAATCCGAGGTACCGGAAGTCTGAGCAGACTGGTAGAGGTACTCCATCTCGGGCTATGGCCGCAAAACTGGAAAGACCGACGAAATCGCAAAACATATACTCAGTTTTAGATCTGCTGATTTTCAAGCCAACACTTTCCAGTTTTTGCTGCCATTCCATCAGTCTGCTCTGGACCTCAAAACCATCCTCACCAACAAGAACAATGTCATCGGCACACAGCATGCACCAGGGTGCGTCTTCCTGTAGGTTCCACGTCAAAGCGTTCATTATCAACAGGAAGAGGTAGGGGCTTAGAGCCGACCCTTGGTGCAAGCCCACAACCACATCGAACTTGTCGGTAGAGCCAGCAGCTGACCGGACATATGTACTGGATCTGCTGTACATGGCTTTAATCAGCTGCACGTACTTTCCAGGCACAACTTTCTTCTTTAATGCCCACCACAAAACCTGTCGGGGTATACGATCGTATGCCTTTTCCAGGTCACGAACTCGCCTTTCGCCAACTTGACGTAAATTCTGTAGTTCCTCCGGTATGTTACTTAATGCCGGAGTTAACACCTTTAACAACTTACTTTATGTTTATCAGTATTCGGAGGCATTTCTTCTGAATAATAAATATGTCACTAGCGTCTGTGCTGTGGCCCCACAGCATGACCCCGTACCGCAGCCACGCGTACGCGTATGCATAAAAGGCGGATAGGGCTGTCGCGTAGTTGGTGTTCGATTTTAGTATCGCTAGTGCATAATATGCAAAAACTAAATTATCACAGTTTACGTCATATTATGACGTAAACTGTGATAATTTAGTTTTTAATTTTTCGATATAGTTTTTCTAGTTTAGATGTGAGTCGATGGTTAATCCTAATAAAATAAAACCGATTTCGTCAATATTTAATTTTGTGGTTTTTAGGTTTAGAGGTTTCTTTTGGTAGGGTCTGAACTGAATAATTCTAGTTTTATTTAAGTTAATTTTATATGTATTTATTTATTATGTGATCGAAATTTTTATGATCTTGACACCTAAATAACAATGATACATCGTCCGCGACCAAGATACAGAGGTAGTTTACTATTTCGGGAAGATCCCGATTTGTCATTGCTTTTTCGATTATTTTTGAATATTTTCGCTTTTTCCTACTTTTTTTTAAATGGGCCTTATTTTTGCTATCTTTACTCTGTCGGGAAAGCATTCTTCAATAAATGATTGATTTATTTACCAAGCCCGCTATATAGTTACTACAACGTAGACAATCACAGTTTACAAACAGTCACAAGGCAAGGTCGGCAATAGTTCTAAATTATTAACAATGGAAAACACATAAGAAAAGTTTTGTAAGTAATAGCTTTTCAACAAACATAAAGAGAATGTTTTATAACTTTTTTCTAAACACGCCCCCTCCACAAACATCATGAATTTTTCACCGTCAACTTGCGGTTTCCCATAAAGGTTTAGAAATCGCTGCCGCGCAGGGCCGGGTATAAAAGGGTTAGAAAAGGGCCATTTAACAAATATTTACCAAGATGACGATATTGAATACACGCTTCTTGCGTAAATCGAGGAAAAGGGTGGTAAGAGCAAATAATCCTTTTTCTATGGAAAGAGCAAGCAGCAACTTATACAGAATAAAATTAAAAACACGGACCAAATTTTAACTGTGACTTATAGAATATTTATATATTTTTTTTTGCTTTAAATATGTTCTGTACAGGATGTCATATTATATTCACATTCGTTCCTCATATTTAGCCTAATACGATATGTAGGCATGCAAAATTTATAGTATCAATAGTAACTTAATATTATTTAATTCACATCTCGGGTTGTTTACAAATGTCAAGACATTATATGTCTAATATTAGGTATACTGTCATCTTAAAATTCTTCAGTCAGGACATTTCTTCTTTTTCTTATCGCGTGGCACATTTAACCATCTTATCCACAAGTTATAGACGGCGGTTGCCTAGTTGAACTCTTGCAGAGAAAAATATAACTTGTCTCTGACTATTGACACTGAACAACCAATTGAATCTGAGCAAAAAATTGGACTTTCTATACAAAGTTGGCTACTCAGCTCCTAGATTTGTATGACGAATTCTTTTTTTTAGAGAAAGTAGTTCAGTTTTATGAGCAGAAACCACAGTAATTTGGTCCGCGAATTAAATTTCACTCTGTATCAAAGAAAACAGTGTTTAAGATACAAGATGTAAAGAAATTGCTCTTAGAAACTTAAGCAAGTTTTACTCATAAAACTTAAAGGCAGCGATTGTGGCTTAGCGCGGCTTGCATGATCGCATCGATAAAGCTGGTTACCTGGCTACAGATACGGTCATAACCTGGATGGGTTTGACTGTTAGTGGCAATAATCTCGGTCTTATCCGTGCATTTCAAGGGATGGTAAGCCGAGAAGTCAGAGGCCTTTTAGGCGGCTTGAAAACTTCTCACACTGGGGCTATTGTAATGATCTGATGATTCTGTATGTTCTTCAGGTATACAGGTACAAGCTGGAAGACTACAATGAGACCTACAAGGTCACACTTGGGATTCTAAAACTTCTAGGCATACGACTCACGCGCAGCGATTCAAAGATTGCCTCGTAAGTTTAGTGAAATAAATTAAATGCAGATACATTTTTTTTTTCCTCAGTAGCGTTTTACTATATTTCTTTGACTACCAATAAATGCCAATTTTATTTATAAACTTAAAGGTTTATGGTTTATCGAAACGCCAAACCTAGATGTAGATTTAGGATAGTGCCGACTGTCGACCAAAGCTATGATATAATCTGTGACCAAAGAAAGTACCGTACAAAAAACACTTTATATTCCGTGTAAAATTTGCTTTAAAGCCGCTTCCTTGTATCTGAGCTTCTGTATACAGGATGCTCGTATTCCTCTCGGGTGGTGAAACTAGGACTCATTTGAAGTGATTTAAGTCCTATCACATGGGGGTCGAAAATCCGCCATTTCCGAGTAAATCGATTTTTATCATTTTATTACAAGAAAGCAAATTTTGCCAATAATAAAATCATTAAAAATAAACTTTGAACTTTTTGAGCTGAGTTTTGACTCGACGTTTCTTCTCGCTCCGCTAACACTTCTCGAAACGTTGAGTGTACAAGTTCCGAGTGGTATATAAGAACTTTGTACTAAGTAGAAAAATATGACGATTTAAAAGTATGTGTAAAGCATCTACTTAAATAAAATAAAAAAATATTTGATATGATAGCTAACTAACCGGCCAACCTTCCAAAACCTAAAAATTACTAAAACAACCGTAAGATTAGTATATAGTTACCGGATCTTAGTTCTCATTGGATACAAGGATGTGTCCACACGGTGTTACAGATGCATTTAAGCGTTAAAAAACAAAAGAATACTGTTTTCTATTTTGTCATCGGCTAAATCATGGAAACTCCCAAATCATACTTATTAAACTTGACTTTCCCAGGCGATGCTGGACCATATTCTACTGGTTCGAATTCTGCAACATGGTTTTGGCATTGAATCTGGAGGTAGCCAGCATGATGCAGACGGCCAGGGGCGGCTCGTTTGATGACGCCGTCCAGATTTTCCTCATGATGCCATGCGTCGGCTACATTATCCTAGGTACCGAGAAATTTGTTATATATTATAAACACGGTAACAACGCGTTTCGTCCATCTAGTCTTACTCTCAGTTCTACTGGTAGGACTACTTGGATCCAAAAATTCCTAACATTTATACTGACAAGTATGTTAACTTTGTCTACGTTGCTTTTTTTTATCTACGTTGTGATTAACACTCTTATTGCATCGATATTTCACCACAAGATCGCATTAACCGTTTCATTAGGTAACCGTTTTTAAGAAATACAATACAAACTTTCGAAATACGAAATTCGTGAAAAGTAACGAAAAGAATCGGTTTACGCAATGAACAATTACAATCTATACTTTTTATTCGCCGACAAGAATAGCAGAGGCTACTCATAAAAGTGAAAAGCTTTCTCAGAGAAACCAGTACAATATCAACAAAAGAACATTTTGACTTTTCATACAAAATTCTCAAATTACAATTATACTTGTTAAGTAACATAGTCATATAACTTTCTTCGAATCGAGTCCTCTATCCATGGAAAATGAAATTAAAAAAGCTGTCAACGGAAAGGGCAGTAGACAATCTGCTTTAATGGATTAGAATTTTGGGTGAGAAATGTCAAACAAATTTTTAATTGATTGCCCCAAACGGAGGCTAACGTTTTTCGTCTGATTGTTACCGTTTTTTTCCATTATCAAACCATTTTTCTCTCAAACACTCGCTTATTTTTTTTCACTTGACATTGACAAATTACTCTTCATAGATGTGGAATGGCAAATAAAAAAGAAGATTTTTTCTCTTTCTCTTATCTCTCTCCCTATCTCTATAGCCATGGCCAAGTCCGGCAAGCTGATGTGCAACCAGCCGGTCTTTGAGAACCTGATCTGTGAGCTAAGAGCGCTGTGGCCCCAGGAGGAGTTGACTGAGGAGGACTACTTCATCGTCAAGAAGGGGCTGGCCCAATTGCACCGTGTGATCAAAGGTAAGGATCTGTGTCTCTTTCTCTCGCTTATTTTTGTCTCTTTTTTATGGTACCTATATAAAAAAAAACCACGATATGTATTGTACTGTCCATAGTTTTTATTGTATTCATATTTTTATTATACATAGCTATAGGATTTGCCCGCGGCTCCGCCCGCCTGGATATCGACCAATGAATGATAGTTATCCTACATACAGAAACCATGAATTTTAAAAAAAAATGCCTATATGCTAACCCAATGTTTAATCTATCTATACGTTCTAAATTTCATCAAAAGTTTTGTAGTTTTGACGTGAAGTGGAACAAGCACACGAGCATCCATACTTTCGCATTTATGATTTACGCTTACAGAAGCGAAGTCTTATCTGTATTATAGTTATCTTGTCACTGTAAATAATCACTGTGGGATCTCATTATGATTCGGACCACTAATAACTGAAAGTAATCGACAACGCTGAACGCGTTAAAAAACCGACTTCAGTCGCGTAACAACTTCTTCGGCTTCACTTCAGTCGACTTCAGTCGGGTAAAACTGAGAACCTCCTTTTTTTAAGCCGGTTAACAATCAACAATCTACTCTGCTTCCAGGCTACTATTGGTGCAACAACATTCTGCTTCTAATATTCATGACTCCCTCATACTTCGTTGCTGCTAAAAGGGAACTGGGATACGACGTGGATACCATCCTACCCTTCATATTTTGGTTTCCGT
The DNA here is from genome assembly GCA_958295455.1 of Coleophora deauratella. NCBI lineage: Eukaryota > Metazoa > Arthropoda > Insecta > Lepidoptera > Coleophoridae > Coleophora > Coleophora deauratella. The sequence continues at coordinate 8,049,392 of OY282410.1, read as the reverse complement.
TCGATCCCTTCCGGCGGTACCTGTTTCCCTTTCTACTGGTCTTGCAGACCTGGCAAGGTAAGGAAATTTGTCATACATATTTTTAAAGAAAATTTTATTTTTCTCCGTTAAGTTTTTATAGGCTGTATGCATGGGTAGGTAAGGTGTTTATGCCAACTGGGGGGCAACTAATTAAAACTCAACTAATGTAAACTCGACCTGATGAAAGGCTTCATACCCGAACAGGCTAACAGAGAAAAAAGTAATTAAGTGCCTCGAGAGAAATATCTAACTATTTAAAAACGGGGATTTCATTGTTTAAATTTTCTATTAAAAAAAACTCTTAAAAATGTGGGTAAAAAATTACTGTTTAGCCTTCAGTGACTACGAATTTATGTGTCAAGTTGAAAATATACAGCTGTGTGATTCAACAACACATGATTCATTATAATTATCTCTTTCAACATTTGTTAAGTATTTCAAAATATAGAGGTACATTACAGCAAAACCCTCAATGAATCAAATATTTTTTTAACGAACTTTTAAATTTCAAATCATACATTTAAATGAGTGTTAGAAATTACAAATACCTTATTCAAAATTCAATAAAATTATCATGTTGATATACTCAGGGCAGAATTATTATCTACAGGAGGATAAAAAGCAAGCCATAAATCCTAAAGCTTTTCATCAATGACGCAAAAAAATGAAGAACTTCCTCTTGCCTGTGCTGAGTAATTAAATTTTTTGCCGCCAAAACCTAATAAATTGCTCGAAAATCCTCCTGCCCGAAGGGCTTAACCCTTGATCGCTCCAGTAAAACTGCCTAAAGGCATTTTTACGTATAAATTCCAGTTTTATATATAGGTGTTGAGCTGGGTGGTTATGTATGACTTCAATTCACATGACATCAAATAAAACGTTATTACTTATTGGAATCGGATAATAAATAAGAATATTTTTAATGGAATAGGTATTTCGTTGAAGGTCTCGCCAAAACCGAAATACGTCATGACCCCGGATTTAGTTCTCCGTGGAGTCGTTTCTCTTAAACATTAAGAAACTTAGTAATAAATACTTTAGTTTATATATTTATTGTATTGCTTACAAAGACATACAAAAACATAAAAAAAAGGAAATAAAAAATATACGTACAAAACATAGTAACAAAAGATAAAACACAGAACTAAAAAAAACACAAGAAAATAGCATAAAGGCAATAAATACAGTGGGGCTTTACTGTCCACAGAAGAAAGAAAGCCGCAAAGTATACGGAAACTTCATATATCATAAATATGTGTGTGTGTGTAGTGTGAAGCAGAAAAACTAAAATCCAACAGATCTACAGTTTACAGATTGTGTGTTCAAACACTCTAGAACAACTTTACAATTTACATTTTCTCTGGAATATCTCAAAGGACAGCTTCATCTATGTTTTCCTAACTTAGATTTTCCGTTTCGTTATACAGGGTTACAGGAAAAGTCGTACTGAATATTAAAGGACGTTATTATTCAGGTCATTTCTGATGGATTTGATTCTATGATATGGTATCCGAAACTTAACCGTTATGGAGATATTGAACTTAAAGATTTTTTAAAAAATCCTCAATTTTTTGGCTTTTTTGTCGATTTTTTCCACTCTGCTTTACTCTGCTCCGCTCCGCTTCATTGGAAACACTTGCTACTATTCTCTGAAATATATAAATGAAATGTATGAAATATTAAATATTAAAGGAATATTCAGTACGACTTTTCCTGTAACCCTGTATACAAGTTACGTTTGTCTCAATAACTCCTTAATTGGCAAAGTTCTCAACGGAATCCTTAACAAAGTGTTTCGAAATTGCAAGTTCGTGTAAGTTATGAATAAAATGAACTTTTCCAATGAATAACTGAACGGAGAGATCTCGTAACTACTTTGCTATCTCGTTATATCAGAATATTTTTAGCTACAACCCTTACTTTAACATTGTACCTAAATACGAAAGAGTTTGTTTTTGTTCTTTCACAGCGCAACAAAGCAACGTGCGTGAAGTGGATAAGACATAGGTTAATTTGCACTCCGTTAAATCTTGCTGCCGCAGCATTTTTAGGGGTCGTCCATTAATCACGTGATGTTTTTAGCAACTTTTAGACCCCCCCCCCCCTCCCCACTGGTGAAACGTGGTGAGGTTTTAGACTACCCCCTACCTAAAATCGCGTGTATTTAAATACAGATATAATGTAATTTAAATCTGGAAAATAAGCACCGTGATACAAAAATCCAGACAGAATTAAGGTTGCAGATTGTTTCTGACTACCTAAAGCCGTTTCGAACCTTGGGAAGAGTTAAAAGCAACATACTCGTAACAACAACAGTCCTAAGTTTGGAAATTACTCTAGAAATCGCGCGTTCAACGAAAAAATAAATACACGTGATATTTCAGTACACCCCCCCTCCCCCCTTGTGATATTTCGTGATTTTTTCTGAACCCTCTCCCCCTTTTGAGCCTCACGTGATTAATGGACGACCTCTTAAAATTTTATTTTTATCCACGATTGTTAAGGCCTTGGCATCATCTCACCTAATGATAAGTCATGATAATGCCGAAGATGGAAGCGGGCTTACCAAGATTCCCCAACGCATTGGGGAACTGGCTATCTTATCTTCATGCCGGAACACATCAAATTAATAGCAAAACTTATGTAAGATGGTGGTTGTTAGCTAGGTGGACTCAGAAAATGCCCTACCACCTACCAAACCGAGTCCTACAAAGTTTGACCCCGCCGGGAATCGAACCCGCAACCTCCTGATGTGAAGCGACCAGACAAGTCACAAACCACGAAAGTGGTTAATTCCCAGTATTTGGGAACCAGAGACGGATATACATAGATACATAATAAAATATAGATCGATTTATGATAATACACCCAGAAGAACAAAATCTGCTCACCAAATAAATTTTTATTCTGGATGGGATCGAACCCACGACCCTTGACTTAATAGTCATGAATGCTAACCACTAAGTTATAGAGTCATTCTGATATTAAATGAACATTTTAAAAACATTGTATCATAATGGTGTCGATTCGGTTTTCACGACTAAACTTATTTGACAGGATTAAACTTAATTTATGTGTTCTGTCATTTTCTTTCTTTAACGAAAAGACAAGGACAGGACACTTAAATTAAGTTTAGTCCTGTCAAATAAATTTATTCGTAAATACCGAATCGACACTTATTACATCTAACATTCACCGCTTTTCAACGACTTAAAAATCATAATGTAATTACTCGTACGAGTATGAAGAAAGTGACTGGCATTGTATTGTTTCAGGTACTATGACAGTGCTAAGCATGATAACGGGAGACTTGCTTTTCGTGATTTTCCTGAGTCACATCAGTATGCAGTTCGACCTGCTCAGCGCCAGGGTGCGCCGGAGTATATTCGTCCCGGTAGACCACCAGTTGATCAGGGAGTATCCCCTTGGTAGGTATGAGCATGGGCTTTAATGAATGGGGAACTTGCATTCAAAATAGTTTCCTTCATAACTAGGGTCTGCATTATCCGTTCAGGATAAAACGAATAATAAATTTTAAAATATCCGGATAGAACGGATAATTCGGATAATTATGAAATACTTTGGAATTAATATATTTTCTTCGGTTAATGTATTTTTTATACATAAAAATCGATATAAAATGTAACAAACACATGCCTACACAGCTTATACTATTTCCAACACCCCTAAAACGGAGTAAAGTATAGAAATACCGATTCATTTCTTTGTATCGTAAATCTGCTCTAGAAGACTTCTTCAGCAGACACCTGAAGTTCTAAGCACTACACAACACAATGGTTTTTCTCATGTGACAAGTATTTTAAATCAGTGGATTTAATACGCTTGGTTTGTTAATAAATTTTTTAACTCCTGCCTATACTATGTCTTCCTGCGCCGGTAGCCACTCGAGAACTTACTTGTTCCAATCAAGGTCTATCTGTTCTACGAGCTATGTGCCCCGGCCATTGCCACTTCAGTTTGTCTATTCTGTGAGCTCTACCGTTCATTTTTGTGAAAGGTATCTTCTTATTTCTGAGCTCTGAAACTCCGAGCATTGCGTTCTCCACTGCCCTCTGGGAGACCTTGAATCTTCTTATGACGCCTATAGTAAGCGACCATATCCTTATAAAATGAAATGAAAATTTATTGCTTATTTGCATATCACTGGCAATACCTGCGTTATTTTGGACGTAAAGATATTGCGGAGCTTCTTAAACGATTGACGATCTCATTCTCGTTTAATAGCTGGATTGTTTTTCCCAGGTATGATATGAATATACATTCGTCAATAATTTCGAGAACAGAGTCTCCAATCTTTAGAGAAGTGGGCAAGTGCTCGGACAAGTCCTCGGGCAAGTGCTTGAACAAGTGCTCGGAAAAATGCTCGGACAAGTGCTCGGACAAGTGCTCAAACAAGAGCTCGGACAAATAATCGAACAAGTCCTCGGACAAGTGCTCGAACAAGTACTCAAACAAGTGCTCGAACAAGTGCTCGGGCAATTGCTCAAACAAGTGCTCGATCAAGTGCTCGGAGAAGTACTCGAACACGTGCTCGAACAAGTGCTCGGACAAGTGCTCGGACTAGTGCTCGGACGAATGCTCGGACAAGTGCTCGAACAAGTGCTCGGACAAGTGCTCGGGCAATTGCTTGGACAAGTGCTCGGACGAATGCTCGGACAAGTGCTGGGACGAATGCTCGAACAAGTGCTCGGGCAAGTGCTCGAATAAGTGCTCGGACGAATGGTCGGACAAGTGCTAGGACGAATGTTCAGGCAAGTGCTCAAACAAGTGCTCGGGCAAGTGCTCGGACAAGTGCTCGGACGAATGCTTGGACAAGTGCTAGGACGAATGCTAATCTAGTATAATTACTGTTTGTATATTGTTTTTTGTGTCAAAAATAAATTTATGTGTATGTCTGTGTCTATATCTAATGCTCGAACAAGTGGTCGGTCAAGTGCTCGGAGAAGTACTCGAACAAGTGCTCGGACTAGTGCTCGGACGAATGCTCGGACAAGTGCTCCTACAAGTGCTCGGACAAGTGCTCGAATAAGTGCTCGGTCAAGTGCTCGGACAAGTGCTCGGGCAAGTGCTCAGGCAAGTGCTCTTACAAGTGCTCGGTCAAGTGCTCGGACAAGTGCTCGGGCAAGTGCTCAGGCAAGTGCTTGGACAAGTGCTCGGACAAGTGCTCGGACAAGTGCTCGAATAAAAACTCGGTCAAGTGCTCGGACAAGTGCTCAGACAAGTGCTCAGGCAAGTGCTCGGATTAGTGCTCGGACAAGTGCTCGGGCAAGTGCTCTGGCAAGTGCTCTGGCAAGTGCTCGGACAAGTGCTCGAATAAAAGCTCGGTCAAGTGCTCGGACAAGTGCTCGGGCAAGTGCTCGAACAAGTGCTCAGGCAAGTGCTCGGAAAAGTGCTCAGACAAGTGCTTGGGCAAGTGCTTAAACAAGTGCTCGGGCAATTACTCTAACAAGTGCTCGATCAAGTGCTCGATCAAGTGCTCGGAGAAGTACTCAAATACGTGCTCGAACAAGTGCTCGGACTAGTGCTCGGACGAATGCTCGGACACGTGCTCGGACAAGTGCTCGGACAAGTGCTCGGGCAAGTGCTCAAACAAGTGCTCGGGCAAGTGCTCGGACGAATGCTCGGACAAGTGCTCGGACGAATGCTTGGACAAGTGCTAGGAAGAATGCTAATCTAGTATAATTACTGTTTGTATATTGTTTTTTGTGTCAAAAATAAATATATGTGTATGTCTGTGTCTATGTCTAATGCTCGAACAAGTGGTCGGTGAAGTGCTCGGAGAAGTACTCGAACAAGTGCTCGAATAAGTGCTCGGTCAAGTGCTCGGACAAGTGCTCGGACAAGTGCTCGGGCAAGTGCTCAGGCAAGTGCTTGGAAAAGTGCTTGGTCAAGTGCTCGGACAAGTGCTCGGGCAAGTGCTCAGGCAAGTGCTTGGACAAGTGCTCGGACAAGTGCTCGAATAAAAGCTCGGTCAAGTGCTCGGACAAGTGCTCAGGCAAGTGCTCGGAAAAGTGCTCAGACAAGTGCTTGGGCAGGTGCTCAAACAAGTGCTCGGGCAATTACTCTAACAAGTGCTCGATCAAATGCTCGGAGAAGTACTCAAATACGTGCTCGAACAAGTGCTCGGACAAGTGCTCGGACTAGTGCTCAGATGAATGCTCGGACACGTGCTCGGACTAATGCTCGGACAAGTGCTCGGACGAATGCTCGGACAAGTGCTCGGGCAAGTGCTCAGGCAAGTGCTTGGACAAGTGCTCGGACAAGTGCTCGAATAAAAGCTCGGTCAAGTGCTCGGACAAGTGCTCAGGCAAGTGCTCGGAAAAGTGCTCAGACAAGTGCTTGGGCAAGTGCTCAAACAAGTGCTCGGGCAATTACTCTAACAAGTGCTCGATCAAGTGCTCGGAGAAGTACTCAAATACGTGCTCGAACAAGTGCTCGGACTAGTGCTCAGATGAATGCTCGGACACGTGCTCGGACTAGTGCTCGGACAAGTGCTCGGACGAATGCTCGGACAAGTGCTCGGGCAAGTGCTCAGGCAAGTACTTGGACAAGTGCTCGGACAAGTGCTCGAATAAAAGCTCGGTCAAGTGCTCGGACAAGTGCTCAGGCAAGTGCTCGGAAAAGTGCTCAGACAAGTGCTTGGGCAAGTGCTCAAACAAGTGCTCGGGCAATTACTCTAACAAGTGCTCGATCAAGTGCTCGGAGAAGTACTCAAATACGTGCTCGAACAAGTGCTCGGACTAGTGCTCAGATGAATGCTCGGACACGTGCTCGGACAAGTGCTCGGGCAAGTGCCCGAGCGCTTGTCCGAGCATTCGTCTGAACACTTCTCCGACCACTTGTTCGAGCACTTGTCCAAGCATTCGTCCCAGCACTTTAAAATAAAATAAAAATTAAATTAAAATAAGTTAAACACATGAAAATAGCAAGTTATTTTACAGAGATCCCACACTAGGCTAGGCCTGTCTCGTGGCGATCAATTATACGATTAACAAATGATTCGCGGCTGCAGATATACTTAAAGAACATTAATTATTTATTGCAAAATAGCACAATAAAGTATTTATTAAAAGCTAGATAAACTATAATAATATAAATAAACAATTAGAAAGTGCAAGCAAAAAGTATGTGTGTGTGTGTGCGTGCGTGTGTGTACGTGCGTGTGTGTGTGTGTGTGTGTGTGTAGGCGCGTGTGCGTCTGTGTGCCAGTGTGTTTGGCGCGGTGCGCGCGTGTGTGGTGTGGTGTGTTTGTGTGTGCGTTTGTGTGTGTGTGTGATCACTTGCACTTGATCGAGCACTTGTTAGAGTAATTGTCCGAGCACTTGTCCGAGCACTTGCCGTAGCACTTGTCCCAGCACTTGTCCGAGCACTTGCCCGAGCACTTGTCCGAGCACTTATCCGAGCACTTGCCTGAGCACTTGTCCGAGCACTTGCTCGAGCACTTTTTCGAACACTTGTCCGAGCACTTGCTTGAGCACTTTTTCGAACACTTGTTCGAGCACTTGTTCGAGCACGTGTTCGAGTACTTCTCCGAGCACTTGATCGAGCACTTGTTAGTGCAATTGACCGAGCACTTGTGCTAATTTTCAATTCAGTTTCACAAGCCAAAACCCTAATTCAAATAGATTTAAATATCAGTAGAGTCTGAGTATCGAAACTCAAGTAAAAACTTTTATAAGTATATACAAATATATTTTAGTCAAGTTTTTCTAAACTTGCTCCTAAAATCTTCAAAGTTTCCGTTAACTTTTACAATTTAAATCACTCCAGCTTCGTCATATGATGAATGATAGCAATCCCGTTTAGGTTCCACTAGGCTATTGGAATTTATCATATAGAGGCTCTGTCTAAGTTGCGCGATAAATCATAAGTGTTAGTTTGGTATGCATAGGATAATGTATTCTATTCCGAGATTAGATAGTCTAGCTATTAAGCCCCCTGAACTAGATGCATGGGATAAAATTAAATGATCGACAGCAATAAACACCACAGATAAGAACAGTAACAATATATATTTCTCCAGATAGGTAATTAACTATTTACAAAGATTAGTTAAAAATAGAGACTCTTTGGAATCAACTTGTACCATGTTTCCATCATATCTTGAGTAACAGTTGGGTTGTGTCATCAGCTCTTTAGATAATCAGTTGCAGTACGACATCAGCTCCTCGATAGTGCAGGGCTTATCACAGCATTCCGAAGCGACTTGCCGCTTACCCCTTTGCAGAGTTCTCGCGTTGTGACCAGTTATCCACGGCCACTCGTTTTCAGGTTCCTGCAGGAATGCATTTCCATTATCAGCTCGCTTTGTCATCATACCGTTGTCACACAGCATGGCAAGCTTCACAGCTAGTTTTCTCCCACAATAGTGATGTCCTTTCTGAGTTTCATATTCGATTTCATTTTGACTTTGCACTTTGGTGACGAAAAATAGTGACGTCAAAACTATACAGTTTAACACAGTAAGGTAATTCATTTTAGAAAGCTACTAAGAGATGCAAAATATAATAAGAGACGCGACTAGTAGATACTAGATGCTTCTTCTCGTAGAGTTTGGATGTGAATGGTTTTAGCTGAGATTTTCAGGTGTTTTATACTAGTTAAAGCTCATTAACATACGACGATGAATTAATTTTCTTTGTGCGTAAGAGTAATCAGGTGTGATAATGTAAGATGAGTGCTGAAGGTATTGTATGTCGTCTTCAAAGATATAGAAAACACTAGAAGGGTCAATTATAATCTACTTCTCAGTAGGGTATAGTAGATCCCGATAAAAATAGTTATGATATATATAAGCGGACCAGACACTATCAGTAATAATGACAGTATTTTCAAGTAATGACAATATACTGACATTATACTGACAGTGTAATGGTTGGAATGATGGTCTGAAGCATACTAAACGATGGAATGTCAATATACTGATGTAAAAATACTGTCATTATTACTGATAGTGTCTGGTCCGTTTTAAACCTAGCAAAAAGGCTGATGACCTATCTGATAGAAACATGAGCATTTGCAATACGCTTCCTTCCTTCAAAAATCTCTTCTTGAAGAGTCCCATGCTTTATCCCACAAGAAAAACCTCGCGTCTCAAGGCTAGCTATACTCTCTATCTTTTTGGAATACTGATTGGAATGATCGGTTTTTACCTAATTTAGCCCCAATTAAAGTTCGATTTTTTGCTGACAATTCAACACAATGGAAACACATAATATTAAAACTACTGAAAGAAAGAGCATATATATGACATTATATATTGTTAGAAACAAAAAAGATATTCTTAAAGAGAAATTTGAAGGAAGGATGACGAATATAGAGGTTTGGGGGCATACAATAACAACACTTAAGTAATTAATAACGCTTGAATAATTTTTCTACTTTCTTTTATTATTACTGAGTTTGAAAGTTCTGAACTTTTCTTAACTCTATGTTAGGTTATGAAAATACCTTGTAGGCTGTCTGGGTCATTATAGTTAACGAAATTTACAAAATGTGAATGAGTAGGTAGCACTGAAATACTATAATGTATATTCATTGCCTAATGTGGGCGTTAAGTGCGTATATGTAAATGACTAACGAGTTACTTGAAATTCAGTCCAAATTAATATCAGCTGTGGTTTTGTTTAAGTTATTATATAAAAATGATAACAAACTACAAATATTTCTAAAGTTTCATACAAGTCTATTATTCATTACTAGGCGCAGGGAGGCATGTCATCCCTTTGTAGTTGACATTCCACCCATTCGCACGAAGCAATATGCTTTCTCATTTATTGTGCGAACTGCGAAGGATTGGAACTCCTACCTGCGTCTGAATTTCCCGATTCCTACAATCTGGGGATCTTCAAGACGAGAGTGAATAGGCATTATTTGATTTTACGTGTACCATCCTCGACTACATCATCATTTCCATCAGGTGAGATGAAGTCAAACGCATTCAAATTTTTAATTAAAAAAATATACATACAGGGTTATTTTTGGACCCCCACCAATAACGACACTGAAGCGGTCGTGGCTCAGCGGTGCTTACATGGTCGGGTCGATCACGCAACTAACTACAGACACGGTCATAACTTGGGTGGGCTTAAATATCAGTAACTATCACTAGATGGCAGTCGTCAAGCTATGTCGGATGCGTTATAGGCAGCTTGGATGGACTGCTAGTCAAGTCCATCCAAGCTGTGATCGTATTTGAAGTCAGTTAACCTACGTGATCGACGCGACCACGTAAGCAGCGCTGAGCATGACTGCTTCAGTGCCGTTATTGTGTCATTAATCGGTCCGGTAGACTGACACACGGGTGATCATATAATTGACCACGCTGAATACGTTAAAAACAACCGACTTCAATCGCAACAACTCCAATTTTGCTATGTTTTGTTGATTTTCTCATAAACCGCTGAATTGATTTCGATAAAATTTATATGGGACCACCTGTGAAGTATACCCTTTCAAACAAAAAAAGAATTTTCGAAATCGGTTCAGGCGTCTTCGAGTAATCGGTGAACATACATAAAAAAAAAAAAAAAAAAAAAAGATTCCGACGAATTGAGAACCTCCTCCTTTTTTTGAAGTCGGTTGAAAAGGGTGCCATTTTTCCTTTTTGGTACGGTACTCAAAACTCAAACTCAATATTAGATTTAAATTTTAATATGACCCACCCTGTTACAAATACGCCTTCTTCGAGTAAATATCATTATTACCTACATTTTTCAATATTAGTAATGAAAAATAGGTACCTAGGTTCTTATAGGGATCAACAGATTTGTGATAAGAAAGAAAAAAATTAAGTTATAAGCAGTGATTATAAGTACTTTTAAATTTTTAATCATCGCGTCTCGGCGGCCGCGGTAAAGAAATCGGAGTTATTTGAGAAATAGTAGGCTTAGCTTAATTCGTCTATTTAAGGCAAGTTATCAGATTTTTCAATCATTTTTTTAAAACTGTCATCTATTATACTTGAAACACTACTGTAACACCAATTCACATAAAAAACTTCAGTTAAAAATGTTATTGTGGGCGAACATTGGGATCACCGATAGCAATGTATGAGGGACACAGTACGATGAGAGCGGCGCGTTGTGTCATGACGTCACGCGCGCTTGGCGCGCCCGTGCAAAGTATTTGAAAAAGGCGGAAACTAAAATTATCGTAACTTCAAAACTACTCGCTTGATTTAAATGAAACAAAAAAAAGTGTATTTCTAGACATTTAGGCTACACGGTCATAAGGTTTCAAGTGATTTAACGGACCCATTAACATTCTTCATTAAAACTAGACAGAATAAAAGTTGTCACATTTTATCCACTTGAAATTAAGACTCTTTCGTCTGAGCCCAATTTATAACATGGACATGTCATGTAAAGTTTAGGCGGTTTCGGTCCGTCTACTTGTTTCTAAATTGGAAATTTCAGTATAATACGTTAGTTGCTACACGAAGTTTGCATGAAAATTCTAGTATAATGGCGATTTCAATTTACAGGTTTACACAGTGAACACTTTGGGAAGAACAGAACTGGAGTTTCACTGAATTTGAGAGATAACAGTCGGCAGAAACAATATCAAGTTGAGCTAGCACAAATCATTATCAAACATCGCACCCTGATCAGGTACCTACTTACAATTTAGAATTACATTTACAATTCAGAATTATATTTACAATTACATTTACAATTAAAAATTACATTTAGAGTAACCCTTAGAACAGTGTTTTTCAACCTGTGGGTCGCGACCTGGGGGTCGTGAAGCCTTTCTCAGGGGGTCGCGAGTAAAAGAAAAAGGCAAGTATCCTACAGTCCAATACAAAAATACGAAAGCTGGACCTGTTTATTTTTAACAATTTGTAAAAATGTGGTTCTATTTTGGATACCTTAAAATTAAATAATTTTCTAACTAAAGAAAATTATAAACGTAGTCTTTCAAATCACTGACATTTTGTATGTTTATGGCGCTAGGGGGGTCGCAAGAATTTTTTAACTTGTAAAGGGGTCGGGTATTAAAAAAGGTTGAAAAACACTGCCTTAGATTAAAACGAGATGTGTAAACGTAGGCAACCCTACTTTATTTACCGTAACGGATTTTTTAGGAGGTGTTTTGCCAGAAATACAGTTAAAATACACCATTACAATATTTTTTTTTTGTTTTGTATAAGGCCCAAACAAATTATTTTATTTATTATTCACCATTACCTCTGATTAATTTGTCTAATGATTTCTTGAAAACGAGAAGGTAGATTTAAATGATTTTTTATTTCTATTCAAAACAAGACTTTCTGTAAGCGTACGTTTTTAACTATGTATTCCAAATAATTGTGTTGTCTCTTAACTTTAGTGATTTTAATTTTTTCTTAGTATTATAATTTTATATTCCCCATTTTTTTAAATGTTTCGAAAAAATATTCGTACACTTACTAGAATTTAGCGATATCATTAGATAACATGTACAAAGGAACAAGTGAGAACGGATAGTTGCAGTAGTAATCCCATAGAACCAATTTGAAGAATAAGTGGCACTAGTTCCATCATCGGACTGTACCATGGAACTGGTAACAAACGAAAGTCTCATTTGAGCTTCTTTCCTGTTCACTTTGGAGAAATCTGAATTACTTCTCCGACCTGTGATGCCATTCTGTCTGCCCGCCAGGCTGGCTGGAGACGTGGAGAACATGTTCGGCTTCTCGTCGCTCATCAACTTCTTCAACAGTTCCATCATCATCTGCTTCTGCGGCTTTTGCTGTGTGGTAAGTGTTGCCATGTGCGTGCCGCAGTAAAATTCCCTACAATGCAAAGGAAACCTTTCAGTCTATCTGTAAATATAACGATTCTTTCCTTTTTACCTTTTTAGGGTTCCGTAGCCAAATGGCAAAAAAACTGAACCCTTATGGATTCGTCATGTCTGCCTGTCTATCTGTCCGTCCGTATGTCACAGCCACTTTTTTCCGAGACTATAAGAACTACACTGTTGAAACTTGGTAAGTAGATGTATTCTGTGAACCGCATTAAGATTTTCATACAAAAATAGAAAAAAAAAACAATAAATTTTGGGGGTTCCCCATACATAGAACTGAAACTCAAAAATGTTTTTTTCATCAAACGCATACGTGTGGGGTATCTATGGATAGGTCTTAAAAAATGATATTAAGGTTTCTAATATCATTTTTTTCAAAACTTAATAGTTTGCGCGAGAGACACTTCCAAAGTGGTAAAATGTGTGTCCCCCCCCTGTAACTTCTAAAATAAGAGAATGATAAAACTAAAAAAAGTATATAATGTACATAACCATGTAAGCTTTCCTTGAAAATTGGTTTGAACAAGATCTAGTAAGTAGTTTTTTTTTAATACGTCATAAATCGTAAACCGCAATTTACCTACAACGAACTACAAGAACTTTTATATTATGTTACTTGCTGCTACGGAACCCTTCATGGGTGAGTCCGACTCGCACTTGGCCGCTTTTTTTCATATTTCACAAGAGTAAGTATTAAGAGAACAAATACAGTTCTAAGTTTCACCAATTTAAACGCGGACGAAGTCGCGAAAGCTAGTGATGTTAGTATCAGTATTTTATGGGTTGATCTTGGGTTGATCTTATAATCAGACAGACGAGCTAAGCTCAAAATTTCGTCATATCAATGAACTGTCGGGAAACATCCTTAAGACAATCAAAAAAGACCGTCAATGCCTTTGTAGATATATTTTTTACGTCTACGTCCATATTTTTTTAAAATTATTACGGCAGCATATTCGTAAATTGACTCAGATTTCACGTGGGTCCCAGTGTCCTCCAAGAAGGGATCACATTATCATACTCTTCTCCACTGTATCGCTGTCAGCAAAAATCTGGAACACTCTAATATAGTCGGAATGTCGTTTGCACGTACAACCAGTATCTGTTACGAGGATATAGTGTCCATCTACCTTTCCTTTTAGAGATCGAAAAGGGAATAAATGTTTACGATGAATAAGCAGTTGACTTGAGCTTTTGTAGTAAGTCTTACCGGTCCGGAGTAAACCGTAGCACGTTGAAGAGGTTTCCACTTATAAGTTACCTTAGGAATAAATGAATAATTTTTATTAATTTGTTGAAGCAGTATTTATTAGACAATATTTTACATTTTTAAAGTTTAAAACTATATGAGAACAGAGAGTCTGTTTTAAAAAAGCGGCCAAGTGCGAGTCGGACTTGCCCATGAAGGGTTCCGTAGCAGCAAGTAACATAATATAAAAGTTTTTGTAGTTCGTTGTAACTTGAATGAAAGGTAAATTGCGGTTTACGATTTATGACGTATTAAAAAAAAACTACTTACTAGATATCATTCAAACCAATTTTCGGTGGAAGTTTGCATGGTAATGTACATCATATATTTTTTTTAGTTTTATCATTCTCTTATTTTAGAAGTTACGGGGGGGGGGGGACACACATTTTACAACTTTGGAAGTGTCTCTCGCGCAAACTATTCAGTTTAGAAGAAAATTATATTAGAAACCTCAATATCATTTTTGAAGACCTATCCATAGATACCCCACACGTATGGGTTTGATGAAAAAATTTTTTTTGATTTTCAGTTCTAAGTATGGGGAGCCCCCAAAATTTATTGTTTTTTTTCTATTTTTGTGTGAAAATCTTAATGCGGTTCACAAAATACATCTACTTACCAAGTTTCAACAGTATAGTTCTTATAGTTTCGGAAAAAAAGTGGCTGTGACATACGGACAGACAGACAGACAGACAGACAGACAGACATGACGAATCCATAAGGGTTCCGTTTTTTGCCATTTGGCTACGGAACCCTAAAAAGCACGAAAGTATGCATGTTTTTTTTTTTGTAATTTAAAAGGGAGTCCTGTAATTAGTGAAAACGAAAGAACCGGTTAATAAAGTTAAGCTGGAACTGTTTTTTTAAAGTAGACGCTTTATACAATAATGCTTTGTGAACCATATTTATTGTACCTAGTACAAAGTTCCTACTACACGCATGGGCGTAGCTAGGGGGGGGGGGGCAGGGGGGGCCAGGCCCCCCCTAAAAATCTCTTGGCCCCCCCTAGAAAAATCAGCAGTAGGCCTGACTAAGACCGAGGTCATTTTTTAAATTTTCGCGTTCGGTCCTCTCACTACTTTTTACAATATATAAACAGAACCACTAGATTTTTCCCGACACATAACAAGGTCGAAAACTGACCAAAAATTTGTTAAATTTCTGCTACAAATCAGAAGTCATTTAAAATATTCGGGCTCGCTTCGCTCGCGACTACACGAAACTTGTAGTGTACACTCAGCAAAATTAAAATAATGTTATGTCTGTCAATTGAATCAGCCGTAAAACTGGGCTGTGGATAAATAAAATAGCCTTTTATTAATTTCTAATTTCTTCAAAAAATATACATTGCATGCCTTAAAAAATATAAATCATTCACAATCACAATATTTCCATATCATATCATTCATAAACAATCATAAAAAACAAAAATTTTGGCAAAGATTATATATTATTTACAACATTTTTAAACAGAATAAATTAGGTTTAATTAAATTAAAAATTATATTAAAATTTATTACAATAAGGTAAAATTAAAAAAAAAAAACAAATTCATAATTATTAATCTTTTTCGCTATTAGTTAAATTAATATAAATATTTGATGTATGATGAATATTTGATTATAATGGATGTAAACCCCGAGTAAATATTGTAATTTACCTACAGGCGCGAATCCAGGGGGGGGGGGGTCAATGGATGCAATTGCCCCGAAGTACTAAAACTTCTATAAAATGCACGCCTGTTTACCTAAGTTGTTAGTGAATTACATTGCGAAATCTCAATTAATGGAAATATTCCTGTCAACAGTTGTGTGGATTTGACAGGTCTCATTATAATCATTAATAATATTCATAAAGTGAATATTCATAGTATATTCATATGAGTAGCGTATTGTTTTTTTTTAAAAAAAGCTTAACTGAAATTGATTAAAAGCTAGTAAGTACAAGTAGCAAAAACCGTCACTGCTTAGCATGATCAAAGTCAAAGTCAAAGTCAAAGTCAAAATATTTTTTATTTAAGTAGATGCTGTACGCATACTTTTAAATCGTCTTTTTTTTTCTACCTAGTACAAAGTTCCTACCACGCGGAACTTGTACACTTTTGAACTTGTACACTCTTGATTTCACTGAACCATTTCCAATGCTAAGTGCAGCACCAGGCCACTGCCGCGTATTACCTTTGTAGATAGGACGGTTAAATGTTGCACACGATAAGAAGAATAAGATAAAGCTCATTTTGAAAATTAAAACTGTACCGAAAAAAGTAGGAAACATTTCAAATTACTACTTACTCTGCTGCAGCAGAGTAAAGCCAGCATGCTGGCTCTGTGCCTCCGCTTTTTGGCGCCATGCATATTTGCCAAAAAAAAGCCAACATTTCAAACTCAAAATGTTTGGATACTTTACACATTTTTCTAAACGCATTTTGTTTCTACCTTGTACAAAGTCCCTACCATAACATAGCATATGTAAAGGTGCCAATAGGTATGTTATGAAGTTAAACGAAAAACGTGTTCTCTTGTCGTCTGTGTTTGAAAACTATACCTACTTGGATTATTGTAAAAATTATAAATATGCATGAAGTAAAACAAAGGTGTATAGTGTATTTCTAGGGGGAAAATTAATTACCAAAATTGACAGTTATCATTAGCACAGAGAATTTTATTTGGAGTTACAAAAAGGAATAACTAATTGAAGCATGCTTTATTTTGTTATAATATAATTTACCTTACATGTTTTTGTTCCTAAAATTGAAAAACAACTTATTATAGATCAACTTATCTTTTTTATTCAAACACAAAACCGCGTTACTTCTGTTTAGCTAATAACAGTGTGGCGTCTTCTACGATTTCATCTATGGGATAAGCTTTACGTAAAGGAACTCGATTACGATAAGAAGTTTGCACGAAGCCCGTGTGCTGTTATGCGGCGAAAAATAATCGCACGTCGCGCTTGACACAATTTCTCGAGTTCCGGTAATTTTTTTCTCGTCTTTCTCGAGTTTTCTCGAGTTCGAGAAAGCTCGAGCGGAAACCCCACTACCACGCAGCCAACACTTCCCGAAACGTTAAGTTTAGGAACAAGCTACACTCAACGTTTCGGGAAGTTTTTGCTAATGGTGTTTGCCTGTTTGCAAGTTGCTTTTACATTTTTGTTTATACATGTAGCTCTGAGTAATGATCGCAAATATCAGTGCTGTTTATAATTGTTTTGCTCGCACAGGTGGTGGAGAAGTGGAATGAGTTCGTGTACAAGGTGTTCTTGCTGGTGGCCATGTCGCAGACCTGGCTGCTGTGCTGGCACGGCCAGCGGCTGCTGGACTCGGTTAGTCAAGCCACAGAATTCTACATTCAACCCTGTATAAGGGAAAAAACTGCCCTCATAAGAAACAAGGCCGCAAAGTATACGGAAACTACATATATTCCATACAGGGTGTAAGGGACATGTTTCCGAAAACTTTAAGGGCTTGCTCAGTACACGAAACTGAACAACTTTCCTGTCATCCATACAAACTGTCCAATTAAGTTTGTAATTTTGTATGGAGAAGCCGATTTTTTTTCATTTCCTGAGAAAAAATCTTGTGGAAAGTTGTTCAGTTTCATCTACTGAGCAAGCCCTTAAAGTTTTTGGAAACCTGTCCCTTACACCCTGTATATTATGAGGGCAGAAAAATACTCACCCCAAGCTAAGCCCAGTATAATAATCAAAGAATACTACTAATACCAGTCACCTCAATTGACCCCAATAATTCTGCTGCAATCCTGTTTAAGGAAGAAAAATACTCACTCTGAGCTAAAGCCAATATTAAAATCAAGGAACGGTACTAAGACCAGATCTCTGACACCGCATACTAGTGGCAGACTAAACTTCGACAAAAACTACGTCGAAAGACACAATGACACAACTTTCAGAGGACGTTTCTTCGACACGCCAATTCTTCGAGAGGACACTAATTTGACAGGTTGCTACTTCGACAGGATATTACATTGACCAAAGTTACAAAATCTCAAAAGAAATTTCCAAAGAAATGGTCATCTGAGCCTACTTTATTTGAAAAATCAAACTAACGGCTTATTGAAGCCATGTCTTTCGAACTAAAGTTTTGTCGTACACTAGCCCACAGAGATATCGGAACCCTTAAAACGTAATTCGCACTTTGCTTTGAAACATCATCTATTGCAATTTCCAACTGGTAAATATCTTCTCTGTATTCCATCCATTGTTAAATATATGTTTTTTTCCTTATAAGCCGATTGTTCTCGTTTTGCTAGAGTTATTAGTTCAATCTTTATACACGATATTACGGGGGGTTCAGATATCTTTGTGGCTGTCTGTACTAACATTGGAAGTAGTTGTTATCGAAGTACTGTCCGCCACTCTACATACGAGTCGACCGAAAGATGTACTACAGTGTACTACAGTGTAGTACATCTTTCGGAAGCGTGTAGTAACTACACGCTTCTTTTATTTCCCATGAAATTCCGAATATATTGAGGCGAATCTAACGACTAGGCTGTGCTAAACTAACAGTACCCGCTTTCTGTCGGGTAGCAAACACACAAACAAAAACTTAATTTTTCATACTAACATAAACGTTTAACTTGTTTCATATTAAAGACATCAACGAGCGACACATATGTAAAAGTCATACCTCAGAGGAAATATATCCTTCCTCTGTGAGGTCATACTAAAGACCAAGGCACACCAAGGTGCGATTTTATGTTACTTGCACATTGGAAGACTGGCTAACTGACTGTAGTACTAAATGTTTTTATATACTGTGTCAATAAACCTGGCAATCTTCTAAGTTAACACATGTAAAGAGCAAATGCTGTAATAAGTACCCAGTTTTACTAATTCAGTAAGGAACTGTCCGAACTCTCAAAAGCGCCTTTTTAAATAGTGTCTAACGCCTAATAAAAATATTCTCGATCACTTTCACTTTAAATGTACCTTTCCCGTAGCACTTCCAGTGGAACTACTGGTAGTTCCACCAGTTAAATTTCATTTACCGTAGCACTACTGATTTAATTTGATAGGTTTACTCTCAATCTGGCCAAATAAAAGCTTTAGGTATACTAGTAGTTCCACTTACTTTACTTCCAGTTAATTTTACTATCTATGTTGAAAAACGAAAAAAACACAACTTAACAATAAACTTAGAAACTATTGAGTATTCTGTGATAAAGGTTGTTATTTAGGTACTTTAGTAAATGGTAGGTAGGTACTTTACACATTATTTTAAATCTATTTTTTTCTACCTATTCTATTATAAAGTTCCTACCACACCCAACGTTTCTTTATGCCACAGAATTATAATGCTGTGGTTAAGGTATACCGATAAACCTTTTCCGAAACTTTCACTGTGAACAAATTTAGGTACGAAGGGTATCTAATCCTGCTTTTCTATATTATTCTTACGACACTGAAAGGCCAGTATTCCCTATTTTTTTTTCAATGTAAAGCTCATTTTGCTGAATATCGTTTGAGGAATATCCATATTTTTTCATCCGTCAAAAACTTAATCATTTTCCAAAACCTATATTTTTTTATTCGACTTTAAGGTAAGGACGAAACAATGAAGAATACCATTAATAATAAATACCAATAACATTCTTCATTGTGGATGAAAAGGAAGTAAAATTTTTTGAAGCTAAAATCACATAATCGAACTAGAATGACCCTAAGTTAGGAAACTTCTCTTACTTAGTAGACCATATCGTACCTCCCACGGATAACTCTCCTATCTCATTTTTCGTAAATTTTAAAAAACAACCCTATTTCAATTAGATAAAATCCAAGCTCAAATAATCAATTTTATGATATAGGAGAGTTAGTCGTGCGAGGGACAATCTATAATATAGACAATATATGTAATTTTATGGTTTATGAATATTCTTTGTACATAGATATACGGAATATTCATCACTAACGCTAGAAAAGGAATGTTAGAGTACCTATACCATACTGAAGATACATCATATTTACTTACATACCTACAGAAAAAAAAACGATATCTATTTAATTTCGATTTTATTTTCCTTATTATCTGTGAACTTTTTCCTGCCCAGATGTCTATATATTTTCCTATCTCATTTTTCGTAAGTTTTTAAAAACAACCCTATTTCAATTAGATAAAATCCAAGCTCAAATAATCAATTTTATGAGATAGGAGAGTTACTCATGCGAGGGACGATCTATAATATAGACAATATATGTAATTTCATGGTATATGAATATTCTTTATACATAGATATAACGGAATATTCATCACTAACGCTAGAAAAGGAATGTTAGAGTACCTACCATACTGAAGATAACATCATATTTACTTACATACCTACAGAAAAAAACGATATCTATTTAATTTTGATTTTATTTTCTTTATTATCTGTGAACTTTTTCCTGTCCAGACAGTCAACTACGCAGTTACTAAAAGTTATTGGTATAGAATCCTATTTGTAGTCATTTCATTTTATGTGGGTCTGAGCTGTTTCGCTGTTGAATTTTTAGCACCCAGTTAGCTGTTCAATATTTAGATATACTAGATTGTATAGCACCTCTGAGTTCTCTGAATCGAGACATGTCTACACAATAAGATTAAAATGAATTAATCTATTGAGTGCTTCGCTATTCTTTGTTAAATCGTGCCCCGTACAAAAATGTATGGAAATCTCAAATCCTGGCGACTGTGGCACGGAAATCGGTTGTCGGCCCTAGCCGACTGTGGCGCTCAAAGGGTTAATCCCTTTGCCTGGTTATCGCCATATACAATCGTGTGCATCGTTACCATCAACCACCGAAGCGAACCACTGAAGCGGTCGTGGCTCAGCGTGGTTAGCGTGGCCGCGTCGATCACGCAAGCTGACTGACTACAGACACGGTCATAACCTAGATGGATTTGACTGTTAGGGCATTTGTCTCGACCGATTCCCCGCTTCACAAAGCATGTTAAGCCATTGGTATCGGTTGATTTCACTAGATGGAAGTCATTAAGCTATGTCAGAAACTCTTGGCGGCTTGGAACCTTCTGAGTATGGGGCTGGCCACTATCCCCACAACCTCCACCTATCCGGACTTGACCACGTGAGTGAATTATGACCTGACCTTCCAGAGGTATGGGTAGAGACCCGTGCCCCGGCAGTGGGGATGTTGGGGTTGTTAATAAAAAAACCAACCACCAAAGTATGGAAATGGGAGACCTAATAAAATATTCTAGACGCGTAGTCTCGAGTATTCGAGCCTAAAAATTGAGTACTTTGATACAGTTACCATCTCGTTACTATATATAGTTTAACCAAAGAGTTTACTTTTCGTAGGTTGTAATTCCGAGTTCCAATAAAGATTTTTATTCGTTTATTTAAGTACTTACTTCTTATTTTCAGAGTACAGGCGTGTCTAACGCACTTTATGAAAGCGGCTGGTACACATCGGGGGCTAAAATCAGCAAGTCTATTTTTATAATGCTTCATAGGTGAGCCCCGTTACTGGGTCCTTTATGGTACTATACTTAGTTTACCTAGTTACTTGTAGAATTTGTAAGGCTGAACAATACTGCGGTTGTTCGCCGCATAAACCGCGCGGTAGTTTATGTTTTAGGGATTTAACCGCATGTGCTCATACTTGCATACTATTACATATGTTACAGACAAGTACGGAAACCCCAATAACCCACAGTGTGCATGCAGCCCTAGGCATCTATCTACTTAAAAAAAAAAAAAGATTCCGACGAATTGAGAACCTCCACCTTTTTTTTGAAGTCGGTTAAAAAATGTCCTATATGTATGTGACGGTGGGTGATACTAAGTGTGATACCAGAAAACTGCCGTCTATCCTTTGTGATAGTAAGGTTAAGGCGGTTATTGCATTACTGCTCCGGGGTGATGTATTATAACCTCTGTGATTGTATTAATTGTATTTATTCTGATGTGTATGATAACCTCCTTAATTGTGCTACACGATAAGATAAGAAGAATATATATTTTTAAGTATTTGAGTTCCTCCCTGGCGCCGACTCTATAGGTCCCGAGTCCCCCCCCCCCCCCCCATGACATTATTAAAATACTGGTGTTGCTTATTTTCTTGGGATACTTTTATTCCAAAAATACTCATTTCCATGCTTGCGAGGCCGCTTGCGCCTCGCCCACTGCGGTACCTCAACGATAATCTTAAAAACTCCCCCACGCGGAAAGATAATAAACAAAAAAATTTTTCCGCCCTAGATTTATTGAACTTCAAAACAGACGTTTCTGTTTTAGGCAGTTACATTTCAGTCAAAAAAAATGTGCATTTACATTACATAACAGTCTCGCTCGTGCAGCTAAAAGTATACAAGACAGCTAGGTGCAAGTAGTCCTAGATGGCACGGCTACAGGTGCACGGGACTGTACGTCTGTAATTTTCTCTAAAAAACTGCAATGGATTGATTTGTAGGAGGAATAATTAGTATCTATATTTTAACATTCTGTATATGTATGACTAGCTTTCGCCTGCGAATTCGTCTGCGTGGACTTCAGAATTGGGGCAGAGAGAAATAAAATGTTAAGGCTTTTTAAATTTCAGTTTTTAGCCATTCCCTCGGGAACCCTCGAGTTTTCCGGGATAAAAAGTATCCTATGTGTAAGCCGGGTGCTTTATCTATCTACATACCAAATTTCATCCGAATCCGTCCAGTAGTTTCGGCGTGAATGTGGAACAAACAAACACACAAACAAACAACCATAGTTTCGCATTAATAATATTAGTGAGATGAGATAGTGAGATTAGTGATTACGCACTTGCATGGTTTATTTTATACCTTGTTTTTTGGATCCCCTAATTCCTCGAGTAACAAAAGGCCTTAATTTCAACTTTCCATTGCTACGGATCGATTATACCCATTAAAAAAAGAGCAAATATTATATTTATTACTCCCCGCTCAAAGTGATTAATTTCTATGCAAATTCCGAATTTTGCTCAAATTTTATGGGTTCCTTGGGGAAAAACTGTTCAGTGTCATTAGAAGAAGGCACAATTAACGTTAACGAATCAAATAAAATTTAATTCTGTATCATTGTACTTTACAGATCTCAGAAGGTAGTGCGTGTTACTACTTATGGATTTTCAACTATTTCCATGGAAACATTTGCTACGGTAAATTATAAACTCAAATTTAGTATTTTATTTTTAGACGAGGAATTGTTTACCGATTATTATTATTTTTTTGTTTCAGATACTAAAAACATCGTGGTCTTATTTCACATTACTGCTAAAGTTTTATGGCAAATAATTTAAAAATAGCTTCTGCTTACAAGAGTTGTGATGACCTACGGCTGGGCCCTCTTAGGCCTCTTAATACTTATTTGATTTTCATCTGTTTTGCTTATTCTTGCTTATTCGCTTACTTACTGTGTTATATAACCGTAGTTATCCCATAACGGTCCAACTGACTTTTAAGTAAGTAAGGGATAATGTCACTGACATAAACTATCTACATTATTCCTTACTTACTTTAAAGTCAGTTGAATCGTTATGGCATAACTACGACGGCCATATATTTCTGGAATTTTCCTTCGGGCTAACTGTGCCGTGAGTCTACCTTTTATTTTGCTTTTTAACCGACTTCAAAAAAAAGGAGGAGGTTCTCAATTCGTCGGAATCTTTTTTTTTATGTATGTTCACCGATTACTCGAAGACGCCTGAACCGATTTGGTTTTTTTTTTGTTTAAAAGGGTATACTTCACAGGTGGTCCCATATAAATTTTATCGAAATCGATTCAGCGGTTTTTGAGAAAATCAACAAAAACATATCAAAATTGGAGTTGTTGCGATTGAAGTCGGTTGTTTTTAACGTATTCAGCGTGGTCAATTATTTCTTCTAAACTTGTGGTTGGTTTTTTTAATGGCTTACAATAAACGTGACCTCGTACTGTAAGTTTTGGAGTATTTATTTACCACCACATCTTGTCCACATTATCATTCATCACTTCGGGATTGTGTCATACACTTAATATCTATACCATTTTCCACATTTCAATGAAAACAAGAAACATCCTGTATTTATCGTGTTTAGATAACACATTTATCATGTTTAGATAACACAGTTAATATTGATAGTTCAAAGTAAGAAAAGGAAATTATTAAAAACTTTTATTCAGTGCATTTCAAAATCAAATTCCGAGTGATAAGAACTCTGTACTTAGAGGTGGAAAAAAATTACGATATAAAAATTGTGTACTTACAATGTCTACTTAAAATTAAATTCTTAAAAATAAAATCTGTCTTGAATTAAACTCCAGAGAATTTGTTATTACTATACAATAAGAGTTAGTTGGATCCATGTTGGATCTATAAATGACATTATTCGCAAGTACGGAATGACTTTTTTATAACGGGATATAAGCTCCAGAAGAAGTGAATGAATTAAACTATTTAAACTATGAAAAACAAAAAGAAACTAAAATAAATTGTTGACTCCATACTAACCCGATATACTTGCTGTACCGAGTGATATGACTAACTGAACAGCGAAAAGAAAAATAACAATGTACAGATATATTTTCCACAACAAATAATTGCCTATTTACAAAACCAAAAAATACAATAATATTGAAAACAACTTGGTGACATTTCCTTTCATATCCAGGGTAACAATTCTTCTAAATCGTATTCCGTTATCTGGCACAATATCATCAGGTTATGATCATAATCAGTTGCAGTACGACATCAGCTCCTCGATAGTGCAGGGCTTATCACAGCATTCCGAAGCGACTTGCCGCTTACCCCTTTGCAGAGTTCTCGCTTTCTGACCGGTTAATATCCACGGCCACTCGTTTTCAGGTTCCTGCATAATTGCATTTCCACCACCAGCTCGCTTTGTCATCATACCGTTTTCGCATAGCATGGCAAGCTTCACAGCTAGCTTTCTCCCACAATAGTGATGTCCTTTCTGAGTTCCATATTCGATTTCATTTTGACTTTGCACTTTGGTGACGAAAAATACTGACGCCAACACTAAAAAATTTAACACGGTAAGGTACTTCATTTTTAGTAGTCTATTGAAAGTTACTTAGATAGACACTAGTAGGTGATAGATGCTACTTGTTATAAAGTAAGGATGCGAATGGTTTCAGGTGGGATTTTCAGACGTTTTATACTAGTTTCAGCTCATTAGTATGCGAGGGCGGGTGAATTTCCTTAGTGCGTAAGTGTAATCAAGTGTGATAATGTGAGATGAATACTGAGAGTATTATCTGTAGCTTACGAAGATATAGAGAAGCTTAGTAGGGTTAAATATTATATAATTATGTATTATTAGTAGGGTACTGTGGCTCAGTGCGGCGTGGTTGGTCGCATCGATCACGCAGATTAGCTGGCTACAGAACAGTCATAACCTTAATGGGTTCGACTGTAAATAACATTTATCTCGACCGTATCCGTGCTTCGCAAGACACGTTGCCGTTAGTGCCGGCTGCTATCACTAGATGGCAGTCGCTAAGCCATGTTAGAGGCCTTTTAGGCTTCTTGAAAACATCCGAAACGGGTCGGCCACTAGCCCCCCAACCTCCACTAATCTTATCTGCACTTTGCCCCCATGTGTGGAGTAAGACCTAACCTTAGTGTCATTATCCGTCATATGGAAGATCCATACATCATATTTCCATTAAGAAGAGACCCTTGCCCCAGCAGTGTGGGCGATATGGATTCTTAACTAAGTCTGAAAACACTTTACTTTCTTAACTCTATGTTGAGTACTGAAAATATCATGTAGGCTGAATGGGTATTAATTAACGCAACTGACAATACTTGAACGAATAGCTAGCACTTGGCTAGCACTATGAAATGTGACAATTTATAATCGAAGCGTATTGTGGGCGTATATGTAAATCATTAACGTAACTAAAACATTAAGCCCGAGTTTTCATTTATTTTTAACTACTTCATAATGTTATCATCATAATGTTACGTCGGTTTATTTAAAACTCAATGTTTCTTCTTCTACTCTTCATATAATGTTATACCTGGATTTTTCTCTTCGCGTGTTATTTTCGTGTTGGTATGCTTTGTTTCGCCCTTGTAGTTTACACCATGTAAATCTTTCACTTACTCTAAGGTTGACTTAAAGAGATGATCATGCTGCCTTTGCACGGTTATGATTTGATGTAATTGTATAGGTAGTTCATTCAAATCAAAAAAAAGCAAAACGTAAACAAACTTACTATGGAACTGATACAATTCATGTCAATGTCATCTGCATACTACGTTTGTTTACTTTTTTTGATTGGAATGAACTATATTGTAATTTTGTATGTCTCTTTAGTACAATAAAGAGATTTTAAATGAAAATACCTAATTCCAGCTTACTAATTGTGGATAAGAAGAAAACGTTAGTTATACTAACGCCAACGACCTACCCTTACCAGACGGCTTGAAAACTTCTGAAACTGAAGTTGGTGACGGGTCCCACTAATTATTAGCCTTGAGGAAGTAATATAAATTAATTTGATAGGGATAGTGCTCACAATAGATTTACTTAGGTCGGTCGCAATGATCTTAATTTCTATGGTGAATCAAGAATTTGTATTGCTAACTGAAAAAATATTGAGGATGGATTTTTTTGTATATTTTTCCTGTATTCTAAATTGATTCTAAGTAACCCCTTAAAATTTCAACGTACTTTTTTAATGCTCTGTATAGTCCTATTCTTTTCCTCTCTTACCCAAATAATCATGGGCGTAGCTAGGGGGGGGGGGGGGCAGGGGGGCCTGGCCCCCCCTAGATTTCTCCTGGCCCCCCCTAGAAACCCTAGAAAAATTAACAGTACACATAAAATAATATTGTTTATTTTTATTATATTTTAATCACAAAACTACGATACATTTACATTACATTTTCTTATTATATTGATTTTTTTAAAATATAATCTATTGTATTGACAATCTTTACTCTTTATTTTAAGCTGTATCATCAGGGCTCATTCACTCGACGTGAATATTTTCCCGCGATTCCTTATTTTGATCTTTGTAATGCCGAAACCTATTTTGAGCGCGCGGCGCTTTGTGGTTTTATAAGAGTCAAGTTTGATTTTTCTTGCATAAATAAGCGCACATAGCATAGGCTTTTAGCGAACGTACATACACATACGGTCACCTGGCCTCAAATTAGGATTTCCTGTATCTTGGGCACCAGAGACTGATATATATACACAATTTAGGGTGTCCCTTATATGGACGAAAAAATTTTTTTTTGGGTTATAGAAACGCATTCCCCCTAATTCTTTGTTAAATATTAAGCCTTACATACATATAAAATTTAAACTCTCTAGGTTAATATTAACCCGTGCCGACAAGGTCCCAATTTTTTTATAAAAGTAGCTATTTTTGAGTATTTCTTGATATGTAGCTAGATCGTTGTTAATATGCATATCTTGGGTAAAAATTGACGAAACAAAAAATGTAAGTAATGCTTTTAATTGACAAACAAATAAAATTATACAATTAGTCAGGGTACTTCTTTTTTAAAGTCTCTTTTTTGCAGTCTGGATACTACAGCTTTCTATGCTCTTGCACACAGCGTAACAAGAATTGTTTTTGTTCCTCTTCTGCGGTAATTAAACCATGACAGTCTTGCATAAGCTTTACAGCTCTTTCAGCTGTGTCATTTACAGCTTTTAAGCTTAACACCTTCCTCTTAGCTTCGATGAAATCTGCATTATGGTCCCACGAAGATATGTTTTCTTCAAGAAAACTGGTATCAATTTTTAATCGCGAAAAACATTTTTTGCCTTTAGCTGACACGAAATCGCTCAACGACTTCCCTGTAACAATATGATTAGTAGGTATTTCAAGGAAATTAACCAAATTTAGAACAAACAACTCAGTTAAAATATTTAAAAAAAACTCTTACCATACAAAGAGGCAGACATCTCTTCTTTCGATGCAACATATCGCTTCCCGAAGTCATATGCAGTTTCTCTTTCTAAGTTCGTTACCATATTCGCCTTGGTTTCTTCATCAACATCATCATCAAAGAGTGATAATATCACCACTTCTTCTCATAAATACCACAGGTGTTGACTGAACTTACTCAGAGCCGCTTTGGAAATTACTTTGTCAACATTTTCATAGTCTTTCAACGATTTTAAAAAACGCAAATCTTGATTCGGTGCCTTCACTGCCAAACTGCATCCGAGCCAGGGCTTCACATAAATTGCCACAATAAATAAACAAACATCTTGCAATGCTCGTTTGTCTTTAACGCTCATTTTGAATTGAGACTGCAGCAAACATATTTTCAAAGAGTAAATAGCTCTTGCCATCCATCGTGCTTGATGCATTGCGCCAGGAGCACGAATTTTAATTTTACCCTCATTATCTCCTCCCAAGTAAATAATGGATAGCTCGATTAGTTCTCGATAATCGTCCCGTACGATGGATTTCTGCAGTTCATGTTTGAAAAAGGTCAGCAATCCCTTAATGGTCGCATCAGAAAGATGCTGTTTAACGAAATCTATGCATGATTCGACAGCCTCAGGATTAATGTTCTTCCAGCTGTCTCTAAACTTTTTGAATAGTGGGATATCGGGACTGCTAGTGACTTGGTGAATCTTTGATTCAAATACACTTTTGAGGACCAATTCATACACATGATGGCGGCAAGCAAGCAGTAATAATTCTCTTTCTAATTTTTGTTCCAAAAGCACACAAGCTCCATTTATGCGCCCTGTATTAGATGCTGTTGTATCACAACACATAATTTGAACCTTATCAGTAAGGTTCCAATCATGAAGCGCGTTTGAAACAGCTTTAGCTTGATCTTTACCGGAAGAACTATCTAGTTTTGGTACTGCAAGAAGTTGCTCCTTCTCTCCAAAGGAAATAAGGATCGGCAGGCGTTCCTCTTTAGAACTTCTTACATCTAGGCCGGGTAACAATTTTCCATCCCAATGAACTGTAACTACTTCTGGCACGTTATTCTGAAAATCGGATTTTATAGATTCTGCTCTATCCTTTCTTATCTGTGTTCGAATACGTTGAATAGAAGATTTGTTAATTGGATAGTCGTCGCAACAAAGACCTAGTGCTTCTATTACTGCTTGAATTATATAAACTGAATCTCTTATGCTTAGTTGACATCTGTCTAAAGCTGCAAC
Source organism: Coleophora deauratella (assembly GCA_958295455.1). Classification (NCBI taxonomy): domain Eukaryota; kingdom Metazoa; phylum Arthropoda; class Insecta; order Lepidoptera; family Coleophoridae; genus Coleophora; species Coleophora deauratella. The sequence continues at coordinate 8,020,182 of OY282410.1, read as the reverse complement.
TAACTTAGGTGTGATAAAATCTTTCCTTCCTCTTTTTGTAGTAGTTACCGAACTTTCAGATTGAGATGTAGCAGGCAAAGGTTCCTCTAGGCTTTCTTCAGAGCTGGTAAATTGGCCTTCATGTAGTTCTTGTGGTGGTGTTAAGCTGTGTGAAGTAGAAGATGTCAATGAGCTCGCTGAAGTCATTCGTTGGAGCCTCCTTTTCTCCTCTTCTTGTTTTCTCTGCCTTGCCTTTTCTTCTTTCTCAGCTAACTTTTTGTCTACACCTGCCAAGCAACCAAGGCGCCCTAGCTCTCTTTGCTTTTGTAGGAAAATTTTATCTTCTTCAATTTTCATCCTTTTAAGAGCATCAGCGTGAGCGATATCAAATAAATTATCCAAATCCTTTAGAAAATCCTCCTCACGGCGTTTAAAAACATTCTGTGATTTTTTGCGGTTTTTTTGAAGCTCTCGCCAGACTTGATAAAGATCCACAAGCTTCTTCACACAGTTAGGAAGAGCTTTGGTAGGTATTCTAGCCTTTTCCCAGAATATAATACACTCCCGTATTACAAGATTTGCGCTTTCATTGACAGTCAGTTTCACTTCGCGAATATTAAAAAATAGAACTGCGAGAACTTGTCGATTAGACGGCAATTTTGCACATTTGGTGATGCACCTCACCAACCAAGAAAATACTCTTTTTAGCGCTTCTCAGTTCCACTGACATCTTCGAAATATAAAATATTACGTGTTAGTTACGCGACAATCCGAGAGTAAGTGACAAACCGAGCGCGCCCGCGCGGCACTTGCGTAGGGGCTTGTATGAACATGTTCCCGCTCAAGTCGGCACGGGTTGCAGTGCTCCAAATAAGGTAAAAATTTATTTCCGAGTATTTAGGGTCAAATACACAAAATTAGAGCCTATGCGTTAAAAATAATAACTTAGAAAAATAAGGGTCACCCTAATACACATATACATTTACATACATATATAGATATAATACACCCAGACACAGAGCAAACAAATCTGCTCGTCACAGAAATGTTTGCCCTGGGTGGGAATCGAACCCACGACTTTCAGATCAGTAGTCAGGGTCACTAACCACTGCGCCACCGAGTCAGTCGAGTTTTGTTTCCATATAAACGCAATTTGTATGAACTGCAAAAGGCACATCGAAATCAAATCGTCGTTGTACCTATATGTATCGCGTTTGCCGCGTGTTCAAAAGTGGTCGTGTGCTAAGACTGGATTGCTGTGATATTGCATGTGTGCGGCTGCTGGCCCCCCCTAGAAAAAATCCCTAGCTACGCCAATGCAAATAATCCCTCAAACTCCACCAATCCGGACTTGACTTCCGTCTGTGGAGTATGGCCTTCCTAAGCTGTGGGAAGGGAACTATTCCCAATTACTGGGGACGTTAATATAGACTGTCAAAAAGAAAAACATTCGATAAATAACTACCTATTTACTTAATTTCGATTTATCTTCATTGCCTTTGAACTTTTTCCTGTCTAGGCACAGACAACTATACCGTATTACAAAAAAATATTAGCGAAGTATCCTATACTTGCGGTCATTTCTTTTTATGTGGGTCTGAGCCGTTTCGCAGGGCAGTTGAATTTTTGGCATCAGTAAGTAGTGATGTAGCCTAGTTTTTAGCGCTGACTTTCTCCAAATTATAGTGTATATTCTAGAAAACACAATAAGAATAAAAATAATAGGGTTGCCTGGCTAGAGACAAGAGGCTATACAGAATGATAAAAAATGTCTGGCAATATTTTAACTGTGGCTTCTACTCATCAAACTGAACAACTTTCCCTAAGAAACTCGTACCGTAAGAAAGGTGGTACTCAAAAAGCAAAAAAATATTTGGACTCTTCATACAAATCCTGGTTGAGGAATTTTGTATGGGAAGTCCATATATTTTTTTTTGTTTTTTGCCCATGACCTTCTTGGGGAAAGTTGTTCAGTTTGATATGTAGAAGCCACAGTTAAAATATTGCCAGACATTTTATAATCACCCATTATAGTATACATAATGTAACAAAATTGGTTCTACGACTTTGATAAGGAGGAATTTATTCCTATTCTTCCTTCTTTATGGATTTTTAGTAGTAAAAATATTATAATATTGGTAACACTTCTCAAAACGTCAAACACTTGTTTTTGTATGTATCGTATTTTATCTGTGACGTCGACTTTTTGGCGGGAATTCGCGGCAAGTTTATCATTTTTGTTTTATTATCCGGAAAAATAGGTATCGTATTGATAGTGTATTGTTCAATAAAGTGCCATTTAAGTGTCTAATATGTAGGATAACGAAATAAAAGCGTGTAGACTGTGTTTCCAGTGCTCTCAAGAAGTCCATGAAATCTTCATCAAAAGTGCTATCATTTTGCTGAAGAATAGGAAATTTAAATACGAAATCAATTTGACATCTCATTGAAATCTCACATCATGACAAAGAAATACGGAAGAAATGGCTTTTGGCCGATTTTATAACAGACTACGAAGATTTATAACAGACTAGGTCGTATGGCTCTGATCCTTTGCCTTCCTCATCTCGGGGTAAAATAAAACAAAAAAATAATATCTGTGACGTCTTTCCAGCGTTGCCGGTGCGTACTTTTTGTTCCAATTTCGAAACTTTTGACGCTTCAGCGGAACTTTTGCGGAACTTAATGACCATCGGAACATTAATTCGGAACTTTTAGTGATATATAAAGCTCGCGCTGAAGGAAGCCAAGCTTCCACATTCACTTGACCGGTGTTTGGCGTGGCTAAAAACGAGATGACGGACGCTATTTTGAAATTTTTATTCGGGCTTGTTTCGCTCGCCTTTTTTTAGATCTTAGGCCGTGGCCTGGACGCAAGCGACGACGGCGACGGCGACAGCGACAGCGATAGCGATGACTGTTCACGACGCAAGCGACAAGGTCACTGGGTTTGCGGCGACGTAGTGACGTGACTCTGTCGCGATGTCGATATTTCGATATTTTCATAATTATTCTTACTAATATAATAACACTTAATACTGACTCAGCGGTTTGCGCTCCTGACTATTGATCCGAGAGTCGTGGGTTCGATCCCCACCCAGGGCAAATATTTCTGTTTTGTTAATATTTCTACTAACTTTCTAAAGAAGACTTAGACAAACAAAACAAAAAGGCGATTTCGGCAACTACTGAAGAATTATGAAGATCAAAGTCGAAATCCGAAAGTTTATATTACAAAAGGATGACTGTGGAAATTTTCAATTATATTCTACGATCAAGGGAGTTGTATGGTGCGGTAGCCCTCTGTCCCCCATCCATAAAGAAGGTTTCCGTTTTTGCCTAAAGGGCTTGCTTTTGAAGATATAAGGGTTGAAATTTCACCCTTAAGAATTTTCTAGAACAGTCCAGAACATTCGAGAGTTTTCGAGAGCACTCCACAGCAGTCCCGGAACAGCGGGGTGCGGGGGGTGAGGAGCGGTCTGCGGGGGGAAGGTGCGGGATGTGGCGGGGATGATAAGCGGTGTGCGGGGGGTGAGGCGCGGGTTGCTGGGGAGAGGAGCGGGGTGCGGGGGAGGTCGAGGACCGGGGTGGGGGGGAGACGCGGGGTACGGGGGGAGAGGAGTGGGGGGAGGGTGAGTCGCGGGATGCGGGGGAGGGTGAGGAGCGGGGTGCGGGAGGGTGAGGAGTAGGGTGTGGGGTAGGGTGAGGAGTGGGGTGCGGAGTGGGGGGGAGACGCGGGGTGCGGGGGGAGGCGCGGGGTGCAGGTGGGAGAGGAGCGGGGTGCGGGGGGAGGATCGGGGTGCAGGGGAAGGTTAGTTGCGGGGTGCGGGGTAAGGCGCAGGGTGCGGGGGGATATTAACTCCCTGAGCGAAGCCGGGCACTCCAGCTAGTATCAAACTTTATTATTTTATTATCTGAAACTATTTTTTCTACTCACACTATCGATAGTTTGGACTGGTTTATCGATTAAAGAAGAACGTCCCTAAACGTGCGGCCGCCCTTGAAACGTCGCTCGGCGCTCGTGTGTCGCCGCGTGTGTAGCTGTCGTCCAAAACAGTTCCATACAAATCTATGGAAATGATCAAGTCACTCGTGTCGCTGTCGCCGTCGCTGTCGCTGTCGCCGTCGCTTAGGTCCAGGCCGCAGCCTTAGTGTCACACAGCCTCTGTGTATTGGGACTTTTTTTCGCCACGCGCGAGACTCCCTCGCCGTCACCCTCGGAAGCCAACGGCTCTCTCCGGCAGGAAAGTTCTGCCTGCCAAGGGAGCATCTCCTCAGCCGTTATGAGCGTGACTTGCTCATGACGGCCCGACTAAGAAAAAATGATTTCTTGTCGGAGGGAATGCTCCGTTGGATGGCGGCGTACTTGCGCATCCATGAGGAGCCACTCTGCGTGAGACCAACCTATGCGGCCGGAGGACGTCGCGGCGATCGAGGAGACCAGCGGCATTATGTTGGCAACACTGTTCGAGTGCCAGCTGTCAACGGTTTTTGAACAACAGCGCGACTGGTCGGCTAGCATCAATGACAAGACGCGGCGCGGCGGGCCCACCTCTGGAAATAAACAGGAAACCAACGAGAAACGGCGGTTATAAAAGGCAGCGGGAAAGTGTAACGCGCTCTTAGTTCAAGTTTAAGCTTGCAAGAAGCTTCTTTGTGTAAATATTGAGAGTAATTAGGTAAGGTTGACTAATGTATATAACTCTTTCTATAGAATAAATGTCTTAATATGTTACTTTTGTGTGTTTTAGTTAACATCAGAAGTGGGATCAAAGGCTATTGTCTCTCGTATCATTTCTGATTACCGCGTGTCTGCAAGCGAGAGCGCACGCCACCACTATCCTGTATAGATCGCCGCAGCCTGCTAACGGCGTTGGAGTAGAGCGCTGTGGGTCTGAAGTGTGGAGCCATCACCGCCTGCCATATAAGACCCGGTCCCAGCTGCGAGCCGAGATGACGTTCAGCACGTCATCACCGCGAGAGCTGCCAGATGGCTGACAGCCATCCCGAGGGACCCTGTGCTGTCCACGATTGGTTTGGACGTAACTAAGAGCTGATACCCGGTGAGATCTAACCATTATTGTGTGTCTGATTTCAATCCTAATATTCATGATATCAGCGCGTGGTGTGATGACGATTGTGCTGGTTATTAAAGAAAAAGGATCAAAAGCATGCCTAGCCCGTGCGAGTAAACGTTTAAAGTGAGAAACACGAACCTGGTTGCGTGATTGGGTCAATACGAATCGTATTTGAAATAAATTCAAATTAGTGTTGAATACCCTCTTTCCACGGGGTGTTGATATCGCGAATATTCTTATGATATCCTGTGTATACTACTTATACTGAATCCGATAAATTCATTGCTTGGTTTGCGCATAGGTAAAGATCAGAGTGACGAACTTGTGTGTTATTTTAATACAGGTACAGGTACAGTAACGTGTCATTCTCAGTTAGGCATCGCGGCTATGAACGCGAAGTTAACGCTTGAAACTACTGTGCAGTTTTATAGATATATGTAAACTCACCAGGTAAAAATTACATTATGATAAAATACATGTGGGTATATGAATATATTTGAAAGTGCTATTTGTTCCTGGTGAGGTTGAAGGTACTAAAGATTAAAATAGTTGAAATAAAACTAAAGTCAAACTCATTATGATTTTTAAGGAGCAGAAGGAGAAACATATAAAGATCTTAACATCTGTCATTTACTGATTCGTTGCCTAAGTCTAAAGGAGCAGTGAGTGAATGACCAGAATGGTACTAAGGATTTACCGAAGAATGAAGATATCTTGATTCTTGGGGTTTAGAAATATGTGGAGCAGAAAGAGAAACATATAAAGATCTTAACGTCTGTCATTTACTGATTCGTTGCCTAAGTCTAAAGGAGCAGTGAGTGAATGACCAGATGAGGTACTGAAGATTTACCCAAGAATCTTGGTTCTGGTGACTGAGGTGTTATCTTCATTCTTGGGGTTTAGAAATATGTGTAGACTCACCAGGTAAAACAAAAGAAGACATTATGATGGAATGGAAGAATACCGTTTTTTTTCCTGGTGAAGTTAATGGTCCCTAAAATGTCATGATGAGCCGAGCTGGAAGGAATTACAAAATTAAAGACGTGTTATAAATAGGTATATTAATTTTGTATGTTTTTGTGTGGTTATCCAGATCGAAACATCTACCAAGCTGCTGTGTCTGTGGGGCCAGACACGATGCAGGATGGCCGTGTTGGCAACACTGTTCGAGTGCCAGCTGTCAACGGTTTTTGAACAACAGCGCGACTGGTCGGCTAGCATCAATGACAAGACGCGGCGCGGCGGGCCCACCTCTGGAAATAAACAGGAAACCAACGAGAAACGGCGGTTATAAAAGGCAGCGGGAAAGTGTAACGCGCTCTTAGTTCAAGTTTAAGCTTGCAAGAAGCTTCTTTGTGTAAATATTGAGAGTAATTAGGTAAGGTTGACTAATGTATATAACTCTTTCTATAGAATAAATGTCTTAATATGTTACTTTTGTGTGTTTTAGTTAACAATTAACTGGTTCTTCAACACGCTGCCGGTTGAGAGGCCCCTCAAGGTGGCCTTACGGCGCGTGGCCACCCCTTCACGGCGGACCGTGTCCGACAGATATCAGGTTGAAATATCTCTGAGCCGGTAATAGTGGGGTCTAGTACCTTCCTAGTTGCAAATAACGTTGTGGCGACGGCGACCCACGCATGCTGTGGCGAAAAAGTTTTACTGTGGCCTGTGAATGGAATTTTCCAAGTCAAACCGGAACTTTTCACGAGTGGTTTCGGACTTTTTTCATTTTCTTTGCCGGCAACACTGCGTCTTTCCTTTGTTTTCATTCGTGTGTGCGGTCGTTTCAGAGATTTTACAGAATGTCCAATAAAAAGAGGGAAATTCAAAATCCCGAAAGTGAGAGTGAAGAAGACCAGGATTCTGGCAGTGAGAAAGATTCAGACTTCGATTCTGATGGAAACTTCATCGGTGATAAGGTTGGTACCGAACATAACCTCAAAATCACATGGCGAATAACAACAAGCTAGATTTTATGGTCTAACATAAAAATTGAAATTACTTGCCGATTTTCTGTTCAGATACCCACGCGCTACAAAGGTAGCAAGTACCTTCCTGAGTATAAATTTATAATCTAATTATCCTATTATTATTATTATTATCCAACGACGTACAGAGATGAACAAACAGCAGAGTAGGATTACTACTGAAGACGACACACGACTCCTGAATTCTTACACAATAACTACACAGCTATTGTTCTTACAACACTGTATGTTATTTTCCATAAGCGAGTTCTAAAATACCTAAACTTCTATATCAAAGACAGTTACTTTGATAAAACTCAAAGACAGTTACGTTGATAAAATTCATTTATTATTCACTACATAGTTGATAGGTATGCATAAGGATTGGGCAGATTCCGCCTAAGTATGATGATCGTCAGAATTGTAGTGAAGCCACTGGACATAAATACATATATGGTTCAACAGTAGTGGATGTCTTAGGCTAATATTCAGATGAGACGCACTAAGTTTTAAATAATACTACTTAGGTATAGTAGGCAGGAAAAAAGGGAGACAAAGAATAAGATGGGAAGATGATATTAGAAAATCAGCTGGAGGAACATGGACCAGGAACGCAATGGATAGACGTCTTTGGTAAAATCTGGGGGAGGCCTATGCCGGAAGGCAAACTGACAAGGTTGCCGATGTGTTAAATTAAAATAGTTACATTTAATAAATTAGGTATATAGTATATTTTAAATATGTGTAAGTTAACATAATTAAGTGTCAGTAATAAAAGGCTTTATTATTATTATTATAGGTATAGTAGGCAGTAGGGTAAGATTTATTTTTTGAAGTATATCCCAACCTTCACTATCCACTGGGTATAGGTGCCTTCTATTTCACATTGACTTTAACAATTGCTGGTAAACAGTGTCAGTTAGCTCTGACTGACAGAAGTCTTACAATATGACTGGTGGTCTGCCTGATAAAGAAAACATTGCAAAGAATTTTGGTAAATAATAACGTGTTATTTTGTTGAATTAGGAGCTCCAAGCTGACTTCGAAGGCCGCAACCCTGAGGACTGTGACTTTCATGGCATCAAGCAACTGCTGAGGCAACTCTTCCTCAAATCCAATGTTGATCTTGGAGCTCTCGCTCAGATAATAATTTGTAAGTAATCTAGCAACACCTTCATATATTTTCAACCGACTTCAAAAAAAGGAGGAGGTTCTCAATTCGTCGGAATCTTGTTTTTTTTTTTTTTTTTTTTTTTTCTATGTATGTTCACCAATTACTCGAAGACGCCTGAACCGATTTCAAAAATTCTTTTTTTGTTTGAAAGGATATACTTCACAGGTGGTCCCATATTAATTTTATCGAAATCGATTCATCGGTTTTTGAGAAAATCACCAAAAACATAGCAAAATTGGAGTTGCTACGATTGAAGTCGGTTGTTTTTAACGTATTCAGCGTGGTCAATTATTTGTTTCATAATATGACATCCAGAATATTTAATTATGTGTAAAAACTCAAACAAGTGTAGTATGAAAGCCAGACTCAATTTACTAACTACTAGCCAAAATAGCAAAGTTGTGCTTCACGAATAGTAATATTGTTAACATGGTCAAAGATATCTTTTGGGTATGAATCTTTATATTACATTAGATTCATTTATTTCACATTATCAATTTTAAATAACAATACAACAATGTGCAAGAAGGAATGGATTATAAATCTAAATGTTTATGTTAAATCTAAATGTTAAAAATTAAATCTAAATGACTTGTTAGTCATTTAGATTTCAGTCGCATATAACTAGCAAGATTTTATTTATAACAATATATGAAAAACAATTGTGTTTCTATTTACTTGCAGCACAAAACTATGTGGGCAGTGTGGTAAAGCAGTGTCTGGATGATGGCCAAGACGAAGATGATGATGATGATGATGACGGCAGCGACGGAGTCTTTGGAGTCACTACAGTTATCAACATAACCAAGAGAAAAGTAAGTTATAGATGGGCTTGTAGAGGCTCTAGAGGTTTTACATTCTTATTTTTCTGTCTAGGCAGAAACCACAGACATACAATTTGCTAGTGTTACTATTAAGGTTCAGCTGCAGAAAGAGAACGAAAATCTAGTCTCTTTTTCTAAAGTCATCTCATAAAGTCTTAATAGTTACTTTCTCACAGCAGTGCAAGAAATAGTAACGAAAGAATGACAAAACATGCCATCAAAATAATTTTAGATAGACAGATAAACACTGTGCATTTCACTAGAAACTTTCTGCCTCGCACAACCAAACTGTGGAATTAATTGTGGCCTGCGGTATTTCCGGACCGATACAACATTCAAACCTTCAAGAAAAGAGCGTACTCCCATATCAAAGGCCGGCAACGCACTTGTGACTCCTCTGGTGTTGCAGGTGTCTATGGGCGGCGGTAATCGCTTACCATCAGGTGATCCGTCTGCTCGTTTGCAAAAAAAAAACATTTATTTTTGATTACAGCAAATTATATTTTAAATACTCTTTATTCAAGGAAAACCCTGAAAATTGTGTTTGCTTGCTTACAGGATGAACCGTGCATACAGCAAGTCAGAGATCTACTGACAACTCTAGCTGAAGAAAATGCTGATGAGAAGACAAAAGCTCTTATCAAGAAAATATTGTCCAATGATTCTGAGAATGTTGGTTTTGTCATCAATGAAAGGTGAGTTTAACAAATCAGTTTTCTTATAGAATTTACTGCCTCACAGGCCTCGCAGTAACTTTACCCCATCCAAATTAATAATTTAGATTTTGAGTAAAGTATTTTTTAAGATTTTTATCATATTTAAATATATGTAAGTATAAATAAATAATGCTTTTCATTTACCAAAAGGCAGAAATTCTTTCGCAAAATGATACTCTTAAAAAAACAAACACATTTTTTATTGAGACAATAAAATTTATTTTTTACAATCTTTTAATAAATTTGTTCCAGAATCCTGAACATTCCAGCAGCGATAAGCGTGCCGCTGTTCGCTTCCCTACAGACAGAGCTGGAGAAAGCCATCAAGAAGAACATGCCGTACACATTCCAGTACCTCGTGTGGATATGCAAGACTTACAACACTGGTGGTTGGTACATATTTTAAAATATTTTGATTTTTTTTATGGCAGAGGTGGCAAACTAGCCGACGGATCACCTGATGGTAAGCGATTACCGCCGCCCATAGACACCCGCAACACCAAAGGAGTCACAAGTGCGTTGCCGGCAAAAAAAATAAAAATAATATAGTGTTATCTAGATTTCAGTTTTGCCAGGATATACTAGGACTTTATAGATGGTACAGCTGTCTGGTAACATAATATTTTGAAGTGAACTTCACCAACTTATGAATGGAACAGATTGCCTACTGCATTTTACGATATTGACGACCAAATTCTATTACTAGAAGAACTACGTTTTTTTATTTATTTTCTCATTTTTCCAGACGATTCCTCAGAAGTGCTGTTTGCGAATCAAGAGGAGAGGACTTCTGCGAGAGATGACCGATTCGTCGTATCGAAGTCTTTGAGAAATCGGTTCTCTAATGCTGTTGAGTTGCAACAGCAGCTTCAAGCAGTTCGTAGAAGGGCCGTGAGTGTCTCTACAGTTAGAAGAAGACTAAAGGAGAGAAATATTGTGGCTAGAAGACCTGCCACGGGTCCAAAATTAACCGCAGCGCATCGGCGAGCACGCCTGCAATTTGCTCGCGCCCACGTCAATTGGACCCTGGACCAATGGAGAGCTGTTCTCTTCTCAGACGAAACGAGAGTGTGCCTTTTCTGCAACGATAGACGCAAAAGAGTATACAGAAGACAATGGGAACGTTTTGCCCAAGCCTGCATCCAAGAGACGGTAGAATACGGGGGCGGTTCCTGCATGTTCTGGGGCGGCATATCTGCCGACGGCAAAACTGAACTTTCTTGCGTCTCTCGGACCGGCGGTGCTCGCGGGCAAGGGTCGATGACTGCTCACCGGTACATCACAGAGATCCTGGAAGAACATGTGGTCCCCTATGCTGGATTTATTGGCGACGGGTTCACATTAATGCGCACACTGCTGGAATTGTGCAGGGCTACCTTCAAGAGGTTGGGATCCCTGTCATGCAGTGGCCAGCGAGAAGTCCAGATCTGAACCCGATAGAGCACCTCTGGGACCAGCTGAAACGCAAGGTTAGATCCCGTGATCCCGCTCCCGCGACTCTTCAGGAGCTCCAAGACGCCGTTATTGAGGAATGGGACAGAATCCCTCAAGAAGAGGTCCTAAAGTTGGTGCGATCCATGAGAGAGCGCATGGAAGACGTCATTAGGGCTAGGGGGGGTAACACTAGGTTTTAGGTTAGTTTTAAGCAACTTTGTTTTGAAAAATTAATCAGATTTCATTTGGGTTTTTTAAGGATTTTTATTGTTTTGTAAATTTTTCTCAGTTCCAATAAAAAACATTGAATGAATTATTGTTTTTGCATTCTCTGTTTCCTTACCTTTCAAATGATACCGAACATTACCAATATTTCATAATACAAATACGATTGAAAGATGTTTAAAATAGATTTCTTAAAAGGTGCGATTTTTTGAAGCCGAGTGTATTTCCATGGAAACATTTGTTACGGTAAATTATAAACTCAAATTTAGTATTTTATTTTTAGACGAGGAATTGTTTACCGATTATTATTTTTTTGTTTCAGATACTAAAAACATCGTGGTCTTATTTCACATTACTGCTAAAGTTTTATGGCAAATAATTTAAAAATAGCTTCTGCTTACAAGAGTTGTGATGACCTACGGCTGGGCCCTCTTAGGCCTCTTAATACTTATTTGATTTTCATCTGTTTTGCTTATTCTTGCTTATTCGCTTACTTACTGTGTTATGTAACCGTAGTTATCCCATAACGGTCCAACTGACTTTTAAGTAAGTAAGGGATAATGTCACTGACATAAACTATCTACATTATCCCTTACTTACTTTAAAGTCAGTTGAATCGTTATGGCATAACTACGACGGCCATATATTTCTGGAATTTTCCTTCGGGCTAACTGTGCCGTGAGTCTACCTTTTATTTTGCTTTTTAACCGACTTCAAAAAAAAGGAGGAGGTTCTCAATTCGTCGGAATCTTTTTTTTTATGTATGTTCACCGATTACTCGAAGACGCCTGAACCGATTTGGATTTTTTTTGTTTAAAAGGGTATACTTCACAGGTGGTCCCATATAAATTTTATCGAAATCGATTCAGCCGTTTTTGAGAAAATCAACAAAAACATATCAAAATTGGAGTTGTTGCGATTGAAGTCGGTTGTTTTTAACGTATTCAGCGTGGTCAATTATTTCTTCTAAACTTGTGGTTGGTTTTTTTAATGGCTTACAATAAACGTGACCTCGTACTGTAAGTTTTGGAGTATTTATTTACCACCACATCTTGTCCACATTATCATTCATCACTTCGGGATTGTGTCATACACTTAATATCTATACCATTTTCCACATTTCAATGAAAAAAAGAAACACCCTGTATTTATCGTGTTTAGATAACACATTTATCATGTTTAGATAACACAGTTAATATTGATAGTTCAAAGTAAGAAAAGGAAATTATTAAAAACTTTTATTCAGTGCATTTCAAAATCAAATTCCGAGTGATAAGAACTCTGTACTTAGAGGTGGAAAAAAATTACGATATAAAAATTGTGTACTTACAATGTCTACTTAAAATTAAATTCTTAAAAATAAAATCTGTCTTGAATTAAACTCCAGAAAATTTGTTATTACTATACAATAAGAGTTAGTTGGATCCATGTTGGATCTATAAATGACATTATTCGCAAGTACGGAATGACTTTTTTATAACGGGATATAAGCTCCAGAAGAAGTGAATGAATTAAACTATTTAAACTATGAAAAACAAAAAGAAACTCATGAAACAAAAATAAATTGTTGACTCCATACTAACCCGATATACTTGCTGTACCGAGTGATATGACTAACTGAACAGCGAAAAGAAAAATAACAATGTACAGATATATTTTCCACAACAAATAATTGCCTATTTACAAAACCAAAAAATACAATAATATTGAAAAGGTGACATTTCCTTTCATATCCAGGGTAACAATTCTTCTAAATCGTATTCCGTTATCTGGCACAATATCATCAGGTTATGATCATAATCAGTTACAGTACGACATCAGCTCCTCGATAGTGCAGGGCTTATCACAGCATTCCGAAGCGACTTGCCGCTTACCCCTTTGCAGAGTTCTCGCTTTCTGACCGGTTAATATCCACGGCCACTCGTTTTCAGGTTCCTGCATAATTGCATTTCCACCACCAGCTCGCTTTGTCATCATACCGTTTTCGCATAGCATGGCAAGCTTCACAGCTAGCTTTCTCCCACAATAGTGATGTCCTTTCTGAGTTCCATATTCGATTTCATTTTGACTTTGCACTTTGGTGACGAAAAATACTGACGCCAACACTAAAAAATTTAACACGGTAAGGTACTTCATTTTTAGTAGTCTATTGAAAGTTACTTAGATAGACACTAGTAGGTGATAGATGCTACTTGTTATAAAGTAAGGATGCGAATGGTTTCAGGTGGGATTTTCAGACGTTTTATACTAGTTTCAGCTCATTAGTATGCGAGGGTGGGTGAATTTCCTTAGTGCGTAAGTGTAATCAAGTGTGATAATGTGAGATGAATGCTGAGAGTATTATCTGTAGCTTACGAAGATATAGAGAAGCTTAGTAGGGTTAAATATTATATAATTATGTATTATTAGTAGGGTACTGTGGCTCAGTGCGGCTTGGTTGGTCGCATCGATCACGCAGATTAGCTGGCTACAGAACAGTCATAACCTTAATGGGTTCGACTGTAAATAACATTTATCTCGACCGTATCCGTGCTTCGCAAGACACGTTGCCGTTAGTGCTGCTATCACTAGATGGCAGTCGCTAAGCCATGTTAGAGGCCTTTTAGGCTTCTTGAAAACATCCGAAACGGGTCGGCCACTAGCCCCCCAACCTCCACTAATCTTATCTGCACTTTGCCCCCATGTGTGGAGTAAGACCTAACCTTAGTGTCATTATCCGTCATATGGAAGATCCATACATCATATTTCCATTAAGAAGAGACCCTTGCCCCAGCAGTGTGGGCGATATGGATTCTTAACTAAGTCTGAAAACACTTTACTTTCTTAACTCTATGTTGAGTACTGAAAATATCATGTAGTAGCCCAGTCATCGAGGAGTTTCTTTGTATGGAGACCCCAACATTAATTTCTCTATCAATGAAACTTTGCACGATTGTGAAGGATAGTGTATAGATGGAAGATGACAAAGAAGCCAAAAGATTTTGTGGCTGGAAGTATGTGTTTTATACCTAAACATGAACATTGCATTTAAAATTCGGTGGATAATTGCTCGATCGAATATTTCTGTACTATTCGTTAGTAGTAACTTAATGGCACGCGTATATAGCAGTATCCAATACTTTTTCGAATTTTGTGACGCTTAAGTTAAGCAAAACATGATTTTTTCGATTTTACTTCCGATGAATAATTTCTCGATTAAGTTTTATTTTTCAGTATAGTTTTATATCTTGCTGGACATCTTTTTGTATAAGTATCCAAAAGATTTTCCTTTAAGATCATAGCATAATAGTTTTTATGCTATAACTAATTATGTAAATTTTCTCAGTCCATTTTTATTTATTTATATGGTACATAATAATAAATATAAACAGTATTTCAGGTTATCCAATAAAATTTCGATACATTAAACTTATATGTATGAAGCGTCACACACGTACGTAAGGTCACGCGATCCGTTTGCCGGCCACTACCCATTTCAGGCCTTTTCGCACTTTATTTTGTATAATAGTAATAGTTCTAAAAAAATATGTTCGGATTCGTTTGATCTGCACAAAATTACGCGTAAGTAGGTATTCCACAGATAGTAAAAAAACTCACTAAAAGACTGTTAAATATAGATTACAAAAACATCAACATCAAATAACTTGTTAGGTACCTATAAATAATGTAAAAAAATATTATACGTATGGCGGCGTTCAGCGCCATAGTACGAAAGCTAAAAAATACAATAAAATAATATAAAAAACAAAAATAAATCATTTTAATCAGAGATGTTCATGAGATACAGCCCACTGAGAGAAAGACGGACAGACAGACGGATGAAAATCCGCATTGAATATTGCGGATGTCAAAATTTATGCGAAAGCTCCATATTTACGGATGCGGATGCGGATATTAGCATCCGCATCCGCTGCATCCGCTGTATGGAGCTTTCGCATAAATTTTGACATCCGTATCTATATCATCCGCAATATTCAATGCGGATTTTCATGCGGATGCGGATCTAGGACAGCATAACTCATTATTGTAATATTTTATTTCAGGAATATAATTTTGTAAATTATTAATTGTAATTATTAATATAAATAATTAATAATAATTGTATAATTAATAACAAAAGCTCTATAAAAAAGTTTTTTTTATTCATACAATTTTGTAAACCAGTAATATTTTCAAGTAAGTAGCAAAGTACATTATTACACCAAAAGGCAGCAAAGTTACTTTTAATCAAATAAAATGGTCCAGGTTTTTAACTTTCAATACTTTAATAGTTTAATAAAAAAACAAAGATTCAAAATCAAATCAAATCAAATCAAAAATCTTTTTTATTTAAGTAGATGCTTTACACATACTTTTAAATCGTTATATTTTTCTACCTAGTACAAAGTTCCTACCACTCGGAACTTGTACACTCAACGTTTCGGGAAGTGTTAGCGGAGCGAGAAGAAACGTCGAGCCCAAAAGAAACTCGCCCCAACACATTTTTTGAAATAAAAACTTAATAGCTATTACAATTGATGTTATTACTAAAGCTATGAGCTGGAGGATCTATACATGTCCACACATCTTTGTCATTTACATAATCTATGGTTTTATAATATCCTCTTGAACACAGACATTTCTTTACATAAGTTTTAAACTTATTTTCGGATAAACTAGTTACTTTTTCAGGTATTTTATTGTAAAATTTTATACACTGCCCCATGAACGACTTATTTACCTTACTCAGTCTCGAATAAGCAACTTCAATATTATTTCTATTTCTCAGGTTAAAATTATGCCTGTCACTGTTTTTTGGAAACAACTCTAACGCGGATATCACACTGAGGCGGAATTCGGACGGGAGCGCGGAGCGACGAAATTCGCATGCGGCAGCGATCCGCTCCACAGGACGGTTTCCGTCGGAATTTCGTCGAAAGCTGCAGTGCACGACGAAGGCGCGGATTCCGCGCCACCACCGCCGGGCAGTTTCCGTCCGAATTTCGTCCGAAGTTGCGGTGCACGACGATTTTCGTCATACGTTTATCTAATATTCGAACGTGTATGTATGTAACAAGGGTTGTTTTTGTTTGTAACAAGCTCAGAACAAGAATAGGTATAGAAACTGAATTCCATACAATACTCCTTCCAAAAAGCAGGGTAGTACTTTATCCTATATATACGTATACATCTTTGTCAACAGAGGTCAACCTTGAATGGTAAGTCGCGATGGTTTCATATAACTATGTTTACCGTCCAGTCTAACTTGACCTATGCGTATGCAAAACCACAGCGTAAAGATTCAATCACGGAAAAACAGCAAGCAAACTCAGTAAATCGAAGCAACAAAATGTATGTTATAGAATAACGAAACGGGTTTGATTAATAAATATATTAATTTCTTAATATTTATTTGCAAATTATCAGTATTATAAACGCAAATTGCCCGTTTTTTCATGTTAAACAACTTTCGCGTAGCAGGAGTACTTTACTTACTGTTATCTTTGTGTTCTGTGGCATTCCACGTCACAGCGTTTTGATTAGAACAGAGTTGATAGTGAAGTCGCTTCTACTTCATTTTTTAACGAAAATATTTTTTACCACCGCAAACATTCTTAGAAAAACATCGAAGTGAACTATATCTTCACTAGCTGGAGGGCCCCGCTTCGCTCAGGGAGTTGATGTAAGATCGTCTGGTAGTTGGAACAAAAGATAAAAAAAAATCTAAGAGGTTTTTTTTATTGAATCCTTAGTCTAACAATTCACATATCTGGTTCATTAACAATATTTTTCGTTTTCAGGGTATATTATTACTTTAGAATTCCCTACCTCATCCCCCGCACCCCGAGCCTCACCCCCTCCCGCTCCCCGAGCATTTATTCAATAACACAAGTTACAAGTCAGTGTATATAACATAATATAAATATAACATCATATACCTACTTAGGATTATTATTTCATTATTACATTATTTCGTTACAAATAATAACATTATTGAGTAAATCACATATTATAACATTTATCATGCGATAGTAGGTACCACACACTCTGTCAGTCTCTGGTTCTCATAGTACCAAAAAAAGTAGAGACGACTCTATTTGTTGTCCTACCGACCTTGTTCTGAAGCAGTAGTTCTGTTTCGTTTTTGCGCGGATCGCGCGCGAATCGCGCCTCCGGACAGAGAAGCGGCGTCAGTGTGTGGTACCCAGCGAATCTTACCGCGTCGCCATCCGGGAGCGCGGATCCGTCGTGCGAATCGCGCCTCCGGGCGGAGAAGCGGTGCCAGTGTGTGGTACCCCGCGGTTTTTGTATACAAATCAACATTTTACAGTACAAAGTTTAAATCCGCTCCACCGCAATTCGCCGCGGTGAGCGGAGCAGTGTGTTTTCCGCCTAAATTCTTACGAACATACATGATGTTTTCGTATATGAACTGACTGGCAACAGTTAAGATATTTATTTCTTTAAACTTGTTCCTCAAGGACTCTCGAGATCGCAACTGATAGATAGCGCGAATGGCTCTTTTTTGCAGTATAAAAATAGTTTCTATGTCAGCCGCATGTCCCCAAATTAAGATGCCGTAAGACATTATACTATGAAAATAGCTAAAATAGACTAGTCTAGCAGTATCTACATTTGTTAGTTGCCTTATTTTCTTCACGGCGTAGTAGGCAGCTGAACTAAGCTTTCCTGCTAGGGTTTCTTTATGTGGTCCCCATTGTAAGGAAGCATCTAAAGTAACACCAAGAAAAACAGAGAATGTAACAAGATTTACGAATTCTAAAACATTACTATCTAATTAATATTACACTATCGTGAGTTTGTTTGACATTTGGTAATCTGAATTTTACAACTTTCGTTTTTGTAGCATTTAATAGCAAGTAGTTAACAGTAAAATTTATTAGTTAGTATTATTACTTAGGGTTCCATACCCAAAGATCAACGGGACCCTATTAATAAGCCTCCGCTGTCTGTCCGTCTGTCCGTCTTTCTCTCAGCGGGCTGTATCTCATGAACCGTAAAAGGTAGATAACTGTAATTTTCACAGTGTGTATTTCTGTTGCCACTATGACAACAAAGGCTGGCAGTGGCAACGCACTTGTAACTCCTCTGAGGTTGCGGGTGTCTATGGGCGGCGGTAATCGCTTACCATCAGGTGATCCATCTGCTCGTTTGTCAACTATGCCATAAAAAAAACTTCAAAATTAAAGGGGCCGGTAGGGTGACACCAGAAACGTATTTTTGGTGGAATTCCAAATATTGTACGATGGTACGGAACCCATCATGCGCGAGTCCGACTCGCACTTAGCCGGTTTTCATTTATTTATGCCCATACAAACCCATACAAAGGACTATGCAAAAAATTATATGGACCCTATCCGCACCCACCAACAGTAGTGGCATTAGTTTTAAAATTATTGTGACGTCCCATTAAAATAATAATAACCATTTTCAATCCAAAAACGATAGGGGTTTATTAAAATATACGAGAACAGTTATTTGTTCAACTAATGAGCAAAGTTATTTTTTGCTTCGAGTGCTAGCTTTAAATCACGAGCTAGCGAGGTAGTCTAGAATTGAATCACGAGCGTAGCAAGTGATTCTTATATAGATTACTGAGCATTGTGAGTGATTTAAAGGCACGAGACATAAAAATGACCTGCTCTCATGTTAAACATAAAACTTTCGACCAGCGAGTAAAGTAAAATCGTAGTTGATTAAATTCTCTCTGGAGGCAATATAGTTTTTTATTATAATGTTTTTAATTTAGAGGTTGCGTTCGGAAACTGCGCTACTTAACATTTTTATAAAAACCTTAGATATAAATATGATATTTTTAGGTAAACGATATTCATGTTTACTAGTAACTACATATTTATTTTAAATATTACGTCTTTAAAAATACAGTAGCACAATTTATAAACTTGAATTTCTTTAAATAACATATAACATTGTGTGCTTATCAATTAAAACGCTCCCTACGCCAAAATGAGTTTCTGAACCAACCATCGCTCATATTTTTTTCAGCGTCGCGCCGAAGGTGGTGTTCGAAATTCGAATCACTTTTTCTCACGCCTAAAGCAAAAACAACTTTTGTTGCGAGTTTTCAGGGACCAAAGGCACTCTTTTCGCGCTGGACAGGTGAAAAACTGTTTATTAATCTGTTGATTCAAAGCAGCTTGTTGCTGCGAATGTTAGTTAAAGTTTTCGAATTTCGAACACCAGCTTCTATCACTATCGTGTAAAGTTTTCTAGCTGGTAGAGGTGAAAAGTTGTATGTTGTAACAACAACTTTCTACGACTACTCATGAATCTGAACACATTTCCCGCAAAAAAGTTTTTGAACTCCTCATACTATTTGATCAAATGAGCCTCCAAATTAGTATTGGAAATCAAATTCGATTTGCATGAAAACCCCATATCTACGGCGGATGTCGTCATAGCAAAAAAAACAGCAGGCTGCACAGATGTGTTGACTGAGATTCGTTTGTAATCTGTTGTGGGTGGGGGCGATTTTTTTGTGTAGTCCTTTTCTCTTTTTGTGTAGTATTAAGATTCGCATCCCCGGATGAGCCTTTAAATATCCGCATCCGCGGATGTCAAAGAATCTGCATCCCCAACCTCCCTGATTTTAATGTGTCGATTAATATTCGTACATATACAGTATATCCCGAATGGCCCATTTCTACCCTAAAACAACCCCCTTTATGGGGTCCTTCCATCATCCTCCCCCTCCCTGGGACGACTATTACGCGGATATCACACTGAGGCGGAAATTGGACGGGAGCGCGAAGCGACGAAATTCGCATGTGGCAGCGTTCCGCTACACCGGACGGTTTCCGTCCGAAGCTGCGGTGCACGACGAAGGCGCGGTTTCCGCCCCACCGGACGGTTTTCGTCCGAATTCCGTCGTAGACAAAAATCCGGACGGTACTGCGGTGCAGTGGTATACCTGTGAATCGCACCGCGTCTCCGTCCGGGAGCGCGGATCCGTGTCGTGCGAATCGCGCCTCCGGACGGAGAAGCGGTGGAAGTGTGTGGTACCCCGCGGTTTTTATATACAAATCAACATTTTACAGTACAAAGTTTAAATCTGCTCCACCGCAATTCGTCGCGGTGAGCGGAGCAGTGTGTTTTCCGCGTTAGATTTGTGGCGCCATCTATCGCACCGCCACGAACTATACCTAGATCGCGCTATTGAAAGTTTCTTCAGATTAACTATACAACTTCCAACCATCATTGGTTGGAACACGGCCGGTCCCCAGGCATACCACCTCGCCTGGCGGAGGTACCTCCCTTTTCCTCCGAAGAGTGGTAACACACAGTTCCTACAGTGGTGACCCCAGACGCTAAACATCCTGGCGCAACCTTAGACATCACACTCCTCAACAACCGTCCAGTTGGTAATGCAAGCCGCAGCAGCACAGCAGTCCAGTACATCGAAATTTACCAGGACCAACGAAAGCCATCAATTGAGCTTCCTGGCCCTGATACTTCACTCTGAAGCCCATCAGGTTCGCAATGCCGTTGACACCGCATCGTACACCATGGAACCAGCGAGCTTCACTTTTCAGGCAGCAAGCTGTCGGCAGCCCACGCTGTATAGAGCACGCGCTCCACGACGCCTGCGTCCTGACTCAGCTTTGGACTTGAGTTGAGCACTTCGGCCTGGCGTTCTCTACTTACCGCAGCCGCCGCATCGCGACGCGCGTCGTAGCCCCGCCGAATGCACCGGCAACACTGGACCGTCAACTCAAAACGAATTGACCTCCGGTCTCGGAGGGGGAGTGATGTGGCGACATCTATCGCACCGCCATCAACTAATCCTAGAACGTGATATTGAAAGTTTCTTTGCACTACGGATATATACGACTTCCAACCATCAACGGTTGGACCACGGCCGGTCCCCAGACATACCACCTCGCCTGGCGAAGGTACCTCACTTCCCGCTGAAGAGCTGTCGCCACAGTTCCTATTAAATAAATTATTAATTAATTATTTAATTCTATTTTTTAATTTTTATGCACCTCTGCACTAAAAACGTCAAAGTCAAAGTCAAAGTCAAAGTCAAAATATTTTTTATTTAAGTAGATGCTGTACGCATACTTTTAAATCGTCTTTTTTTTCTACCTAGTACAAAGTTCCTACCACGCGGAACTTGTACACTCAACGTTTCGGGAAGTGTTAGCGGAGCGAGAAGAAACGTCGAGCCCAAAAGAAACTCGCCCCAACACATTTTTTTTTAAATAAATACTTAATATCTATTACAATTGATGTCATTACTAAAGCTATGAGCTGGAAGATCTATACATGTCCATACATCATTGTCATTCACATAGTCTTGGGTTTTATAATATCCTCTTGAACACAGGCGTTTCTTTACATAAGTCTTAAACTTATTTTCGGATAAACTAGTTACATTTTCAGGTATTTTATTGTAGAATTTTATACACTGCCCCATGAACGACTTCTTTACCTTACTCAGTCTCGAATAAGCAACTTCGATATTATTTCTAAGATTAAAATTATGCCTGTCACTGATTTTTGGAAATAAATCTAAATTCTTACGAACATACATGATGTTTTCATATATGAATTGACTGGCAACAGTTAAAATATTTATTTTTTTAAACTTGTTCCTCAATGACTCTCGAGATCGCATCTGATAGATAGCGCGAATGGCTCTTTTTTGCAGTATGAAAATAGTTTCTATGTCAGCCGCATGTCCCCAAATTAAGATGCCGTAAGACATTATACTATGAAAATAGCTAAAATACACTAGTCTTGCAGTATCTACATCTGTTAGTTGCCTTATTTTCTTGAACTAAGCTGAACTAAGCTTTCCTGCTAAGGTTTCTATATGTGGTCCCAAGACCAAGAAAAACAGTGCTATTTACGAACTCTAAAATATTACTATCTAATATTACATTATCGTGAGTTTGCTTGACATTTGGTAATCTGAATTTTTTACTTTTGTCTTTGAGGCATTTAATAGCAAGTTATTAACAGTAAACCATTTATGTATCTCTGAAAGTGTGTTGTTTACTTCGTCAATTTTGCTGTCTTTCCTGTCTACCTTAAAAATAAGAGATGTGTCATCTGCAAACAACACAATATTTGAGAGACGTTGCACCATAAATGGTAAGTCATTTATATAAACAAGGAAGAGAAAGGGGCCTATAATAGATCCCTGGGGAACGCCTATTTTTACTGTAGAGCCGAGAGAATTTGTGCCATTTACTTGGACTGTTTGTAACCTATTGTTAAGGTAAGAATTGAGAAGACTGAGAGCCCTATCTTCCACACCGTAATGCTTTAGTTTAAGAAGTAAAGTTTGATGTTCCACACAATCAAATGCTTTAGATAAATCACAAAACACTCATATTGCATCTTGTGATTTCTCAAAAGCATTATAGATGTTTCGTATAAGTGCTACTCCTGCATCGGTAGTTGATCGACCTTTCGTGAAGCCAAATTGTTGGTTATGCAGAAGTTTGTTTAAAGTGAATTGTTGTAGCATTTGGTTGAGCATAATTTTTTCAAAGACTTTACTAAGGACGGGTAATACATAAACAGGTCTGTAATTTCCCGCATCAGTTTTGGAACCTGATTTATAAAGAGGTATAAAAAAATTATAATATGGCCAGTGCATTCAATCGAAAGACTGCGATTCGCGGTGGCTCCGCTATATTACTTAAAAATACTATAGTAAAAACTATACTTCATGAGATCTGGGAAGTCACCACTTTCTATACTAATATTGAAAAGGTATGCTAAATGTGGTGCTAATACGTCAATTACATTACTAATTAATTTAACTGATAAACCCCACAAGTCCTCAGTTTGTTTCACTTTAAGCGACTTAAAAGTTTTAACAACAGTTCCAGGTCCAATTTCCCTAATATAGAATATTTCATCACAAAAAATTACATTTTCTTCTAATATTTTTTAGCATATGTGGGTGATGAGTCCAGGGCCTCAGTTAGCTTAAGTGGAATGTTTATGAAAAACGTTTCGAATTCCGTAGCTATTTCTGCGTTAGATGTTATTTTGCCTTTATCTGTTTGTAAAACAAAATCTTTGTCGTGTTTCTTGACTTTACCGGTTTCTTTATTTATTATATTCCAAACCGTCTTAATTTTATTATCAGATAGTTTTATCTTTCTGGCTAAGAAATTAGATTTGGCTGCGCAGCATACCTTTCTGAATATTTTTGAATAACGTTTTACATAATTTCTGAAATTGTCATCAAATATATAACTTTTTTTCTCATAAAGATCAAATAAGGTCGAAAGACTTACGACGTCTTTCCGTACCTTAGTCTTTAGGGTATTTTTAAGTAATATAGCGGAGCCACCGCGAATCGCAGTCTTTCGATTGAATGCACTGGCCATATTATAATTTTAAAAAAATAAAAAGCATTTCATGTTCCTTGAGCCAGTGCTCTGTAATACATAAAATATCTATATTAAATTTTTCCAAAAATAATTTTATTTCGAATTCTTTGCCGAGAAAGCCTTGTATATTTTGGTGTACTAATTTCAAAGAGTTGGGCTTCCTCGTTGTCTCTGAACCTAGTTTAAATCTGGAGTTTGAGACCCGCTACAAGTGCCAGCACCGCAGGGTGCACTGTCTAGTGCAATTATAGGCTGCGCCATACCTGCGGTGCCGACACCGGTGACGGGCTCCTCCGTCGTTACGCAGGTAATTACCGACTGAATACAGTCGGTACGATGTAAAATACTGTAAGCTAACGAATTAGCTAGTCTTTTTTTCTGTACAAATGGTAGATACATTGTATCATTGGTCAATTTAAACTTATTTATAAAACTATTGGTGTCAAAAAACAAAACAAAACAAAACACAAAACACTTCTAGGACACTCAATTTCTAGGGTTCCCTAGTCGACAAGGATATAGTTTCGCCATGTTCGTCTTTCTGTCTGTCTATCTGTTTGTCCACGGCTTAGCTCAGAGACTATTAGTACTAGAGAACAGTAATTTGGCACGGATATGTATATTAATCACGCCGACAAAGTCGTAAAATAAAATCTTTCAGGGTACCTCCCCTACACGTGAAGTGGGGATGAAATTTTTTTTCTCGACTATCTCATGGTGTGGGGAGTTTGTTTGTTTGTAATCTCTTTATTGTACAAACCATTAATTAGTTAGGGATTTTAAAAAACCTACCCAACGAGGGTAGGTTTTTTAAAATATAGTAGGTTTGCGAAAAGCATTTTTCAATTTAGGGATCCGTTTTCGAAATATTAAGCTTTAATATGCAATTTTTTTGTTAAAGTCATGTCCCCCATCTTTCTTCCAGCTAAACGGTTGTTACTAGAAATGAAAAAAAAAAACACGGCAGTTGTTTCTAGAAATGTTAAAAAATTCACGGCATAACGAAGTTAAAAGGAAAACTGTCACAGCTAAGGGCGCTTTTATTGTCATGCGGATTTCTGCCCGCATGCGTGCGGTGTTTGCAAAGCGACCCGCGTGCGTGTTCCAATGGATGACAACAAAAAGACCCTAAAAACATGTAATGAAACGATAGGTTGCGGGCGGCACGCATGCGGGCACGACCCACATGCGGCCAGAAAGCCACATGACAATAAAAGCGCCTATTGGCGACGGACTCCACATAGCTTTAACAGTAATATACTTACCTATAAGTAGAACATAAATAGCTATAACCATTATGTAAACGCAAAGCTGCGACGAAAGCGTCTCGGCCCGCTGCACTCAGTCTGAGCTAAACCAACAACGGCTACGCTCCAGATATTACTTATGGGTCCTGTCTTGTATAATGTTCTTCAGTTACTACAAAGGAAAATTTGTTATGTTCTTTGCTACTCAAAAGTGCGACTTTGTGAGTTTTTCTTCCTATAATTGAACTTGAACTGAAGAACGTTACACATAACAGGAGCTTTGATTTAAGGAAAGAAAGAAAATATGAATTTTTTGCAGGGCTTCATAAACAATATGGACATTAGGATATTAGTCAGTCCATGTTGTATGAATGGTGCAAATTGTTTATAGAAGGTCGCGAAGTGTTGAAAATGATACGCTCGCTCGTCGGCCAAGAACTTCAGTCAAAGAAGACAAGTTGAAGCCAAATTGAAGAATAAAACTGTTAAAGAAATAGCAGAAAGAAAAGCAGAAAAGTGTTGGTACCGGCTTCAGTCGTTAAGCATATGGCTTAAAAGCAGCTGCAGTAACTTCTGATACTGGGATCGGCTACTAGTCCTACAACTCCACCAATCTGGACTTGCCTACCTCCATTTGGAGTATGTCTTAATCTTCCCGAGATATGAAAAGAGATCCGTGCCCTGCAGTGGGGATGATATGAGTTGTACACACGTACACACAAGCAAACCAGAACCAAGCACATGCTCACAGACACATACATTGAGCCATCGTATACACTTCTTGTGAAATGTTACTTCTGTGCTTCAATGTGTAACTGGCGCATACTCATGCACCCACAGAAAGCCAATCAATCAATCGCAGATAACTGACTGACCTAAGATGCTGTTTTACGTCAAAGATCGAGCAAAGACGAACTATAGACGTATTTCACTTCAGATCTTTATATACAAGCTGTTTACGAGAGTCATTACGAATCGTCACGCACGCCGGTTTGACGACTTCTAGCTTTCTGAATACGCCTGATTTCGAAAAGTTATCCGTACCATAGAACACATATACACTGTTTTCATCAAAAGCGTGTGGCCTTAAAATCGCATTTATATTTTATAAATGAAAAAACTACTTTTGTTTTTTGGAAGTGTAAACTTTAGTGTATTACGCTGTAATATTAATATATCGTCCAATCACCTCCACTATAAATTATAGCCTGACATTTTATAGGCATGCTGGCAACAAGGTTTTCCGCATATTCACGTGACTGAGATCGCCATATCTTCCGAATATGGAAGAAAAGCTGCTTCAAACTGCCGATATGTTTTCTAAAAGCTTGCACTTCACAAGCGACCAAACATTATTTATGGGATTGGCGTGCGGAAAATTTGCGGGCCAACTCATCGTTATTATTCCATTTTCAGCTTTCCACTGGGTGCATAGGCGGTTGTGATGCTTCGGATTATTATCTTCTTGTAGTTGCCAGGCAGTTTTCTCTTTACCAAAACAACGCTCACCAGATCGCAATAAGTAATTTTTATATAGTACACATCTTCACTGCGTTCAAATTGTCGCTAAATAGGTAAAGGCAACCAAAACCGCGTTTGCAGAAACACCGCCCAAACATTACTTTTTATAGTGTATTTTACATTACGTTGAACTAATCTGGCACCTGCTGCTGACCATGCTCTCTTGATAGGTATCCATGCTGAGACAGAAGCCTCGTCTGTAAAAATTACTTTGCTCCATTCTTTATTAATATTTGCCTTTGCCCACTTTAAACGTCTTAGCATATGTTTTCTGAGAGCATGGGTTTTTGCATAGAAGAGCGGAGCTTGATGTCCATCTCGTGCAAACGGTTTCTTATTGTATTTAGGGCATAGTCTATTACCTTTTTACGTAACGAAACTTGAGCTTGCTGCAGCGTCAGACTAGGAGAACGTTGAAAAAGGCTTACTATCGCCTTATCTTCGTTTGCCGTAGTGGCCCTAGATTTTCCTCGTTGTGGAAAATCGTCAATGTTGTGCGCCATGTTAAACCTTTGCACCTACTTTCTAACAAACTTTCGGACTTTTTCATATAACGCGCAGCTTGTGCGTAAGTTAGTTTTGGTACTTTTGCGTGCTGACAAAGAAACACTGCTATAAAACGTTTCAAATACTTCGCATTCATTTCAAAATCAAATTTTTTTCACAAAGCAGCCTCACGTATCGTGTGTCCTAGTAATACTGCGAAATATTACGCATTCGCCCATTTCATATGCATGACAGATTTGATCACTATAGACAACCGTTCGCGACTTATGAACCGCACGCTCTTGTTGAAAATAATGTATATGCTGCGGTGCGGAAGACAAAACAGGAAATCCTAGAATATAATCAGCCATTATATTCAGCGTTTGTGGACTATGAGAAAACTTTTGATTGGATCGAGTCCTGGCTAAAGCGCTTAAACGGGAACGCCGCAATGTTACTCCGTTATCAAAACAAAAATTTGAAATCTGTCCCGCTGCAGAAAAGGGTGAAACAGGGAGACGTTATATCTAACAGCCTGTTCACTGTTGTTATGGAAGAAGTCCTGCCTGTGATTGAAAGAGCTCGGCACCAACATTAACAGTGAGTACATCACCCACATTTGATCGTTGACGATAATTACTATGATTTTGCCTGAGACTTTGGAAGTCTTAGGTACAGATATCAATGGACTCAATAGACCATCTCAACAACTCGGTCTTAAAATGAACATAAGACAAAAATGATGTCAAAAGTCCATGTCCTGAAAACCCATGGCTCTGAAGTTTGGAGACTATACTCGAAGTTATTGACTAATATAGGGTGACTTTAAATTAGTTCTTGATACCAAAGGCTGTGCATGTGCTCATGATAACAAACAAATTTCCCTTAGGAACCCATAGTCAAATCGCAAAAAATTTGACTCTTCATACTAATTTGGCCGGTAAGTTGGTCAATTTGTATGGAGAGTCCACATTTTTTTTACGATTTGACTATGGGTTCCTTAGGGAAAGTTGTTTGTTATCATTAGCACATGCACAGTCTTTTATATCAAGAACTAATTAAAGTCACCCTATATATGTACCTTGCACAAAAAGTCCAGCTAGGTACGTCTAACTTCAAGAAAGATACCTCTCAAGTGTCTCAAGACTAAAGTCTTTTATCAGTTTGTGTTGCTAGTAATAACCATATGGAACTAACAATAAGACATGTTCGCTTCGTATGAGCCTCATAAGAAGACTCAAGGTCACCCAAAGCGCTATGAAGTATGCTTGGAGTTTCCTTACGTGATCAAATCAGAACTGAGGAGGTGCGTAGTGAGAATATAAAGTAACGCACATAGCTCACAGAATCGCTTAACGAAAGTGACAATGGGCGGAGCACATAGCTCATAGAATTGGTGACGGTCGTGGGAAGCCATTAGAGACGGGCAACGCAAGACCAGTTTTGAAAACCCTAAAGGGAAGCCTATCAATAACCTTGAAAAATTATTATTATTAAGAAGCTTCATAATGCCTAATACCTAATAGTTTTAATTTCAAAGTTAAAAAATAGAATAAGGGAACTACATGCCTCAGTAAGCAAATCAGTAACGTTTTTTGATAATAATCAATGTCGTCCCCAGTGTTAGCGCAGATACTTTTTCTGTATGGGGATGGTTAGGCCATCATCATGGACCTCCGATGTGGTATAACAAGTTAACAACTGCCTTTCAAAGCACGGAAACAGTCGAGATATAATATAATGCCACTTACAGTCAAACCCATCTAGGTAATGACCATCCGTGTGATCAGTTAACCTACATGATCTGATGACCATGACCACTGCACAGTTAACAGCGTGTTTTGGCTGTAACGATGAGCATAATCATGATTTTACCTCGATAAGTGGGTATATTTTATGCTATACTGTCCGAAGGCAATAGATATAGCAAACATTATAGCTAGATTACGAAACGGCACCGTCCCAGGCACAGATCAAATCGTACCTGAACTTTATAAGGCAGCACCCCTTATATTTGTATTCCAATTGGAACCAATAATGAGAGACGCCTGGCTAAACAATAACATTCCAAAACAATGGCTACTAACCAAGCAGGTACCTATACCAAAAAAAGCAAACCCCAAACAAATAGGAGATTTCAGAAGAATCTCAATATGTAATGTAGGATACCGTGTATACACCAATTACATATTAGAAAAACTAGACGAAAAAATACAGGAACTAGGATCATACCAAACAGCATTTCTGGCTAACCGGTCTACGGATGACCACATCGTCACACTAAGAAGGGTTCTAGACATACACTGGAGATCTGGAGATAAAATATTTCTAATAGCACTCGACATAGAGAAAGCCTTTGACACGGTAGACCTCCAGGTTATACGGAGCTTACAAAAAGCCAATGAATTGCAATATCGGAGAGTAGAAGTGAGATGAAAAAGATGGCTGAAGAAATATACGACGTACCGGAAACCGACACGGAATCTGAAGAAGAATACAACCCAGAATAGACAAGGATCAACATGAACATTGAAGCAGTCATTCTCCTACCCTGTATATATTACACACCAAGTATAGTATCTATCTTCCCCATACTAGCTACGATGCCAAGTATTCGGGCCGGTTCCAACTCCCATCTCTCCCCCTCCTGACTGCGCCGCCCTACACTCCTGTCCTATCTACGCCCCCCTCTGGTGTCTTGGGCCTCCGCGTCCTTGCAGCAGTAATGCTGGCTGGAGGGGGGCTTGAACTGAACTGAACTGATAAGTGGGTATATTTTATGCTATATTTTCATAAGTTACAATAATACTTACAATTAATTAATTTAATTTTATTGCTCTTTTTTTTTTTTACTATGTTATGTTATTTTAATCAACTGTATTTGTTGCTTCCATATATGTTTGTATTTGCTGAATAAACATATTTCTTTTCTATTCTATATCAAGTACAAACTTTTTCGGTAGGTTATGCCTAATAACTTTTCTTCTGCACGAGATCCAGGTGAGCTATCATATCATATCGATTTTTTTTTCAAATGAATGTAGATGTGTGTATCGCTTCATTGTTTGACCTTGAGCGGATGCGGTACGCGCCACGCGCATCGCGTCTACGTCCGCCGCCGCCCCGTAAGCCGTGAATGTGCAATAAACGTATTATCTAAAGAAATTCTAAAACTACTATTTGCCGAAATTTCATTGGATAGTTTTAAAAAGCTGTTTACTTCTGTAAATTGTGACTTCTAAAGGAATAAAATTGGACTGAGAAATTATGAGCCGTGAGCATTTATACGGAAACTATAACATTATGTTCCTATAGGAAAATGTTTTGGATACTTACACATATAAAAGTCTAATAAGGTATAAAACCATAGTAAAAAATAAAATTTAATCGAGAAATTATACCTTGGTAATTATAGCAAAATAACATATTTTGTTAAATATCGAAGTTAAAAAGTTCGAAAAAGTTTTGGACAGTTTTACATACATATAATAACAACCTAACACTAACATATCGCGTTGGAATAATGGATTGAGAAATTGTTCGGTACGAGTTATTAGCAATATTCATGTTTAGGTATAAAATACCTACTTCCAAAACTTAAATCTCCGGGATACCTTGTCACACCTCATCTATGGAACCTACTTAATCATACTGCAAAGTTTTACGGACAGAGGAGTTAATGCATACCTCAACCTCCTCGATGACTGGACTATAGGCTGAATGGGTATTAATTAACGCAACTGACAATACTTGAACGAATAGCTAGCACTTGGCTAGCACTATGAAATGTGACAATTTATAATCGAAGCGTATTGTGGGCGTATATGTAAATCATTAACGTAACTAAAACATTAAGCCCGAGTTTTCATTTCTTTTTAACTACTTCATAATGTTATCATCATAATGTTACGTCGGTTTATTTAAAACTCAATGTTTCTTCTTCTACTCTTCATATAATGTTATACCTGGATTTTTCTCTTCGCGTGTTATTTTCGTGTTGGTATGCTTTGTTTCGCCCTTGTAGTTTACACCATGTAAATCTTTCACTTACTCTAAGGTTGACTTAAAGAGATGATCATGCTGCCTTTGCACGGTTATGATTTGATGTAATTGTATAGGTAGTTCATTCAAATCAAAAAAAAGCAAAACGTAAACAAACTTACTATGGAACTGATACAATTCATGTCAATGTCATCTGCATACTACGTTTGTTTACTTTTTTTGATTGGAATGAACTATATTGTAATTTTGTATGTCTCTTTAGTACAATAAAGAGATTTTAAATGAAAATACCTAATTCCAGCTTACTAATTGTGGATAAGAAGAAAACGTTAGTTATACTAACGCCAACGACCTACCCTTACCAGACGGCTTGAAAACTTCTGAAACTGAAGTTGGTGACGGGTCCCACTAATTATTAGCCTTGAGGAAGTAATATAAATTAATTTGATAGGGATAGTGCTCACAATAGATTTACTTAGGTCGGTCGCAATGATCTTAATTTCTATGGTGAATCAAGAATTTGTATTGCTAACTGAAAAAATATTGAGGATGGATTTTTTTGTATATTTTTCCTGTATTCTAAATTGATTCTAAGTAACCCCTTAAAATTTCAACGTACTTTTTTAATGCTCTGTATAGTCCTATTCTTTTCCTCTCTTACCCAAATAATCATGGGCGTAGCTAGGGGGGGGGGGGGCAGGGGGGCCTGGCCCCCCCTAGATTTCTCCTGGCCCCCCCTAGAAACCCTAGAAAAATTAACAGTACACATAAAATAATATTGTTTATTTTTATTATATTTTAATCACAAAACTACGATACATTTACATTACATTTTCTTATTATATTGATTTTTTTAAAATATAATCTATTGTATTGACAATCTTTACTCTTTATTTTAAGCTGTATCATCAGGGCTCATTCACTCGACGTGAATATTTTCCCGCGATTCCTTATTTTGATCTTTGTAATGCCGAAACCTATTTTGAGCGCGCGGCGCTTTGTGGTTTTATAAGAGTCAAGTTTGATTTTTCTTGCATAAATAAGCGCACATAGCATAGGCTTTTAGCGAACGTACATACACATACGGTCACCTGGCCTCAAATTAGGATTTCCTGTATCTTGGGCACCAGAGACTGATATATATACACAATTTAGGGTGTCCCTTATATGGACGAAAAAATTTTTTTTTGGGTTATAGAAACGCATACCCCCTAATTCTTTGTTAAATATTAAGCCTTACATACATATAAAATTTAAACTCTCTAGGTTAATATTAACCCGTGCCGACAAGGTCCCAATTTTTTTATAAAAGTAGCTATTTTTGAGTATTTCTTGATATGTAGCTAGATCGTTGTTAATATGCATATCTTGGGTAAAAATTGACGAAACAAAAAATGTAAGTAATGCTTTTAATTGACAAACAAATAAAATTATACAATTAGTCAGGGTACTTCTTTTTTAAAGTCTCTTTTTTGCAGTCTGGATACTACAGCTTTCTATGCTCTTGCACACAGCGTAACAAGAATTGTTTTTGTTCCTCTTCTGCGGTAATTAAACCATGACAGTCTTGCATAAGCTTTACAGCTCTTTCAGCTGTGTCATTTACAGCTTTTAAGCTTAACACCTTCCTCTTAGCTTCGATGAAATCTGCATTATGGTCCCACGAAGATATGTTTTCTTCAAGAAAACTGGTATCAATTTTTAATCGCGAAAAACATTTTTTGCCTTTAGCTGACACGAAATCGCTCAACGACTTCCCTGTAACAATATGATTAGTAGGTATTTCAAGGAAATTAACCAAATTTAGAACAAACAACTCAGTTAAAATATTTTAAAAAAACTCTTACCATACAAAGAGGCAGACATCTCTTCTTTCGATGCAACATATCGCTTCCCGAAGTCATATGCAGTTTCTCTTTCTAAGTTCGTTACCATATTCGCCTTGGTTTCTTCATCAACATCATCATCAAAGAGTGATAATATCACCACTTCTTCTCATAAATACCACAGGTGTTGACTGAACTTACTCAGAGCCGCTTTGGAAATTACTTTGTCAACATTTTCATAGTCTTTCAACGATTTTAAAAAACGCAAATCTTGATTCGGTGCCTTCACTGCCAAACTGCATCCGAGCCAGGGCTTCACATAAATTGCCACAATAAATAAACAAACATCTTGCAATGCTCGTTTGTCTTTAACGCTCATTTTGAATTGAGACTGCAGCAAACATATTTTCAAAGAGTAAATAGCTCTTGCCATCCATCGTGCTTGATGCATTGCGCCAGGAGCACGAATTTTAATTTTACCCTCATTATCTCCTCCCAAGTAAATAATGGATAGCTCGATTAGTTCTCGATAATCGTCCCGTACGATGGATTTCTGCAGTTCATGTTTGAAAAAGGTCAGCAATCCCTTAATGGTCGCATCAGAAAGATGCTGTTTAACGAAATCTATGCATGATTCGACAGCCTCAGGATTAATGTTCTTCCAGCTGTCTCTAAACTTTTTGAATAGTGGGATATCGGGACTGCTAGTGACTTGGTGAATCTTTGATTCAAATACACTTTTGAGGACCAATTCATACACATGATGGCGGCAAGCAAGCAGTAATAATTATCTTTCTAATTTTTGTTCCAAAAGCACACAAGCTCCATTTATGCGCCCTGTATTAGATGCTGTTGTATCACAACACATAATTTGAACCTTATCAGTAAGGTTCCAATCATGAAGCGCGTTTGAAACAGCTTTAGCTTGATCTTTACCGGAAGAACTATCTAGTTTTGGTACTGCAAGAAGTTGCTCCTTCTCTCCAAAGGAAATAAGGATCGGCAGGCGTTCCTCTTTAGAACTTCTTACATCTAGGCCGGGTAACAATTTTCCATCCCAATGAACTGTAACTACTTCTGGCACGTTATTCTGAAAATCGGATTTTATAGATTCTGCTCTATCCTTTCTTATCTGTGTTCGAATACGTTGAATAGAAGATTTGTTAATTGGATAGTCGTCGCAACAAAGACCTAGTGCTTCTATTACTGCTTGAATTATATAAACTGAATCTCTTATGCTTAGTTGACATCTGTCTAAAGCTGCAACTAACTTAGGTGTGATAAAATCTTTCCTTCCTCTTTTTGTAGTAGTTACCGAACTTTCAGATTGAGATGTAGCAGGCAAAGGTTCCTCTAGGCTTTCTTCAGAGCTGGTAAATTGGCCTTCATGTAGTTCTTGTGGTGGTGTTAAGCTGTGTGAAGTAGAAGATGTCAATGAGCTCGCTGAAGTCATTCGTTGGAGCCTCCTTTTCTCCTCTTCTTGTTTTCTCTGCCTTGCCTTTTCTTCTTTCTCAGCTAACTTTTTATCTACACCTGCCAAGCAACCAAGGCGCCCTGGCTCTCTTTGCTTTTGTAGGAAAATTTTATCTTCTTCAATTTTCATCCTTTTAAGAGCATCAGCGTGAGCGATATCAAATAAATTATCCAAATCCTTTAGAAAATCCTCCTCACGGCGCGGCGTTTAAAAACATTCTGTGATTTTTTGCGGTTTTTTTGAAGCTCTCGCCAGACTTGATAAAGATCCACAAGCTTCTTCACACAGTTAGGAAGAGCTTTGGTAGGTATTCTAGCCTTTTCCCAGAATATAATACACTCCCGTATTACAAGATTTGCGCTTTCATTGACAGTCAGTTTCACTTCGCGAATATTAAAAAATAGAACTGCGAGAACTTGTCGATTAGACGGCAATTTTGCACATTTGGTGATGCACCTCACCAACCAAGAAAATACTCTTTTTAGCGCTTCTCAGTTCCACTGACATCTTCGAAATATAAAATATTACGTGTTAGTTACGCGACAATCCGAGAGTAAGTGACAAACCGAGCGCGCCCGCGCGGCACTTGCGTAGGGGCTTGTATGAACATGTTCCCGCTCAAGTCGGCACGGGTTGCAGTGCTCCAAATAAGGTAAAAATTTATTTCCGAGTATTTAGGGTCAAATACACAAAATTAGAGCCTATGCGTTAAAAATAATAACTTAGAAAAATAAGGGTCACCCTAATACACATATACATTTACATACATATATAGATATAATACACCCAGACACAGAGCAAACAAATCTGCTCGTCACAGAAATGTTTGCCCTGGGTGGGAATCGAACCCACGACTTTCAGATCAGTAGTCAGGGTCACTAACCACTGCGCCACCGAGTCAGTCGAGTTTTGTTTCCATATAAACGCAATTTGTATGAACTGCAAAAGGCACATCGAAATCAAATCGTCGTTGTACCTATAATATGTATCGCGTTTGCCGCGTGTTCAAAAGTGGTCGTGTGCTAAGACTGGATTGCTGTGATATTGCATGTGTGCGGCTGCTGGCCCCCCCTAGAAAAAATCCCTAGCTACGCCAATGCAAATAATCCCTCAAACTCCACCAATCCGGACTTGACTTCCGTCTGTGGAGTGTTAACTTTTTGCTAATGTTTGATTTTCGAACGCAGCGATAGCTGTCAATCTGACAGCTAACGCGAGGGAACGCGAAAATCTGTATCCATTTCTACGTATGATCCAAGCTCCTAGAGAGTTTTTGAGTATACGAGGCTTTAGTGCCGTGCTCGTTATGTCCTATGATCATATTCCGCTCATTTGTGCCGCTACGGTTGGAGAAATATTCGATGGAGACGGTGGTACAGACAGGGAAATGCTTTTGACATCCTAACCTAAAAATTTTCGAAACCAGGCAGCGAAGGCCTCGTTTTCCTTGAAATAACTTTTGTGACGGAGAAAAAAATAAGATCCAACAAATGTCCGACGTAAAATTTGCAGTAGTTTTGATACAATTTGACTCAGATGGTGGTACAGAGGATTTCGTCGGGCCCACCTGAGATCAGGACAATGAGCCTGTGCAGACACAAACTGATTAGTGGAACACTGTCACAAATCGCAAACGATCATTTGTAACGCATTCGCAACATTTGTGACGCAACAGAAAAAAATATATAAGCGATCGAAACTTTCGAGGCATTTCCCCGTCTGGCCCACCAATACACCTCAATATCTCCGCAAGTTTGGCGTTACAAACGTAGTGAGTTAGCTCCAGGTGAATGTTTTCTCCGTCACTAAAACATAGTAAACAACAAAATCATTCTATGCATTAGATACAGAGATATCAATACCTCAATTTGTATGGAGATATTGACTAGGGTGTGTTAAGTTTCTCTTTTTGTAGGACAACTCACTATAAAGCAGATCATAAAAAAGAAGTAGATTTGATTAAAAATGTTTAATAGACTAATATGTAACATTAAATAACTTTTAATAAATACTAAATAACTATTTTAGAATAAACATGATGTCAGAAACAGTTTATTATATTATATTGACAAAAATCTTAACCAAAATATAAACCATACAAGGATTGGGGAAATCCTATGCCTCAGTAAACATCAAACATAACATTTTTAAAATGAATAAACAAAACATTGATGTAAGTATCCTAGTTTTTTTGGCTTCTACTTCCTAATTTGCCATAGACATTCTTAAGGTATAGGAAATATCTTTGGTCAGGTTACAAAAAGGAAAGAAAAAGGAATTTGCAAAAAAATAAGGATATAGTTGGAAATAAAGATAAAGTAAATATGTAACAGTTATTTAACGATAAGACCTTAAGGATATTTTTATTTTTGTACCCTTGGAAAAAACCTGCGCCTTTTTTTTCACCTCAGATTTTTTTTTTACATATCTACCCGTACCCCTGCAGTGTGGACGATATGGTATAATATTAACATTATAACACTTTATTGCCCAGGTTTATTTGTTGAAACTTGGACGTAACTAAAAGTAAAAATTACATTTAAATCAAGATCAGATTATTATATTATTTTGTAAGAGTTTCCTATTTTTCTATGAAAAAACACCCATATCAGTAGAACAGTAGTATAGTTTCATAATATTATGTGTTTCAAGTACCCATGTTTTTATACTGATAACTAAGCTACAATACATACGTATATAAAACAATTGAAAAATAAATCTAATAAGTAAAGTTAGTATTTCGGGAAAAAGGACTGATAACACTTATTTCATTTCAATTACTGAACTCATTATATTAGAATACGATGTGAATTTAACTATAGCGTTTATTTGATTCAACTTTGATAGGAATACATAAATAATAAAAAAATACAATAACTGAAATTACTGTGAAAATAATGCTAAACTACAGAATAATTATACAGGGTGACTTTAAATTAGTTCTTGATACGAAAGGCTATGCATGTACTCGTGATAACAAACAACTTTCACTAAGGAACCCATAGTCAAATCTCAAAAAAATGTTGGGAGTCTCCATACAAATCGAGCGTCTGGCCGGCTAAATTAGTATGAAGAGTCCAAAAATTTTTTTGCGATTTGACTATGGGTTTCTTAGGGAAAGTTGTTTGTTCTCATGAGCACATGCATACCCTTTCGTATCAAGAACTAATTTAAAGTCACCCTATATAGGGTCCTTATAATACCAGAAAAAAAAATTACCACGGGTTCTACTCATGAAACTGAACAACTTTCCCCATGGAAGCTAAACTCAATTCGCAAAAATTTTTTTTGGAATCCTCATACTAATTGATCAACTGAACCGCGAATTTAGTATGGGAAGTCCAAAAATTTTTTTGCAAATTGAGTATAGGTTCCTTGTGGAAAGTTGTTCAGTTTCATGAGTAGAAGCCAAGGTTAATTTTTTTTCAGGTATTTCAGAAGGAACCTATATAAAAAAATAGATTTAAGTTTTTTATTCTTCCATAAACTGTTTCTGACATCATGTTTATTCTAAAATAGTTATTTAGTATTTATTAAAAGTTATTTAATGTTACATATTAGTATATTAAACATTTTTAATCAAATCTACTTCTTTTTTATGATCTGCTATAAAGTGAGTTGTCCTACAAAAAGAGAAACTTAACACACCCTAGTCAATATCTCCATACAAATTGAGGTATTGATATCTCTGTATCTAATGCATAGAATGCTTTTGTTGTTTACTGTTTTAGTGACGGAGAAAACATTCACCTGGAGCTAACT
Organism: Coleophora deauratella; assembly: GCA_958295455.1. Classification (NCBI taxonomy): domain Eukaryota; kingdom Metazoa; phylum Arthropoda; class Insecta; order Lepidoptera; family Coleophoridae; genus Coleophora; species Coleophora deauratella. The sequence goes on along the minus strand of OY282410.1, from coordinate 7,982,087 downwards.
CACTACGTTTGTAACGCCAAACTTGCGGAGATATTGAGGTGTATTGGTGGGCCAGACGGGGAAATGCCTCGAAAGTTTCGATCGCTTATATATTTTTTTCTGTTGCGTCACAAATGTTGCGAATGCGTTACAAATGATCGTTTGCGATTTGTGACAGTGTTCCACTAATCAGTTTGTGTCTGCACAGGCTCATTGTCCTGATCTCAGGTGGGCCCGACGAAATCCTCTGTACCACCATCTGAGTCAAATTGTATCAAAACTACTGCAAATTTTACGTCGGACATTTGTTGGATCTTATTTTTTTCTCCGTCACAAAAGTTATTTCAAGGAAAACGAGGCCTTCGCTGCCTGGTTTCGAAAATTTTTAGGTTAGGATGTCAAAAGCATTTCCCTGTCTGTACCACCGTCTCCATCGAATATTTCTCCAACCGTAGCGGCACAAATGAGTGGAATATGATCATAGGACATCTTTTAAACGGCACTAAAGCCTCGTATACTCAAAAACTCTCTAGGAGCTTGGATCATACGTAGAAATGGATACGAAAATCTATCTTGAGAAAATTGTGAAAAAAAAGTGTTTTGATTTGAACTAAAATAAACGATTTTAGTATGAAAAAGGCTTTTAATTTATAGTTCAGAAGTGGCAAACAATCCTACGTGATATCCGCAAGGTAAAGTGACGTGTCAATTGGTAAGTTACACAAAATTGTAATACAGTAATAGGAAAAGAGTTTCTACCTACTTTATAAATGATTGAATTTAAGCAAGAAAAGTTATGTACAGAGAGGTTCTAAGCATAAAGGTACTTAAAACAATGAAACACTATCTATTATGTACCCTGTCTTAACGGTTTCTCATGATATTTAAAATACATTGGGTGTACTCTGTTTGGGTAAAACCTGTGCACTACATTTAAAAATATTGTGTTCTTCTTTGTTTGAAACGTAATACTAACTGAAAGTGATAATAAAACAAATGCTGTTGCCAACTTAGTCATGATTTGTTTGATAAATTATCACTACATTATGGTAATCTAATGTAAATGTAATTCTTGTGTATTAGTTGCTGTCTTATATGTATAGATTTACCAACAATTATGGCAACCATTTGGTTACACTGAGAAGTCGTTCCAAAACCAAGGTAGGGTGAGGTAGAATTTAACTCGGAGAAATGAAAGAGACGTAGCTATTTTGAGAAAGAGAAAAAAATATGATTTTGGAACGCTTGCGAGTGATTCCAGAGTGACAGGGTAACAAACGTCATCGAAAATAATTTAGAAAGGTTTCTAGCTTTTTTGGGTAGTGTTCTGTCTTATTTATGGCTTTAACACCTTAGCAGATACAAGCAATCGTATTTCAAAACAATTCCGAAGATAAAATGTTTGTTTGTCTTAGTCTGTTTGACATTGACTACGAACTTCCCGCCGAATAAACTGTCAGGCGAATTTTAACGGTAATCAAACAGCGTTAAAAATCGCACTTGTCAGAGTGAAAATCGCATTCACGAAGGCGTTCCGAAATCCCGACGGAGAACTGTCAGGCGATCATTCGGTTACCCTCGGTTTCACTCGGCTCGGTTTTGGAACGATTTAGGGTAAAATTCGCATCACCCCGAGTGAAATCTTTGGTATTGGAACGCAACCTTAGTGTGACCTTACAAGTACTCTGATGTTTTAATATGCCCTAGCGCTGACAATTCTGCTACGGACTGGACAACTTTAGAATAATATGGAAGAGTTTATTCTGTTTTATCTTTTGAAGGATAACCTTACATGAAGATATGTTAGATAAATGCAAGAAGTAAACAGATGCTGATATGAGAAATTATGATTGGTATCCCAGCTCAACTTTGTATGACATTGTGAAGTACAGATGAAGTAGAGAGGCTGAAATTGTCCAGCTCTTTAGTAGATACTTTAATGAAAATCAACACTATATGTATTGTATTTTATATATTTCTATGGACTTTGGGCCTGAAATAAACAGATAAATAAATGAATTAATTAAGACACATTTTAGCCCTTTAAGTGCCTAAGATTTGAATGGTCGCCTTAGCTAAATTGATTTATTACACCGGAGCTTGAAATGATATCAGACAGTGTTATTTTGGATGTAATCTATTAAAAAAATCATGATATGTGAATAAAATTCAAAGTAATCTGGTCTTCAAGTATGAGAAAATAATAATACCAGCAACTCTGGTGGTGAATGGGTTAAAAATCTTTTGAGGGGTTTTTAGATGTTGTATTAGATTTGAAAATATAATTATATATATCTAATATAGTTCACCTGTTTAATGTATTAGCTGTGATAGTAATTATGTCTAGTTTTCTTTGTTGGTATCGCTGACACTGATAGTACTCCAATAGTACATGAGAGAAAATATAAAATACCTTATTTTATATTTATGTAACGTCATATTAAGATGTATTTCCTGTCTGAATACATTTTCAGACTAAAACTAAAATAAGAACAGAAAACTTTAACTACTTACTAGTTTTATAAAATCATGTTTCAATTATTTTAGTTTTATTTGTAAAACTATAGTCTTATATTAATTGAGAATATTAAGTTAACTTAGTCTGTGGTGTTACAATTATAATCATCTAAGCCAGATAATATAACTTATCATATTGAAATGAACCCTTATATACCTAAACTCAAAATTATTTGTTTTAAGTTAAGTAGTTTCTTTACAGTTTTTATAAAATCGACATTATTCTAATATAAAGTTTACATTCTGTGACAGGAAATCTGTTATGACTTATTCCGTACCATGAAACACTTATCATTATTGCAGACTCAAGTTGATCTCATTGATGGATGGACGTAACAAAACTACATATTGGACACTAATTTAATTGTATGAAAACCATAGACCATTTTGTTTACTGAAGTGAAGTCCGAGGTACATTTTTAATGTTTTTCTGTTTCGGAATCCATAATCTCTTTTATTTAACATATATTGTTTATGATGTTATATTGATGATTCTATTAGTTTATGATGAATTTTTCAGATTAATTTACACATTCCTCCTCCTGAATCAATCCAATCCAGCCAGGATGAGTTCAGGAGGTACACCCTCAGTTCCGCCGCCTGATCGAAGTCGTTTGCGGACGCGTAAACCAGATGATAATGAAAGACGCAAACGGAGATCATCTACTCTTTCGCAAGGGTCTAATGGAGACCGTAGGCGCTCACGAGGAAACCGAAATCGTTCACGATATTTCTCCAAGAACTACCGCGTTGATGAGACCGGTAGATGCTCACCTGACTCACCGCACATTCGTAGCAGTTCTCGAAGCCCGCAGAATGCTCAATCATACCGATCAGATGATATTGTACGTCATCGTCGAGATCGTCATCGATCTAACAGCAGTAGAATATCAATAAGCCCTCAGGGTTATAGGCTGCATAGCGGATCTAGTGGACGGGATTTATCAGCCGATCATTTCAAGCGAAATACCAGGATATGTCAAACTCCAGAACCTAGTTCTAATAACACGCAATATGATTCCGTCAACCGATGCGAGGTTAACTTCACGTGTTTTTGCGAATCGCTCAATTTTATTGAATTTTCTATAAATTTTACTGAGATTTAGCTTACTTTTGTGTCGGTGGTGGGTTCTGTGTTTGGTAAGTGGTGCTATTAATATAATTAACGTTATGGAGACTGATGATCCCCCGGATCCGGGGGTTTCTCCTCCTCTATTTACGCAATCTCAAGAGCAGCAGGATGAAAATCCGGCTCGGGCAAATTCCCGTAAGAGACATGGAGATGACAGTATCATAGTAGTATCAGGTAGCAAAAAAACAATAACAAACATTGAAGATGCTTCTGCCTCCATCCAAAACATATATGTCGACCCCGATTTCCAGTCGGTGCGTCTATATCGTCAAGAAGACCAAGGGCCATTCATTGTCTATCTTTCTCGCGCGGAATCTGACCCTGCAGCCGGCCTCACCCTCCGCCCTATAAAAGTGGGCCTGCTTTTATCAAAGAACAATGTCTCCAATATTGTCAAAGATGGTATCAAATCATTGGGCCGTAACAGAATAAGTATAGAATTCTGCAATGCTGATGCGGCCAACAAATTCCTGGATTTGCCCTGCTTGCCTGCAAATAAATATAAAGCTACCATTCCAACATTTAATGTCTCCCGTATGGGACTGATTCGCGGGGTTCCCACCGACTGGTCTATGGACGAGTTTATCCAAGCGCTGGAACTTCCAGAAGGTTGTGGTCGTGTTATGAAGGCAAGGCGATTGAACCGAAAAAAAATCTCTGACGGTATTACAGAGTGGATCCCGACTCAATCTGTAGTATTGACCTTCGACGGACAGCACCTACCAAAATACGTGTACTGCTTCTTCACATCTCTACCGGTGGAGACTTACCAACTCCCAACTATTCAGTGCCACAACTGCTGCCGGTTTGGCCACATCAAGACACAGTGCCGCTCCAATCCTAGGTGTTACAAGTGTGCTCAGAGCCACTCCGGCGAAACATGCAATATTGATGCTGACAAGGCCTCATGTCTTTTATGTTCTGGCCATCATTTCGCTATCAACCCTGTTTGTCTAGAGCACTCCAGACAAAAAGCAATAAAAATTACCATGTCGCAGCAGAACATCTCGTATGCTGAGGCAGCCTCACAACACCCTAATGTCAGGCGGTCCTACGCCGATGTGGCCAACGTCTTATTTGCCCCATCTCAGTCACTGGAGATCCCTATCCCCTCAGCCTCCACATTACCCTCGACTTCTAGGTCTTATAGAAAAACAATTGTAAAATCCCCCCGGCCTCGCGCCCCATTGGCCCCTGGTTATGACCAGAGAGCCCATCAAAATATTGTAGGGAGTGTACCATCTGTACTCCCAAATGGGTACGCCATTCAAAACTCAGTGTCAAAGCTGGTTTGTTCTGATGGTGTTGACGCCACCAACAACCAAAACGTTTCTCCCAATGACAATCTAGTTGAAATCCTAATACTTTTGTTAAATAACATTCTTCTAAAATTCAATGATGCTTTACCGTCCAACGTTGCCGAGAAAATTATTCAACTAGCTAATCTAGTATCTAGCAAGGATGGATCTGCTGCGGTTTCTTCAGTGGAACTGTAGGAGTATCCGTCGCAAGAAACACGAACTTATTTATCTTCTGAAATTTCACTCGGCCGTCGCCGCTGCCATCTCGGAGACCTGGTTGTCACCGGATGTTCGCTTTGCGTTGTCCGGTTACACGTGTCTCCGGGATGACAGGGGCGACGGCCGAGCAGGGTGCGCCCTGCTTATTAATTCTTCTTTCACATTTTCGCAAATACCCCTTCCGGGTCACTGTGCTGATATTGCAGCTGTTGCTGCCAAGGTCCTAGACTTTAACTTAATATCTATTTATATCCCCCACCCTCACCCTCATCTCATCCCTGATCTTCGTTTATTATTATCTTCAGTTCCTCCTCCAGTGATTGTTATGGATGACTTCAACTCCCACCACATATCCTGGGGGTCATCACACTGCGACTCCTTCTCTTATTTATTATTGGACTTGTTTGATGACCTCAATCTCTGCGTTATTAATGATGGTTCCGCCACTCACAGAGTATACCCAGGCCAAGATCCACATTCAGCTATAGATCTATCTCTGTGCTCCCCTCAACTTGCACCAAGTCTATCGTGGAAAACCCTAACCTCCTCATTTGATAGTGATCATTTCCCTATAATTGTAACTATGTCCAAATCAGTTCGCCCTACCACTCCTCAAGAACCTTTGTTGAAGCACAAAATCCAAGAGGATAAATGGCCTATTTACTCTGCGTTTGTTGACTCAAAATTAATTTCACTTATGCCTCAGCTTTCTGATGGTTCTGTTGATAAGTACCTATGTTTTGAAGGAGCCGTATTGGAAGCTGCTGATTTAACCTTTTCGAGGAAAAAGCCTGCCTCCCGAAGACTAACATCTCCTCCATGGTGGGATGTAGAATGTTCCCGTATGATTAAGACCCGCAATGAAAAAGAAAATAATTACAATGAAAACATGACTCCAGAAAATTTTATTGCCTTTCAAAAAATTTCAGCTCAAATCCGTAGACTTTTTTCTAAAAAGAAAAAGAATAGTTGGAAGTCATTCTGTGAAAGTCTATCTCCCCGTTGTCCACCTTCCATTGTTTGGCGTAATATCCGCAGGTTCAAAGGTTCATTAACCTCCAATAACATCTCAACAAATGATCACCAACACTGGTTAAATGACTTTTTAAATAAATTAGCCCCTCCTTACGTACCCAACCTTAATGATCTACCGACAACTACTCCCCAGTCCCATTTAAATAGACTTGACGAACTGTTCTCAATAAATGAGTTACAGTGCGCTCTTAATGGACTTAAAAATTCTTCCCCGGGTGAAGATGGTATCCCATATTCCTTCTTGGTAAATTTAAATGAAGTTGCCAAAAACATCTTACTTAAAATAATTAATGATATTTTTACTTCAGGCCTCATTCCTGACAAATGGAAGTGTCAAATTGTCATTCCTATCTTAAAACCTGGCAAGAATCCCATGGATTCTTCTTCTTACCGTCCTATTGCCCTTTCTTCGACTGTGTGTAAAGTTATGGAACACATGGTTAAAAATAGGCTAGAATGGCTCATGGAGAGTAAAGGTATACTGGCTAAATCACAGTTTGGCTTCCGCAAAGGGAAGAGTACCTTAGATAGCCTTAGTATCTTAACAACTGATATTCGCATCGCCTTCTCCCAGCAAAAACATCTGGTAGGCATTTTTTTGGACATCTCATCAGCATATGATAGTGTAAATCTTCCTCTACTCAGGCAAAAAATGCTTCATCTGAGTATCCCTGTGAGGATTGTCCACTTTATATGTAATCTATTCATGGCAAGATTTATAAAGATTCGCCACAATGGAATACTTTATCCTCCAAGATGTGTCTGGAAAGGCCTTCCTCAAGGCTCGGTTCTTTCTCCCTTATTATATAGCATATATACATATGATCTTGAATTAACTGTTAACCCCTTCTGTAATGTACTACAATATGCGGACGATATTGCTATTTATTTTTCTTCCCAGAATGTTAATGATATAGTGTCACGTTTAAATTCAGCTTTAATGTATCTCAATGACTGGTTAGAGGAGCATGGTTTGTCCTTATCTATTTCGAAAAGTTCTGCTGTTGTCTTTACTAGGAAAAGATGTATCCCTAATATTCAAATAATATGCCAAAATCAACCTGTCCCCATCTCTGACAATGTCCGATTCTTGGGTGTTGTCTTAGATTCCAAACTAACTGGCATTCCTTACTTAAATAAAATATCACAAAAATGTGAAAAGGGTGTGAATGTTCTCCGTGCCTTATCAGGGGTGTGGTGGGGTTCTCACCCTTACTGTCAAAAATTATTATATAATGCTTTGGTTCGTAGTCATTTTGATTATGGTTGTGTTATTTTGGAACCGTGTAGTAAAGCAGGCTTAGATAAACTGGACCTGATCCAAGCTAAGTGTCTCCGCATTATATTAGGTGCCATGAAATCTTCCCCCAAAAATGCCATGCAAGTTGAATGTGTTGAGCCTCCATTAGATTTACGGAGACAATATCTATCAGATCGTTTTATTTTTAAATTATCTCAGTTTTCCTCTCACCCTTTACTTAACCGTTTGAAAGTACTTTCCAGGCTTGTTGATTCTGGTGGATACTGGTCACATAAGGTCCCACCGAGAATCCTGGAAAGTTTGAAGAAAATTAATAACCTTAATTGCCCTATTTTTCAGTCCCATGTTCATCCTGTATTTAGTTGCCCTTATGATGCATTAGTTTATAAACCCCTCATAATAGATTTTCAAATCATGAAAGATGACCCTCATGCTAATGATTTATTTAAAATTAAGATTGCTGAAGAGTGGCAAAACTGGTTGATATTCTTTACAGATGCCTCCAAAGTTCCGGATCAGGGTGGCGTAGGGGCGGCGGTTTGGATCCCCAAATATAAAATCGTTCTTCGTTTTAAATGCCCACCTCAAGCTTCCGTGTTTACTGGAGAATCTGTTGCTATCCTAGAAGCTATTTCTTACGCTCAATCTCACAACATCAGTAAAGCCTTAATATGTTCAGATTCTAAAAGTTGTATAGAGGCTCTCATGTCTAATTCCTTCCGGTGTAAAATCAAATCTCCTCTTATTTTCAAAATTAAAACTCTTTTATTTCAATGTCACTGTAAGGGTCTTCAAATCGCTTTGACCTGGATCCCAGGTCACTCCGGTATAGTAGATAACGAGTGTGCTGATTTCTGGGCTAAGGATGCTATCATGTCTGGTGACCTTAATAATTTTCAAAATTATTCTTATGATATCATATCGATGGCTAAATTACATCTTAACCAAACATGGACCAGTCGCTGGGAACAGTCAAAACTGATCACTGGTAGATATTATGGGCAAATTCAACCCTACATCCCTGTTAAACCCTGGTTTTTCCGCTACAGAAACTTTAGCAAGCAAGTCACATCTACAATTTGCAGGTTACGCCTAGGTCACGCCGTTACTCCCGTTCACCTCGCCAAAATACGGATTCGGGATCACTCCTTGTGTGAGTGCGGTTTGGATGAAGGCAATGTTGACCACATTTTCTTTAGCTGCCCTCGTTACTCTTTTTCTCTTTACGATGTGCTCCCTCCTGATGTCCCGCGTCCCCTTAATATGTCCTTCATCCTGGCTTCAGTTAATACTCCCCTTGTGAAATATTTTAGTAAATATATAAACTTGTTCGAAATAAAATTGTAACTGTCTCAGTGAATCTCCCTCATAACTACCTATAATGTGTGCTTTTTGTTCGTCCTGTGTTGTTGTAGTTAGTATAAAATCGCTTTTGTATTGTTCTAGGTGGCGGTCTGTTTGTGCGGTTAAAAAAAAAAAAAAAAAAAAAAAATCTCAATATAAAATTACCTTCAGTATAACCGAACATTTTCTTCTTTAAATTTAAATTATTTCTACGTTGACGTTGGCGGAATTATTGTGGCCAACACAATAAAAGGCCAAAAAAAAAAAAAAAAAAAAAAAAAAAAAAACACGCAATATGAGAAATCTAGAACCGACGGCAGAAGACAATTTGCGACGTCTACAAAATTTGAAAACTCTTTGAACGTTTCAGATTCTTCAGAAGAAAATTCTTTACTCGGGAAATTAGTGAACATGCTTAGTAATCGGAATCATACTGAGTCACTTGGTACATTTACGCATGGAGCTCAAAATGTGATACCAGATTTTAATCCTCAGACAAAAGATCAGTCTATGAAAAGTTGGTTGTGTAAGATAAATGAGACTGCACAAATATATGGATGGACTGACCGTCATAAAATTTTCTATTCGTTGCCAAAATTGAAAGGCTTGGCTAAGCGCTGGTTTGACAGTCTTCCCAGTGTAAATTATTCGTGGCCAGAATGGCAAGAAAAACTCCTTGCAGCTTTCCCCAATGAAAGAAATTATGGAGATTTGCTTTCAGAAATGTTAAACCGGAGATCGCGTGAAAACGAGTCCTTAGAGGAATATTACTACGACAAAATTATGCTTATCAATCAATGCGAAATAAAAGGTAGACAAGCTATTGATTGTTTAATCAACGGTATTCATGATGACAATATTAAAATGAATATCAATGGACTGCTTTTACATGAAACAGAGGATGTGCTAAAATATTTCAGGAAAATCTCAAAAGCCCCAAACATTGTCAGAAAGTTGTCATCAACTAACCAAACGGATAATATGAAGTCGGCATCTGAAATAGTGAAGAAATCCTATGAGCCTTCAGAGAAGAAAGCTATACGAACTTGTTATAACTGTAGCCAGTCTGGTCACATAGTTCATCAGTGTCCAGAGGTAATTAAAAAATGTGCTAAGTGTACACTCTACGGACACCTTGAAAAGGATTGTACTGGAACAAACAGTGGTAAAAAGAGACCACCATCAGTAAACTCTAAGGAAAAGTAACTTTGTGTGATTCCTGGTAAATCTTAGTCACTTTTATACTTATAAACTGCTTCTACAGAGAAAGATGACGAATCGCAATATTTTTTATCAAATACACCGTATTACATTTCTTCGCTACTCTTTGGAACACGCTGCCCACTTTGATTGAATTGGAGACGAACACAGCTAACAATATATATATATGCTTTATAATCGTTGAAGAAAATGCTCGACGTGATATAAGAACACCACAAGTAGAGAACCGATTCGGAGAATGAAGTAGCTGGCCATGAGGAGTTTATTACATTTGATCACAATTAGTGGCAAGAGCTATTCCGACATATTTTGATGCGTTCGCTAACAGATGTCAGTAATAGTAAGTCTATCTGTAATTCAGGTAATGGAAGGAAGCCGTAGCACCTTGTGTGTGCAGGCGGTACGTTGATTAAGCCGTAGTACCTTGTGTGTTCAGGCGGTACGTTGATTAAGCCGTAGTACCTTGTGTGTACAGGCGGTACATTAACACTATAAGCCGTAGCACCTTGTGTGTGCAGGCGGTACGTTGATTAAGCCGTAGTACCTTGTGTGTACAGGCGGTACGTTGATTAAGCCGTAGTACCTTGTGTGTACAGGCGGTACATTGACACTATAAGCCGTAGCACCTTGTGTGTGCAGGCGGTACGTTGATTAAGCCGTAGCACCTTGTGTGTGCAGGCGGTACATTGACACTATAAGCCGTAGCACCTTGTGTGTGCAGGCGGTATGTCGACATTATAAGCCGTAGCACCTTGTGTGTGCAGGCGGTACGTTGACATTATAAGCCGTAGCACCTTGTGTGTGCAGACGGTACGTTGACATTATAAGCCGTAGCACCTTGTGTGTGCAGGCGGTACGTTGACATTATTAGCCGTAGCACCTTCTGTGTGCAGGCGGTACGTTGACATTATAAGCCGTAGCACCTTGTGTGTGCAGGCGGTACGTTGACATTATAAGCCGTAGCACCTTGTGTGTGCAGGCGGTACGTTGACATTATAAGCCGTAGCACCTTGTGTTTACAGGCGATACGTTGACATCAAGCCATAATACCTCGTGTGTGCCCGGGCAGTACAGTGTCAATAAGCAATTATTGCTCGAGTATTCAAGCTATAGATTAAAAATCACAAATGTTTCACTACTTTTAATCACATGACTTATTCTTATTTGATTAAAATCATATCAACACACCCTTGGTTAGTGGTGAAATCCGTCAGATTTTTCGTTCGAGTGGAGACATCAAGTCAAGCAGCAAATTATTCCGAAGTTCACTACTGATATGCAGACTGAATCTGATGAGAACTATTGTCATATACATACACCACTCTTATTACATACCTTTTGTAAAATTTTGATTTTTATAGCAATTAGTGCACTCTTATGTAATAGAATAGGGTCATTCTATCTGTCAGAACGGCCGAAAAAACCAAACAAATAGGATATAATGGGTCCAAGTTGAAATCTTAACTATTAATAAGTTACAGAACTTACTTATTAGACGCATTATAGTTGTTTCTAATATTACTCCTTTATTAATAATATTTTTATTTTATATTGTTCACTTAATAGTTTTCTGATTATTGTTAAAACTAAGAAAATCCGTTATTTGACTTAAATGACAGTGATAATATTGTATTTTTAATTCTGTGTCTTTTCTAGGGTATTACTGTTATGTAATAAATCATAATAGCTAACCATTAATTAGCAAAAACAAATATAGAAATATATTTTTTTTGTATAATACTTTATATTATTTGATCCATTGAAGAACTCTGTTTCAATTAAAGATTTTGTCCTAATATATAAACATTTTGTTTTGATTTTTAGCATAAATGTTAAAGTGTATACGTTTATGTGTAGGTTTAACTTGTGGACAGCTACCCAACGTATTGTATCACTGTTTGTCTATTTTTCTTTACCACTATAATATTGATTAGATATCTAGATAATAAGGTATGATTACATTTATGATTGTTTTGTTAGCTTTGCACTAGCTAGTGTCTGGGTCAGACACTGGTTCAGGATGGCCGACTGTTAACTTTTTGCTAATGTTTGATTTTCGAACGCAGCGATAGCTGTCAATCTGACAGCTAACGCGAGGGAACGAAAATCTATCTTGAGAAAATTGTGAAAAAAAAGTGTTTTGATTTGAACTAAAATAAACGATTTTAGTATGAAAAAGGCTTTTAATTTATAGGAGTATGGCCTTCCTAAGCTGTGGGAAGGGAACTATTCCCAATTACTGGGGACGTTAATATAGACTGTCAAAAAGAAAAACATTCGATAAGTAACTACCTATTTACTTAATTTCGATTTATCTTCATTGCCTTTGAACTTTTTCCTGTCTAGGCACAGTCAACTATACCGTATTACAAAAAAATATTAGCGAAGTATCCTATACTTGCGGTCATTTCTTTTTATGTGGGTCTGAGCCGTTTCGCAGGGCAGTTGAATTTTTGGCATCAGTAAGTGATATAGCCTAGTTTTTAGCGCTGACTTTCTCCAAATTATAGTGTATATTCTAGAAAACACAATAAGAATAAAAATAATAGGGTTGCCTGGCTAGAGACAAGAGGCTATACAGAATCATTACAGAATGATAAAAAATGTCTGGCAATATTTTAACTGTGGCTTCTACTCATCAAACTGAACAACTTTCCCTAAGAAACTCGTACCGTAAGAAAGGTGGTACTCAAAAAGCAAAAAAATATTTGGACTCTTCATACAAATCCTGGTTGAGGAATTTTGTATGGGAAGTCCATATATTTTTTTTTGTTTTTTGCCCATGACCTTCTTGGGGAAAGTTGTTCAGTTTGATATGTAGAAGCCACAGTTAAAATATTGCCAGACATTTTATAATCACCCATTATAGTATACATAATGTAACAAAATTGGTTCTACGACTTTGATAAGGAGGAATTTATTCCTATTCTTCCTTCTTTATGGATTTTTAGTAGTAAAAATATTATAATATTGGTAACACTTCTCAAAACGTCAAACACTTGTTTTTGTATGTATCGTATTTTATCTGTGACGTCGACTTTTTGGCGGGAATTCGCGGCAAGTTTATCATTTTTGTTTTATTATCCGGAAAAATAGGTATCGTATTGATAGTGTATTGTTCAATAAAGTGCCATTTAAGTGTCTAATATGTAGGATAACGAAATAAAAGCGTGTAGACTGTGTTTCCAGTGCTCTCAAGAAGTCCATGAAATCTTCATCAAAAGTGCTATCATTTTGCTGAAGAATAGGAAATTTAAATACGAAATCAATTTGACATCTCATTGAAATCTCACATCATGACAAAGAAATACGGAAGAAATGGCTTTTGGCCGATTTTATAACAGACTACGAAGATTTATAACAGACTAGGTCGTATGGCTCTGAGCCTTCCTCATCTCGGGGTAAAATAAAACAAAAAAATAATATCTGTGACGTCTTTCCAGCGTTGCCGGTGCGTACTTTTTGTTCCAATTTCGGAACTTTTGACGCTTCAGCGGAACTTTTGCGGAACTTAATGACCATCGGAACATTTCGGAACTTTTAGTGATATATAAAGCTCGCGCTGAAGGAAGCCAAACTTCCACATTCACTTGACCGGTGTTTGGCGTGGCTAAAAACGAGATGACGGACGCTATTTTGAAATTTTTATTCGGGCTTGTTTCGCTCGCCTTTTTTTACATCTTAGGCCGTGGCCTGGACGCAAGCGACGACGGCGACGGATGACTGTTCACGACGCAAGCGACAAGGTCACTGGGTTTGCGGCGACGTAGTGACGTGACTCTGTCGCGATGTCGATATTTTCATAATTATTCTTACTAATATATTAACACTTAATACTGACTCAGCGGTTTGCGCTCCTGACTATTGATCCGAGAGTCGTGGGTTCGATCCCCACCCAGGGCAAATATTTCTGTTTTGTTAATATTTCTACTAACTTTCTAAAGAAGACTTAGACAAACAAAACAAAAAGGCGATTTCGGCAACTACTGAAGAATTATGAAGATCAAAGTCGAAATCCGAAAGTTTATATTACAAAAGGATGACTGTGGAAATTTTCAATTATATTCTACGATCAAGGGAGTTGTATGGTGCGGTAGCCCTCTGTCCCCCATCCATAAAGAAGGTTTCCGTTTTTGCCTAAAGGGCTTGCTTTTGAAGATATAAGGGTTGAAATTTCACCCTTAAGAATTATCTAGAACAGTCCAGAACATTCGAGAGTATTCCAGAGCACTCCACAGCAGTCCCGGAACAGCGGGGTGCGGGGGGTGAGGAGCGGTCTGCGGGGGGAAGGTGCGGGATGTGGCGGGGATGATAAGCGGTGTGCGGGGGGTGAGGCGCGGGTTGCTGGGGAGAGGAGCGGGGTGCGGGGGAGGGTGATGAGTGGGCTTGGGGGGGAGACGCGGGGTACGGGGGGAGAGGAGTGGGGGGAGGGTGAGTCGCGGGATGCGGGGGAGGGTGAGGAGCGGGGTGCGGGAGGGTGAGGAGTAGGGTGTGGGGTAGGGTGAGGAGTGGGGTGCGGAGTGGGGGGGAGACGCGGGGTGCGGGTGGAGGCGCGGGGTGCAGGTGGGAGAGGAGCGGGGTGCGGGGGGAGGATCGGGGTGCAGGGGAAGGTTAGTTGCGGGGTGCGGGGTAAGGCGCAGGGTGCGGGGGGATATTAACTCCCTGAGAGAAGCCGGGCACTCCAGCTAGTATCAAACTTTATTATTTTATTATCTGAAACTATTTCTTCTACTCAAACTATCGATAGTTTGGACTGGTTTATCGATTAAAGAAGAACGTCCCTAAACGTGCGGCCGCCCTTGAAACGTCGCTCGGCGCTCGTGTGTCGCCGCGCGTGTAGCTGTCGTCCAAAACAGTTCCATACAAATCTATGGAAATGATCAAGTCACTCGTGTCGCTGTCGCCGTCGCCGTCGCTTAGGTCCAGGCCGCAGCCTTAGTGTCACACAGCCTCTGTGTATTGGGACTTTTTTTCGCCACGCGCGAGACTCCCTCGCCGTCACCCTCGGAAGCCAACGGCTCTCTCCGGCAGGAAAGTTCTGCCTGCCAAGGGAGCATCTCCTCAGCCGTTATGAGCGTGACTTGCTCATGACGGCCCGACTAAGAAAAAATGATTTCTTGTCGGAAGGAATGCTCCGTTGGATGGCGGCGTACTTGCGCATCCATGAGGAGCCACTCGGCGTGAGACCAACCTATGCGGCCGGAGGACGTCGTGGCGATCGAGGAGACCAGCGGCATTAACTGGTTCTTCAACACGCTGCCGGTTGAGAGGCCCCTCAAGGTGGCCGTACGTGGCCACCCCTTCACGGCGGACCGTGTCCGACAGATATCAGTTTGAAATATCTCTGAGCCGGTAATAGTGGGGTCTAGTACCTTCCTAGTTGCAAATAACGTTGTGGCGACGGCGACCCACGCATGCTGTGGCGAAAAAGTTTTACTGTGGCCTGTGAATGGAATTTTCCAAGTCAAACGGGAACTTTTCACGAGTGGTTTTGGACTTTTTTCATTTTCTTTGCCGGCAACACTGCGTCTTTCCTTTGTTTTCATTCGTGTGTGCGGTCGTTTCAGAGATTTTACAGAATGTCCAATAAAAAGAGGGAAATCCAAAATCCCGAAAGTGAGAGTGAAGACCAGGATTCTGGCAGTGAGAAAGATTCAGACTTCGATTCTGATGGAAACTTCATCGGTGATAAGGTTGGTACCGAACATAACCTCAAAATCACATGGCGAATAACAACAAGCTAGATTTTATGGTCTAACATAAAAATTGAAATTACTTGCCGATTTTCTGTTCAGATACCCACGCGCTACAAAGGTAGCAAGTACCTTCCTGAGTATAAATTTATAATCTAATTATCCTATTATTATTATTATTATCCAACGACGTACAGAGATGAACAAACAGCAGAGTAGGATTACTACTCAAGACGACACACAACTCCTGAATTCTTACACAATAACTACACAGCTATTGTTCTTACTACACTGTATGTTATTTTCCATAAGCGAGTTCTAAAATACCTAAACTTCTATATCAAAGACAGTTACTTTGATAAAACTCAAAGACAGTTACGTTGATAAAATTCATTTATTATTCACTACATAGTTGATAAGTATGCATAAGGATTGGGCAGATTCCGCCTAAGTATGATGATAAAAGGCTTTATTATTATGCCTACTATACCTATAATAGGTATAGTAGGCATTAGGGTAAGATTTATTTTTTGAAGTATACCCCAACCTTCAGTATCCACTGGGTATAGGTGCCTTCTATTTCACATTGACTTTTACAATTCCTGGTAAACAGTGTCAGTTAGCTCTGACTGACAGAAGTCTTACAATATGACTGGTGGTCTGCCTGATAAAGAAAACATTGCAAAGAATTTTGGTGAATAATAAACGTGTTATTTTGTTGAATTAGGAGCTCCAAGCTGACTTCGAAGGCCGCAACCCTGAGGACTGTGACTTTCATGGCATCAAGCAACTGCTGAGGCAACTCTTCCTCAAATCCAATGTTGATCTTGGAGCTCTCGCTCAGATAATAATTTGTAAGTAATCTAGCAACACCTTCATATATTTTTTGTTTCATAATATGACATCCAGAATATTTAATTATGTGTAAAAACTCAAACAAGTGTAGTATGAAAGCCAGACTCAATTTACTAACTACTAGCCAAAATAGCAAAGTTGTGCTTCACGAATAGTAATATTGTTAACATGGTCAAAGATATCTTTTGGGTATGAATCTTTATATTACATTAGATTCATTTATTTCACATTATCAATTTTAAATAACAATACAACAATGTGCAAGAAGGAATGGATTATAAATCTAAATCTAAATGTTAATGTTAAATCTAAATTTTAGATTTCAGTCGCATATAACTAGCAAGATTTTATTTATAACAATATATGAAAAACAATTGTGTTTCTATTTACTTGCAGCACAAAACTATGTGGGCAGTGTGGTAAAGCAGTGTCTGGATGATGGCCAAGACGAAGATGATGATGATGATGATGACGGCAGCGACGGAGTCTTTGGAGTCACCACAGTTATCAACATAACCAAGAGAAAAGTAAGTTATAGATGGGCATGTAGAGGCTCTAGAGGTTTTACATTCTTATTTTTCTGTCTAGGCAGAAACCACAGACATACAATTTGCTAGTGTTACTATTAAGGTTCAGCTGCAGAAAGAGAACGAAAATCTAGTCTCTTTTTCCAAAGTCATCTCATAAAGTCTTAATAGTTGCTTTCTCACAGCAGTGCAAGAAATAGTAACGAAAGAATGACGAAACATGCCATCAAAATAATTTTAGATAGACAGATAAACACTGTGCATTTCACTAGAAACTTTCTGCCTCGCACAACCAACCTGTGGAATTAATTGTGGCCTGCGGTATTTCCGGACCGATACGACATTCAAACCTTCAAGAAAAGAGCGTACTCCCATATCAAAGGCCGGCAACGCACTTGTGACTCTGGTGTTGCAGGTGTCTATGGGCGGCGGTAATCGCTTACCATCAGGTGATCCGTCTGCTCGTTTGCAAAAAAAAAACATTTATTTTTGATTACTGCAAATTATATTTTAAATACTCTTTATTCAAGGAAGACCCTGAAAATTGTGTTTGCTTGCTTACAGGATGAACCGTGCATACAGCAAGTCAGAGATCTACTGACAACTCTAGCTGAAGAAAATGCTGATGAGAAGACAAAAGCTCTTATCAAGAAAATATTGTCCAATGATTCTGAGAATGTTGGTTTTGTCATCAATGAAAGGTGAGTTTAACAAATCAGTTTTCTTATAGAATTTACTGCCTCACAGGCCTCGCAGTAACTTTACCCCATCCAAATTAATAATTTAGATTTTGAGTAAAGTATTTTTTAAGATTTTTATCATATTTAAATATATGTAAGTATAAATAAATAATGCTTTTCATTTACCAAAAGGCAGAAATTCTTTCGCAAAATGATACTCTTAAAAAAACAAACACATTTTTTATTGAGACAATAAAATTTATTTTTTACAATCTTTTAATAAATTTGTTCCAGAATCCTGAACATTCCAGCAGCGATAAGCGTGCCGCTGTTCGCTTCCCTACAGACAGAGCTGGAGAAAGCCATCAAGAAGAACATGCCGTACACATTCCAGTACCTCGTGTGGATATGCAAGACTTACAACACTGGTGGTTGGTACATATTTTAAAATATTTTGATTTTTTTTATGGCAGAGGTGGCAAACGAGCCGACGGATCACCTGATGGTAAGCGATTACCGCCGCCCATAGACACCCGCAACACCAAAGGAGTCACAAGTGCGTTGCCGGCAAAAAAATATATAATAAATATAGTGTTATCTAGATTTCAGTTTTGCCAGGATATACTAGGACTTTATAGCTGTCTGGTAATATAATATTTTGAAGTGAACTTCACCAAATTATGAATGGAACAGATTGCCTACTGCATTTTACGATATTGACGACCAAATTCTATTACTAGAAGAACTACGTTTTTTTATTTATTTTCTCATTTTTCCAGATGATTCCTCAGAAGTGCTGTTTGCGAATCAAGAGGAGAGGCCAGTGGCAGATGAGGCTGTGGCCAGCTTTGATGTGGACGTGACGGAGCAGGCCGATCTTTCACAGTGGGATTATGAAGGAGGCGCCATGACACCGTGCCGGAAGGTAACGGATCTCTTTAGTAAGAGACTGGTTGACGATGTCACTCCTTCTAGCTCACTTACAGTAGAGCGTCATTTTTCCTATTTAATAAATATATGGAGGCAAATTATACGGGGCATCCGGCCGCAAACTACGATACCCAGACACAAACTAAACAAATCTCAACACAAAAATATTGAAAATCGAACCCAAGACCCTCGGATCAGTAGTCAAGAGCCTAGTAGACTAACTAGGTGGATAAGTTTGGTGAGCCATCAAGTCAGTCAGTATTCTTAAGTTTGTTATGCATGTACTGTGATATTCTCACCTAACTTGCAAAGTAGTGTATCCTCAAAGTGAACTTAAATGGACTATCATGTAAGACCAACACAGATATAGGCATATCAGCCATTAGCTGCTCGCCTATTACTAAATAATAATAAATGCATTATTGTTCCAGGTACTGATACTAGAAGGCAAAAAATTCAACCACCTAGTCAGACTTATAAAGGAGGAGGTTGAAAACGTTTAGACGTTATGACTACCAAAACATGTATCGTTCTCACGCTAGCGACGTATTTATGCCATTGCCATACACGTATTAGTGTATTATATTTTTATTACTACTATTATGTACTATTTTATAATACATATGTAAGCTTTAAGTACTTTGTAGTTTGAATTCAATATCCAAAGTTTTATATATTCGCTCCGCTCTGGAGCAGGGTGCATGTCTGTGTCGATATCCATTTCATTAAACTTTTTCTCCAAGACTGTTAATTCTCGCCGTAAATGAGTGAATGCTTCATTAAACTTTCTCCAAGACGGTTAATTCTCGCCGTAAATGAGTTCTTTTTCTCTCGTGCACTTCCATTTTCACAGGTTCTTAAATTTAAATTTTATCGGTACGGTCGCCACAAAATGTGATGGATGTGCGAGAAAAATTGTTGAACTGACGTATTTATTTATATCTGTTTTCGAGGAAACGAATCAGTCACAATTTACATGAAACCATTCGTTTGTAAACTGCGAATACCGTGGACCCTGGAGCCTGAGATTATACGGGTGTTAAAAAAGTGCGTTTGAAATTTTAAGGGGTTACTCAGAATAAAGTATACAGGAAAAAATTGAAAAAATCCGCTCTTCAAATATTTTTTCTCAGTTTTCCATACAAATTATTGATTAACTATTCAGATTTAGTCCAGTAAGAGCCAATATTTTCGTATTCTATACTTGATTCTAAGTAACCCCTTAAAATTTCTAACGCAATTTTAACAGCTGTATAGACCTTATAGTATTAACACCATTAACTCCTGTGCGGACCTACAATAATTTACGACATAAAAATCAAAACTCATTCTTACAATACATGATTAAACATATTTTTTATTTCTTCAAATACTCTCTTAGATTACATTACACTACTACAAAATAGAAAACGCTACCACTTAAAAGCGGACCGCACACTATCAATAATATTGACAATATTTTTACATCAATATATCGTCAATCCATCGTTTACTTTCCGTCAGCCGTTCATTCCAATCACTACACTGTCAATATACTATCAATACTTGAACATACTGTCAATATTATTGATAGTGTCTGGTCTGGTAAACAAACCACATCTACTTCAACCGACATTCTTGTAAATACACAAGGCATCCTTCATCATATAATCCCTTAACGCACATAAACCCTTCAATATCTTGGTGTTCTGATCCATCTTCGCGACGTCTGCTTCTGAGAGTGACTTGTCATGCGCTATGTAGCCGTTGACAGCTTCCTCTGTCATCCAGTGCGCGGGCACTTTGTGCATGTTGAACTGAGATGGGTCGGGGTGTGTCGGCATGGGGGTTAGAGACTTCTCCCAGGGCGTGATGTACTTCTGTTCCGAGTGCAGGCCTTCGATGTATCTGAGGGAGGTAAAATACAGAGTGTTATTATGTTATTCTGTAAGGCTTTACGATCCTAGAATAAGCGTATTAATATTACTGTATATTGTAAGCTGTTGATTTCCCTAATAAAATAAAATGAACATTCTGTATTATGTGGTCATAATTTTTTTTTGTTTACTTTGCTTATTTGGTACTCTCGACAGAATATCATTCAAAAATATAAATTTAGATTGCATACTGAAATAATTACAGATGAATTCCTTTGGACGTTTCCAGATCAGTGAATGAGTGAAGTACAGGGTTTTAAATTATAATGTAAACAGATAGATGATTTAGCTGAATGTGGACTGTTTTAACTGTGAAGAAAACGTAGACCAAACTACCTGTAAATCTGTGTAATAGAAAATCATTAAGGCTTTTGTTTAAATGCCTACCAGAAATGCACTTATATTAATTCCAATAAATTCGAAATACCTACCAAAATTATATGGAGTTACTTTATTTTACTTGGTACTTAGGCTAAGGGTATAAAATTATTTTGGTGATCACTTAAATTGTACCCAATCATGCCCTACTATTACCACGGATGATAGTCATTTTGAGAAAGGGTTTTTTTTTGTCGAAGGTACGTTCTACGAATGGGAAATTATCCGCCTAAAGCGTGTAACTCAAAGTAACCGCCGTCAATCACTTGGGATAGCTAAGTCAATTGAGCGATAGATACTACATGTGAAGCGTATCGTTTCAGCAGGGGAGACATACATATGAGGTAAGCAATTTGTTCAAAAAGGACCAAGCAACTACTGTCTATACCTAGGGATAGCTCGGTCAGTTGTGCGATGCCATAAAGGCAGCGTATTATATTCCAGCAGATGAGACAAAATGCGAGGTGAGCATAAACAATCTGTAGAAAAAGAACACGTGATATGCCATTACCTGATGTAGGCCTCGGAGTGGGTAAGGCGCTGTGCTCGCGGCGGGGCTAACACGAAGAGGGGCTCTAGCCCCCGCGCGGCCCCCTCGCCCGCCGCCACTCCCCCTCCCCCCGGCGACGGCGTGTTGCGCGCCATCGGCGACAGCGACGATAGCGACGCTGCAAATGTGAACAAAATTAAATATGTTTATTTTAAAGACTTTGTAAGGTGTGTATAGCTCACTGAGCTGTGGTATCCGATAACAGAGTGTATTGAAAAAGCAAGAAGACGAAGTCAAAAGTACTAAATTTCCTGGTGTGCTGATATTTTCCCTAGTTTAGGCACCAGACTGACTAATATCATCAAAATCCGTTTATTTTGACTTTTTATGTTATTTTATGACAGTTCATTTGTTGAGTGAATAAATAAAATATTATTATGATCAAAAATGTAAAGAACATAAAAAGTAAACATATCAAAGGTACATTTATTTCCTACACGAAAGGTGCAATTTTGCACAGTACGAATACACTATACGCGACTATAGCAATCTGTCTTCCACACTAGGATATCTGTATTGCGGAAGAGACACCATACAGAAAAAAAAAACATTAAGAGCATCATACTTTTTATTAGGTTAAGTTTTAAAAATGACGCGTTATGTAAAATATGAAATATTTTTTTAACAAACTGTAATATTATTTATTTATACAGGGTTAGTAATTCGACGTGATCCTTCAAAGGGGTTATACTAGAGGTCATTTGCAACAAATTAAGTCCAGTTAACCAGAGGTCAAAAATGTGTAGTTACTGAGATATTACTGTTTTTAGATTTTTTTGAAATTTTCTACCTTGTTACCAAAAACAATTAATTATGAACAAAACCATTACACCGCTTCATTAAATTTATACTTTTTTAAGCTGAGAAATGAGCGCTTTCTTTGAAAAAAATCCTTGCCCATAACTCACGTAGTCTCAAAAATAAACGGTCTTAAGTTGCATAAAAATATTATTTTGTCTAAATTTTCCATAAGTAATTGAGTGTTACTGGAAAAAAAAAGTTTTTTTTTTATAATTAATTGTTTTTGGTAACAAGGTAGAAAATTTCCAAAAAAACGAAAAACAGTAATATCTCAGTAACCATACATTTTTGACCCCTGGTTAACTGGACTTAATTTGTTGCAAATGACTTCTAGTATAACCCCTTTGAAGGATCACGTCGAATTACTAATCACCCTGTATAACGGTATTTACTTAAAAGTATTTATAATAATATTAAACAGCCGAATGATCACAGAATATCAATGACTACGTACCTCCAGGCGACATGATCCCACTACGAATGCCAGACGAAGCGGCCTTGGCCTTCTTTGTAGACGGCATGAAGTTTCTAGAAACAAAAAAGAAAATCATTTCAAACATTCTCCACTAAGTAGTCAATTTATGTGTTTTCAAATAAATGTAGTGTAGCTTAGGTCCCTCCACGCGACATATTTGATGTCAAAAATAAAAATATTTTTTATGTAAGTAGCTCTAAATATTCTTTTAAATCGTAACTTTTTTTGTATATCTAGTAAAAGAATCCTACCAGCGACCTGGTAGCGGAGCAAGAATACAACCACAAATAAATATAACTTAGATCGCTCCACGAGATATAGATAACTCCCGTTGCCTTTGCTGACATTTAGATCACCGTCTATAATCATCATCATTAACCGAAAGACGTCCACTGCTGGACAAAGGCCTTCCCCAAAGATTTCTACATCGACCATCTTTACACTGAGTACAGTAATACACATTTAATAAGGCTTACGGATGTACCTGCGCAGTAGACAAAATTTTATTTACGTGGGAAACTGATGGACCAATCAAGTAGATTCATTGTCACCCGCCATTAGACATTCCTAAAATATCTGCCGCTATTGGTCGATTGATTTCGCGCCTGATTCAGTGAAATCGTCAGCTGTCAGAAAGCTGTCACCGTGCGCTGATTGTTTCGGGTGTTTCCGTCGATAGTCTGTCCTTGTCTGCGCGAACGAAGACTACCGACGCGCCTTATTTTTTGTGTACTACTGTACTTAATACACAATCATATACTCTTTAAAACTACATCATATTAAAAAAATAAAAACATCTCAACACAACCAACCTGGACCGCTCCACGATGCACATAACCCTCCCGTTGCCTTTGTTGACGTGCAGATCGCGAACGTGCCTCAGCAAGCGCGGCAGGTTCGGGAACGGCGCCTGCCCTTTGCGCACGCGCGTGCAGTTGCGCCACAGGCACGGGTAGTCCGTGAAGTTACCGTTTCGGTAGTGGTTCTGAACGTGCCCCGCTGACGACGTGCATGTTGGTGAAGGGAGTTAAGGTTAGACCTCTGATTTATAAGGACATTGGATCATGAAATGCCTAGGTATATCGTTACATGGGTCCAAAAAATCATGTCTTGTGTCTCCATAAAAAGGATTCCCAAAAAGCATGGCGTGGTCGACTTTTTTTTGGAGATTGCTTGGCTTTTTTTGGCTTTTAGCCTTATCAGCCTAACCAAATTACTTAGCTAGGCATTTCATGATATGTCCAAATCTGTGATCTATAATACAATACTAGTTATACTTTACAGATTACAAATACAACTATAAATACTCTTTGGCTAAGTTTACATCGGAAGCGAAGCAAGCTAAGCGAAGATATTAGCCTACGTTTCAAAGTTTAACCAAGTTTAACTGAATAATATGTCGTAACGTGAGCGACTCGACTCTTACTCTAAATTCTGAAGGAAATGCATATTACTAAATCAAATCACCTATTACAAAGAAAGTGGGATGAAAAATGAAAATTTTAATACTGTGCTGCGTACAAACATACGTCAGTGACCGATAGGTACGAGTATAGGCTTCGACTGAATCTTCTTTCTTCAGCGCTTATATTATGAAATGGGTGCGAATAACATAAAGCCACAAACGAAAATTAATACTACTCATTTGCAAAACGATATCTAATTATCTATCTACTAGCGAACAAAAATACGTATATCTCTACCACAGAAGAATACTCACGCTCCAACTTAGGTTTCTTCGTTTCGATGAATGTTCCGATCACTTAGCGGCAAAGAAATTAATGAGTGTTACATGGGTTATTATCAAAACGACATATCGTCAACTGAGTGCTTATTTGTCCAATCGACCATATTAACGAAAATTACTTTTAAATGCAGTTATCATAAAGTTTAAATTTCCCGTCGATTGGTGTATGATTTTTATTATTTAGACCTTAAGAACATTAAAAATATAATTACCTGTTGAAAACGCAATCTGTTAGAAATCATTAAATTAACGTGAAATAATCAGTAAAAACTTTGTTGTATAAAGTTTTGGTTAAGGACATTGAACAAATAAGCACTCGGGTGACGATATGTAAAGTTAGCAGCAGTTAGATTTTTTCCCAAAAAGCCGTTTTACAGACTAATCAGCAAAAGAATATCATCATTATACTGAGATGAGTGTGAACTAGAGATTAACCGAATGGGAAAGCCGAATAATCTCCATAAATATGTCGAGGTATTTTTATTACAAAATCGAACAAAGACAAAAAAAGCGGCCAAGTGCGAGTCGGACTCGCCCATGAAGGGTTCCGTAGCAGCAAGTAACATAATATAAAAGTTTTTGTAGTTCGTTGTATCTTGAATGAAAGGTAAATTGCGGTTTACGATTTATGACGTATTAAAAAAAACTACTTACTAGATATCGTTCAAACCAATTTTCGGTGGAAGTTTGCATGGTAATGTAAATCATATTTTTTTTTAGTTTTATCATTCTCTTATTTTAGAAGTTACGGGGGGGGGGACACACATTTTACAACTTTGGAAGTGTCTCTCGCGCAAACTATTCAGTTTAGAAGAAAATGATATTAGAAACCTCAATATCATTTTTGAAGACCTATCCATAGATATCCCACACGTATGGGTTTGATGAAAAAAAAAAATTTTGAGTTTCAGTTCTAAGTATGGGGAGCCCCCAAAATTTATTGTTTTTTTTTCTATTTTTGTGTGAAAATCTTAATGCGGTTCACAAAATACATCTACTTACCAAGTTTCAACAGTATAGTTCTTATAGTTTCGGAAAAAAAGTGGCTGTGACATACGGACAGACAGACAGACATGACGAATCCATAAGGGTTCCGTTTTTTGCCATTTGGCTACGGAACCCTAAAAACGCCCTTTATCTCGCCGAAGTCAGAATTTATTAAATCAGTATTTAGGTATTATGTTAATAATCTTGTAACTTGTCTTTTTTACAATTTCAGTAATATTATAAAATATGATGCTTTTTGAATAAATTTTATCTACTATTACAAAAATAATCAACGTTTTCATGTCTAAACACAAATCAGTAGGACAGAAAACTCGTCAAGTAGCACTGGAAAACTAACAAAGAAACTAGTGAACATCCATGTACAGTGCAAAATCAGGCCATCTCTCGGGCGAACGTCTTTTTAATCAAATTGTATTAACAAGTTCAAATAATTAGGTAACAAATAGGCATAGTTTAGTCATCCTATAATCATTCGTGAGGCATCTGTAATGAACCTTGATCCTAAAATCCGTATGATATCTTCTATGGTACGCTACATCTCAATTCCATTCAATTTACTTACGCCTCCTCCATTGACCTACGCTTACCGATATGCAAAACCTCCCTACGAGTTTCCATAGAACCACGGATAACCCCTTAAAAATACCGCATACAAAATGTATATTGTTCCTTCTCATAGTAACCAACGCTAGCGCAATGCGCGGGGCGCGAAACTGCGGCGCTGTGATTGGATAATACAAGGACATACGGTAACTGAAAATTTTTATCATTTACAACATTTATAACTTGAACTCTGTGTTGCTATTATAATACAAACAATTACTACGGTCTTCGCAGGTCTGACTCTTGATTGATAGTGAAGTTGTGTGTAGTTTCTAAGTGCCCGGCTGGCCCTTTGCTCGGTGACCGTCAGCTGCCCTGTATGTGGAATCTGTAGGAGATGATCTGTGCCTAGAACCCACGTATGCGGAATCTAAACATTATAAACACTTACTGTTGCCGCCCTCTCCGATGCAATGCTCTAAGCAGTCTTGCAGGTCTTCGAACTGGTGGTCACAGGTGTCCCATCCGCATTCGTATGTCATCTCCATTGGCGTCTGAAATGGTTATCCTTTTTTGAGTGATCCGGTAGATTTGGTGAGTTGTTAGTTTGGGCAATGACAGATGCTTTCTCAGAGTTCCAAACTGTTTTGTCTTCTTAGAAGTTTCATGGTGTAAGTCTGCTTATTCCTCTGTTCACAAACGTTATATTTTACGTTGTAATTGTTTATTAACATAATTCATCGACACTGTCCCCACTGCCGCACAGGTACCGGTCTCTTCCCCATTACTCGGAAAGATTAGGCATTAGTCCACACACGGGGGCCATATCCAGATTGGTGGTTTTGGAGCCAATAAAAGTTAAGGTCCCATCCAGGTTGTGACCCTGTCTGTAGTCAGTTAATTAGATACTAGTAGGTAATACTATTACTGAGTGTCCAGGGTGTGATTCAAGTGAAAGCTATTAGCTTCAGACTTACGTGTTGAGACAGCTCCCGTAACTCCTCAGCGAGTTTAGCCGAAGTCTCCTCGTTGCACTTGGCAGCGCGCTCCTCCCAGCTCTGCTTGGTCGCAGCGGGCAAGGAGCGCCACTCGTTGCCGACGATACGAGAGATCTCGCCTGAGAAGCAAACGAGTTACAAAAGGTTTTAGCTTGTAGATCGGAATATGGACTGACAAAAAAATGCAAAGGAATAAATCAAAAGATGCAATCAATTTTGAAAAAAGTAATATGATATAATATGTAGAAAATGGATAATCTTTTAATACAGTCAACTAATCAACTTTAACCTTTTGAACGCCACGTCAAATACAAAAGTTTGATTCAAACGGCAAGCTTATTTGTTGGCCACAAACGACCCTAGTGTGGGGACTAGGGTTACTTACTGTACACTAATGGCGGATAAATCGATCTTTCTCGTTTATAGTGCCGATTTATAGGTTTAGACGTTCAAAAGGTTAATAAATGCAGACCTATAATAGTAAAAAAAGTTTGAATAACTACGGATACTGCGTGTTTTAAGTCGAACAGTTTCGAATCGGCTTGAATCGGTCTAGAAGTCATATGCCGTTTTTTTTTTTTTTTTTTTTATGGGATAGATGGCAAGCGAGCAGACGGATCACCTGATGGTAAGTGATTACCGCCACCCATGGACACCCGCAACACCGGAGGAGTCACAAGTGCGTTGCCGACCTTTGAAATGGGATGGGGGAAGGGGGAATGGGGAGGGGTGGTGGTTGGGCCTCCGGTACCCTCACTCACACGGCGAAACACAACAAACGTTGCTTCACGCCGGTTTTCTGTGAGGCCGTGGTATCACTCCGTTGGAATAAAAGAATCAAACTGCGGAGACTTATTGGGCTGACATATAGATTTTTCGGACCGATTCAAGCTGGGTTCGTGTAGATACTTTTGGTTCTATCACACCTGTTACAATTTCCTTATATTCTGTTTTCCATACTATTAGTAAAGGCTGTCTTTCGACCGTTATAAGGGCGACATATCCATCTTAATTTGCTCGAGCAAGAACTACTATCACACAAACACACACGAAAAAATGCTATAAAAAATCCTTGCTGAATTTCCACTTTTTAAAAGCGCACTCACACTACTACATACTATAAAAATACTCTTCTATGAAGAATGCTAATCACAACTTACACAATGAGGGATACCTACGTTTCGAGGGTTTCTCCTTGCAAGCTAGATTCGTATTTCACAAAACGGGTTAGAACAGTTCGAACAAAACAACGTCACTACATTATCGATGTCGATATGGGTGCAACACTAGATGATATGTTGGCCAATTCTCAAAATAAACATAGAGAAGATGAACTAGCGTACAAACAAAACATAGTGGGAGCTACTACATAATAAGTATACATAACATAATTGACCACGCTGAATACGTTAAAAACAACCGACTTCAATCGCAACAACTCCAATTTTGCTATGTTTTTGTTGATTTTCTCAAAAACCGCTGAATCGATTTCGATAAAATTTATATGGGACCACCTTTGAAGTATACCCTTTCAAACAAAAAAAAGAATTTTCAAAATCGGTTCAGGCGTCTTCGAGTAATCGGTGAACATACATAAAAAAAAAATTAAAAAAAAAAAAAGATTCCGACGAATTGAGAACCTCCTCCTTTTTTTGAAGTCGGTTGATTAAAATAGGTGTAAATCCAGCTAACTGAATAAAAATTCCCAAAAAATTGTTTCCCATTCAATTTTAAATAGAAATGGTAAAAATCTGCTGCATGTCTGTCGAACTCAATTAACTATATACCTTTTGGAAAAAGGAAAATTTCCAGTTAACGGGTCCTACAATTGCTTTGTTACACTGTGTATATTTTTTTTCTTCTTTTGAAATTTCACATAAGACGAAGTCACTCACCGAAAGTGCACAATGGACTGATGGTCACTACATTCGTATGACTACCTTCTTCTATTATAGAATACCTGATATCTAATTTCTTCGTACTATTGTCTAGTATGAGTTATACAAGGGTAGCTTGGTGACATAAAAACGATATAATGACGTCACTCGCCCAAACTAGCCTATATTTTCTAGCTTTACGGCCTCAAGTTTTACGGCTCGAATATCGTACCGAAAGAATAGTTTCTTTTTTTTAAACTAATTAGCGTTTAATAGTGTTACAAAGGTTCCTCGCTGACATAACTATGATGACGTCACTCACCGAATGTGGCCTCAGGGTTGTTAGCCACTATGGCCTTGCGCACCTCGCTCGAGTACAGAATGTACCCGGTGACTATCTTCTGTTTCTGTTCCTTCTTCTTCTTCCCCGTGGCCGGGGTTGAGATGCGTTGCGTTGGCTCTTGCGTGGACGACATTGACGGGTTATATGGGTTGCTGTTGCCGCCTGTCGGGTAATATGTAGTAAGTACAATATATTGGGTCAGTAGGATTAGTTCATTTCCAACTAAATGGTCAGCTGTGCTAAGATAAAACAAGATACTTGCAGGTTGAATTACATTTTCACGGTTCTATATGAGTAACACGGTTTTAAAATTGTGATCTTTTCGTTGGGGTCTTTTTAAAACGAAAGCCATTTCCGTGTAAAGGTTCAAGTGACAGAAATATTGTATTATTTATTAAAAATGTGTATGGGAAGATACCCGTGCCCCTGCAGTGGGGATGATAAATCGACTAGTGAAATAAAAACATTTTCAACACACTTGCTCAAAAAGTGGCTCTATGGTCACCGCAATTAGCCACAGAATGACACCCATAATCAAACTGTGACTTTTTCATTACTATAACTCACTAGTGAGTTATAGATTTTAAAAAAAAATTATTGGTTGAGTTGCTTTGTTCTTAAAAAAGTTTTTATTCAAAAAAAAAAAGATCGTGTTCAATAGAACAAATAAATTAATGTTCCTATTGCTTGCTCATTTCATGCAACTTCTTATTTAAATAGATAATTTTAACTCGTACGTGTTTAATAAATAAAACTTTCACTCAAATATAACTTTTGTTTTCTCTGTAATAAAAGAAAACTTTAAATTCCCCATTTTGTACGTGGCAGAATAGGCGCAAATCCTATGCGCCGAAAATAAAAAAAAACCTCATCCCTTTAGTCTGTGGCCGATCGCAATGCGCGCGCATAGGAAAACTGATTAATTTTTCCCGCCATAGCGCAACATTTTTCACAACTCGTTTTCACAGTTGAAATAAAATGAGTTTTTATTGTTATTTTATTCACAAGTGTGTTGAAAAACTACGTATGATACTCGTGTGTATTGATGATTACCGTCCTTGGCTCTCTTAAGACCCTCGCCTACGGCTCGGGTCTCAATGGCGCCTCGACGGTAATCACCAATGTTACACACTAGTACCATAATGTACTATTTTTAGTCCAGTCCAATGAGGTTGAGGTATGCATTAACTCCTCTGTCCGTAAAACTTTGCAGTATGATTAAGTAGATTCCATAGATGAGGTGTGACAAGGTATCCCGGAGATGTATGTTTTGGAAGTAGGTATTTTATACCTAAACATGAATATTGCTAATAACTCTTACCGAATAATTTCTCAATCTATTATTCCAACGCGATATGTTAGTGCTAGTTTGTTATTATACACTCGGCTTCAAAAAAATCGCACGTCCGTAAAAATAGGCTTCAAGCACTGTTAATCCTTAAGACAAGCAGTTATTCGTAGCAATATTGGTATCATTTGAGAGCCCTATAAAAACTCTTTAAAAAAATATCCATTTCATTTGATTAAAGAAAAAGCTTGACACTTTAAGTCACTGTGAATGACAATGGAACTGATTCTCCTCTTCAAATTTTGTTTGTATTGTTTTGTTTTTTGGGTATAAAAGGGTCGATACAGCTTATCGGGGGATAAATTTGCTACCAACAGTCGAAGAAGACACAGAAGAATATCTTTCATCAGAAAAACGTCCTTGAAGATGGACACTACTGCTGCTGAAGCCGCCCAAGTTATCGCACTATCAATCAGGACTACGTCAGTGTGATGTTGCTCGGCAATTGCACTTGAGTCGCTTTTCTGTTCGAAGAGTGTACCAGCGGTTCCTGCAGACCGGTGGCTTTGTCCGAAGGCGTGGGTCTGGTAGAAATCGCTGCACTTCTGCGAGAGATGACCGATTCGTCGTATCGAAGTCTTTGAGAAATCGGTTCTCTAATGCTGTTGAGTTGCAACAGCAGCTTCAAGCAGTTCGTAGAAGGGCCGTGAGTGTCTCTACAGTTAGAAGAAGACTAAAGGAGAGAAATATTGTGGCTAGAAGACCTGCCACGGGTCCAAAATTAACCGCAGCGCATCGGCGAGCACGCCTGCAATTTGCTGGCGCCCACGTCAATTGGACCCTGGACCAATGGAGAGCTGTTCTCTTCTCAGACGAAACGAGAGTGTGCCTTTTCTGCAACGATAGACGCAAAAGAGTATACAGAAGACAATGGGAACGTTTTGCCCAAGCCTGCATCCAAGAGACGGTAGAATACGGGGGGGGTTCCTGCATGTTCTGGGGCGGCATATCTGCCGACGGCAAAACTGAACTTTCTTGCGTCTCTCGGACCGGCGGTGCTCGCGGGCAAGGGTCGATGACTGCTCACCGGTACATCACAGAGATCCTGGAAGAACATGTGGTCCCCTATGCTGGATTTATTGACGACGGGTTCACATTAATGCACGATAACGCTCGCGCGCACACTGCTGGAATTGTGCAGGGCTACCTTCAAGAGGTTGGGATCCCTGTCATGCAGTGGCCAGCGAGAAGTCCAGATCTGAACCCGATAGAGCACCTCTGGGACCAGCTGAAACGCAAGGTTAGATCCCGTGATCCCGCTCCCGCGACTCTTCAGGAGCTCCAAGACGCCGTTATTGAGGAATGGGACAGAATCCCTCAAGAAGAGGTCCTAAAGTTGGCGCGATCCATGAGGGAGCGCATGGAAGACGTCATTAGGGCTAGGGGGGGTAACACTAGGTTTTAGGTTAGTTTTAAGCAACTTTGTTTTGAAAAATTAATCAGATTTCATTTGGGTTTTTTAAGGATTTTTATTGTTTTGTAAATTTTTCTCAGTTCCAATAAAAAACATTGAATGAATTATTGTTTTTGCATTCTCTGTTTCCTTACCTTTCAAATGATACCGAACATTACCAATATTTCATAATACAAATACGATTGAAAGATGTTTAAAATAGATTTCTTAAAAGGTGCGATTTTTTTGAAGTCGAGTGTATGTATGTAAAACTGTCCAAAACTTTTTCGAACTTTTTAACTTCGATATTTATCAAAATTTGTTATTTTGCTATAATTACCAAGGTATAATTTCTCGGTTAATTTTTATTTTTTACTATGGTTTTATACCTCATAAGACTTTTCTATGTGAAAGTATCCAAAACATTTTCCTATAGGAACGTAATGTTATAGTTTCCGTAAAAATGCTCACGGCTCATAATTTCTCAGTCCAGTTTTATTCCTTTAGAAGTCACAATTTACAGAAGTAAACAGTTTTTTAAAACTATCCAATGAAATTTCGGCAAAATAGTAGTTTTAGAATTTCTTTAGATAATACGTTTATAAACATTTACGGCTCACGGGGAGGCGGCGAACGTAGACGCGATGCGCGCGGCGCGTACCGCATCTGCTCAAGGTCAGACAATGACGCGATACATACATCTACATTCATTTGAAAAACATTCGATATACTTTGCTTTGCTAGGAAGGGTGCCGATATTTTTTTACTGTAAAGGATAAAGAGTTTAGATTTTTCCTTGACTATTGAATATGTGTAAGTAATATAATATATATAACTATTGTTTTTTTTTTGCATTTTATGTACCGTTCAGTAAAAAATAAAATTTTACTATTGTTCCCCCGTCTGAGTGTACGGATATTAGGCTATGTAGGTATGCTCGTGACCTAAGACTGAATTCAGAAACGCACAACGCGGGTGCGATTTACCCTATTAACCTATTGACTAACATACTATATAGGATAAAACATCGTTTTTACTATAGCTATGTTAATTTTATAAACAAAACGGTATTTTAAATAGTTCTTATATCACTTAGTATTTACATTGTGATAAAAGATTATAACTTAATCCGGTAGTTGACTGCTAGTCATTTTCAGTTACCTACTTTTTTTATCAAATGTCAAAAACGGAATTTTGTTCTAAAAATGTTTGCAAGGAGAATGGGCGATTTTGGCCCATATGTTGTAACACTTGTAACGCATTGTGACCTATATCGTAAAATAGGTCACACAAAGTACTAACTTTTTTTGTATGACAGCTCACCTGGATCTCGTGCAGAAGAAAAGTTATTAGGCATAACCTAACGAAAAAGTTTGTACTTGATATAGAATAGAAAAGAAATATGTTTATTCAGCAAATACACATTTAAGGAAGCAACAAATACAGCCGATTAAAATAACATAACATAGTAAAAAAAAGAGAAAAGAGCAATAAAATTACATAAATTAATTCTAAGTAGGTATAATTGTAACCTATGAAAATATAGCATAAAATATACCTACTTATCGAGGTAAAATCATGATTATGCTCATCGTTACAGTCAAAACACGCTGTTAACTGTGCAGTGGTCATGGTCATCAGATCATGTAGGTTAACTGGTTACACATACGGTCATAACCTAGATGGGTTTGACTGTAAGTGGCATTTATCTCGACTGTTTCCGTGCTTTGAAAGGCAGTTGTTAACTTGTTATACCATATCGGAGGTCCATGAGGATGGCATAACCATCCCCATACAGAAAAAGTATCTGCGCTAACACTGGGGACGACATTGATTGATTATTATCGAAAAACGTTACTGATTTACTTACTGAGGCATGTAATTCTCTTATTTTTTACTTTGAAATTAAGGCGGAAAACACACTGCTCCGCTCACCGAGGCGAATTGCGGACATTGCGCTGGAGCGGATTTAAACTTTGTACTGTAAAATGTTGATTTGAATACAAAAACCGCGGGGTACCACACACTGGCACCGTTTCTCCGTCCGGAGGCGCGATTCGCGCGCGATCCGCGCAAAAACGAAACAGAACTACTGCTTCAAAACAAGGTCGGTAGGGCAACAAATAGAGTCGTCTCTACTTTTTTTGTACTATGGGAACCAGACTCTGACAGTGTGTGGTACCTACTATCGCATAATAAATGTTATAATATGTGATTTAGGGGTGAGGGGGGGGGCGCGGTGCGGGGGTTGAGTCTCGTGTTTCTGGGGGGTGAGGCTAAGGGTGCGGGGGGTGAGTCTTGGGGTACGGCGGGTGAGGCGCGGTGCGGGGTGTGAAACGTGGTGTGCGGGGGGTGAGTTTTGGGTGGCGGGGGGGGGTCGGGGGTGAGGCTCGGGGAGCGGGAGGGGGTGAGGCTCGGGGTGCGGGGGATGAGGTAGGGAATTCTAAAATAATTATATATTCTGAAAACGAAAAATATTGTTAATGAACCAGATATGTGAATTGTTAGATTCAATAAAAAAACCTCTTAGATTTTTTTTTTATCTTTTGTTCCAACTACCAGGCGATCTTACATCAACTCCCTGAGTGAAGCCGGGTCCTCCAGCTAGTGAAGATAATGTTCACTTCGATGTTTTTCTAAGAATGTTTGCCGTAGGAAACAAAAATTTTTCGTAAAAAAATTAAGTAGAAGCGACTTCACTATCAACTGTTTTTAGGGTCCTTTTATTGTTATGGGTGGCACACGCACGCGGGTCGCTTTGGAAACGTCGGGGCGGGGCGACGATGCGTGCGATTCGCAGGTATACCACTGCACCCCAGTACCGTCCGGATTTTTGTCTACGACGGAATTCGGACGAAAACCGTCCGGTGGGACGGAATCCGAGCCTTCGTCGTGCACCGCAGCTTCGGACGGAAACCGTCCGGTGGAGCGGAACGCTGCCGCATGCGAATTTCATCGCTTCGCGCTCCCGTCCGATTTCTGCCTCAGTGTGATATCCGCGTAACAGTCATCGCAGGGAGGGGGAGGGTGATGGAAGGACCCCATAAAGGGGGTGGTTTGAGGATAGAAATGAGCCATTCGGGAGCACTTGTAGGAGCACTTGTCTGAGCACTTATACGTACTTGTCCGAGCACTTGTACGAGCACTTGTACACTTGACCGAGCACTCGCCCGAGCACTTGACCGAGCACTCGCCTGAGCAATTGACTGAGCACTCGCCCGAGCACTTGACCGAGCACTCACCCAAGCACTTGACCGAGCACTTGACCGAACACTCGCCCGAGCACTTGACCGAGCACTCGCACTTGAACGAGCACTCGACCGAGCACTTGACAGAGCACTCGCCCGAGCACTTGACCGAGCACTCACCCAAGCACTTGACCGAGCACTCGACCGAGCACTCGCCTGAGCACTTGACCGAACACTCGCCCGAGCACTTGACCGAGCACTCGCACTTGACCGAGCACTCACCCAAGCACTTGACGGAGCACTCGACCGAACACTTGACCGAGCACTCGCCTGAGCACTTGACCGAGCACTTGACCGAACACTCGCCCGAGCACTTGACCGAGCACTCACCCAAGCACTTGACCGAGCACTTGACCGAGCACTTGACCGAGCACTCACCCAAGCACTCGCCTGAGCACTTGACCGAGCACTTGACCGAACACTCGCCCGAGCACTTGACCGAGCACACGACCGAGCACTCGCCCGAGCACTTGACCGAGCACTTGACAGAGCACTCACCCGAGCACTTGACCGAGCACTCGACCGAATACTTCACCGAGCACTCGCCCGAGCACTTGACCGAGCACTCGACCGAACACTTGACCGAGCACTCACCCAAGCACTCGACCGAGCACTCGCCCGAGCACTTGACCGAGCACTCGACCGAGCACTCGCCCGAGCACTTGACCGAGCACTCGCCCGAGCACTCGACCGAGCACTTGACCGAGCACTCACCCAAGCATTTGACCGAGCACACGACCGAGCACTCGCCCGATCACTTGACCGAGCACTAGACCGAACACTTGACCGAGCACTCGCCCGAGCACTTGACCGAGCACTCGCCCGAGCGCTTGACCGAGCACTCGCCTGAGAACTTGACCGAGCACTCGCCTGAGCACTTGACTGAGCACTTATATGACCGGGCAATTGAGCACTTGTCTGAGCACTTGTACGAGCACTTTGCGAGCTTTACTTTTGAAATAGGTCTATAATTGTCAACCTGATTTGAGTGTTCGTACAAGTGCTCGGACAAGCAAGTGCTCTGACAACTGCACCGACAAGTGCTCGTACAAGCGCACAAGTGCTCGGGCGAGTGCTCGTTTAAATGCTTGGTCAAGTGCTCCGACAAGTGCTCGGTGAAGTGCTCGGTCAAGTGCTTGGGCGAGTGCTTGGGCGAATGCTCGGTCAAGTGCTCGGTAAAGTGCTTGGGCAAGTGCTCAGTCAAGTGCTCGGGCGAGTGCTCGGTCAAGTGCTCGGATAGGACAAGTGATCGTACAAGATGGTTGCGGATGCAGAGCCTTTGAAATCCACGGATGCGGATATTTAAAGGCTTATTCGCGGATGCGAATCTTAATATTTTTTTAGAGAAAAGTACTACACAAAAAAATCATCCCCACCTACCAACAGATTCCAAACGTATCTCAGTCAATACATCTGTGCAGCCCGATGTTTTTTTTGCTATGACGACATCCGCCGCAGACGTGGGGTTTTCATGCAAATCGAATTTGATTTCCCATACAAATTTGGAAGCTCATTTGATCAATTAGTATGAGGAAACCAAATTTTTTTTTGCGGGAAATTTGTTCAGATTCATGAGTAGTTGTAGAAAGTTGTTGTTTTAACATACAACTTTTCACCTCTACCAGCTAGGAAACTTTACACGATAGTGATAAAAGCTGGTGTTCGAAATTCGAACACTTTAACTAACATTCGCAGCAAAAAGCTGCTTTGAGTTAACAGATTAATAAATAGTTTTTCATCTGTCCAGCATGAAAAGAGTGCCTTTGGTCCCTGAAAACTCGCAGCAAAAGTTGTTTTTGCTTTGAGCGTGAGAAAAAGTGATTCGAATTTCGAACAACACCTTTCACGCGGCGCTGAAAAAAATATGAGCGATGGTTCGATCAGAAACTCATTTTGACGTAGCAAGCGTTTTAACTCATAGGCTCACAATGTTATATGTTATTTAATGAAATTTAAGTTTATAAATTCTGTTATTGCATTTTTAAAGACGTAATATTTAAAATAAATATGTACTTACCTACTAGTAAACATGAATATCGCTTACTTAAAAATATCATGTTTGTGTTCATCTTAGGTTTTTTAAAAAAAATTAAGTAGCGCAGTTTCCGAACGCAACCTCTAAAATTTTGAGTCTAAATTAAAAACATTATAATAAAAAACTATATTGTCTTCAAAGAGAATTTAATCAACTACGATTTTGCTTTTCTCGCTGTTTGAAAGTTGTATGTTTAACACGAAAGCAGGTCATTTATATGTCTCGTGCCTTTAAATCACTCACTTGCTACGCTCGTGATTCAATTCCAGACTACTTCGCTAGTTCGTGATTTAAAGCTAGCACTCGAAGCAAAAATAACTTTGAACTTTAACGTTGAACAAATAACTATTCTCGTATATTTTAATAAACCCCCATCGTATAATTTTTTGCATAGTCCTTTGTATGGGTTTGTATGGGCATAAATAAATGAAAACCGGTTAAGTGCGAGTCAGACTCGCGCATGATGGGTTTCGTACCATCGTACAATATTTGGAATTCCACCAAAAATACGTTTCTGGTGTCACCCTACCAGCCTCTTTAATTTTTAAGTTTTTTTAATTTTTTTATGGCATAGCTGACAAACGAGCAGATGGATCACCTGATGGTACGCGATTACCGCCGCCGATAGACACCCGCAACACCAGAGGAGTTACAAGTGCGTTGCCGGCCTTTGTTGTTATAGTGGCAACAGATTTCAGTGTGTATTTACACACTGTGAAAATTACAGCTATCTACCTATTACGGTTAAAGACGGACAGACGGACAGTTAATAGGGTCCCGTTGACTTTGTGTACGGAACTCTAAATAATGATACTAATTCTTGTTTTTTTTTTATTAAATTATTAAAGTACTGAAAGTTAAAAACGTGGACCATTTTATTTCAGTAACTTTGCTGCCTTTTGGTGTAATAATGTACTTTGGTACTAACTTGAAAATATACTGGTTTATAAATATGAATAAAAAATCTTTTTAATAGAGCTTTTGTTATTAATTATACAATTATTATTAATTATTGTATAATTAATAATAATAATATGCCAAATAATTTGCCACCTCTGCCATAAAAAAAAAAAATATTTATATTAATAATCACAATTAATAATTCATAAAATTATAAACCTGAAATAAAATATTACAATAATTAGCTATGTTGTTCTAGATCCGTATCCGCATAAAAATCCGCATTGAATATTGCGGATGTCAAAATTTATGCGGAAGCTCCATATTTACGGATGCGGATGCGGATATTAGCAACATCTCTGATTAAAAAGATTTATTTTTGTTTTTATATTATTTTATTGTATTTTTTAGCTTTCGTACTATGGCGCTGAACGCCGCTGTACGTATAATATTTTTTTCATTATTAATAGGTACCTAACAAGTTATTTGATGTTGATGTTTTTGTAATCTATATTTAACAGCCTTTTAGTGAGGTTTTTTGTCTGTGGAATACCTACATACGCGTGAATTTTGTGCATATCAAACGAATCCAAGCATATTTTTTTGAAACTATTATTATACAAAATAAAGTGCGGAAAGGTCGGAAATGGGTAGCGGCCGGCAAACGGGTCGCGTGACCTTACGTACGTGTGTGACGCTTTATACATATGAGTTTAATGTATCGAAATTTTATTGGATAACCTGAAATACTGTTTACATTTATTATTATGTATCATGTAAATAAATAAAAATGGACTGAGAAATTTTACATAATTAATTATTGCATAAAAACTATTATGCTATGATCTTAAAGGAAAATCTTTTGGATACTTATACAAAAAGATGTCCAATAAGATATTAAAGTATACTGAAAAATAAAAATTTTCCGAGAAATTATTCATCGGAAGTAAAATCGAAAAATCAAGTTTTGCTTAACTTAAGCGTCACAAAAGTCGAAAAAGTTTTGGATACTATTACATACGCGTGCCATTAAGTTACTTAGTACTAACGAATAGTACAGAAATATTCGATCGAGCAATTATCCACCGAATTTTAAATGCAATTTTCATGTTTAGGTATAAAACACCTACTTCCAGCCACAAAATCTGTTGGCTTCTTTGTCATCTTCCATCTATACACTATCCTTCACAATCGTGCAAAGTTTCATTGACTGAGAAATTAATGTTGGGGTCTCTATACAAAGAAACTCCTCGATGACTGGGCTATTTGGTTTTAAACGTCACTAAAATCTAAACGACAACAGTGGAAAAAACTCGAAATTCATTCGTTCAAATTCAAATTCACTGTTCAAAGGAGTTCATAATGTGGACTTATTGTAAGGTTACCTATAGAGAGCGGCGTGGCCGGCGATGCGAGTGAGGATTCGTCGAGAGAATTCTCCAGCAGCATCTCCACATCTTGGCTGCCGATCGTCGTGTTTATGAGATTCGTGAACTGCGGCTTGCCGTCCTGCGGGCAAGTGTTGTCATGTTGTGGTTAGCAGCCCATATCGTCCCCACTGCAGGGGCACGGATAAGAGACCGAGACTTCCCATAAATCGGGAAGGTAAGGCCATACTCCACACAAGGGGGCCAAGTCCGGATTGGGTTGTCATGTTGTAATGTACAAAAACTAGTGAAACAACTGACTAATTTGTAAGGCTCAATTCACGCTGGCAGCTAGTCAATACGCATTAGGCTGCGCCCGACCGGTAATGAAAACGCTCCACTACGCTTGAATACGTTCGAATTCATTCGACTCCGGCCGGCGAAGTCTGACGACTCTTACTCTTTATTAAGTGGAGTTTAAATTCATACAAAAAAATCGGTGACGCGCTGTCTATGTGAAACAAGCCTGAACCGCCTACTTAGAGGTCCTCCCAAAAGAAACGAACGAAATTCGGTACTGAGTTGTTTATTCAAACTCGCAAAACTCCTCAGAGAAATTACAATTTTTGTGTTATCTCAGTGAAAAGACTAAACGATAGTGCGTTCTAAAAATTAACAGTGCCATCTATCAGAAATGGTACAAACATACCACCGCCAAGGACATCATGATGTCCTTCCATGAAAAACAAACAAGTAACAAAAAGCAGTATTCTATTCTAAAGGCAATTGCGAATGTTAATAAAACAATTTCAAAATAATTAGTCAAACATTTTCTATTGGGAGGCGGCACACCTTGGCGATCGGTCTCCTAAGTATGGAATCTTTGCATTTCACGGAAACCACCCTCACTAAACTGTCCACACCAGGATGCACATCTACGATTCTACCAAGAGACCACTTGGACGGAGGAAGATTGTCGTCTTTAATTAAAATCAAATCTCCAATCTTAATGTTTGGCTGCTTAATCATCCACTTGGGTCTTTGCTGAAGACGCGATAAATATTCTTTCGACCATCTACTCCAAAAATCTTGCAGCATTCTTTGAGTACATTGCCATCTTGTCAATCTGTTGATTTTTGTATCTATGTAGCTTTCCTCGGGTACAGTCATGGGTGACTCGCCAATCAGGAAATGACCGGGCGTTAAGGGTAGAAGATCAGTAGGGTCATCACTCATAGGAGATATAGGACGACTGTTCAAACAAGATTCTATCTGGGATGTCACCGTAGACATTTCTTCATACGTTAGAGACGTGTTTCCAAGGACCCGTTTGAGGTGAAATTTTATGGATTTGACACCGGCTTCCCACAATCCGCCAAAGTGTGGAGCAGAAGCAGGAATGTGATGCCACGTAGTTCCGTCATTAGCTAGAATGTTCTCAATATCCGATTGTAAATTGTCTTTATTTCTATTAAACATCATTTTAAGCTCTTTATTCCCAGACGATAGATTTGTTGCATTGTCGCTCCACATGTCAGAACAATGTCCTCGTCTTGCAACGAAGCGCTTGAATGCGGCTATAAAATCTTGTGTGTTTAGGGAAGTGACTACTTCAATATGTATCGCACGGGTGACCAAGCATATAAAAATGGCTAAGTATCCCTTTTGTGTTTTGCATCCTCTTCCTTTTGAAAGCCTTAAATCAATAGGTCCAGCAAGGTCAACGCCGCCGTTCAGAAAAGGCTTTCTTGGTATTATGCGTGATGCAGGTAAAGATCCCATCAATTGTTTACTAGTTGCTGCTCTAAATCTGGCGCATTTTACACATTTATGTACAATTTGTTTCACTAGGCTCTTAGCGTGTAAAACCCAATACCTTGTGCGTAGGGTACTCAAAATCAACGTTGGCCCGCCGTGAAAGGTTTGGATATGATAAAAGATAAGTATTAGTTTAGAAAATGGATGATTTTGGGACAAAATTATTTGATGTTTAGTATGATCAGGTAAGTTGCTATGTTGGATTCGACCTCCAACTCTTAAAACACCTTTTGCATCCAGAAAAGGGTTAAGTGTTCGGATCTTGCTGCTTTTCTTTACATTTTTCCCTTCTGTTAATCTTTCGATTTCTTCTTGAAATGATTCTTTTTGACAAATCTTTATACATCTTTCTCGTGCTTCATTTATTTCTTTTCCAGTTAGATGTATTGTTTTAGGTTTTTCTTTCTTGAATACTCTTAGAAGGTATGCAGTAACTCTCAACAACTTCACTATATTTGAAAATCTTCTCATTAGATCGAACTCTTCCTCGTTTTTATCAATGATGTTTGTCATTGCTTGTATCTTGATCTTTCTCTTCTCTTTTTTAATTTCTAACTCTGTTGCATTCTCCTTCGGTTGTTCATATTTGATTTCTTTTTCCATTAGATTACTTGGTCCAGTCCACCACAGATTATGTTGTAAAATTTCAGCCGGAGATGCTCCGCGAGACGCTACATCTGCAGGATTCTTGTCTGATTCAATGTGACTCCAGCAGCTTGCCGGCAAAATATTTAGTATCTCAGAAGTCCTGTTAGCGACAAACGTCTTCCACTTTGTAGGGTGGCATTGTAACCAGGCCAATACGATACTTGAATCCGTATAGGCATGAATGTCTTTTTGTGGAATATTTAGATGATAAGCCACTTCTCTTAGCAATTTTGTAAGCATGACAGCACCGCAGAGTTCAAGACGGGGCACCGAGATAGTCTTAATAGGTGCAACTCTCGTTTTTGCAGTAACCAAGTTGACATGAATAGTGCCATCATTCTTGATAATTCTGAGATAGACAACTGCTGCATATGCCATCTGTGAGGCATCACTATAACCATGTAATTCTATTTGTTTGTCGTTTGCATTTGTTTTATACCATCGGTTAATATGGATGTTTTTTGCTTGTTCCAGATTTATGCAGAATTGTATCCATTCTCTACGTATATTTTCAGGAACCTCTTCGTCCCATGAAACTCTCGAAATCCATAACTTTTGAATTAGGACCTTAGCTGTAATGATAACCGGGGCCAACCAGCCCATCGGATCGAACAAGCGGGAGATCTCAGAAAGGATCAGTCTCTTTGTTGCAGTCTTCGTGTTTTGTGGTAAATTGATGCGATATTGAAATTTATCAGTACCTCTGTTCCAACCGATCCCAAGTGTTTTTACTATCTCGTCTGATTTTATTATATATGACTCATTTATAGATTTCTCATTTTGTACATGTTTTTCAAAATCTTTACTGTTGCTTCCCCATTTT
This sequence comes from Coleophora deauratella, assembly GCA_958295455.1. NCBI lineage: Eukaryota > Metazoa > Arthropoda > Insecta > Lepidoptera > Coleophoridae > Coleophora > Coleophora deauratella. The sequence continues at coordinate 7,939,177 of OY282410.1, read as the reverse complement.
TGTGATTCAAACCCCCCAGATCTCATCAACTGTGTCATCTCTGAATAAAGTTTATATGCTTCTTCTAAGTTGTCTACTCCAGATAGCAGATCATCCATATAAAAATCTGTGCGAGCAATTTGCGAAGCTTTAGGATACTTCGATTCTTCATCTATTGCCAATTGTTGAAGAGTCTTTGTTGCTAAGTATGGTGCACTCGCAGTACCAAACGTCACTCTTAACATGCGAAACTCTTTTAATTCACCATTGACTCTCCACAAAATTCTCTGATAGTTGGCGGATTCTCCAGTGACCTTTATTTGTCGGTACATCTTAACACAATCAGCAATGATAGCTAGTTGGTGTCTTCGCCACTTCATTACGATATGTCTCAAATCTAATTGTTGTTTAGGACCTAACATCATATTATCATTCAGAGATTTTCCGTTGGGGCCCTTGCAGGAAGCATCAAATACTATTCTTACTTTAGATGTAGTTCTATCCTGTTTTATAACGGCATGGTGAGGCATGTAAAATTTCTTTTTAGTTTCATCCTCTTTGTCATCAATTTCTTTCATGTGTTCTAAATCAGAGTATTCCATTAACACTTTCGTGTATTCTTCCTTGAGATCTTTATCTTTGTTTAATCTTCGTTCTAATTGCTCTAGTCTTCTTTCTGCTATTTGTCTCATGTTTCCGTAATCAAAATCATTGTCTCTAAATGGAATTTGTACAATATATCTTCCTTCGCTATCTCTTATATATGTATCTGCGTATATTTGCTCGCACTTCATCTCCTCATCTGTCAAGATCTTTTTATTGTTGTATGTGTCTTCCGACTCTATTTCCCAGAATTTTTGTAATTGATCTAACTCTTCATCGTGTGTTGTAATATGCATGTTAATGACATGGTGATGATTGTTTAGGTTGGCTGTTGAATTTACTGATCCAGTTAAAATCCAACCTAGAATCGTCTTTTGTGCTAATGGTGAACCTTGTGATCCAGACACTATGCCATTACGCATAATCCTGCTATATACCTCGGCCCCTAAAAGCAAATCTATTTGTGCTGGTTCACCGTACTCGGGATCTGCTAATGTCAGACCTTGTAAGTGTTTCCATGTCATGTTGACTGGTTTCGATGGTAGCAAGCGTGTTAATGTTTTCAATACATATGCATTGACTCGAAGACTAAACGTCTTGTCATAAAATGAATGTAGATCAAAAGACACTGAATGTCTGGCTTGCATCACTATATTTTCCCCTAAACCAGTTATTGAGCCATTGATTGTGTTTCTCCTCAGACCAAGGGTTTGTGCTGCTGCTGACTCGGTAATGAAGGATCCCTCGGACCCTTGGTCGATCAATGCTCGTAGTTGTAATGTGCGTCCATTCTCGGCGGTCACCTTTACAAGTGCCGTGGCTAACAAAACGTTAGTTGTTCGTGCTCGTGTTTGTATAAACTCAGTTGTATAATGACTCGCAACATTTGTATTGTTATCTGTTTGTGATGTTCGTTCTCGTGAAGTTTTGCCTTGACCTTGTGTTATGTCTCGTCGTCCGTCTAATTCGGGAGTCCTCGTGTCTGTAGTCTCTGTGTGAATAAGCGAATGATGGCGTCTTCCACAAATGCGACATCGTGATGTTTGTCTACAAGTCTTCACGCCGTGGTTCGGTATCAAACAATTATAGCAGAGGTTGTTTTTCTCAATAAAAGTCTTCTTATCTTCCACAGACATTTGGACAAAACTCTTGCATTGGAAAATGAAATGAGCGCCACCACAGACTACACAACCTTCTTTCGGCGAAGTGTAGAAAACTCTTTTGTTGTCCGGAAATGTTCTTGTTATGCGTGTGTAGTTTTTTGATGACTGAACTCCTTCAAGTGCTCTAAATCTCGTTTCCAGGAAACTTGTTAACATCTCGAATGTAGGCAATTGATCATTGTATTCTCGGCTTACATTTTCTTCCCATTGTTTTAAAGACTCGTTATCCATTTTATTTGTCATCAGATGAATTACTATTGGATCCCAAGTGCTTGTATCTACACCAATACTCTTCAAGCCAGTAAGACAATCGGTTGCCGAATCCAATAAATTTCTAATTGAGTGTGCATTTTCTTGTGTGACAGTTCTTAAGGACATCAGTTTTTGAAGATATGAGTTTACTATGACTCTCTTGTTGCTGTATCTTTTCTTCAATTTTTGCCATGCAGTCTCGTAGTTGTTTTCAGAAATAGCTATGTTTCTTAATAAATTGGCTGCTTCTCCGACTAGATTTTGTTTCAGCAAATGTAGTTTATTGACATTGCTTAGAGAGGTGTTGTTGTGCACTAGAGAGACGAATTGATCGTGAAAAGATATCCATTCATTGTATTGTCCATCAAATCTAGGTATTTGTATCGGAGGTAGCTTTATTAATCTGTGCTGTGCATGAGCATGAGCTGAAGTAGAGGGTTCACTTGAGACTGATGCTTGTTGAACAACCGTTGAGTGGATAGAGTGTTGCGTAGGAGAAACTACATCAAGTTTTGTTAACATGATATCTCGTGTAATTGCATAAGTATCTTCAACTTCGAAGTAGGTGTTCAGGTAAATTTCATCGGCTAAGTATTTTGTGTCTACATTTCGTAATATCTTCTTATGATTCTTTTCAAAAGACTTCCAACTCTCATCAAGTAACTTTAATTTAGTTTCAATAAAATTGCCAGTAAGACGATCTTTTGGTGACTTCTTGAAATTGGAAAGCGCCCTTTCTATTTGTGTGCGCAAGACGAGTTGACTCTGAATTAGCGTATCAACACTAAAGTCGCCTTTTTCACTATCACCCGATTCACTCATTTTTGTAACCAATTTGCAAATTCAGTACACAAAATAATGTTTATTGTGACTAATGTTTATTTTATTCACTTGGGGAAATATCAATTTTTAAATTCAAAACAGTAAATTTTACAAGTCACAGTTATTCAATTCAATCACTAAGTTCAAATCCAAGATATAAGATTTCCTTTTACGTTTAGATTTGTCGAAAAAGTTTTAAGTTTATATTTGTGGAAAGAGTTCCAAAACAACGAGTTTATTCATAAATATAAAGATTCTTTAGTCTGAGAATTTATTTTAATTTATGGCAACACTTGATGAACCTTGTCTGTGGTAATTTTATTTTCACAACTGGCAACACCGAGGGAAACCTGTCACATTGAATTGATCACGATATATTTTGATATCTAATGACACTTCACTTTGACAACTACACACGCGCGCTTTTTGAACATGAACTTTCGAACATTTTCGAACCGCGAAGTTTTTAATTGTTTTTTTTTTTTATTGATTTTTATTTTTAATAAAAACTTCCTATAATTGACGCGTATCCGGCTCGAAGAATCGCCTACTTAGAGGTCCTCCCAAAAGAAACGAACGAAATTCGGTACTGAGTTGTTTATTCAAACTCGCAAAACTCCTCAGAGAAATTACAATTTTTGTGTTATCTCAGTGAAAAGACTAAACGATAGTGCGTTCTAAAAATTAACAGTGCCATCTATCAGAAATGGTACAAACAAAGCCTATGGCCAATTTTTTTGCGGTTTCGGCAAAGTCTAAACAAAAATTGTAACAGATTAGTAGAAGCTCCAGTTAACGAGTCCTACACCGATTTTGTTATACCCTGTATACTGACTGGTGAGCTCTGTCGAAAACCGCTGCTATTGCGAAATCATGTGAATTCAGAAGCGTGAGTCTTCACGTCTTCTGGTTCTATATTTTGTATCTTACCAAGGAGTCCACGTTAATGTGAGGGTTGAACGGCTTCTGTGTGAAGGCAGTGGAACCGGCGTGCACTTCCTGAGGAGACGCCAGTATGGGGGGACCCAGCGGTTTGCTGAAGTAGTAGATCTGTTGGGATAGACATAGTTTTATTAGTACAGTATTGTATTAAATACAGTAGAACCTTTTTAGTCCGAACAACCAAAATTTTCCCCCGTTCGGATCCGTGGAGCGTTCGGATTATAGTATGTAAACATTTTGAAAGGCGTTTTTGGCGATAAAACAAAGGTGTTTATTATTGAAACTCTGTTTTAATCATGAAAAACTTTAATACTACTAAATGATAATGATATAATTAATATTTTTTTAAAGAATTCCAGATTAGTACTTTTAGCGACACTGATAACGTTTTATCTCTTAATTTGTGCAAACCGTTGTGCTACCGTGGGAACGCCATGCTTCGGCACGAATGGGCCGGCTCGACCGGAGTGATGCCACGGCCTCACAGGAAACCGGCGTGAAGCAACGCTTGCTTTGTGTTTCGCCGAGTGAGTGAGGGTACCGGAGGCCCAACCTCCATCCCCCCAATTCCCCTATCCCCACATCTCATTTCAAAGGTCGGCAACGCACTTGTGACTCCTCTGGTGTTTCCGGTGTCTATGGGCGGCGGTAATCGCTTACCATCAGGTGATCCGTCTGCTCGTTTGCCACCTATCACATAAAAAAAACGCGCGGGGATTATAGGGGGAGTCGTTCGGATTATAGAGGGGTTCGGATCAGGAGGGATTCGGATCAGGAGGGGTTCGGATTAAAGAGGTCCCGCTGTAGTTATGAATTTATACACATAAACCATTGATACACAAATAATATGTGTAAATATAATACATATAATTATTACACCCAGACACAGAGCAAACAAATGTCATCATCACACAACAGAAAACCATGACTGCTTCTTTCCGATTTGCTTCGGATTTTGTTAAAAAACTGTTCTGATGGTTCATAATTAACGAGAAGCCAGAGAATAAAAGTAACTTAATGGCCTACCACACACCTGGCCCTTAAAATTGTGTAACATGTTTATACTAACTTATTATAACGCTTGGCGACTGTCATCTCTGTCATATGCAACGTGCGAGCGAGACAGATTCACTTACCTCATCCACAGTGACGTCTTTGGTGTGCTCAAACTTGCGCAGGCCGGACTTGAGTTTGCGCGCCACGCGGCTGGATTCGTCGTACACACATTCACACACGTATACGTCGCCTTCGGCTATCTCTGTCGGACGGCCTGTGTGGGAGGGAAATGGAACATTATACTGATATATTATTATGTAAATCCAATTAGATCGTATTTCGTAAGCATCTGAGATTGTTTAAGAGAAAATCCTGGCTGGAAGAATAATAACAGAGTTAATGGGATTCAAGATTTAGAAAAACTTTGACGCCACAGATTCTGGCGAAAGCCATGTCCTAAGATTAGTAGACATCCTACGTCAAGGAGGTACATACATTACTTAGCCAATGTCGTTTAGCTACAATTTTTGAGCCCCAAAATCATTCCGTGGAAGTCGTGAGATAAGCAAAAAGGTCTCTTTTTCGTTACTTAGTCCAAAATTAATATCAAAACAATGATTTCCGCATAACTTACACTTCAAGTAGTCATCGTAGTCCAAGACTGCGCATTTCCCGACGATTCCCACCAGCGGACTAGTGTCATGCATCGTGGTTAGCAGTACCTCTTGCTTGTAGAACGGCTAAGAGAAAAAGCAAAAAAAATATATGACGTTAACTTCTATTTGAGTAACATATTTAAAAGAAAAGGAATTAGTTTTACCTTGTTGATGATATTGGCGACCTCAGATGGAAAGATCAGGAACGGTCCACGGAAGTAGCATTTGTTGCTGAAAAAGAATAAAAAATGTAATGCTGATTGCCAGTTTACAAGATTAAATAAAAAAGTACATGCAATTACATGATTATTGTATCCCAAACGTATGAGTCAGGCGACTGCACACACATTCGCGTCGCGAGTTCATAGAGTTCAATATTAGGTGTAATATCTCACTTACTCACCAGTCTCCCAAACAGTGTCGATCTGTGCGATCATCTGCTTCCTTCCGTCTGTCAGTACGTATAAAGGAAACAACGTTGCTGTCCCGCTCACTCTCGCTAAAAGCTATAATATATCTATCTCACTCACTCGCCAGTCTCCCAAATAGTGTCGACCTGTGCGATCATCTGCTTCCCTTACTATTATGTAATGTGACTACCGAGTACAAAGCATTGCTGTCTCGCTTAGTCTCACTAAAAGCTATAAATCTATCTCACTCACTCGCCAGTTTCCCATATAGTGTCGACTTGTGCGATCATCTGCTTCCCTCCGTCCGTCACTACGTATACGTAGTCTCCAGTCTTGATCACTCCGGAGCAAACAGTGTTGTACTGCTCATAGTATGTGTTCTCATCGTCTGTGCCGAGTGGATTGTACATTACAACATCCTGGCCGGAAAGAAGAAGATATTTATTATAGACTTCGGGTCATATGGGTGTGAAATAACTAGGTAAAATTATAAAAATATATGGAAAATACAATGATGCATGCTTTTTATATTAAATTTATGTTTTTAACTAACTGTACTTTTTACAAAGACATTTATTAAGTATTTTCACAAATTGTATAACGTAGTAAGTACACATTTAGTGAAACTAGAAAAAATCAATACCATGCTGAGCGGAAGTCTGTGACAGTCATCTATAATTAGCAGTATTCTGACTGAAGATGACCCTGAAGTATCTAGTAAACTTACCGGTCTTTCCTTCTCCTGAACATTCTCCAATATCTCCAATTCCGCGAGCTCATCCTTATGTTTCTCCACGCGTTCTCGGAACACAGATACTGTGCGGTTTGGCTCCAGAGGTACCTGATACAAAATGATACAACATCGAAGTAATTTTATACATACAGAAATGGTCAATCCGACGATCAATTCGTAAGAAGTTTTTTGTCGTTTATTTAAAAAGTGACAGAACACAAGTTGTTTCATTGGATCCAAATAATGATTAGGCAGTTTAATGTGCCACACGATAAGAGAGAGAATGGAATACCACCCTTACAAGTGCCAATAAAAGGGCAATACTCACGTCCCTAGGAATGAGCGGCACTTCCTTCTCGGCCCCTTCCCACACCTTGATCTTCTTGAACCAGCGGTGTCGCGTGCTGTAGCGGCTCTCGCATACGTACACGTCCTTGTCTAGGTAGCCTGGTGACAAACATAATGCTTTATAACATAACACAAGTTTTTAAACTTATGATGTGAACCGCAGTTTAAATAATAAGAGCAAACTGATGTAAAGTAAGTGTTTACTTTAAAATAACAAAATCAAAATGTACTATTATTGTCTGAATAAATTCTTTGAATTTAGGATGTTGACAAAATAAGACAGAACATTATATGATAGTTGAGTTAGTGTTTTTTTTTTAGTTTAGAAAGTTTTTACTTTACATGATAACATTTTCAGAAGGGACTTAATCCATAAAGTTTTTTACCTCTGGCCAACCTAACCTTACTGTTTGGTGACCAAACTTACTATCTACCTCAATGCTAATGGCAAGTAAATAATCACACTAGCCAGTAACCGTACATACTGGCTTGTGACTAACCCTACTACATAGTGATTAATTATACCTATACGTTACTGGCTAGTAAACAATCATACTGGCTAGTGGCTAACCCTACTGTTTAGTGACTAACCCTACCAGTGACTAATTGTACCTGTACTGGCTAGTAAACAAACTAGCTAGTGACCAACCCTACTGTTTAGTGACCAAACCTACTGGCTAGTCACTGCCACTCACCCTCTGGTCTGAACTTGAAGTACTCTTTAACGTTCACGACGTAGCAGGGTCCGATGACTTGGTCCAGCGGGATGGTGCGGTGCGTCTCCGTCTTGAACACCTCCTGCTAGTGACTAACCATACTGGCTAATGACTAACCGTACTGTCTAGTGACTAACCCTACTGTCTAGTGACTAACCCTACTGGCTAATGACTAACCGTACTGTCTAGTGACTAACCCAACTGTCTAGTGACTAACCCTACTGGCTAGCGACTAGCCCTGCTGTTTACTAACCAAACCTACTACCACCACTCCACTCACCCTCTGGTCGGAACTTGAAGTACTCTTTAACGTTCATGACGTAGCAGGGTCCAATGACCTGCTCCAGTGGGATGGTGCGGTGCGTCTCCGTTTTGAAGACTTTCTACTAGTGACTAACCCTACTGGCTAATGACTAACCGTACTGTCTAGTGACTAACCCTACTGTCTAGTGAGTAACCATACCGGCTAGTGACTAACCCTACTGTGAACTAACCAAACCTACTACCACCACTCCACTCACCCTCTGGTCGGAATTTGAAGTACTCTTTAACGTTCATGACGTAGCAAGGTCCGATGACTTGGTCCAGCGGGATGGTGCGATGCGTCTCCGTCTTGAAGACTTCCTGCTGAAGGAACTTGCGTGTGCGCACGTGGAAGGTCTCGTACGGTCTGCCGGCGACAGGTGTGGCCATTTGTATGTATGTAGAAGTAAATTATACATGGTTTTATAAATGAAGAGACCATAGAGATAAGAATTTGTGAATTTGACTACTACCAGCCTTTGTCTTCTTACTTCTTATATGTATATGTTGCAACGGATCGATGTGATATTTTTCACGAGATAGTTGAGATCGTGGGAAGTAACATAGGATACTTTATGTCCCGGAGAAAAAGAAATTCAGTTCCCTGAGGATCAGAATAAAGTTTTGACGCTATTTAATGCTGAAATCTTTCCGTGTCTCTCAAGGACCGTTATAAAAACGAAAAGCGGCGGCCATAAGCTAGTTTATTCAAACTTCGCTTAAACGATAAGAGAATACGAGTGGCGCCCGCATTCTTCCGCATCGCCAGTGCGGACGCAACTCGTATTCTCTTCTCGCTCTAGCGAACGATGTTTCTGAGCAACAGAAAAAGATAGCGCTACGGGGAAATAATTTCTTGCTCGGTCCCTGAATACTGAGGATCGCGACCACAAATAAGATCTCTCCATTTGCTGCATTTGTTGTAGGTGCTATGGACTGCCCTCTGAATGTTTCCTACTAAGAACAGTAATAAAAACGATAAGCCGCGGTTATAAGCTACTTTATTTATTTATAATGAATTCCCTTTCCTCACCTGAAGTAGACATTGGCATACATCATCGGCGTGCCCTCAGGGTTGGTCCACACTCGCTCAACCTGCACTATAGCCGGCTCCTTGTTGCCCTTCTCAGGCTGCACGTAGACAAAGTCTCCCTTGCCGTACTGGGTTTGCGGGAGAGGGGCCCCGCCAGAGGGCATTGACTCGTCTGTACTTGATCTGGGGGAGATAATAACAAATCAAATGAAATATACAACAATAACAAACAACAACAATATCTGTATTAAACCTAAATCCGAGCCAGTGTATTTGACGGTATCTGTAGTCTCCTCCTCCTCCTCCTCTGGTAACATGTCCTCTAGGCAGGCAGACCGCTACCCACACTGACCTGGTCCTCCTCCTCCTCCTCCTCTGGTAACATGTCCTCTAGGGAGGCAGATCGCCACCCCCACTGACCTGGTCTCCTCCTCCTCTGGTAACATGTCCTCTAGGGAGGCAGACCGCCACCCCCACTGACCTGGTCTCCTCCTCCTCCTCGGTCTCCTGCAGCAGCTTACACTGCTTCACCAGCTCCGCGCTGGTGGCCACCGTGTCCCGCGTGAAGGACAGAGCCGGCGACGACAGCGTGCCCTTGCATAGAAGATCGCGCTGCTCTATGAAATACGTTTGCAACTCGACGGAGTCTTCGAAGATTTGGCTGTCTGTGCGTGAGAGGCGACGGGCTCTGTCAAGGGAATAGTATACAATACATTTAGTCAAGAATTTTTGGTTCTCATTAGCAGTTATACAAACATTATACATCGGACACCCATTACGGTAAATCACGAAATAAATACTGACTATTTAAAAAAACTACGTATAAAAGCGATTCATTGTCAGACAGAGCTTCTTTTTACAGTGGCACCAGATATCCTAACGTAACATCTTGCCGTTTAATAATACGTGTTTTGCTGATAGTATGATAAAATTCGTTGTAAGTTGTACCTCAAGTGGTAGACTTATAAATATGGAAACATTCCAGCTGAAATAAAGATACTAGTATTACGCAACCCACCTCTCAAACACAGCGAACATATCCTGTTGGAAGTGGTCTAATCTCTTGTACAGGCCTCTGTCCAGCCGCCGCTTCACCAGATCTAGAGAGATGGCGCGAATCTTGTCCCCGTTTGATGTTTCGTCGTGCTCCGGAAGTTCCGCCATGCTGTCTGAGTAGCATCTGTGAAAGATGGCAAGTTAGCAGACACTATGGTTGACTGTGTTGAAGCAGAGATAGTCTCTAATAACGACTGCAATTTACAATTAAAAAGTAATGTCGATTACGTTTCAATTCCGGCTACACGAACGAATCTGTGTAGTAGTGATTGGGCCATTTAAATGCTTGCTTTAAGTTGCTCACGTTATATACGTATATCATATAAATCATATCATACGTATATAGTGTCTACAGGGGGGAGAGGGGATTATTGTGTCTTATACACATACAATTAACCCCGAAACCCCGAAATTAAGTGAATTATGTAGAATATTTTGTGAAAATTGTAACGTCACACGTCTGAAACTCTTGAAGTCTGTGTGAAAGGCTAAATTCTAATACCACCACGGTAAAATACATAAACTTTTAAACAAGCATTCTTTTTATTTATTTTTTCTTTCTAATGTTTTATTGGCTGAATACAGATTTAGTCTAAACGACTTGTATTCCTGCATGTCATAGGATAATATTTAAAACAGTGTTTTAATTCTTAATTAAATTAATTAGATTATTTGAATGAGTCGTTTAAAACTAGCATTAGTTTCAAGTTAATTTCCAGGACAAACGCTACTTACCTTCCCTCCTCATCCTGATGGTTGTACACAGTAGTGAACAATGTCAGGAGCAGCTCTTGCACTAGCGCCGGAACCTCCGGGACCGCGTCATCGTCCTCCCTATAACGCGAGTCAGTATCAAATGACGAATTCCACATAAGCGAAAACCCGGTCAAAATCAAAATTATTAGGTTTGTTTTTCTAGGTTTATTTCTACTTCTTTTGAATAAATCCAAATACAATCGATGTGATAGTTCTCTTACAACTCACTGTAGGCAAAGAGAGGCACTGAATTTAAGTTTTTGATAATGATAAAATAGCGAAATCTAAGACATCTATATTCTATATGTTTTCGTAATATACTGGTACACAAAACAAACAAACCTAAGCGTGTATGGTGTCTATTGAAGCATTTCAAATCATTCCTTTTGCCATCGATATCACAATGCAATATCTTTGCTCATTGGCCAGACTTGACGAAGCTTATTTCTCAGTCTTATTCTGCTTATCGTGTGGCAAAAATAACGTAGTAAAAAGCATTATTTTTTTCAGGTTACAAACACATCAACCATAAAACTCTAACTTACCTAAGCATCTGCTTAGTCTGCAAACAGACCCGTTGCAAAACCAAAGCGTCCTTGTAAATCTGCGAGTCGGGCTCATTGTACTTGCAAGCGTTATCAAACATCAATATGAAGTCCGAAGCCAATTCGTTCACCGACTGGTAAGCACTGTTTTTTAGCTTGTGAGCTATCTTCTCCATGTCTATAGGGTTCTTGATGAGTTCATAGTAATCAGGATATTCTGTCTTGCTGGGAAGCTTCATGAATATCAGTGCTAGTTGGCGATTTGCTGTCAACAAGTTTTTTTTTAAGCCGATATTACACGGTTCAATTTTGCTTTCAATTTAATCGCTTCAATGGCATTGATACATCTAACATTTCAATGCGGCGCTTCAATTTGATTATGAACTAAGAATATGAAATAAGAATATGAACACCCACATAGAAATGTTCTTGTTTTGTGGAATGCTGAGCAGTTGAGGAAGTTTTTCTTATATTTTGCATGGTTAAGAATGCATTGTTTAACAAAAATACCAAAAAAAAAATGCCTTTTCAAACAAAAATTCATCATCATCAGGAAAAAGACGTCCACTGCTGAACAAAGGCCTCCCCCAAGGATGACCGACCATGAAGCATCCAGCGGTTTCCACGGTATAAAAGTATAAAAATGGGCAAATTGATCAAAATAATGTGATTTTTATAGAGAACATATTCATATAACTTATCTAATAGGTCTGTCATAACATTCACCGCGTAACTCTGACATTCTAGTTTTGTTTCCTGCTATATAACACCTAACTACTCACCTTTAGGATCCCTATAGTCCCTAATAGCATCATACAGAGTCCTCAGCTTCTGCTCCAAAGGCGATAGCTGCTTCGATTTGGCCGGCTTGAACGTCTTCACCGGAGTTTTCTTCTCGTAATTGTTACTATTAACTTCTCGAAGCTTCTCGTTGAGCACTCGTTCTAGAAGGTTCGCGTCCTCGTATATCATGGAGCCCTCCTCGTTGAATTGGCGACAGTTCGAGAACATCAGCCGGAAGTCCGAGACTAGTTCGTCTACTGTGTTGTAGCGGTCATTCTAAAAAGATGAAAGAATGTACATCATTCATCATACTTTAGCTGAAGTGGTACAAAACAAAAAGTGGACCATTCCAAGCACTATGTACAGAATAAGACCTTAGGCGCATGTGTGACTTTTGTTATGAAAATGTATGAAATATACATATGTATGGGGAGTGCCCACGTGGCGATATGACAACCGAGTGAACTCTATACGTCGATGAGTGACGACATTGTCACGTTGCCATATCACATTTGCGTTAGCTCTAAATCGTCTTGAAACTCACAGAAAACACTAACCTTAATATTGGTCTCGATGGTGATGACATCTATCGGCTTATCGATAACATTATAGTACTCCGGGTACAGTTTCTTGCTGGGTTTCTCCATAAACAGCAGCATTGGCTGCCTGCCATCGGCACAGGTGTATTCCACTAGTTGCCTGGCGATGTATTGCAGCTTCTTCCTGAGAGGCAGGTTAGCGCGGGGTGCGGGGGCGGGTGAAGCGGCTTTGGGGACGGGGTTGATGCGGGGACGACCTGGTAGAAGAAATGTATTGATTAATATCATTTTGGATACATTAAAACCAAAACACCAATTCACAAACCACCCCTGTTCAATCTAGCGAAGAAATAAAACTTCTTTGCACGTATAAATGGCGAAAGGTTGAATTATTGATGTATTTAAGCAATTTCCTCATACAACTAATTAACAAAAGTCCGGATAAACGGGATAAGTCCGCCATTGCGTTTTTTTACAGTTACTTTTAAGTTTTGTACATTTATTTCTTTTTGCAATAGTTTACAAACAAACAAAAACAATATTTACAGTTGAAAGTAGTCTGTACTTCTTTTTCACTTCCTATTCAACCTGCCTGTCACTAAGTCTGCGCTGGTCCGTTCAGAAACCAAAAATCGGTCCTATTAGTAGATTTTTCCTGGCTTGGTAGATTAAAGACCAAAAATAAACGGTTTACCTCTTGGGCGGGGAGTGTTCGCTTGCGTCTGGTTTTTCACCGACGACAAACTCTCGTCGTCGCTGGAGGAGGTCTGCACTATGTCCAGTAGCTCTTGCACGCGTTGCTGCATCAACCTGCGTGGTAAAACCAGTTGGTTACAATAAGTTTACCATTGGAAACCCAGTATGTGGCTAGGGTTGAAGCATTACTATAGATAAAAGTATAAATAGAAAAAAAATATTGACGATTTAAAAGCATGTGTAAAGCATCTACTTAAATAAAAAAACATTTTGAGTTTTGAGTTGAGTTTGAGTTATATTTGTCAAGGTTTAATTCAACTGAAATGAACCCCTAAAATATATGCTTAATGTCCTCAGTCCTGTCAGCTCGGTGGAAACGTTTTCATACAAGCCCATAAAGATCTAAAAGTTTTTATCAAACAGTGAGGACGGCCATGGCCCTAAATCGATGCATACGTAACCGTAAATCGAGTAATTTATTATTATATATCACGAATAAACGTGTAATTTTAAACAATAGACAATTCCCAAGATACTCGGAAATAAGGGACGGACTAGCTAGAGAAAGACGAAGAACAAGATCGGATCGTCTGTGTAAGGTTAATTATCCTTATACCTAAAGTAGTTATATGGTAAGAGGTAAATAGGAACAAATATTCACCTCTGCAACTTAACAGCATCTTTGTAAATTCGCGAAGTGGGCACATTGTACTGCTTAGCGTTTTCAAACATAATATTCATATCCCCAGCCACTTCGGATAGGGTTCCGTAGCTGCCTCGTCGTATCTTGTTCTTGATTTGGTTCAAAGACACTGGGTTCTTGATCTCTTTGTAATAGTCGGGGTAAGCTCGACGCGATGGAAGCCTCCAGAAGGGCTCTGACATTGGTACACCTGTGTGAAATCGAATTTATTATACATGGTGTAACCAAATATGTCTAGAACAACTTTGTTAAACTACTATACATCGCTTTTATGTCTGTTACAAACATAGAAACCATTTTTAGTAATTTAGAAATGCTGTTGCCGGTGAAATAGAACAGTGTTTTTCAACCGGGGGATCGCGACCCCCCGGGGACATTAATATAATAACTAAACAATTTTCTAATTGAAGAAAAGTATGCGCCAATATAAACGTAGTCTTTCAAATCACTAACATTTTGCATGTTTATGGCTCTAGGGGGGTCGCAAGAATGTTTTAACTTATACAGAAGTCGGGTATTAAAAAAGGTTGAAATACACTGAAATATAATATGTTCTCAAGGTTTTCGGTGTTAAAGAAAATATTCTGGTTTAGATAACTAGATGGAGCCACATACATTTTGAAACGCGCTAACTATTTATGCAGTCTTAACGACCTACTGGCTGAATGCAATACAAATTTCATGTATGGGAGAATAAGACATAGGATACTTTTTATTCCGTATTTTTTCGTGTTCTCTACGACACAATGTCGTGTAAGAGAACATTATATTGACGGCAGAACTTTGTGCCTTCGCAGGAACTGTCAAAATACATTCGTTTCAAAAACTTTCTTTACTTACACGGTTACACCCCGATATTATTTTCCCTCTAGAATAAAAATGTTGCTTTTGACAGATACAATTGAAAGTAACTCAAATACATTCAGAATGAAGTTAAACACCAATAAAAAAACTTTTTTACTTTTAATCATGATTAGAACTCACCATTGGGACCGGCGTGGTTTTTGATAGTCTCAAACAATTTCCACTGTGGCGTGTCCTCATTTTCCGATTTATCCTCGTCACTCTCTGCACCGCTTTCATCCGAATGCTAGAAAGGAATCGATAGATAAATAACCAGCTCAACACAACCATCGCGCTTAGCATCAAGCTCGGCATGTAGCAGCCGTGTCTCATAATCAAACAGCATAAAGTTTACAGTATGCATCCACTAAAGAAGTTTTATGGGAGCGGAGTGCAAGTCTGTGACCTCCACTGTGACTGGCCTTCTGCAAGAGTTTCCCCGTGAGATGGGTCTATGCCTAACGTGACCATACGTCCCGCTTTGAGCGGAAAGTCCCGCTTTCAGACTGTCTGTCCCGCTGTCCCCAGTAAGAGCAAAAATGTCCCGCTTTAGCAAACAGATCAAAGCTATACCAAGACTAACATCAACAAATCAATTAATGTAATCGGCTCCGTTCTTACCTTGACTTTATCTTCGTCAGAGCCTGGCGGTTCCATGATAGCCAGGGCCCTGCTAGAGGGCACGGGCCCCACGCGAGAGTTGCGCTTGCTTCTTATACGTTCGGATGTCTTGGCGGGGCCGCTGCGGCCGTGCTGCTCGATCTCCTGACGCCGGACCTGGATCACCTGCAGATACGACATAATATTCAAAAAACAATATCTACCCTACCAATAATTCACTTGATCTTTCCTTCTATGGTGGTTTTCATAAAATATTTTTTCTAAATACAATTTACAGGTTTCATGACGGTTTTTGTTCTCTAAAAGCGTCTCTGCGTCACTAAATGGCGCATAAAGACTTATAAGCTAAAAGATTGTATGTATGTTCATAAATATATAACTTTTATTATCAGTATCTTATATGATATGACTATACAAAAAACAAATGGTTCCTAAGATAGTGCCATCTGTTTTGGTTAAGGTTTTAAATAAAACTACAATATAAAGTGTCAAGAAAAAATTAAAAAGTAAATAAATACGCTAATTCCACTAACTTAACTAAAAGTTTTACAAACCTTCTTCAACATCTTAGCGTCCTTATAAATCTGGCTACCAGGTTCGTTGAAATGGCAAGCATTTCTCGCCATCAGCAACATATCCTTCTCCAGATCACCCAGGGTCAAATACTCTCCCCCCTGGATCTTCTGGGCTATGGTCTTCAGGTCTATGGGCTGATCGATCACGTTGTAGTATTCGGGGTAACGTCGCTTGGAGGGAAGGAATTGGAAGGCAGGATAGAGGGGTCTACCATCGATGTTCGCCGTCATTACCTGGTGACAAGATTGGAATTTTGTGTTCATGACTTTTGAAACTGAGAGCCTGTTTTATCAAAACACTCAAGCAGTGATTAAGAGATTTGTATGTGTGTGCGTTCTGTGTTGTTATATCGTTAGAGACACATTGTGTGAAATACAGTATCAAATAATTTTTTTGCTGCTGTCACTAGATTTCAGCCGTTCAGCCATGTCAGAGGCTTAATAGGCAGCTTGAAATCTCCTAGGTCTGGGGGTTGGCCATTAGACCCATAACCTCCACCAAGCTGGACTTGGCCCCCATATGACAATTAAATTGATTGAGCCATTTACGGTAGTACAGACAAAACAGAGCATAGATTACGACATAATAGGGTCTTGCAACCACCAGAAAGACAAAAAAACGGAAGCTTGACTCACAGAGTTAAACAACTCTTCAAATATGTCTTCCTCCATGTTGGTGGAGGTCTCAGAGAGATCCTCGCCGACGTCGGACCTGCGGCTCGATGAACCATTGCGGGACTGCTTCGGCGTTTTCAGCTCTTCGCCTAAAATACCAAATAAAATAAAAAGTTAACAGCGATGAATCCACTATATCGATCGTGTTGAAGACAATCATCATAAGTGCAGATTCGTAAAGAAATTTGAAAAAATAAATAGAAAAATAAATTCTGTAACTTATGTCAAATGGTATATAAACCCTTTTCTATTTATTTTTTATACATTTCAAACATTTGACATTTTCAAACTGCTGTGCTGTAAAATTTACAAACAAATGTGCACTTATAATGATTGTCTTCTACACCATATGTAACTCTGCTGCAAACGAAATGTGAGATGGAATGATTATTTATCGATCATAGCAGTGCATTAGAAAATCTAATCCACTTGTTTATTGTGATAAAGTAATAGCCTAACCCATTATTACATAAAGGGTACAGGTTGACAAGAGCTAAAATTATAATTTGTAAAATAATCTTGATGTCCCTTACCATTCTCAAGGGCCTGTTTACTCTGCGTGTATATCTTCCACAGTTCGATGGCATCCTTGTACTCCACCGTGTCGGGCTTATAGAATGCCTTAGCGTTGTTCACCAGCAACTCAATATCAGTGGTCAGCTCCTCAATGTCTTCATAAGTATCCGTTTTTAGTTTTTGTTGAACCTGGTATGATATAAAAAGGTTGAATTTTACACATAGTGTGGTGCTCATAACTTCAATGCATCATGGATTTATATAAAAAATAATAGAAAATATGATTAAGTTTTTGATGAGGGTGCTACTAATGTGAGCTTCTACCTATCACACTCAGCAAATTTTGTTTTACAACTTTGCCAAAATCACTAAAAGAGTACTTTCATGTCAAATAGACTGTATCACAGAGCCTGTACACTAAACTTGATGTATTCCAAACCACAGGAGAGTGGTGTTGTAACTTTTTCTTTAAAAACATTTTTTAAATTATCATAAAAAAGTTAGATTATTCTTTCCAAAAAAGTAATAGCTTACCCGTAACAAATCAATGGGCTGAGTGACCACTTCATAGTACTGTGGCTCTTGACGCCTCTTCGGAGCCCTGATGAAGGAGTCACATAGCGACGTGCCATCCTCCTTCTTGTAAGACCTGATTGTGTCGTACAGTTGCTGGCACAGGTCACCCTGTAGTACACATGAAGGTAAATTAATAGTACATTCACACATTCACCTGAGTGGCGCGCCAAATAGAGAGGCGAGACAGTGGGCGTGAAGCTGGCAGCTTCACCATAGAGGAACTAACAAATAGTCTGGTCTTTTCCCACAAATCAGGAAGTTTTTCATGGAAGCGTTATATAAGCGGGTGATTGCGACTCTAGACAATAAAACTCTTTGGTTTGGCCATCTTTGGTTAGCCTCCACACCTGGTGTAGACACACTTTGTATAATCAGAACGTCGAAATTCTATTGTGAGGCTGCCAGCTTCAACGCTCACTGTCTCGCCTTGCCACTCGCAAACATGTGTAACTGAGGTAAAATAGAGAATCTGATAATTAGACATTGCTTGATGTAACATAAGGTCTAACATAATTAACTGGAACTATTTAATCTAAGGCTTCTAATCATGAAACTGGAGCTGTTTCAGTAAATAAAATTAAAAATTACTCAATTGCAAGTAAGTTTGATCCCAAATCACATGGTCGACTAGATAGAAAATTAAAAACATTTAGCAAAAAAGCCATGTACTGCTAGGAGAAGGTTGTTCAGTTTCATGAGTAGAAGCCTCAGTTCAGCTTTAACAGTTTGAGTTGACTTTGTTAAGAAATATAGCAAATTAAGGAACCTTGAAGTCTGATACTGCTAGCAATAGGAGCCTCAATATGGTTTGTTATTATAGGATTTTTCTACAAAATAGCTACTAACAGTAGACAGACTTTTATTAGATTAGTAGTTTTTCAAATTTGAAATTATAAAGTACTGAGTTATTTCAAATAAAAATATTGGTCCTTAGGATTGTCGGTCAGATAGTAGTGTAACGATGCTACCTCTTTGCATGCATTGTTGCTGTCGCTGGCCCTTTCTCTTGTCATATTTTATTGATTTTTTAATAATCGATCACTATATTAAAATTTCCAATATCTTTTGGCAGGCGCAGGAGCATTGACTAATCTCTATTCTGAATCTCAAACGTTCGACACTGTAACATCACCTCAGTATTTTACCGCATAACAGTTTAAGTTTTCAGTTACCTATCTCCAGTGTAAGTTATCAGTTTTTAAGTGCCTCATACAATCTACAACCAGTTTTATTTGTGACCCCTTAGGGTCGTTATTATGGAAATAAAACATCATTGAAGTGGCAGTAACATTTTAATTTCTCAATTACATTACTAAATTATTCTCCACCTCCTCCAGACAAGCCGCCCCGCCGCAGTAGCTTTCGTTGTTATGTTAGTCTTTAGGTTATTTAGGTGTATGAAGCAATTCAGAATACATACATACATATAGCTAGCTGTTCAACTAAATGGATGCATCTCACTGACAATATTTAATCCCATTGAGGAAGAAACTAAATGTCTTTTTATCAAGCAGAAACAGACCAGTTAGAAAACTAACACAAACATACAGGTCCCGTCAAACTTTAAGATCGCTGAAGGGTACTGAGTGGGGGTAGTGTGCGTTCACTTAGAATCCTCATGCTCGATTTTCGAAGTAGTTCCTTGGTTCCAGAGATGAGGCTGCCAGCGAAAAATTCCGCTAGCAGCCTCAGTGAAAAACTCGATTTTCTCTGAAACTACGATAGCACATTTTTTTCCTTTGGGCACTATTAGACAATAAATATTGGCATAATCAGAATATCAAAATTCGAGCATGAGGATTCCAAGTGAACGCACACTTCCCCCACTCAGTACCCTTCAGCGATCTTAAAGTTTGGCGCGACCTATACACAAATATGGTGAAAGAGCAAGAAACTGGAAGGACGCATTAAGATTGTTGTTTATTGTAAGGATGTCGTAACTTACAGGGTCCAGTTTTTTCTTCTTCCGCGAGGGCGGCGGCCCTGGGTTGCTGATCTCGCTGACATCGTCACTATCATCATCAGCCCCCCGGCTGGCGCCAGAAGACGCCCGACGTCTTTTGCTCATCCTGATTCTGCACCGCACCCACTCAACAGCGCTCTACTCGGCGTATGCACTATATATAGCTATCACAACATTGTAGATACTTGCACGTATAAAATATTTACTTGTTTGATGTATTTATAGTACAAATAATAATTAAAAACGCAAAATTCGCCGACAAAATTATTTTTGTGGCGTCTCTTTGAATAAATTGCAAGCTAATAACATCCACCGCAATGCGAAAAAGAGTTAGGAAAATGTAAACAGTATAGCGGTATCTCTTTTACACATCCCAAACGTGTAAAAACTAAACGAAAAAAAGGAAACAAAAGTGACAGTTGCGTTTTTTGTGGATGATTTGCGGCAGCTGCGTCGATTATTTAGAAAGAAGACAGAAGATTATTGTTGTACAGAGTTCGTACATATAAAGGTAGAAATAAATAATAATAATAATTCTAAATAATTTAATTAAAGTTAATTAAAAAGCATCTAAAAAAAAAAGTAAAAAACACTCAAAAAGGACTCGTTCCAAAATCAAGTAAATATTTCTCTAACTAGAATCTTTCCCTTTCTGACTAAACAGATTTACGATAGGCTATCCTGCTGTCAGGGAAATTATTTCTCTCTTCCAGCGTTGCCGGCGCGGACTATTTGTTCCGATTTCGGAATTTTTGAAGTCTCAGCGGAACTTTTGCGGAACTTAATTATCATCGAAACTTTTCGGAACTTTTAATGATAAATAAAGCTCGCGCTAAAGGAAGCGAAACTTCCAAATTCACTTGACTGGTATTTGGCGTGGCTAAAAACGAAACGCTACTTTAAAATTTTTCTTCGGGCTCGCTTCGCTCGCCCTTTTTTAGATATCAGTGTCCCAGCCCCTGTGTATCGGGACTATTTTTTCCCTCGCCGTCATCCTCGGCCCCCAGCCAACAGCTCTCTCTGGCACGAAAGTTCTGCCTGCCATGGGAGCATCTCCTCAGCTGTTATGAGCGTGACTTTTTCATGACGGCCCGACTAAGAAACATTGATTTCTTGTCGGAGGGTATGCTTTGTTGGATGGCGGCGTACTTGCGCATCTATGAGGAGCGACTCGGCGAGAGAGCCGACCTGTGCGGCCGGAAGACGTCGCGGCGATCGAGCTGGGGCGGCCCAGTCGTATTGCTCCCTACCACTCCTCCGCACACGATGAAAGCGTGACGAGGAGGGGGACGAGATGTGATCGCGGCGAAGCGCTTTTGCTTGGAGCTACTTCATGAGGCCCGCTCCCTCCTCATTCTGAGTCCTCAGCTGCCGAGGAAACTATGTTAGGGGGTTCCGCTGCTCGTTGAGCGCTACGCCCCGGAGAAGAGGCCTTACCTGCTTCTCGCCCCTGGTCGCGGGACCGCTACAGTAGCGCGACCCGCGCCTGCACCAGTGGAAACCGCTGTAGCTAGCCGCGCCGGCTCCTCCAGTCGCCCTACCGACGCCAACCAGCCCGTCGCCTCCGCCTGTGCCCCGACGCTCCACCAAGGTCTCAAGCACCTGGCGAATCCGAGGCCCAGCACGGCACCCCCGACTCCTGGCTTCGCCACCACCACTGCCACACCGCCTCTTCGGGCCACTTATGCGGCCCGGTTACAGGCGCCGTTCCCTGCTGCCACCGTGCCGGGCCTCTCGGCCGCCGCTCCGCTGCTACCGTGACACTCGTTGCCGTGCCCGTAGCCGCCGCCACCTCCCCAAAAGTACTCAAGGAGACCAGTGGCATTAACTGGTTCTTCTACACGCTGCCGGTTGAGACGCCTCTCAAGGTGGCTTTACGTGGCCTCCCCTCCAAGACGGACCATGTCCGACAGATATCAGTTTGAAATATATCTGAGCCGCTGATAGTGGGGTCTAGTACTTACATTATGTTGTGGTGACAGCGACGCACGCACGTTGTGGCGAAAAAGTTTTATTGTGGCCTGTGAACGGAACTTCCCAAGTCAAAACGGAACTTTTCACGAGTGGTTTTGGACTTTTTTCATTTTCTGTGCCGGCAACACTGCTCTCCACCTGCTCTCTTCATCTGAGGCGAGGCGACCGACCGTTACATAGAACGCGATCTTTATACCCTCAAAAACTAAATAATTTATACAAAATAGTTACCGTTCTCTGAAATATCTAATTTGCTACAATGAACAAGTATTTCAAGAACTTTATTCTGTGCGGTGACATTGACTATCTTTGCCTGCTTTGTGAGGAGTCTTTTCAAAATACCTTGGACCTGGAGAAGCATATCAGATGGGAGAAACATAGGAAGCTTATGAAGCAACAAAGCTACCTTCCAAAGTTCAGAAAAGATTCAGTTTATCAGGTTTGGAAAGTTTACAAAACTTATAGTAGGTGTCTACTTTCTCTGAGAAAGGTTGTATCCGCTTCCGGGGTGATGGAAGCTGCCTGGCTAGCTTCCATCATCTAATCTGAGTCTTGCCGCCAAACATCAATGTTAATAGCATTGATGTGTTCCGGCATGAAGATAGCCAGTTCTCCATTGTGTTGGGGAATGTTGGTAAGCCCACTTTCATCTTCGGCATCATCATCATGTACCATCAGGTGAGATGATGCCAAGTGCTTACCAATTGTGGATAAAAAACTGTGAATAGATTGGCAAGATGACGTAAAAAAAGGTCTGCACATCTAGTGCTTCAACTGAAGAATGCACTTTAGTAGGGTAACGTCTCAGTAAAGTATAGTAAAGTAGTAAAATATTAATATAATTTTGCGAAAGTACAGTGTTTTGATTTTAAATTTGAAATATATTTTATTGTGAGACTTTACCCAAGATTTAAACTTTTATTCTCAGATTGGAAAGATTTTTTATTGTGAGGTCTGTAACTACGCTACAGAAACTATAGATTCTATTAAAGAACACAAAGCAGACGATTCTCATAAAACCCATAAACAGAATCCTCCAAATGTTATCAAGACAGAAAGCAAAACGATTAAACGGTTTGGTGACTTTGTCACCATTTCAAGAATGGTATTACCCAAGGAGGAATGGCTGGGGATTGCTAACAAGTACTGTTGGGTATGCCAGGTGGAACCAACTGGTAGAACCGAGGATCATGTCTCGTCCATTAGTCACCTGGTCAATTTAATACAAACTCAAATTGTGGAAGTTGATAATGAGTATTATAGGAAGGTTTGTATCATTTTAGAGATTCTCTCTGTATTAATAATTTTGTTAAATTGTGCTTGCCAGTGGATATATGCAATAGATTATAAGGCTTTTATTGGTATGGTTCATTCCAATCAAAAAAAAGCAAAACGTAAACAAACTTACTATGGAACTGACACATGTCAATGTCATCTGCATACTATGTTTGTTTAGCTTTTGTTTTTTTTTGATTGGAATGAACTATAGAAGAGTATATGACATGTATCCTTTGAACATGTATCTATTTTGAAACGAATTTTTTTCTTCAGGGAGATAACAAGTAAAAAAAATATAATTATTATTTACTATTTTGTTCTGAAAGAGTATAATCAGTCTCAAAAATGTGTGAAAACTTGGTGTAAAATTAAAAAATCTCATTTCTTTTAGATCAACAAAAATACTATTTACTGTTTTGAATGCAAGAAAATTATTCCATTTGATGAGTTGACTATTCATTCATCTGATCATCAGAAGGATAGAGAAAACAAGAATAACAATAATGAGTCAAATAAGCTATACAATATTGACAGAGAAAATAATGTGGCCACTTGCACAAAGTGTAATGAAACTATGGAATTATGTTTTAGAAGTCTATATCGCCACAAAACTGTCCACCATAAAGATACTGTGAAAGATTCACCAGATGAAATGGATGAAATTGATTATATATTGTTGAATTATGATCATGGGAGACAAAGAGCAGATTTGAAGAAGTTTGGCAAGGATAACCACATAAAACTGAACAGCGGAGGCCGTAAGGGCTATTGTAATCTCTGTGGCACTTACATATCGCCTCACATCGCCAACTTTAAGGACCATGTCAATGGAGCCAGACATACAGGGAATTTAGAAGTTAGAGGGCTTATAAAGACTAATAAAAAGCCAGAAAAAGTCTACTACAAGACTAAGCCCTATACTAACCTTTTCCCAGACATTATGCTTCTTAAGAATCCCCTGACTGCAATAATCAACAGGGACTTTTGTATGGATGTCCTGAGCCTAATGTACCTCTGCCCCCTCGAATCTGATGGAGTAGGAACAAGAAACCTGAAATGTTACTTGTGCGATGAATTGATATCTTTCAATGATCTGACTCATTACTCTAAAGGACACAAAGAGGATATTTTGAAAACGAAAGTGATAACAACTATTTCTGGGGAATTTATAAGAGAGGTAAGTAGATTGTACTGGTAACACTGGTTGCATTGCAATGAAAAATATTTTGGCAAAAGTAAAAAAATTGCTCAGCTCGCAACTTAGTCTAGGCACACTGTATTGTATTTTTATATGATGTTTATGAAATTTTCTGTTCGTAGGTACGCCCGAGCTTATACCACTGTGGTTTCTGCAACTCCGTTTACCCTAGCTGGAGGCTGCTGGAAAAGCATCTGCGGAGTTGGGTCCATAGAGACTGGAAGTACCGATGGGAAGAAAGGATGGAAGAGATCATTGTAAAAAGTGTGTCTTCGAGCAGGCAAGAGTACCGTGAGTTTATTGAGTCTATTGACGTTCTTGATTAATAGGTACAGGTACATCAAGCATCGGCCACATTTGGATATACTCAATTCATTATGGACAGGACAGATGTTTTTGTGAAAATACCACATAACAAAAAATTTATTATCCAATCTTTCAGTTTTACATGATTTTATGTACAGGCTCATGTAAAAACGTTCTATACTGACCAATAATGTGCGAAATGATGACCCATGCATAAAGTGAATGCATATTGTGATACTATCATAAGAGTGTAAGCTTTTTGAATTTGTTTTTTTTAAGCTTAAGTATATTTGTTGATTTTGCTATAGAATTAAGTGGAAGAGCATTTGGTCTATCTATTACGTTCAAATAAGTAAGTTTAAGACTGGCTCTGTGCATGTTTTGAGTTGTTGTATGTTTTTAGAGTTACTTTTTTTGTATTTAATAATTGATAAACAACCATATAAAAATATTCTTTAATAATAAAAGTATTTTATATTTAAGAGCCCACATTAAAATTAGTTTAGTCAAACCTTAAATAAAATATTCAGTCTTCACAACTTCAGAGAATTAAATAAATCATTGTATCATTTCAATATCATCATTTTCTTGACTGCAACTATTTTTAACAGTTTTGAAATAAACATCAAACCATTGGGGGAAATGTGAGAGAAGTAGCACAAAGTCTTTTTCAGATTGATTCCGAAGTTGCTGCAGATCTCCTAACGCTATTGGAGTATATTGCTGTTTCATCTCTTGGGGCATACTGTTTATATCAAAGTCGAGTAAGACAACTGTACTCGACAGATTCATGGGGTACAAAGTTGAGAATTTAAGAGGCGGACAGTTTATTTTTATGTGCTTAGTAAATACTGTTATAAACTTTTGAATTTGCTCATCAAAGTTTGTCATGATGAATAGAAAGTTTAAGATCCCACAACAGATCTGATAGCACTCTGGGGAAATGGAGCATTGTTTCATTAACTCCAAAAGATTTGTGTTACTTGTGAGAACATTTTCTATGTCCATATCTTTATTTGGTAATATAATCAGAATAGATTCTAACAACATTTTTTCAATCTCTGCCTTCATTTTTATAGAAATATTATCAATTATATTACCAGACACATCTCCATTTTTTCGCAAGTCTTTCAGCAAGCAAGCATAAAGTTTACTTTTAGCATTCCAATGGACAACATCCTCAGACAGTGTTTCAAAGTAAACACCATTTTTATTAAGATTGATCAGAGCCTGCACTATTTCTGGGTTGACGGCTGGCTCGTAAGCTGATTCAATGGCAATATCCTTCATCTTCTTAACTAGAAACGCTTCAAGTTCCCTCTCTGCGGAACTTTCACATTTATTTTTCGATTCTTGTATCTTCATGTTGTAAAATTCGGAAAGTAATTCTGTGACGTTCTCGTCGACTTTAGCATGTTCCTCGGGCTCATTTTGACACATTTTCTTAATGTTCTCAAGTATAGAGAGCCTCAAATTGTTGTTGATGTTCGAGTTCTGCTTAGAAATGTTCAGGATCTTGACGAAACTTTTCGATAAAGCTTTAGCGACGTCTTTGTCTATCAAAGGGTTTTTATATGCGAACTCTGGACAAGAGTCATTGTTTGAGCGTATTATTTTCTCAATTAATTGGATATTCATAATCGCTTAGCAAATTCTTAACCAACGGAACTCTAGCAAGGCAAGGCAAAGTTAAACAAAAAAAAAATAAACACGAATGAATGTCATTTGTGATTTTTGACATTTCACAGTGGGCCATAGGGTGGCGTTCGAAAACACATACAGAATTTTACCTGATGACTGTTTATTACCTTGATGACGTTGGCACCAGGATAGGGATAGCCTATTGTAAATCTCTTTAGAGTGAAAAGGAAGGATAGCTCACAAGTTAGAGGGTCTCGTAGCTTGCTTTCAAAAATAGACAAAATTGTTTTACCACTCGACGCTAGATGTCGCTAGTAAGTGTACTACTCGCAAGTCATGCATTGGTGCTTACAAAAAGTATACTTCAGCTACTCGACGCTAGATGTCCGGTACAGCTTATTATTTTATATAGATTTTCTTTGAGTTAAATATAATTTGAGAAGCCCACTGTTGAAAATTGGATAAACGGTAGGCCTTTCCCCTAGATTTCCACTTAGCACGATTACGCCTAATATGCGCCTAACCTCGTAATGTCTCTGAATAATTTAGTTACCTTCGAAATCTACATCTACCTACGTTACTGTAGAACTTTGACCCTTTCCGCACAGTTTCGGCGTAACAGACTTCGCACATTGTGGCTAACAGAGTTATTATCTGAATAAGGCAATGTAATGTTGCGATACCTTGTAATACCAAAACTAATGAGCCGATTTTAACAAATTACGTGTCCCGAGATTCATCATACATATTCTTATCGACATACCTATTTAGTACCTACCTACTTAGCTTAACTTTCACAGCTACCTACTCCTAATTTAAGTGTAGTATTACAAAGCGGACAAGGGGGAGTCTGAGGGTTTCGTACAAACAAACATTATTGAGATTTTTACCATCTTTTTTAAGACCATAGACTTCTTTAAGGTTTTCCTGTAAATATTTTTTCCGATTTTTGCTTTCAAAGTAGGCTCAGTAGTTTCGACGAAATGTTGGACTATGGTAATTTTTTGTCTTCTTCCTTTCTACGATCTAAACTATTTATTTTAAAACTATAAACAATATATATTTACTATAAAAACTTTCATATATCACACTGTAGGTACAGTTTTGCAAACTGTACCTACAGTGTGATATATGAAAGTTTAAAATTTTTAAAATGTTCTGATTTTCCCCCGAAAAGTGCCCCACATACTCAAAATTAATTTATTTAGGTTACACGTCCTTGTTTGGGTCACAGAAATCTATGTGTAGTTGTGTATTAAGTTTCAACTTAATTGATCCAGTAGATTTGGAGCAAATTGGCTGTGACAGACGGATAAACATACACACGAGTGATCCCACAAGGGTTCCTTTTTCCTGTTGAGGTACGGAACCCTAAAAGTAGGTAGTTCGAACGCACTTATAGTTCGCGTCACGTAAAAAAGAGCGCTGGCTGGCGTTTCGAGGATGCACTCTGACAGCAACTGTTTGGTACCCTCTCTTTCACACTTACGCGATTTATATTATGCTGTCCTGTTGTCAGAGTGAACTGTTGTGCCCTCGGAACGCCCGCCAGCGCTCTTTTTACGTGACGCGAGCTGTACCGCCTTTCAGCTCTATCCTTCTATGCCGGGGTCGTTGTATAGAAAAATCATGATAGCATTCACCAATAGAACCAACATTAACGGCTCAATCCAAAGTCCATCGTAGTATTCGTTGGGAACGTCAAAATTATTTATGAGTTGGCAAAACTGTTTATAACACGTTGGAAATACCAAGAATTTTTTTCCAAATTTAACATCCCTCTTTGTATCTAACGTGAAATTGTGATGGCGAGTTACATTATGGAATATCTTATTTCTTTCCGTGGTTTTTCTATAATTGATTCAGGCTGTTACGTACGAAAAAATAAAATAAGGTTCTTGTATGGGCCCCACGCTTAATTTTTTGCTTTTCCTTAAAAAACCATATTTCTTAGTATAATTCGCCATGTTAATGACGTAAGTATATTCTGTGAAAATTTTAATCTGCTAGGACAGGCGAACACGTAGACTTATGGTTTGGGACCCTAAAAATTACATCAAAAAGTGTCATTACGTTTCATCATGTTTCATGGATGTTTATCCGTCCGTCCCAGATATTAGGACCCTTCTTGTCGGTGGAGGAAACGCCATCGTGTTCTGTCCTCGGCCAATGTATTAAGATCCTGGTTGAACACTTTCCTCTACTTTTTCCTTTAACTGTTGTTTATGGATGACTAGCTGATGATAATGATAATTAATTAATCACTATGTTAAAACCAGACCTTTCAGAATCGAGTCAACTAGCTCTGTAAATGTTTTAACTGTACCTATTATTCCCATCAAATGACTTGACGCCAAGGGCTTCCCAATTGTGTTTTATTAACTGTCCAAAACAACAAACACGCCAGTTCTAACTCAGCCTTGTCTAGCTTGTAGATGAACCTTGTAGAAACCTTATTTGCATTTATAAATGGTATGCTCACAGCCTATTCAAACTTTACCACTATCTCGTGCGAGAGACAGAGGTATCTCGCGTTCTCTATGGGGCGGGGCCTGCCGCAAGTATGGCCCACGTATTTAGGCAGGCCTGCGCGAGCGCAATGTGAGGTCCCAGATTGTAATTTATTAACGGGCCCCACAGATCGCTTTCGAAACACTATAGAAATAGCATGAATTATTAAGATGTTAGCCTTTTTTTGGACCGAACACTCGGATAACGGTGTAAACACATGATAATTAAGACGCAGACATTAATTCCCTCCGATGATAGATCTCATTTATGTAGATTTATTTATTAATATGATTTTCAATACGACTTTCACCAATTAATTTTGTTTTGGTCGCTGAAGATGTAGTGCGATCGGATCGTGGTCAATTTTGAATCATTTTGGTCATCAAAATGATCTATATACCTATTACTTTCAGAGGCCTTTCGACATACGTAACTAATAAAGTTACTTATTTAGTTGGGTAATTGATTTGGAACGAGCTATTACTTTTATACAGAATGTAGGCTCACTTTTGAAGTGAAGACTATTCTCTGTTTTTTTTTGTTAACAACTCATATCCGAACTACTCGTAACTGCAAAGGCACGGGTTTCTTCCCATACCTCGGGAAAGTTAGGTCATACCACACACGGTGCCAAGTTCGGATTGGCGGAGGTTGTGGCGTTGTGTTGTTGGTGAAGGCCAACTCCAGTGTCAGAAGTTTTCAAGACGCCTTTTAAGGCTTCCAGCCCGCACCAACATCGAACAACGAAAACAGTCGAGATAAATGCCACTAACGTCAAACCCATCCAGCTTATGGCCGTGTCTGTAGTCAGTTAATATGTGTGATTGATGAGACCACACAAGCCGCACTGGGCCACGACCGCTTCGCTATGCTCTACGCTTCTCTAAAAATAAAGAAAAATATTTACTTTCTCTTAAAGCTGAAAGTATCCCCAGGAAACTTACAACAAAAAAGTTATGGACCCTCCATAAGAAATTGGCTGATCGTTTTGTATGTATAAAAAGATCGAATACCTTTTTGTCAACGGTTTATGGAATACCCAGACTTGCCTCGGTAATATAATATGTAAGGGAGGACGGAGGTGCGTAATTTGTTTGCTTACTTAACTGGTTTATTACAGGGTTTCCAAATACATCACGCCACATTTGCAGTGACTGACTACTACTAAAAATATTTAAACACCACCATACAACAACTTACGTTACGCGAGTTTCGCCCCATCACGAGGCACTATAGAGATTTTAAATTTCTATGCGAGACACCCTCAACGCCATTTTCATTTTCAAATTCCCTGCAGTCCCTTCCAAAGTAATCTTATTTAATTTAATAACGGTATACTACTATAATTCAAATCATTAATTTATGTTTGACTTAAGAATAGAAATCATTTATTTGCAAGAATACATCTCAATACATAGGTCTTAAATTTACGTCCAGTACAGTATTCTGCTCGAGGCAAACATGCAAATTTATTAAATATTAAATTACAATAATAATTATTTATAATTAAAAAGAAAATAATAACAATAATTTATTTAAATTTAATTAATAATAAAATAACTTCTCTTTACGACATTAGGCCATGTAAGTTTTCTTCATCAGTCTTCCTCTTCTACGCTTTACTTGCATGTTTTTTAAATTAAATTCGTCATACATATCATACAAAAGGTTAAACATAATTTCCCTTTATGTTCTCTATTGCCATTAATGTCATAGTTTTCCTGTTCACTCTTCTTCAGATTTTCTCTTCTCTTTCGTAACTTTTCCGTCCAACTTACCTGATCCATACTTAGTTAAATGCAGTACCTTCGAGGCGTGTTATGAAGACAATAAATAAGCATTATAGGTACTTATCAATTGCCTCAAACAAAAGAATTGTCCCAAACGTCGAACCCATTAACAATACATTCAAAGGCCTAAAAGCGTGCGAAAGGTGAATGTCGTGAAGTCGCCTGCACATCTCGATGATTGCCGATCATTACCGATGATTGCCGAAGCGTTGAGTCCTACTCCTCACCATTGACGCAACGCGACGTGACAATGACTTGTTCGTGATCTTAAAGCCATCTGGTTCAGAATTTTCGCCCATCAGAGCGGACATTTGGATGATGACGATTATTCTTATTAAAGCAATAAAATTGATGACATCTCACTGGTTGACCTTAACGTGTCCAATTGAGGTACTCATAAAGTCTACACATTACGCACAAAATGATAATTGGAACAAAAAATTGACAAAAAACCTGCGGAGACTGAATTACAGTATTAAATACCAATAGGAAGGACATCTCTCTTCTACAAAGTTCTGTACATTTTCTACAAGTTTCAGTACATTTGTTACAATAAAGTCTTAAGAATTCATTATCATTAGCCTTAAAAGGTGCTATAAAGGTTTCTTTCTTCGGCACTGCAAGTATATCTAGCTGTATTAAGCAACCTTGTGGAAATCATTAGTCAACTTGCCTGGACCTGAAGGTATCCGATCTCCTTTGAGATCACAGCCTCTATTAAGAACTTGCCAGGACTTTGCCCAGTTAGTTGTCGGCTCTACAAATATGTTTAGCCCATAGCCATTTCAACCTTATGAATAAGCTTGAGTGTTATTTTTGTGCCCGGAAGTCACATTTAGGTAGTATCTATGGGGTGCGTCTCATTTTATATAAGAACGGGAGATATAATTTCATTTCAATAACGCTCAAATGCTATAATTATCATGAGATACATATACCAACAAATAATATAATTTTGTTGAATATAACAATTAAAAGCTCTAATGATTACATTATATAAAATCGTTTGATATAACATTTATAATACATATCATTATTATTTTATAACATTCTCGAGATATAATGCTCCGAGTGAGCAGAGAAATTACCAGGGTTTTATTTTATACTGGCTTTTTTGCCTAGGAAAATTCTACTATTCAGAATACGTACAAAATTCTCACGGATTCTAAATAGGATGCGGGAGCGAGCGAAGCGAGCTCGGGAATTTCGGAGCACCCTGACTCGGATGATTTGGGTAAACTTAAATTTCATTAAGTAACATATGTACAAAATTCTGTGCCTATGAATTAAATCGCTAGGCCAAAATGAGTTTCTGAACGAATCATCGCCCATGTTTTTTTCAGTGCCGCGCAAAAGGCGGTGTTCGAAATTCGAATCACTTTTTCTCACGGTCGGAGCAACAAGCGTTTTTCCTGCGAGTTTTTGGGACCAAAGGCACCCTTTTCCCGCTGGAGAGGTGAAAATACTTTTATATATCATACGCATACTAGTAACTGTAGAATTTTCTACATGAATTTTAGAATATCATTTTATTTTTACAATAAAGTCAAAACCTTACTCGAATTGAAACTGCTGGTTTGCTTGGTCCACATGGTATGATTAATATTACACAGGGTGTTAAAAATGCGTTTGAACATTTGGGATTACTCAGACAGAATCAAGCCTATCATACAGGAAAAATATTGAAAATCCGACGTTCAACTTTTTTTTCAGTTGTCCATACAAATTCTTGAGTCACAATTCAGATTTAGTATGAGAGTAAAAAAAAAATTAAGAGCTAATTTTTCAACATTTTTCGTGTATTTTATACTTGATTCTGAGTAACCTCATAAAATCTCAAACGCACTTATTAACACCCTGATAAACCCGCCTCGACTCCCGCTTGAACAAATTAATGCAATTTTAACTCTACGCCACTGGTTAAGGGTCTGTCGGCCGCGCGGGCAGATTTATTGTAAACACTTCGCGGTAAAGCGTTAAAAATGACCGTCATATTCATATCGCAACGATTCGATGTCGCCTGTTTAATTGGTAAGGTTGGCGAGTACGTATGCTGGCGAATGTTTTGGTCGAATGCCGAAAGAATATGGTCTTCTTCTTATCGTGTGGCACATTTAACCGTTCTATCCACAAGGTATAGACGGCGGTTGTCTAGTGTTGCACTTAGCATCACCCGCGGTCACGTGTAAGACATTTTAGGTTTACACCTACGGACGTGTGCAACGCGACTATCATACACATCTAGAAATCAGATGTGCAGGTTTCCTCACGATCTTTTCCTTCACCGTTAAAGCAGTCGGTATGAAAATGCACGTAAGTTTCGAAAAACTCATTGGTGCACTGGCCAGGATTTGAACCTACGACCTCTGGTTAGGAGGTCAAGTCAGTAGCGATTAGCTACACCCGCTTTTTTCGAAAGAATATGGTGTCAGACTAGAATAAGTTAACAATATTGAAAACAGGATGGAATTACCCCTCTATACCTTACGGAGCTACTCTTTTTACCGTAGTGGTCGGGTACTACTTGAAGGATTTAGAACCCAAATATAAATTGTCTAACCTGTGCCTATGACACTTCTGCCATGTTCATGCTATGTAGACCTCTCACTTATCAAAAAACATAATCTTGTGAGAAAATTACTGATAGTCTCCGTATAAATCGTATGTAAACAGCTCGTCGAACCAGTTGATTTTTTTTTTGGAAATGGAAGTTGGAAATTCAATATTTCATACAAATTTGAAGTGACAGTTTCATTCACTTAGGAATCCGATATTAAACGAAAATCTTAGTGCTCCTCTACATCTTACATGGAATATATGTTTCAATTTTCAAGTTTTAACCTTCAATAGTTTAGTTAGACTGTTTTATATGTACGTACAGATTTTTATAGGTTTAGGCTAACCCTTGAAAAAATGTCTTCGATTCGTCCCTTCCTTGAATTATTTTAAACTTATCTTCTTTAAATAAGCTTCGTAGGAACTGTCATTTAGATATTAAGCTTGTTTGTGGAAAAAAACTTAAAAAACCAATTTATTTTATAATTATTGTACTTCAGTTTCATTCAACTTTCGGGACTTACCCCTGTGATACATACGTAAATTAGTATTTGACCCAGTTACTTTTACCTATAATCAGTATGTCTTATGACGTGGTACAAATAATGATAGTCAGAAACTTTCCTTCGGAAAAGGTTCTATATCTAAAAAGAGATCCGTGGTAATTAAGGCAAATCGTTTGAAGACTGTACAGGAATTATTACAATAGTAAACAGTGACTTTAGGATATTCAAACGACTAGATTTTGTCTATTACGGGAAATCGCGAAGTGACATAAATGTTACCAAAAGGTTCTTTCTGTACATTTAGAGACCGAAGCCGAAGAGCTGGTCCAGGCCAGCCCTTGTTACAGACCACACCGTGTGTGAGCGAGAGAGCGCTCTCTGGGTGGCCTGCGCAGGCGATGGTTCGTCCACATTGGGAATAGTGTCATTTGGTCAGGAATTAAAGAATAAATGTGTAAATATGTCGCGTTATCATCTAGAAATTACGGAGTATACGTTGTTAGTCATTTGGTCTGAAATAGAGTAAATAATAGCCAAAAATTTATCTATCCCATTTGTTTATAGATTTGGTTGCTAAATGGTAATTAATTTGTGACTATACTTATACAGAGTGTTAAAAAGTGCGTTTTTCTTCTTTTTTGATTCTGAGTAATCCCTTCAAATTTTAAACGTACTTTTTTAACACCCTGCATTATACTTCTATTAAATTATCATCATCATTATCATTCATAAATAGACAAATGTCAATTGTTATTTGAAATAACTGTTTATCCATTGAGGATCTACGTCTAGGTCTAGTCTGTTCTACCAGTATAGATTTTTTATCATCATTTTATCATCAAAAAGAATTCACTCCTGAATAAAGTCCTTACCCAAGGATTTCCATGCCGATCGATATTGCGCTGCCCGCATCCAGCGGCTTTTTATTATCAACAAGCTATAAAATTGGAAACTTATGTATTCATCATCAGCCGAAAGCCATCTACTTCTGGACAAAGGCCTCCTCCCAAGGATTTCCACACCAAGCAGTCCTCTGCGGCCCGCATCCAGCTGCTTCCCGCAACCTTCACAAATAAATTATTGTCTGAAGAATACTCAGAACTTAATGACCAAATGATCCTGTGACCAACAGAGACTTATCCCAACTGGCGATCATGCGACGTCGTAATTACATCCAAACAATGATCTATTATCCGACCGGTCGACGCGCGATTCTATGTCAGCTCTAATGCGATCTATTGCAATTTATGGATCTATGGATCGCCAATAAAATTATAGAGCTGGTAAAAAATATTCGTGGCCTTCACGTCGTCATTAGCGATATAGGTACCTTCTCCTTCTATACAAATGAAGTTGTACTTTATAGTCAAGCATAGTCATATAATTAGAGAGTCAAAAGATTATGCAAAAAAATCTGGCAAAAAGTTGGACAAAATATATATTTTTTTTACTCGTGTTGTTTACTATGGCAACTTACGAGTACTACCTAAAGATCGCAGTAATTATAGGTCAAATTTAATTATTAAAATTATCTTGCTATTGCTACTTAGTAGAGCAAAGTATTTTTCTGTTTTAATTTTAAGCATAAAGTGGTTGGTACTGTTTTTACTTTTTGTTTTTGACTATGAATCTTTTCAGTTTAAAATATATAAAAATACTGTTCGTTTCATACCAATCTAGCTAGATTAGATTAGATTTATTTATTTCATAATATCAATGTTAAGCTTACAATATTATTTCAAAAATGTCAGAGGATAATATGATCGTCAAGGCAATAATTAAATAAATAATAAGAAAATTTACGCAGAAAAAATATAAGTATATCTAAAAATGTCTAACTTCAACACAACATTTTCGGCCAGTAAAAATAAACTAGTTTCTTTATCATAAAAGTATAAGATACCACACCATAAATATTCAATTCCACATTAAATATTTATGATGCTCCACATCGCTCATGGCAACACCGCAGTGACATTAATCCCGCGATCTAGCCGTTTCAATCAATAACCAAACGATCGGGGCTACCTCCGAGGTAAAATTAAGCTGTCAAAAGGCTAAAAAATATTAAAAAAGCTGTTTCCCGCGTTACGTGTGTTAATAATTTCATCTGGGTAATTGGCCGGTGTGATTTGGGGCCGTAATGGTCGCTGGACTCGCTCGACGTGTGAGGCTCGCGTAATAGGTGGGGTTGCCAGCTTCGGGAAATTGGGAAAAGTGTGAGGGAATACTGACTCGGTGGCTCAGTGGTTAGGTAGTGCTTCTGACTACTGATCTAAGTGTCTTGGGTTCGATCTTAACTGTGAAGAAATGGTGGGGACAGGGCAAATATTTCTGTGATGACCAGAATTGGTTGTTTCAGTGTCTGGGTGTATTATATCTGTTTTTTTAGGTTTAAAGAAAATTTATTCTCATAACAACTTTACAAGTCACTTACATGAGAACAAAACTATTTTAAAAAGTTTAAATATAATCGTTCATATCCTAGAGTTTTATAGTGCTTATTCATTTTACAGTAAGTATAAAATAAGTACATAAAATAAGTTACATTACATTGTAGGTACAATTTAAAGATTAAGAAAGCAGATATGTAGACTGTAGTGCCTTATCAGTGACATCTCCATAACAAAATTAAGTTGTGTTAATTATCTTTAATATATTGAGCAAGACTTTTTTTTAAAACTGTGAAAGATTCAATATTTCTAATTTTTGAGGTTAAGCTATTGTGCAGTTGTGCTCCGTCTTTTGTTATCATTTTCTTGCCGTAGTTAGTGCGAAACTTTTTAAATTATAAACAGATAATAGTACAACAAAAACCTTAGCAAAACCCGTGCACTAGTCACTCGTACTCTCTACACGCATTACTCTAGATTACTTATCTACATTAACGTAAACCGTACACATACTCGTATACATTTAAATATACACATACTTATACATTTAAATATATTTGTTTATTTATTGTATAGGTTGGCAAAAGGCTGACGGTCCATCTGATGGAAAGTGGTTACTGCCGCCTATGGGCATTTGCAACACCAAGGGTACTATGCTTTGCCGAATCTTCAAAAACCCTTTTAATCCCTTCTTGAAGAGTCCCATATTGTAGGCCTCAGGGAAAACCTCAGGTGGGAGCTCATTCCACAGCTTAAGGGTTCTAAGTAAGAAGCACCTCTGGAACCTTACGGTTCAAGACCTAGGCTTTACCTGTTGGGGATGAATTCTACTCCGATGGTGAGTGGTGCTGTACTCTAGGCATCATGTCAATCAGTTCCTCAGAAAACGCATGCCGTTGTATAAGCATAAAACATAGAGAACGAGTAGAACACATAAATAGAGCTAAATTCTCTCCGGAAACCTCTTAACAGTTAAGAGTATGCTGGTATGTGTCTGTCACCAGCACCAGTTAAGACTGAACGGAATTGGTGATTCTACTCATGAAACTTAACAATAAAAATAAAAAATCGCAAAAACAATTTCTTTACACACAAACTTGGCTCACAACTTATCGTTTTACCACGAGCTTCTACTAATTATAGTAAAGTTAATGATATCTCGGAAAAAGCACCAAACTTCTGCCAAAACGTGTTTCCAACGCTAGCAACACTACGGTAATATGCTCTCGGTAAAGAAAGCGCGATCGATGAAGCTGGCTGCGTATGTTCGGGTAAAAAACCAAAATTATAGGCAAGGCACCCATCGCGTGAGCTGCTAACGTTATTAAAACAAATAACGGTGGATGTGATTACTTTTGGAGTTAGTGATTTGGCAGTTAGGTAGCGAAGAGATCACGGACAGGTTGATTTTTTCAATATACAGCCTTTACGTAGTGAGTGCGGACATGAGAGCAAATGACCACTGAGGAGGATGTTGAAGATAGAGCTAAGCCGAGTAGATTGAGTCGGAAAGCGGACCCTGGCACCAGGGATAACGCTAGGTAGGAGAAGAAGAAGAACAGAGGGTGTAAAGAGACCTCTCCCAGTAACTGTAATTCAAACTGGACTCTACTCATCATGGTAAACAAAATTCTTCAAGGATACAGTTACTGATCAATTTTTTTCTTTTCATACAAAGTTCGCCGATAAACCGACTGATTTGTATGAAATATTTAAAACAAAATTCAGAATTTGATATGGTTTTATGTCACTGAATAACTTCCCAAATGAACTTATAAGTATACTTACACAATAGGCTAAATATAGCATTTCACTTATAAAGTTCTCGAATCAGGTATAAGAATAATACGCAGTCTATAGCATAAAATTCAATATGGTACGTACAATTAGAAATTACTTTCCGTAATTAGATCAGTCGTTTTTATTTTATAACTTAATCGATGTAGGTATTTCAATGAAAATTTAATTAATATATTTTTTATAAGTCAATGACACAAACAAATCTCACATGGAAAAACTTTAACCAAACACTTCAAATAAACCCTAACCGACGACGTCTACTCATCAATGAAGTCATTAACTTTATAATATCTTAACCATTATGAGAATTACGTAAGTAGTGAGTTTTTTTTTATTGGTGAAACCATGGCATCATCTCACCTGATGGTAAGTGATGATGATGCCGAAGATGAAAGCGGGCTTACCAGTATCCATATTCAAATCATATCACCAGTATTTCAATACTTTGAGAATCATATTATTTATACGTTACTCGTACGATTAGTTTCATAATAAAGACATCAACGAGTCAGACAAAGATTTAAAAATTTTCATTTGGCGATTTTTATCTTAGTTTAAGTTTTTTTTTTTCGCAATGTCCAGGTATCTTAGAAGTGCTTACATTTGTCTACCGACTTACTTAGGTAAGATCTGCTAAAGATTTATAGTACGTACCTACCTACAAAGTACACCAAACATTACTAGGTAGATGACTGACTGTACCAAAAATAAATAATGAAATTCTTCAGTACATCTTTTTTGAACAAAAAAGGTCGATAAAGTTATTTACTTTATCGACCTTTTTTGTTCAAAAAAGATAACCCTAAAAAGTAACGATTCAAATGTCAATACCCTAATAAGTTTATTTAACTTATTAGGGTATTGACATTTGAATCGTTACTTTTTAGGGTTCCGTACCCAAAGGTCAACGAGACCCTATTGTTAAGCCTCCTCTGTCGGTATGTCTGTCTCTCAGCGGGCTGTATCTTATGAACCGTAATAGATAGACGGTTGAAATTTTCACAGTGTTTATTTCTGTTGCCGCTATAACAACAAATAATAAAAATACATTTAAAAATAAAGGGGGCTCCCCTTATAGGGTTGCCAGCCATACTTTAATCCCCTACTTGAAACGTGTTTTTTTTTGTGGAATTTTAAACCTTGTACGATGGTACGGAACCTTTCATGCGCGAGTCTAACTCGTACTTGGCCGTTTTTTATTTCTATTGAGATCGCAGGAAAACTTTTCATTAATTACCTGGTAAATTAATTTACCTTATAACAAGTTGATAATGAGTGTGGAGACGACTATATTAAATTATGACGACATTGTACACTTTAATAAAACATATTTAGAATGTAACAAGTAACTCAGATACCTACCTAGATTCAGAGACATATCGTTAGAATAGGGTATAGGTACAACAGTGAATAAACAACGTGGTATTTTACAGTTTCTTAGCGCTTCTACCGAACAAAAATGTGATTATTTATATTATAATTGACCACGCTGAATACGTTAAAAACAACCGACTTCAATCGCAACAACTCCAATTTTGCTATGTTTTTGTTTATTTTCTCAAAAACCGCTGAATCGATTTCGATAAAATTTGTATGGGACCACCTGTGAAGTATACCCTTTCAAACAAAAAAAGAATTTTCGAAATCGGTTCAGGCGTCTTCGAGTAATCGGTGAACATACATAAAAAAAAAAAAAAAAGATTCCGACGAATTGAGAACCTCCTCCTTTTTTTGAAGTCGGTTGAAAAAAGGTAGGTACATAACATTTTTACCGCGTTTACTGAAATATCGGCTGTATTCACATTGTTATTCAAGAAAACTATAAAGTAAATTGTGAGAACTATAACCTGCAGTTTGCTTAGATCTCCACAACATCAGTAAGCAGTTTCGCGTTACTGTCACCAATACCAGTACACCACCCGCTCCATTTCGCGTCGGCCACCTGTCATCGACGATTCGCCGAACCCCAAATCAATCAAACCAAAGCAGCCCGAAGCGTCCCGAACCAGAGCAGATTCGTTCCCTCCCGTGAGGTCCTCATTTAGAGCCGCAATAAACCCGCTTTTTGACATATCCATGGCAAAATCCCTAACTGATATGACCCTTTACTCCGTTAAGGTGTTAAGGAATGTCGCGAATTCCATTCGAAGTTCACCCTTAGATCGTTCTGAAATAAGGTGTGTTTCTGATTGGGGTGTTGGTCTCGTTTATTAGAGTACAAAGAGGCCGACGGGCGCGGCGGTCTCTTTGATCTGCCCGGCGGTAATTGCGCAGCGGTGAATGCGTGGCGCTTCGCCGCGCCGCCGCGGCCGGCCTGCGCGCGCGTTGCGATCTAGGACTGCGGCGCGCGGCGGGGCTATTGCGGGGATTATGATCCCAAATTGATATTGGAGGACTAATAGCGTTGTCATTCTACAATTTTATGGGTGATACGTAGTTTTGTGTATTTTCGTATTATCTTTAGTTATCAGAGTTACCAACATATTTTTGTAAAGGTAACGAAAGAGCTCATTGAACTTTTAATAAAACCTTAAAAAAGGAAACTAAATAATCCCAGAAAACACTAAATATGTACCTACTTTGAAAAATCCTTCATGGATTACCTCATGGTGAAATATACTAACTAGGTAACAAATTCATCAACTGATCATACCTATCCAACATTCCTTTTATCCAATTAGTCTCAAAATATACAGCATAGAACATTAAAATTATAAGTTACGGTAACAATCTAATTAAGTAATTCTAATATAAACCAACAAGTACCTACCTACTTAAGTTGCCTAACTAACAATACTAACACAAGTTACCACGCTCGCACCTACTTGCCGTCATCCATAATCATAACGGCTAATGTGACATGCCGCTAATCCTTTAATACGTTTCGCAAAAGAAACCGTCATTTCCGATTGCAATTAAAAAGCATTGTCATTACTGTGTGACGAATTAACTATGGGTCCG
Organism: Coleophora deauratella; assembly: GCA_958295455.1. Classification (NCBI taxonomy): domain Eukaryota; kingdom Metazoa; phylum Arthropoda; class Insecta; order Lepidoptera; family Coleophoridae; genus Coleophora; species Coleophora deauratella. The sequence goes on along the minus strand of OY282410.1, from coordinate 7,898,460 downwards.
CGGGGCGGGGCGGGGGGCGTGGCCTGCACACTTCAAAGACGCCGCCACACCACAAAGGGACCACTTATTGACGTGCGAGCGAGAGGGAAACAGAAAAGCCTCCGGAAAGAAAGGGATAGAGGTAAATGTGTTTGTGGTAGTAAGCCGAACGGGTTGATTCAAGATTGAGTTTGGAATGGGCTAGGGTTGGCAAGTGCTATCGATAACATTAATAATCGGAATCACAGAGTTTTTTTACGTTATGACATGGCCTGGCTTTTCAATATTTTCGATGACGTTTGTTTATAATAAATATTACTGTATAAATATGTGTTCTTTAAAAAGCTATCCATGAATGTGTGACAGCTGATAAGACAATAGTTAAGGAGGGTAACTGATTAGTTAGAGGTAAGTACGATCAAAAAGAGAAGAGTGTGCATTTAAAAATCACATTACTTTGAATGAACGTAGCGTCCAGTATACCAATTTTTTTATGAAAGCTCTCAGTGCCTTATTAATACATTAACAACGGGGAAATAATAAAACGTATAGTAAAAAAAAACATATTTTATTTACCACCAACCAGACAATTACAACAATCAATTATTTTATAATACATATTAGAGATAGCCTCCTAATTATTGAATCGGCGACCAACTTTAGAAATTAGTATCAATATAATGCGAAAACGGTGTACAGGTGTAAAATATTTGAGTTTGGGTGGTTCAAAAGACTATTTCTTCTACAAACATCTTCACGAATTTTCTTTACAACATTCGTTGGTTTAGTATGAGAACCACAGATTCGGGTTCCTTACTTGTTAAGAACATCTTTTGTGGGATAGAGTGTAATCATAAATACATATTTAATTTAATTCATATTTTTAAATGCAAGCGAAAATGAAACGCATCATACCAGAACTTCATATTTCTATATCGATATCGACACGGGAAAAGAGCGCACCACTACAAATAAATCTGAACCGCTAAAGAAGCTTACGTCACAGTGGTTTTGTTTATAAACCACGACCGGCTTGTGGGATGAGATCTCGGATTATGCGACCGGAGTGTGTGTCGGCTTACTTCATACACTCTGTAACGAATTAACCGACTTTTTAATTTGACGGGTTTGTTAGGGATAGTTATGGTAAAGTTGTATTTTAGGAACCAAGGTTAATATATAAATGAAAGTTTATTACTCATTCATTAATATAGGTATCGGATAAAACAAGCAAAATGCATTTGGTGACATGTGATGTGACCCCATCATCCCTCAAAATGCAACAGTTACCAACAAAAGCATTACAACTTCTTTTTTGGGCAGGTCGTGTAATATAAATAATACCTAATAGTAGGGAAGTAAACAAAATTGCACACCATCACTGTAACAAAAGTATCGTTCGAGAGAGACGTCACTAATTCGATAATTAACAGATCCCAGGCCATTAAATCGAATTATCTTTGACACGTTCACTCTGAGGAGAAAAGCTAACTACTCATTAGATGTAATACGTCCAGCTTAGCAAGACCTCTCAGCCTCCTTCACCGTGTAGCGATTTGTAGTAAATTTTAAGGTAGAATGTGCCAGGTAGCACTGGTGGGGAGTTAATAGAAAGACTGCTGAATCACGTCGACTGGTAGCCTTGGTCTTAAGTAGTAAAGCTCATAATTCTTTCCCACGATCGCGAATAAGATAAAAGATGTTACGGTTTTCGAAAGAACAACGAAAGGTGCTTCTAATTCAAAAAATATTTTTCACAAATTAATAAAGTTTTAGCGGTCTCATCGTCAAAGATGGGTTACTGAGTGATTAATTGTTCGCAGCAATTAAGCAATTTGGAACTTGTGTTTTTACAAAGCCTCGCTAATACAAAAGCCTTTGAACGTTACAATCAACTTAGTAAATATTAAATTTAGTAGTCTGTCGTTTAACAAAGCTCTGTTTTTTATCAGATCTGGGACCTGCTTACTAAGAAAATAATCTGAGTAATACCTAGGATAAGATAAAATGATGATTTGAAAAAAAAACTTTGGAGACATATCTATACAAGAGACGAGGAGGCTTATTTTTGAATCCAACAGTGGGATTACTATTATACCTATTATGATGATTTAACGATTATAATACGTATCTTAGACGATTATCGATCAACCATGACCTTCTGGTATCTGCGAATTTCGGCAACATGATACCGGTAACGACTACCGATCGTCGGGAACCACAGCAGTTGTTCAGGAGACCCATTAGATGGTACGAATCTCGGGACACTAAATGTTCCGCCCACTGCCTTCCTATAATTATCAACCATTTATCTTTCGCATCTGTCAAAATGGTCAAAACCGTGTCGCTCCGTCCGAAAACATTTTAAAATATGCCATAATTAGCCACAGCCCCCACTTGATTAATTCGAACGCCAAATAAGCTCTTTGTACGTCAAATTTGGGTTCTTTAACGTGTGAATTAGACGATTTTTCTCGTTGATAGAGGTTGACGGATGGTCGGAAAATGTACTTTTGTTACTTAGTTAATTATGCACGGCCGTCAGTGGAATTTATTTAATTACACTCTCCCTCGGCCGGTCAGATGTTTAGAGTGTTTCTTACTTTGATTGATGTAATTACAACATTCGTTTTAGAATTCCATAATTTACGTAACGTTACTTTGTTTACATCGTCGGATTTTATTTTACATAAATACGAATATGATAATTTCTAGGTATACCAGATTTTCGTTATTTATATTTTTTTTGTTTCCGAAAAGTAAGTATTTAAAATTATTTAATATTTAAGCCTAGTAAATACCAGGTATTTACATACTAATCATGTTTAGTACCTAATTATTATTAATTAAAAACATTAGAACTCAGTGAGTTTGTTACGGTCAAAAAAAGATAATGAGACTTATTATAATAACTGTATTAGCAATTCAAAGAACTCACAGGCACACCAAAACCATAGGCCGAGGAATATAAAGAATGAAAGCAAGCTCACAAGTCACAACGAGTAAAGGGTTATCCAAATTATCGTTCACAATGGCGCGTACGCAGACCTGTAATTTTCTTTTTGTGCCCTCCACAATTGGCTGTTCTACTCTATTGTTGCGCGCTCGCCAGGAAAGTCCTAACAATCCTGTATAAGAATATCGGAGGTATATACGGGGTGACTTATACCTGCAAACCTCTTAACTGGTGATTCTACTCATGACCCTGAGCAATATTTGTTCCACAACTTTACTGAAATCGCAGAAATAAAATGTTTGCATTTTCATACAATACAGGTTGATAAATTGTTGTTGTGGATTTCAGCTTTGTAGAACAAAAGTATGTATAGTTCATTCCAATCAAAAAAAAGCAAAAGGTAAACAAACTTACTATGCAGCTGACGTTGACATGTGTCAAATCCATAGTAGTTTTGTTTACCTTTTGCTTTTTTTGATTGGAATGAACTATAGTTCAGTTTCATATGTAAATTCGTCTGTTAAGAGGTTTCAAAGTCAAACTCAGCATCTTTTTTATTTAAGTATGTAGATGCTTTACACATTCTTTGCAAGCAGGAATGCCAGTTAGCTTGAATAATGAATCAGCATCAGCAAACAGAACATGGCTTATTGATATGAAAATTCTATAATCTATGTAATCTTGGTCAAGCCTGAAATAAAAAATGTCAGCTGGGCTCATTCATCCATCTATAGTTTCAAAATGAAATGTAAGTTCTTAAAACAACATTGTAACAATTGTTTAAGCCGCTTAAATGTTAAATCTTCATTTACAAAAACAACTTGTAAATAAGAAATAGGTACAAGTAGTTTTATTGGTATTCATTGTAGATTCAGAAACATGCATATACGAAGGCCCATCAAACAATTCAGAATGAATATTAATCGATTATTTGGGCGAAGCGTAAAAAAGAAAACAAAATCTACAATATTAAAAATATAAAAATCACCGTAGAGTTCAACAGTTCCAGCAGTTAGCACATGTAACGTATTATACTTATTTTACTTTAAATTCATGAATTTGTACGCTGTGACTTGGATGTAAATGTCATTAATCACTTACAATTCAGCCCCTTTAATTAAACCGATGCCATATCTATCTACATCAATAAAACTCCTCACCTGATCCACACTGACACCACCCATTAGCCTCACCAATATAACATCGCCAGAACTCAGAAATGACATCTCAACAGCAAGTAACCGCTATTAAACCGGCTTGTCAATCCCTTTTGTCTCGTAAGTAATTCTACATTCCCATCGAGATTGTAAGGCGTTATAATGACAGCGAGATGACGTATGGATTTGTCGCTTACGGCGTTTGGAGGCGCGAGCCGGCGGCACATCAAAGAGGTGGCCCCCTTTGATGTTGCCGCGCTGCCCTCCGCGGTAGGATCGCGCCTTTTTGTCGATAAATGTGTTATCGATGAAATTGATCAATGTATTAAAATGGTACGTATAAACTATAAAGGTAAAGGTAAGTATAAAATGTATTAAAATCATTCGTACAAGTGTTAGAAGTAAGTTGGGAGAGTATAATATGGCGTAATGTGTCATATTATTTCAAATACTTAATTTTTTTAAATGGAGATGATTAAAATAAATGACACTTATTGACAGATAGTAAGTATTTAATACGATTAAAATAGATTTGCGAATTCACAACAAAAATTAGACAAAACTAAATGCGCAGCTGTGGTGACATTAAGTTATTAGAATGATATTTTAATATTAATAAGTATACTTTTTTAAACTACAAAACTTGTGAGACTGAACTAAAAGAAAAACATAAACTGTCATAACAGTTTATATCTAGTACTAATTTATATACATATGTAGTACTCACTTATGCATACAACAATCTTAGAAAATATCTGTGCACCATCAATTGTAAAAATCGTCGGACAATCACACACTTTAATTTTTCTAATTACATAGATATATTTGACTCTTTTCACAATTTATTTAAAAAAAATACTAGCCTCATAATAATCATCCATTAGGGCGCTTTTGTTGTCATACGGATTTGTGCCCGCGCACGGGCCATGCTCCCATGCGTGCCGCCCGCAACGTATCGTCTCATTACATGTTCCATTACATGCGGGCCTTGCGGGCATTAAAAGCGCCCTAAGCTACATACAACACATAATCACGGTTGTTGTTCATTTATCGATATCGACACCGTCCCAGCGCCCAGCGCGTACCCATCACCCAGCAATAAAACGAATGGGGCACGTATTTTGACGTCGAGCGGCGCTTCTGGTCTCGCGTCTCGCTTGCGCGTATAGCGTCGTCTTCGTCCCACGAGCCGAGGTGTCTGAAAGGCTATTATGGCGTTATAGCGCGGTTGGGCTTGCTATAAATTATGGTGCAATAGTGCCTATTCTTACGGTCGTAGGGTTACCATATCGAGAAGTTGGACATCGATTGAGTGTGCACATCACTACATTGATTTGCAAAGTATGAGTGGATAGAGAAATTACATTTATGTTGTAATACTTGTAATACAGAGTGTTACAAAATTGGTTAACTGGGTCTTCTGCTTGTCGTTGTTTCTAAGACATTGCTGAAACCGCAAATATGTTTTTTTTTGGGATATTCATAGTTTATGAATACAAATAGAAAGTTCAATATTTCTTGCAGTTTCAGCTAATTCATAGAACAAAAGCTTTTCTGTACGACGAGTAAAACCGTTTTTAAAATATTTAGTTTTTATTTGTATATTTAATAGATGGTTAAGTCAACAACAGGGTTCACTTTGACTGTAAGAGAGGTACAACCCTGACCCGAGTATCGTAGTCGGTGGTCCGAGTTTCGATTCCCGAATCGTGGAAATGTTTGTATAGAACGTGTTAAGCGGACCAGACACTATCAGTAATAATGACAGTATTTCCAAGTAAAGACAATATACTGACATTATACTGACAGTGTAGTGGTTGGAATGATGGTCTGACGCATACTAAACGATGGAATGTCAATATACTGATGTAAAAATACTGTCATTATTACTGATAGTGTCTGGTCCGCTTTAGGTTAGTGTTTACTTCACCTAATACTTGTTTCTTTACGTGTGTTCGTGTGTTATTGTAAAGAGCTTTATATTGGTTTAATTGCATAATTACTGTTTGCGTTATAGGCAGAGAGAGCCCAGTATTGTGTTAATGAGATTGAGTAGGTTAGTTTATGTTATTTCTATTTTTAAATTAATTTCTATTTTTAAACTAATTTAATTTCTATTATTTTTATGTTATCTATGCCATTGTAACTTTTTTTTACTTAAGAATTATATGTTCTTTAGGTGGATGTAATCACCTCCTTATAAATTTTTCAGGAAAACGATGACGATCGCAGCTGATCTTTCCCATAATTTGATGCCTTATACAGGCAGGGTGTAACAAAAACATTTTTGGACTCTCCATACAAAAGTGGCAAAAAATGGCAAAACAGATGATCAATTTGTATGGAGAGTCCAACAATTTTTTTGCGATTTGAGCAAAGTCGTAGAACAAAAGTTGTTCAATACGACGATGAGTAGACACCTCAGTTACCTACCTACACCAATTTTGTTACATCCTGTATAAGGTGTTAACAAATTAGTTGGTAATGCTTAAACTGGGGCTTCTACTGGTGAAACTGAACAACTTTTACCAAGGAACCCATAGTCAATTCGCAAAAAAAAAAAAAAACATTTCTCACAGGTTGGTCACCTGATCAGCCCATTTAGTAGGTATGGAAAGTTAATTTTTTTTATATATATTTTAATATATATAAAAAAAATTAACTTTAAAAATTAACTAAATAAATAAATAAATAAAAAAAAAATACCAACTAATTTGTTAACACTTGTATATGTTATTCTATTGTATAGCCTTCCTGATCCTCTGGAAAATGTTTAGTTAGTTATACACCAAATTAAAAGAGCAAAGCTAAAATGCGTGTGAAGCATTTTGATGATATTATGTTTCTGTTTCATGAAAATACTTCATTTCACAATACAAAACTGTATACCTACTCAAAATCAAACATATTACTTGCATAAAAAAAGTTATTTAATTTGTTAGGTTATCCCTACAGCCTAGTTTACAATAAACAAAGTATTGTGACTAATTATATGCCAATTGCAAGCTTCCAATTACATATTCTTCATCATCCTATCAGTCGTAAGACCTCGACTCCTGAGCATATAGGCGCCCTCTTATACTTCCAGTTCCTTATAAGTACGTTAACCGTGATTTCTATTAATGAAATTAAACAACTTTTCCCAAAAAACCCATACTAAACACCAAAAAAATATTTTGGATCATACAAAATTTGCGAATTGGACGATCAATTTGTTTGAAAAGTCTTTTTTTTCCCTTAATTGGTAAACTTTACGGCGATTATGTCATGATGCCGAAAATGGTAGCGGGCTTACCAAGATTCCTCAACGCAATAGGGAACTGGCAATTTTTTAATAATAATATTATAATATCTGGACAAATCACACATTGTCATCTGGCCCCAAACTAGGATTCCCTGTATCTTGGAAACCAGAGACTGATATACATACACATATACATTTAAATACATACATATATAGATATTATACACCCAGGCTCAGAGCAAACAATTCTGCTCATCACAGAAAAGTTTGCCCTGTGTGGGGATCGAACCCACGACTCTCGGATCAGAGGTCAGGATCGCTAACCACTTAGCCACCGAGTCAGTCAGTATAAGATGATTCGTTTCATGAGTAGAAGTAGAACAATACCCTGTTTTTAAAGACGGGAGTTTTTTTTACGTTACATAATACAGGAAATCAACTTTCCATAAATATGCTACTACAAGAAGGAGATTTAGACACAATGCGTCGGCCAGGCTCAAATTGATCAATAGAAATATCCGTATCAGAGTGTTTGCTAAAAAACTTAGATCCAAAAAAGAGGTCAATAAAAACAGAGGAAGGCTCTTTGGCGGCGCGGTCAGGTCATAAAAATACCCATTAGGTGTCCTATTAACGCCTATTTCGACATAATTAGGGCCAATTCACTCCTAAAATGGCCACGAGTTTATATAATTGTTTATATCTTATATTATGACCTCTGCTTCTAATATAAATTATAAACACTGCACGTATTTTTTAAATATTTGATAGATGCTACCTACCTACGTCTTATAGCAGGATGTAGGTATATTTTATTTAGAAATTATTTATAATTTTCACCTGGTTCTGCGTCATAAATAAACATGGATTAAGTTTTAACTTTTTTAATATACTTAATTAGTTTTAGTTACGAGTATTATCATAATCTGACAGTTTGAAAATTTAATGAGATGCTGAAATATCGAGTTTCTGCACCAATAGCACCGCAACATTTTAAAATATTTAACTCCTCAATTTTATGAGAGTCATGAATATACCTATCGATGGCGAAACAGCAATACCTCCTGTCTGACAAAAACCAAACTTTACATTTTAAACTATACTATAATAAAGTTTAAAATGTAAAGTTTGAAAAAGGTTTTTGTCATATAGGAGGTACTGCTGTTTCGCCATCGATATGTATTAGGCTGAAATAAAAGTGGTATTTACACATTCTCTCTTCAGTACGAAGAAGAAGTACCTGCTTTGAGAAGTAGGCACAATAAGTAGGCTCTTTGCTAAGTAGGCTAGTTGCGAAATAGTTAATTGAGAGGTGGTCAGAGTGAGAAATAAGTTACTTTAAGTAGACTGGCACATGGTGGTTCTTATCGTATGGTACAATTAGCCAACAGAGAGGAACATATGTAACAAGAACAACAAGTTTACCTTTTTTTTTGGACTGCGTACGTTCCGCTCCTATGGCATTAGATGGCGGTCGTTAAGTCAACAAATACATTCACCGTGGAAAGTCATCTGACCCAAGGTCACCAAGGGATAGATATTTTAGAATTAAAAAATTTAAAGATAATTCCATTTCGATTTTTTTTTTGCCGTAGAAAAGTACATCCTGGCAACACAGTGACAACCAGTATAAAAAAAGTTGTTGACTTGATGCTTGCCTATAATTTATAACCTTTGCCAATTAGATATTAACTTAAGTTCTCATAAGACTAAAGAGTTACACTCCAGTATAACACCCTACATAAGTATTAAGTCATCTGTTCTATAATATTAATGATATTTATAACCTCCACCAGACCTCACAGCTGTCGTAGAGCTGTTAGGAAAAGGTTGATTAATAATTTAATTTTCTACCGCAACATTTTATATGTATAATTATACGAAAAAAAGCGTCTGACACAGGGAATAACATAATAAAGCGCAGTTTTATTAATTGTTGCGTAAAATATATCTTTTTATATGCGTTTCTTAATAAGGTAGAAACAGAGTCATGTTAGATGCATGTGGGTTGATACAGTCAAGATGGTAATGTTTAACGCTTTCATTGGAAGTTATAGTACCTAAATTGTTATTTTTTTATTTGTTAATTGAACAGAACAAAAACACATTATTATTTGTTTTTGTTTATAATCTAATTACCGCTCCATTGAAATGGTTTTTGACAATATTTAGAAGGTACTTTTAGTACACTTTTAGATTTTTATATCAATGAAAACAGGCAGACAAGCTGTTCCTTCTAAGGCATTTACCTCAATTTTTCACCTCTCAGTAAAGTCTCTTAAAAAAATACGGACTTGGTCTATACGCGCCTAACACAACTTTTTACTTTCAAACGACTGCGAGAAGCGAGGGATTAAGAAAGTATTATCGCCGTTATATACAGTTATGTATCACTAGAATGTATTAATGAAAAAAGCGGCCAAGTGCGAGTCGGACTCGCCCATGAAGGGTTCCGTAGCAGCAAGTAACATAATATAAAAGTACTTGTAGTTCGTTGTAGGTAAATTGCGGTTTACGATTTATGACGTATTAAAAAAAAACTACTTACTAGATCTCGTTCAAACCAATTTTCGGTGGAAGTTTGCATGGTAATGTAATTCATATATTTTTTTAAATTTTATCATTCTCTTATTTTAGAAGTTACGGGGGGGGGGGACGACGACACACATTTTACAACTTTGAAAGTGTCTCTCGCGCAAACTATTCAGTTTAGAAAAAAATGATATTAGAAACCTAAATATCATTTTTGAAGATATCCCACATATTATTATACCCCACACGTATGGGTTTATGAAAAAAAAATTCTTGAGTTTCAGTTCTAAGTATGGGGAACCCCCAAAATTTATTGTATTTTTTTCTATTTTTGTGTGAAAATCTTAATGCGGTTCACAGAATACATTTACTTACCAAGTTTTAACAGTATAGTTCTTATAGTTTCGGAAAAAAGTGGCTGTGACATACGGACGGACGGACAGACAGACAGACCTGACGAATCCATAAGGGTTCCGTTTTTTGCCATTTGGCTACGGAACCCTAAAAACATGTTTGCGAAAAACGTCCACTCGTTCGTCCGTTATACTTTCCGATAGCAGTTAAACAAATGGTCGAATTGAGTTTTTTAAATAAACGGTTTTATGATCATTTTTTGAAGGACTCTAGGCAGCTTCTGGGTTATGCCTTTTTCTTTGTTTCTGGTCGGGTAATATTTTATTTAAAAGATAGATAGAATACTCTTTATTGTAAACGCAAAAATGAACAACAACTCAATATTAAAGATGAAATATTAAAGAAAAGGAAAGTTTGCTGTCATACAACAGAAAACAGATATAATTTTAAATCTTGCTCCAACGATTTTTATATTATACCTAATGTATTGTAGTATCAATCAAATCATAATTCGTTAAAGGATGACACCCATACGATGGGAATTTTTATTTTGTTTTTCTTTGTGAGTCAATGAGCTTCTTTATGCTTATTGCTTATAAATGCTATAAAAGAAATCTACTGCCAATTTCAGTAATTGATGCCAATTTCAGTAATGAGTGTACAAGTTCCGCGTGGTAGGAACTTTTTACTAGGTAGAAAAAAAGACGATTTAAAAGTATGCGTACAGCATCTACTTAAATAAAAAAAAAAATACTTTGACTTTGATTTTGATGTGACTACACGTTTTTGCGAGAAAGTATAGACAGTGCTGCTGTACAATGTATAACTGTATGAAACGTTATGTGTAAATCCGTCGAATTTCCTTGTAGCGAAACGTAACTATTGTATTTGATTAATTATAAACCATGAGTCGATGATAAAAATCTTTAATTTCATCCAGTATTAACTTACTTATATCAAGTTTTTAGGTATGCAAACTGAAATTATCACATAAACAGGAAGTAATGAGGAAAAATATGATGATGCTGTTCATTATCAAAAACCTAAAAGTATTTATGGTCTTTTTACTTAATTTCGCCTTTCAAACGTGTATCCTATTTAGTTTTGTTCATAATAAGTAGCATGTCATTAATTCCGATTTTGCCATTCCATGCGCTTCGAGCTATCGTCAGAATTTTTTCCCAGTCTAATCAATAGTTCCATCTAGCTGGGGATGCCCCACGCTACGTTTGCCTAAACACATTTTGTATGATTTTTGTGACGTCATTTTTTGCATGAAAACGGTTTTACAGTGACTGCCTGCTGAATTTTTTGTATGATAAACTTTTCTCGGCCTAATCAATAGTTCCATCTAGCTGGGGATGCCCCACGCTATGTTTGCCTAAACGCATTTTGTATGCTTTTTGTGACATCATTTTTGACATGAAAACAGTTTTACAGTGACTGCCTGCTGAATTTTTTGTGTGATAAACTTTTCTCGGCCTAATCAATAGTTCCATCTAGCTGGGGATGCCCCACGCTACGTTTGCCTAAACGCATTTTGTATGCTTTTTGTGATGTCATTTTTGACTTGAAAACGGTTTTACAGTGACTGTCTGCTGAATTTTTCTGTATGATATGATGTAATATTCTCTTACAGATTTGAATTACTAATGACTAAGTTATAGGGAGTTGTGGACCGCGTGCCTTTTGAGGCAATTTATAGGTATACATGAGCCCTCGAGACCTTCTCTATGAAGCATAAACAACTTTATATTTACTCTTAAAATTAAAAAAAGAAATAATAGTGCTGCATATGGTATGAAAAAGCATTGAAATTGAATGAAATTACAATATGAAGGAGGAGGAGGAATGAAGTACAAAATAATTTACCACTGTTTGATTGCGGGATCTACAGAACACCTGGAAAAACCTTAAGTGGCGACCTTGTATCTGGTAGTAGTACTACAGTATATTAAATAGTATTATATACACTTTGAATGGACACTCATCGCGCTCTCTGAAGGCGATCTCCGTAGTACTATTTGGACCCTTAAAATGACTGATTTGTCGGTATATTCCAGTTAATTTGTATGTATTTGTATAATTTGTACTGTGATTTGTATAGAGTAGAAAAAAGATGAAAGACGTCACACTATTTGCCCGAGGTAGGAGATTCTTCACACTTTTCATCACCATCATTAGCCGAAAGACGTCAACTGCTGGACGAACACCTTCATCCAAGATTATTCCTTGTCTCCCTACCCTCCTTTTATTTTTCAACCGACTTCAAAAAAAGGAGGAGGTTCTCCATTCGTCGGAATCTTTTTTTTTTTTTTTTTTTTTATTATTTTTATGTATGTTTACCGATTACTCGAAGACGCCTGAACCGATTTCGAAAATTCTTTTTATGTTTAAAAGGGTATACTTCACAGGTGGTCCCATATAAATTTTATCGAAATCGATTCAGCGGATTTTGAAAATATCAACAAAAACATAGCAAAATTGGAGTTGTTGCGATTGAAGTCAGTTGTTTTTAACGTATTCAGCGTGGTTATTGTAGGTTTTTGAACCAGAAACGTATTACTACAATTACTAAAATAAATAATTAATTAGATTACTACAATCTAGGCGAGGTGCCTATTCAAAATAGAAACGATTAAAGTAACATCAAATAGAGATAATTCCAAATCACTTGTCAAGTCTTCAAACTGACATATTGGTACAACTAACAAGCTAGAAAGGTCGGTATCAAAGGTGCCGTCTTCGTTTCGGCGGTCGCGGGTTCGATTCCCGTTTGAAGCTATAATCCGAAGCGTGAGGTGCGCTGTCGCATTTCGATTTCGGCTTTGAAAAGATTTCATAGGCCAGGAGCTAGAAGATTTCTTCTCAATTCAATTCAATATACTTTATTGTAATAAATAAAACATAACATATATAAAAGTGAGGTTACAGATAGAAAAAGAGATACAATAGGCGGCCTTATTGCTAGGTAGCAATTTCTTCTAGGCAACCTTTGGGTAGGAAAACATCGATAGAATAAGATATTTTTCTCCTATGATGTTTCTCCATCTATTCCTGTCATTACATCGTACTCTTATATAAAATAAAGTAATGTAGTAGTAAATAGAGTAAGCGGTATCATCTTATGAGGATGCACATGCTGAGTTGTAGCTCTTTTCGGCGATTATTACCCATTATTGTTACATATTTTGTGTACTTTTATGAATAATTAATCACTGAAAAAATGTTTTTTCTTTCTTTCTTTCTAAATTTAGAAGTACAGCTCCTGGACTCTTTCCAAACTGATTAAGCCAAGTATCAATTGATTGGTATTAAAAATATACTAATGAGGCGCGGTTCCTTTCATTGATCGACATGCACAGACGGGGACGGGGGACACATCTGTCTAACAACAGATTTGTCACAAACTCGACAACTTTATCTCGAACACCCTACAAGAAGTCATTACCTAAAATAGCTCTTATTTATAGCACCTTAAAAATCAAAGACTGAGAATTGAAGTGTAAAATCAGTGTTGTGTAATCTGCTAATATAATAATATTATCTGTATCTATTTAACGTTCGCTAAGCAGCTTAAATAATAAGTCGATACGTAATGTTCGGTGTCGTTTGTGGACTTGAATTATTTTTGAACACTGAAAGCCTTGTTTTGTATGCGAAAACATGGATATGACTATTCGTTAAGAACTAGTAACTATTTGTAATATATTATAGAACTGGCCAGTAACTGGGTAAGGTATACTCACTACGACAATAAAGTGAAGAAGTCTTTGATAGTGTATTATATCATTCATCGACGTGGTTTTTACTAGTCTGTAATATATAGGGTCCTTATGAAATACCTGAAAAAAATGTAACCAAAGCTTCTACTCATAAAACTGAACAACTTTCCCCAAGGAACCTATACTCAATTACTCAATTCGCAAACATTTTTTTCGGCTTTTCATACTAATTGATCAACTGAACCGCTAATTTTGTATGGGAAGTCCAAAAATTTTTTTGCGAATTGAGTATTAGGTTCCTTGGGGAAAGTTGTTCAGTTCATTTCAAGCCACTATAAAAAAAAATTCAGGTATTGTTTGTTTGTTAGTAAACTCTTTATTGATAAAATAAAATATGTACAAAACTTTAACAAGAGTAATATACAATGGCGGACTTATCCCTTACGGTACGTAGGTATTTTAGAAGGACCCTATAGATCTCATTATCGTGTCCATTCTGACACTCCACATAAATACGTTAAATGACCAAAAATTTTAGTTATCCCAGATAGTTAATTAACATTAGAATTACTCATATCTTTTCATTCGATTGTAATACTGAATCATGCATGTCTTTTCACACAATGGTGTCGATTCGGTTTTGAACTACTTAAGAACTAAACTTAAGTGTTTTGTCTTTTTCTCTCTTGTATCAAAAAGACAAGGATAGGATGTTTAAATTAATTTTAGTCCTGTCAAATAAGTTTAATCGTAATCACCGAATCGACACCATTATAAAATATCATGCATGATATCGTATTCCATTTCACAACCCATCTTAGTCTGTGAGTCTTTGCAACAAATAAATCGCAAAACCATAAAAAATCAAAAGCGTTTATAATTATAAACGCAAAGGTGGTACATTATAAGCTGTTTAGGAGTTTGAGTCACAGAGGTGATAACGATTGTATAGAGTTGTAACGACGACGATGTGACAATGCAATTGGAAGTGGAGTGAAATCGGTGACAATGGGCGGTAATGAAGTGGTCTGTCTCCCCGCGGCTGCGCCAGCGCATGTTGTGTTTGTCGCGGTTAGACTGCGAAAATGATACCTTACTATAATTTCTTACAACAAAAAACATGCTTAATATGAGCTGGATTCCGAATTCAATAGTTAGTTCAACATTCATTCAACTTCATGATCTTCCTGACATTTTCCCAATCATTTGATTGGGTCGGAATAACATGTCCTCTTCTTTAATTCCCCTCTTCTAGCTGTCAGCCCTGTGGTTAGTGGGTATCCAGCTATCTCTTCTTTGGCCGTAACTCAATTAATTACTATGTAAATATCCTTTGAATTTGTTGCAAATGCCTAAATAGCTTAGTACTAGTTCTGAGTTTTCAAATAACAAATATTCATTTTACTTTGCAAACAACCTGCCTAGATTAAATTCTTACGTATCGTTCAATATATCTATTAGTTCTTTTACTTTCCTTTTTTCATGCTTAGACAGTTTTCAGAGAATCTGTCTCAAGCACTCTTCCCACAACATGGGTCTACGAGTACCTACATGCAGCACAATACAGTTATGGCGTAAACGCCTCAACCGTTGATTAGCAATTGCCAAATCGGCGACCTTCTCGATACAGGCTGTACGTATATCTAGTCGTGCGTCAAATTTTAATCAGTGCTTCTACTCCTGATTCTGATCAACCTTCCCCAAGAAAACCACAGTCAAATCGAAAAGAAATTTTTGGACTCTTCATACAAATCGATCAGCCGAGCGGCCAAACTAGTATGAAAAGTCAAACTTTTTTTTTTCAGTTTTAGTGTTTTCTCTGGTGGACAGGTTTTAAGCAGAAACCTATACCGGCTTGAAAACTTTTTATTTCAATAGAGGAGATCTTGTTTGTATTACATGTCACACTAATAAAAAATAAACGTAATAGAGCAAAGGTAAACTTTATACCTTTCGAGATCTCTTCCATTTAATCTTATAAGGCTGAAAAGACTCGAATGTATGGCAAAGTTACAACGTAAGGTCGGCAATGCACTTGTAACTCCTCTGGTGTTGCGGGTGTCTATGGGCGGCGGTAATCGCTTACCATCAGGTGATCCGTCTGCTCGTTTGCCACCTATGCCATAAAAAAACGTAAAAGTTACAAAAAGAAACTTTGATTTAATTACGTATAGTTTAGGTTTTTAAAGAACACTATAAGCTTAAAATTAAAATAAATTTTACTTTAAACAATTTGTATAAGATAAGACTTAAGTCGTGTGTCATAATGTCAATTATGGCATTAATGACAGGCTGTCAGAGGTGCGAAGGCTGAGACAAAGTGACGGCTTGACTTGCGTGTGAACAAATTGAGGTTGGCAATGTCAACTTAGAGAATCATTTTCATTGGTCCGCGATGATATGCATCGATAAAATTCCACGGTAGAGAGAATTGTGTATCGTTTCAGCAGCGCTACGGACTCATGCAAATGGATTTTTTTCGCAGGTGATAAAAAAATAGGTAGTACCTACATCCAATCCATTTGTAATAGTGACTACATCTAGATCCTGGCCATTTGTGCAGCGGAGACCTTGAACCTGTTGAAACGATATACACGGTAAAGAAACTAATTTTCTGTGGAAAATACGAGTTTCTATATGATAAAATTGATAAATAAAAACAGGTAATGCAAGTATTCCGTATCTGTAACAATGCGAATAAGCGGATCGTGCACAGATCTCTACAACATTTTTAAATGAAATTATAGTTACATACTACGCATTGTATGAAAAAATAACTGAATCGATAACGATACAGTCTTTTAAATAGTTATCATATTGAAATCAAGTGCTCTCTTTTGTTTCTGTTATAGTTTTCTTTTCGTTTGGCTCTGGAAACGCCTGAAAAAAAGTAAATATTAAATCTTTATCGATCTTTATTCTTGTTTTATCTTAAATTGTCACTCATGAAAATAGGTATTAAAAATTTAGAATAAGTATTTAAAATTATCTGTCCCAAGTTATACCTGAAAATTTTAATTGGGTAAGTACGAGGTAGATAAGTATAAATACAAATTGTTTCTTAACCAACACTAACACTGAAACCAAAAATTAACATTAACGCTTATATTACAATTATTAGTAGGTAGGTATAATAGAGATACCCCAGCTTTGATGTTCACACCGTATTGAGTAAACATCGTAACGTTACGACAGCTATTTATAAATAACGTAACGTGAAATTACGCAGATTTAAGCAGTTACGAATAACCGAATTTACGACAACGAGTTACGCTTTCATATGTGTTAATTATGATAAACTTCCTTCGTTGAGCGTTTGAACTGCTTTCCGACCTTTTCATATTAATCTTAATTGTTTGACTTGTTAGGTTTCTGTTATCTGTATTAGCTCGAACTATAAGTAAATGTGCTATAATTATGCGTGACTACCTAGAATGGGCTATTATAAGGCAATATTAAACGGGTGAGAACTATGCTAGCGTATATGTTATTTATTATTTATAGGCACTTTTACTTTTAGTAGACCAAATCTAATGCAATTATAAGCAGTGTAAGTAATTACAGGATGTATAGGTAGGCGGTCTTATTGCTATAGGCAATCTCGTCCAGATAATTAAATAGTCTAAATTAAAATCATTCAAACTACAAGTAGAAATTCGTTAAATATATGACAAATAATTTCTATATCAATCTGGGTATTACGAGTAAGAAGCATATTTGTAAAATACTCACAATTCGAAATCATTCAAACCTACCTATCTACCTAACTTCCGGTGAGGCAGGCCTCAGTGGTATTACCATCCTGATTACTGGCACAGTATACAGGGTGTTAAAAAAGTGCGTTTGAAATTTACAGGGGTTGCTCAGAATCAAGTATATAGAATACAGGAAAAATGTTTAAAAAAAGCGGCCAAGAGCGAGTCGGACTCGCCCATGAAGGGTTCCGTAGCAGCAAGTAATAATATATAAGTTCTTGTAGTTCGTTGTAACTTGAATGAAAGGTAAATTGTGGTTTACGATTTATGACGTATTAAAAAAAACTACTTACTAGATCTCGTTCAAACCAATTTTCGGTGGAAGTTTGCATGGTAATTTATCATTCTCTTATTTTAGAAGTTACGGGGACGACGACACATTTTACCACTTTGGAAGTGTCTCTCGCGCAAACTATTCAGTTTAGAAAAAAATCATATTAGAAACCTCAATATCAGTATGGGTTTGATAAAAAAAAAATTGAGTTTCAGTTCTAAGTATGGGGAAACCCCAAAATTTATTGTTTTTTTTTTCTATTTTTGTGTGAAAATTTTAATGCGGTTCACAGAATACATCTACTTACCAAGGTTTAATAGTTTAGTTCTTTTAGTTTCGGAAAAAAGTGGCTGTGACATACGGACAGACAGACAGACATGAAAATCCATAAGGGTTCCGTTTTTTGCCATTTGGCTACGGAACCCTAAAATCCAATCCTAAATTTTTTCGGTTTTCCAAACTAACCCCTTAAAATTTCAAACGTACTTTTTTAATCAAATAGTAATATGACATACAGTGTGGACACTTAGTACCGCTCTCTGAAGGCTGCCTCACCTGTAACGGTCCATACAGTCGTTACTCAGTTGTCTCGCTTGCTCCTATGTGTTAAAAAAGCGGCCAAGTGCGAGTCGGACTCGCCCATGAAGGGTTCCGTAGCAGCAAGTAACATAATATAAAAGTTCTTGTAGTTCGTTATAGGTAAATTGCGGTTTAAGATTTATGACGTATTAAAAAAAACTACTTACTAGATCTCATTCAAACTAATTTTCGGTGGAAGTTTGCATAGTAATGTACATCATATATTTTTGTCTGTCTGTCTGTCTGTCTGTCCGTCCGTCCGTATGTCACAGCCACTTTTTTTCCGAAACTATAAGAACTATACTGTTGAAACTTGGGAAGTAGATGTATTTTGTGAACCGCATTAAGATTTTCATACAAAAATAGAAAAAAAACAATAAATTTTGGGGGCTCCCCATACTTAGAACTGAAACTCAAAAAAAATTTTTTCATCAAACCCATACGTGTGGGGTATCTATGGATAGGTCTTCAAAAATGATATTGAGGTTTGTAATATCATTTTCTTCTAAACTGAATAGTTTGCGCGAGAGACACTTCCAAAGTTGTAAAATGAGTCCCCCCCCCCATAACTTCTAAAATAAGAGAATGAGAAAACTAAAAAAATATATATGATGTACATTACCATGCAAACTTCCACCGAAAATTGGTTTGAACGATATCAAGTAAGTAGTTTTTTTTTAATACGTCATAAATCGTAAACCGCAATTTACCTTTCATTCAAGTTACAACAAACTACAAAAACTTTTATATTATGTTACTTGCTGCTACGGAACCCTTCATGGGCGAGTCCGACTCGCACTTGGCCGCTTTTATTTAAAGACCTATCCATAGATACTCCACACGTATGGGTTTGCTGAAAAAAATTTTTTTGATTTTCAGTTCTAAGTATGGGGAACCCCCAAAATTTATTGTTTTATTTTTATTTTTGTGTGAAAATCTTAATGCGGTTTACAGAATACATCTATTTACCAAGTTTCAACAGTATAGTTCTTATAGTTTCGGAAAAAAGTGGCAGTGACATACGGACGGACAGACAGACAGACAGACAGACAGACAGACAGACATGACGAATCCATAAGGGTTCCGTTTTTTGCCATTTGGCTACGGTACCCTAAAAAGGAAGATCATAAGTACACTGGACTCAAGATTTGTTGCTCGACTTTTGAAAAAATAACTCAGTCTACAAAACTGTTAATCACTAAAAGCAAAAAACTAGAAAACCATCAAACTAAAATCATAAACAGTAAACACACAGTTTTTGAACTTTTGCTTTAGTTTTATTTTGCTAGATTGAGTTAATTTTCCAAAAGTCGTGCATGAAACTTTGAGTCGATTTTTTTGTCCATGAGTATAGGTAAATAGCTCGGACGATTTGTATGGTGTCCGAATTGTGCTACCTACTGGTCTACAACTTGTATAGGAGAACGAAACTCCAAAATCAAATCAGACACTGAGTCTCCGTATAGCGCAAGTAAGGTTCATCCTGAAAATTGGGCAGACTTCTGCAGCCGAGTTGTCTCCGTGCGACTCGTCGTTCCTGCGCTGTGCCAGCGAGGCTGAGAGGGTGACGTAAGTGCGGAATAGCCCTGAGTTTTCTTAATTGTGTCCCCGGAGATGCAGTGTCTGTGGAGAGTGTATGCGTGATACTGACTGAATTGTCTATCGTAGACGCGATAGGCCAATGATGACCTTTTTTACCCTTAATTGGTAAGCCCTTGGCATCATCTCAGCTGAAGGTAAGTGATGATGATGCCGAAGATGGAAGCGGGATTCCCTAATGCAATGGAGAACTAGCTATCTTATCTTCATGCCGGAATACATCAATGCGGTGAACATTGATGTTTGACGGTCAGACTTAGACAAGATGGTGGTAGCTAGCGAGGTGGGCTCGGAAAATGTCCTACCACCAACCAAACCGAGTCCTACAAAGTTGGACCCTGCCGGGAACCGAACCCGCGACGTCCTGATGTGAAGCGACCGGACAAGCGACTAGGCCACGGAGGCGGTTAAAACTACCTAACTAAAGAAGTATTCGGGCTTTTATGTAGGTATTAGAGCTTATTTTCTTATTTCATATGTAAAGGCTTGGATCTGTCTTAAGTAAATGACGACGATTCACTTGTTTCATATTAAAATTAGAAAGACACATACAGTATATTCTCGGATATGCGTTATGGATTTTTCTTCAGGTGTCCAGATTGAGTGATCCAGTTAATTAACTATAGTGCTATAACTTTCTTGATTCAGGTTTCACAAATTTTATACTAACTATGAAGTTTTCACAATTATTTTCTGTGTCTGGGTGTATTATATCTATACAGGGTGTAACAGAAAGGTGGGATAATACTTCAAGGTGGGCTTTTACCCATCAAACTGAACAACTTTTGTTCTACAACTTTGTTCAAATCGCAAATTTTTTTTTGGACTTTTCATACAAATCGATCAGCTGGCGAACCAAGTTTGTATGAAAAGTCCGAAAATTTCTTTACGTCTTTTTAAATGTTTTTAAATTTTTTCCCATAGTACAGGGAATCCTAGTTTGGGGCCAGGTGACCGTGTGTTATTTGTTCCGGATATTATTATTATTTACTTAATCCTCCCAAATTTTGGTAGGGATTGAATTAAGGTTATGAAAAGATCACTCAGTCCACACACACACGGTCACAGCACACGATCATTGAACGATTAGCGTTGGTGCCATAGATAGAGATTAACCGGAACAATCAGAAATTTTTGATATTTTTATGCGTTACAGATTAATAGGGATGTGGGTGGAAGCATTATAATTCAACCAGTATGTTTGTATTTTCATTTATTGATAGATAAGTAGTACAAGCGGAGTAACTGTTCTTAAAAGGCTAGATAACCTTTTTAAAAGTAGGAAATTGGTTTTACTTCTCAAATTAGTGTTGCGTTGAAGGTATTATAGTCCAGTTGCAAAACACACATAATACTTAGGTTTAGAGATTTTATATAATTTAATAATATAATACAGACTTCTCAAGGAAAAAGTCGATACCTTGACATGTCAAGAAATCATTATAATTTCATATTTACATACTTTCATATTTACGGTGCTTGCTCGTTTAAATGTTCGTGCGGATGGTGGCGTATCGGAGCCAGGTCGTTCCCTTCCCTCAAATATGGTTGAGGGGAGCGATGGCTGACTCCCGCGTTCTACTCTTGATCGGGTGCTGTCCGTGTGAACTGGCCTGCTCTTGTCATTGGTGTTTGTTCGTTGTTCACAATAATTACCTGTTTGCACATTGTACCTGTATGTTTTTGTTGATCCTTTCACATTCGTTTGTAATAGTATGCAACTAAAATAACTTTATTGTTTACCCGAATTATGTAATTGCATGTAAGAATTTTATTTAAAAAACAGTGTTGGGGGGAGTTTCTTTAGGGCCCGACGATTCTTCTCTCTCCGCAAACACTCCCCAAAACGTTGGGTATACGAGTTCCGGGAGAAACTTCGTCCTCCTTTTCTCTGGTATAAGGTAGAAAAAATATGACGTTCGAAAAGTGTACATTCATTTCATCACATACCTATAAATAAAATAGAGATACTCCACAAACAAGAGAATTAGCCGAAAACTTAAGAAGAGGAAAACGTCACCTCTGTACTCTGTATTCAAATTACCTGTCCTCAAAAACACCCTGTATTTTCGTAGGTTTAAGGACGCATTATGATACCACACCAGTGATTAGAAGGGGACAAAAACCCGGCAACTGTCGAAGCCCGGGGCGGCGCGTGCGACGGCTCGATTAATTGCCGCACGCCACAATTATAATTAAAAAGACGTTTCCATTAATACGTACAACTGTTAATCCAACTTTTTGTAACGGTTATCTTAGTCAAGAGTACAACTATAGGGTTTTATTGGACGTAAATTAAAATACAGGGAATCTTAGTTGTCTAGAGATTATTATGCTTTGTCCCAGGATATTATATTACTAAATAATTGACCACGCTGAATACGTTAAAAACAACCGACTTCAATCGCAATAACTCCAATTTTGCTATGTTTTTGTTGATTTTCTCAAAAACTGCTGAATTGATTTCGATAAAATTTATATGGGACCACCTGTGAACAAAAAAAAGAATTTTCCAAATCGGTTCAGGCGTCTTCGAGTAATCGGTGAACAAACATAAAAAAAATTGAGACAAATTAAGAACCTCCTCCTTTTTTTGAAGTCGGTTAATAAGTATTAATATTCAATAACAGTTTTGACAAGGCATAATGTGTCCTGATTTATAGTAAGTAGTAGGTAAACTCTCTCATTTTATGCTAAAGCTTTTCTTGTTGTAACTCATTTCTCAATGACCAAAGTATACCATAACCAGTTTAATACTACGTTCCTTTCCACAGAAATGAAAGTCCGAAGATTATGTTCACAATGGCCACATTTGGCAAGCAACATTACACCTTCCACGCGCCGACTTCAAAATTACAGTGTTATTGAACAAAGAACCGCACTTTTGAATTTCGAACCC
Source organism: Coleophora deauratella (assembly GCA_958295455.1). Taxonomy (NCBI): domain Eukaryota; kingdom Metazoa; phylum Arthropoda; class Insecta; order Lepidoptera; family Coleophoridae; genus Coleophora; species Coleophora deauratella. The sequence continues at coordinate 7,875,407 of OY282410.1, read as the reverse complement.
GCCAAATCAATAAAAGCCCGCCGTTTTAATTGCACCACAAAAAGAAACATAAATTAGCAGATCTCTACCATATTATTAATATCTATGGTGCTTATTATTCGGTTTCTTTACAAAAGTCTGTTTTGATACAGTTTTTGTATTGTGTGTTCTGTAAATTAGTGCTTTACATTATATGAGACCCCCATGCATGAATAATTGCACCGCATTTAATGTTGCGGTCTGCAGAATGTTAAAGAAATAATTAGTTACTTTCTATACCTACTTATACATATATAGGATGAGAAAAGCTGCCCGATAACTTACTTTTGACCACACTCCGGACACTTCAAACAAATATCGCATTATTGTTTACTACTAAATTGTCTTGGTTTGCGAATTTCTTGACAGCTGGTCACTTAGAAGTCACACAAGGGGGGTGAGGTAGCCTTCAGAGCGGCAGGGAGTGTCCATACAATAAAATGTCCTTATATTGTGATTTTGGCATAGCCTAACAATTATTTTTCGCATGATAAGTTAACTTGTTGATCTGCCTCGACAGCGACACTTTGACCCAAGGGGATCTTGCATTATGATATGTTGCACTAGTGCAGTAAGAATTAAGTGCCTGTATTCTTCCGGCGTTGGGTAACTATTACCCCTCGGTAATGCTCATACGCTTGTTAGCCAGAACATCGCAGACACAGTATAGGTGCTCCAGTGATTCTGTATCCTTACCACAGCCACAGGCTCTGCAAGTCGCATCGTTTGTTAAACCTATTTTTTCACAGCTCTGACATGCGATCTACTGCTCTTTCAGATGTACTTAGTCGCATTTGTATGGTTACTTCTAAGATGAAGATTTTGGAGTGTTTCAAAGTTGATAACTCTTTTCAAACATGCATGTAAAACACACTGCACCTTGTATGCGTATGCAGTCGGGTAGGATATAAAAGCATCTAAGAGTATAATTATTAGTAGCCAGCTCCACTGTGCTGGCTACAACATTAAGACAATAAGAAAGTATTAGTGACTCTTTTTTTTTTTTTTCACACAACCTCAACACAGTAGTGACACCGTCAGTGACCGAATTTACGTTAATTATTTACACACATGATAAAATCATTAGGAAACGTGCACACCTGATTTCTAGATGTGTACGAAGGTCACGTTGTTGCACACTACCTTAGTGGGTTTAAATCTTGTATACAACGAAATTGTATTGTTTTTTTTTCTAAATACACTTTATTATCTATGTTCACCTGTATGAGTGCGTCCTTTACAAATTTTCAGTCGTTTTTAGCGTTACTTGGGTTTATACTTTATACATATTTTCATCTCATCATTCATCTCATCACATCATCTACCACTGCCATTGGCCACTGAGAAGTAGACACAGAAAATGAAAACTGTTTTATTTTTCCTGATAACTTACCCAAAGGAACCAAATCGCAAATTACAAAAAACGTTTAGACTTCTCATACTAGTTAAAAAAAAAATCATCTTAGACATAAAAATAAAATACTGAAAAGATTTTTTTAAACGAAATAAACTACAGGCTCTTTAGGAAAAATTTCATGAGTCGAAGCCAGAGTACTTTTTTAGGTATGTATTTCAGAACTACTATCCGAAGTCTCGAAAGGCCAAGTCCATGACTTTTTTTTGTCCAAATAAACAATTCGAACGTATAACCTTAAATCTTATTACCAAAACCGTAGATAAACTATTTAAATAAATAAATATAACGCAAACAAAGTAAAAGAACAAATAGATTTACGCGGTGATTTGATCAATTTTTTATAGTCCGCGGTTCAAACTTTTTAACAATCTTGACCAAAGTAACGTATCTACATGGTATGTCGAAATTGGCATGTGACCAGTTGAATAAGATCCCTCGTTGTGAGGATCGCTTAAGGCAGAAAAGGTCAAACCGAGCTGGTGGCTGACTGATGATTATTGTTAGTTTGTGGGTGACCAATTAAAGAATAACAAATTGATGACCGAGACAAATACGTGGATGTGCCATGGCCATAATTGAGGCGCAGATTTGGTACCAATTTAAAAACTTTGTGTTATTTAAAGATTTCTACAAAACACGCGACATCATTGTCAAATAAACATGTTCCTTGTTTGAATTTTTTTTTTTTTTTTTTATGTGATTAGGAAGGCAAACGAGCAAGTGGGTCACCTGATGGTAAGTGATCACCACTGCCCATAGAAACCTGCAACCCCGGAGGGGATTGCAGATGCGTTTTATTCTTAAAGCTTTTTATCTTAAACTAATCATTTCATTTACTGAAAAACCGTGAAAACCATAGTATTGTAAAAACTAAAATAATGAGATTACTCGTGGAAATTTAGAGGTAGCTTTTTGATTGAGCATTAATATGATAGCTACATTATATTCAGTAACCACACACACTATACTTGATCTTGAGCTATCACATACCTAAAAATATAATATTGTATTCGATTCTGATTTTCATCGGCGACACGATCGATCGACAACCTATTTAGGATTGATAATTTACCTCTTACAATTTTCCCTACCAAGTTGGCTGATCACCTCATCGATTTGTTTGTTTGTTTGTAAACTCTTTATTGATAAAATAAAATATGTACAAAACTCTAACAGGAGTAATATACAATGGCGGACTTATCCCTTACGGGATCTCTTCCAGTCAACCTTATATGTTAAGAGGAATTATAGGTACAAATGTCAAAGCAGGAGCAAAAGTCACAAACACGACTTGTTTAAACTTATATATAACTTACAAACAATTTTGAAATATTATATTACTAAAGCATATAAAATATATATAGAATATATAAATATAAAAACATACATACAGTAATATACATATACAATACATTTATGAGCTCAGGAGCCAGGGTTGGGACTCCACAACTTTTTGAGTGAGGATTTAAAAGCGGCGAGAGAAGGACTAACAAGACGAATTCGATAGAAGTTCGTGCTAAGGGTACTGACGTCTGGTGGGAGAGCGTTCCAGAGGCGAGCGGCGTGTACAGTGAACGACTCGGTGTAGGTATCTGTGCAATGAATTGGAATCGCAAGCGAAAGGTTATGGCTGGAGCGAAGTCTAGAGTCCATAGCCGTACGGAAGCTGAACCTCTCGTGAAGATATCGTGGAGCAGCAGAGTTGAACAGCACATTGTAGAGGACTGTTAAAATATGTGTATCCCTGCGCTGGCGGATCGATAGCCAGTTAAGTTTCAGATGATGACACTGTTATAAAAGTAAAAAAACTATAATTCGCGAATAGTCTTTGGGTTCGTTCCAAGTTGTTCAGTTTTTTTTAATGTGATAGGCAGCAAACGCGCAGACGGATCACCTGATGGTAAGCGATTACCGCCCCCCATAGACACCCGCAACACCCAGAGGAGTCACAAGTGCGTTGCGGCCTTTATGGTTTTATGAGTGGAAATCCCTGTTTGAACAATTTTAGCTGATTTTATTAGATCTATTACATATAGCCCTTCGGTTCGAGTATTATGACAACACACCAAGCATCACCAGCATTACAGTATTTCTGTAAGGCCTTCTTCAGATATTCATATATGTATTTTAAATACCTGAAAAAATAACCATGCCTTTACTTATAGAACGGGATAAATCTCCTTAAGGAACCTATAATTAATTTCCAAATTACAGCGTGTTAAAAAATGCATTTGAAAAATTGTAAGGGTTACTCAGAGTCAAGTATAGAATACTTACTAGAAAAATATTGAAAGAATCCGATCTGCATTTTTTTTTTCAGTTTTCCATACAAATCTTCGATTCGCTATTCAGATTTAGTGTGGAAAACTGAAAAAAGAATTGTAGACAGGATTTTTTCAATATTTTTCCTGTATTCTATACTTGATTCTGAGTAACCCCTTAAAATTTCAAATGCACTTTTTTAACAACCTGTATAAATTATATTAATTATTATTGAACGGAACGGAATTTAATACATTTCTTCGGTTGACTCGCCAATTTAGTGAATTTTCTTTGAGGTTTTATTTCAGTTTTATTAACAAAAGCCATCGTTTTTACTTTCAGGAGTATGTTTTCTTTTTTACAGCGTTGTCAATTCCTTGTATCTTAAATTATTAAAAAAATAAAACAAACATATCACAGAACACATAGTTTTTATTATTTACATTTTATAAGTTTAATATTCACATATGTAACTCTCAAAGCGCAGGATTTAATAGTGTTCATTTAATATAAACAAAAGTTTAACGTATAAATTATTTTTAATACATATCTAATGCTATTTCGAATATTTTCTACATCAGTTAATATTAACAGCTTTCTTGGCTATAAAATTTACATTTTTTTACTGAAATGCAAAGCTTTTGAATTAGAAGAAAAAAAAAAGATATTTTAGACAGACAGAACTTATGTAAAAAAGACTTGACAAAAATTGCGTTAATTTTACTATTAAAAAAAATAATACAATTAAAATAACATGAATACCAAAGAAAAATCTTTTTAACAGATTTTGGTATCTACAGTATTATATCTGGAGCAGTATTTATCTATTTCATTTTGTGTAAATTATATATTTTAATATTGCTAGCTGATACAGGATGTTACGAAATAGGTCAGGGCCCGTAAACTAGAGCTTCTATTCGTTATACTGAACAACTTATTATATGTTCTATGTCTTTGCTCAAATCGAAAAAAAAGAGAGTATTTTTTTATGGGCATCGGCACCGTACCCAATGCACTGTAGCATTATGAACTATGTTAGCATTTGTTGCCCTCATGGAGTAGTTAAATTTATAACAAGACAGTATCATTTTTTTTTACTTTTTTTTGTAATGTTTATGTTTTTATTTTCCTGTTTTGTGTGCAATAAAGTGTTTTCATTCATTCATTCATTCATTCATTTAATTCACTTGGAAAAAAATTGGTTGAAAAATGAATTGATTATCGTAATAATTAAATATTTGTTCCAGGGATGTAGGAGAAACTAGGTTCTTTTTCCAAGTGTATTGAGACAAGCGCTCTTAGCATAAATAACATCCGGACTTGGCCCCCGTGTGTGGAGTATGGCCTAAAACCTTCCCGAGTTATGGGAAGAAACTCGTGCCCCTGCAGTGGGGACGTAATGGGTTGTTAACACATTAGGGCAACTCATACCGACTTAGTTCATAATGCTACAATTCGCTTTGTGTTTGGGTACGCTCTTACCCATTGTCCTTTGACGTTCTATACAAGGTTTGCAAAATTAGCTAATTGATTTGTATGGAAATTATCTTTTTTTAAAATTAATGTTGTGCAATATGATAAGTAAGTAGTAGCCTTAACCTATTTTGTTACATGCTGTATTTATACAGGTATGAAAGGCGCTATATTCCTGTTACGAAAACTTCAGTATATGTATATTGAAAGTAATGGGGCACAGTGTTCCTAATTGATTTTCATCGACGTTGCATTGGTGTTTCGTTGGCAAAAAAAGATATATTTTTCTTAACTTTTGTTGAGGCATCTGTTTATGAAAACATCTTATCTAAATCTATACATATAAAGAATAAAATATTTACAGGGATAACACTGGTAGGTTGATAAATTACATTTTATTGCACATTTTCTCGTCTGCACAACTTTTAAAGTCCAGTTTCGAAGTGGAAGTGAGTTAACTTTAATTCCAAAAACATCAATATTTTCGGTGAAGGTACTACAATAAATTCAACTGTACAATAAATAATTTAAACATATATCTAAAACATTAGGTAATTAATTAAGTACTTAAATAATAAAATCACATTTATATTTCGAAACGTAGTTTCTTTTTAATTTTTGTACAACATATCGCTGCTATGTACTTAACTACATTTTTATTTACAGACATTTAAATATTGATTAAGGGCTACAAAATTCTAGATTACTGAAGTCAAATGCCACTAAAGAGTCCGTTATCTCACAGGCCGTTAATCATTCTAAATTTTAAACTTCGAAAGAAAATGTATTCGAATTGAGTTCGTTTTAAAACTCAAGCGCGCGTCTTTCATACGATAGGGCGTTGACAGCGCGCGCGGCTTCGTTTCATTTCGACGCATTCACCACTAAGTTCGTCGCCGCCTCCTCACTGGCACCTATACTCATGGCCTTCTTCTTCAGTATACCTAAGTCCGTCACGTTTTCTAGAAAACTCTTGTGAGCTGATAGCACTTTTGCGCTTTCGACATCTTTTTTAAGTTCCTCCATGTCTCTCTTGAGCTTTGCTCGCCTGTTCTGGAACCACGTGATCACTTGCGCGTTTGACAGACCCAATGAACTGGCAATCTCATCTCTGTCTGCTGGGGACAGGTACTTCTGGTAAAGGAACCGCTTCTCCAACTCGAAGATCTGGTGGTTGGTGAAGGCTGTCCTCGACTTTCTTTTCTTTTTAGGCTGTGGCCTCGAGTTGAACAGGTTCAGGTGATTTGATTGACCATCTGAAACAAAAAAAAAACTTTGGTAAATAAAACTTTTTTGGACTAATAAGACAAAAGTCTGGAGTTCAAGGTAGATAGGTAATCACAATAAATATAAATCTTGTTAGAGCATTGATTATTTTTGTAACTTAAGTAAAAGCGTCAATAAACGAGGCCTTAATATAGATAAAACTGACGCATTTTCGAGTAGTTTCGACCTGTTATCAAACGTAACATACAGCTAAGTTCTATAGTCTATGACAGCGCCATAAACAGCCCGCAGAGCGCTAAAATGTAACTCATCTGCCATAAAAGGCATAATAAAACGCACCCAGCAATCGTTACATTTTAACGAGCCACAATCATATACGGGTCTTTCGTTCGGTGAATCGTAAATTTTAAGGCTTAACTTATCTAAATACGTAGGAAAGTGTGTTTTGAAAATAGCTGTAAATTAATAGCGCACCGTCTTATCTAAGTCAGCTGAGGTTGATGCCTAAGCTTAAATGTCATACTTACGGAAAACAGTATTAAAATTAGGTTTCCTTAAATATGTAATTTCGTGGTCCCAGAGTTTTTGTGGCTTGTATGGAGTTATGATATATTATTATTATGACCGCAACTTCTATCGAAATTACTTTGTCTCTTTTGTTGCATTTATTTGAGTGAAATATTTCGGTCACACAAAAGACATAAACGGATAATGTAATGCTGTTTCTGGGGAAAAATATTAAAAACCAGATCTAAGTATTTAGAAACATATAAAGAAACCTAGCTAAGTTTCTTCTGTTGGCTTACAATCGAAGTCTAGTCAATGAATGAAAAAAAAAAAACTTTTTTTTTCACTTAATTGGGAATCAATATCGCAAAACAACGATGATTTTGTGTGATGATTCCCGAGGTATGGAAAGGATCTGAGGGCGATATGGGTTGTCAAATAAAAAAAAGTAAAGAAAAGTTAATTTGCTCTGAGATTGACGCTTAATTGGCATCAGTACTTTTCACGTACTCTTAATTTAAACTAAGTACAATAATAACAATGATATTAATTAAGATTTACTTTACAAGTAAACGCCTAATCTGTGAATGTTAGTTACGTAAAACGTTGATTACTGCTGTATAGAAATAAACAAGGAATTTTCGATACGCATGCCTTTGCCCATGAATATACACGTATTCTGTTTGTACTATATGCATATTTGATAGGTACATATAATATGTTTTCTCCATAAATTACTGCCCTAGTTTTAGAATCTTATCTACAATGGCACAATTATATTTGGACACGCTTCGCTCGCAAAGTGTTTCTCTTAATTGTTTTTGAAATTAACTTGTTAATGATTTTAACTGTTCACGCTTTTGTTGCAGTTTTAAAACTAGTTGGCGCCGCGACATATCGCTTCGCCTCTCTCCGTCTGCTCACTCTCGCATTTATTTGTAATTTCGCGATTCCTAGTATACAAGCAAAAGACGGACCTCCTATCTAAGCTTTAAAGGAGTATTGAAACTAAAGTACAAAGTATTAATTTTAAAGCTACTTAAGCCTTTTACAGCTTGAACTATTAATGTTAACGTTCATTATCTTTTCTTAAAAACTCAACAACTAAATATGTAATAAGTACAAAAAGCTTTAGCCAAGAAATATGCATGTGCTTTCATTCGAATGCCGTTTAAACTGGTAGAGGTAAACCGCAGAAATTAATAAAATAACCCATTACCATTTAAGATCATCGTTAACTGTAACTGCCTATGCATTGTCATATTATAGCAATGTGCAACATTGCAACGTATTAATGTGCAATTGCAGCTTGTGCATTAAAAAGGTTGTTTGGTGGTCGAAGTCTCGTAAATTATATGTTGGTCTGGGTATTGTTCAATGAACAAAATAAGTAGAATGTATGGGTACACTTTGGGTTGCTGAGCTAGCGGAGTGAGTGAGTGAGAAACATGGTAAGCGGTTCTGATAATGGTATCCATGCAAGAACGCATTAATGAAGGTTAGAGGAATTGTCTTGTTTTAAAAATAAGTAAACTAAAAATTATTTCACTGACTCGGTGGCTCACTTGTTAGCGCTTCTTACTGCAGATCCGATGGTCGTGGGTTTCTATTCCCATCCAAGACAAACATTTTATGATGAGCAGATATATTTCGTTAAAGCTGGATGTATTGTGTATATTATATGACTGTATTTGACTTAACGTATATGTATTTTATTATCTCTCTCTTTCTCTCTAATATTTATTTTAAAAAACCTTTTGGTCCACCAAAGGAAATAAGGATAATTCATCGAATCAACTAAAACAAAACAATTTGACATTAAAGAGCAGCAAAAAGAACCAGAAAACTTTAAAAGTGCAGCGGTCACCGTCACACAGATTAAATTTCCAAGAACACAGACAAAAATCGTACAAAACCTCTCAAATTTTGTATGAAAACAGGCGGAATACAGTCTGAATAAAACATATTAATCACAACCTAATCGCATCCTTAGCGAATGGACCTCAATTAGGACTGAATGCAGAAGAAGTAGATACCAAAAAGATTTAATATCAAAAAGATTCTAAAGTCCAAAGACATCGTTAGTGGTTACCGCAAAAAAATGTTCGATTAGTCACGCGCGGCACCGAGTGGGTACGAGAATCAGCGGACGGCACAAATTGATACAATATGAGTGACATAATTAATCGTACTTTGGTCGCTGTCTTGTTCTTGATACTTAAGATATAATTATATATTTAGCATGCAAATTAGTTAATTAGGATTCCAAAACTACCTACACAATATTTTCAGTTAGGTTACGCAAAATGTTGAGCGTCTTCCTCAATTGCGTAATTTATAGATGGCCTAGTAATGCGAAAGTAATGTTCATTGTACGATTATTAAAAAAGTGTGTTGGTTTCTTTGTAACTGTTCTGTTTCTAATCTGTATAATACGTTTTGTGTACTGCTGCTGTTTACATAGCTTTTTCCTTTTAATATAGTAATAAAACAGTAACACTCAGGTCAACTAAAGGCCAAATAATAAGTCCATTCCTCATCTTATTTTTTTTTAAACGCACTCATACAAAAAAAAACTTTATATTTTTTGCGTGCATTGAAATGGTTGTTAGGACGGAACATCGGAATCTCCTTTGAGGCTGTATTTAGTCATGGGTGGCTACTTAATTAATTCTTCAATACCGACACGTACCGGGTTCAGAGATTTGACCCTGCTGAGTACCGAAGACCTTCTCTAGCGACGAAAAAATCGTCTAATCTTGCGGATAGAATAGAGAAATAATCGACAGAGCAGAAATAGATCATCAGTGATGGATTTAAATCTTTGACAAATCTAATTTTTAAAAAAATAATTTAAAAATCTGAGCTTTATTCACTATTTAGTTTTCTTTTTTTTTTTCAAAATTAGTCCACTAACGACGATGAAAAACTATGATATCAAGTCTTGGTAATTTATGTGTGAGTTTGGGTGTTAATATAGAGTTTTATCTTAACCGAAATTTTCGAAAAAACTGAAACTTTTTAAAATATTTGTAAGTACCCGTAATTTTAGGTTGATTTGATTTTTTCCTCAAGACGATCATTTAACTCGGAGTCAGGCGTGGTCTCCGCACAAAGCCTTCGGACAGCTCCTTAACGAGAACAAATCGTACGGTCTAAGTTTTTTGACCGCACACCTTGTTATCCCAGAGGAATTCCTTTAAACCCATCTTTCTCCGTACCATGGTCAAACTCGATTTCTATTGAGAACCGACGGAAAAAGCGTGGCGAAATCGGACTAACGCGAGATACATTGATTTTTTATATTGATTGATTGCTTACCATGTAGTGTGTAGGGCCTTCGGGGCAAAAGATGCTTTTAAATTTAGATTTGTCTGGCCACGATTACTCTTGCGAGGTTCATTCATTAGCTTGAAATATGACTGCGATTTAGTTTTTTGCTAAAACTTTGATCTTTTATTGCGTATTCTTACCTTCTAGCTACAGCTTTTTAAAATATATTTAGCTGAGCTATCTTGTATTGTTAAATAGTCTACCTAATTAGAATTAAATATCAAAATCAGGTTTTAACCATCGTCATTAGATGTTTAGTTTATCATACCTTTTAATTAAACCTTGATTTCTTCTGATCTTTAATATTTTTTAAAGGATTCATTGATTCCATTACTAATAAATTAATGTTTGTTGGGCTTCGTTGGGTGGCATAATGTTTAAGCTATATCGGTATAAAGTATTAAACAAAGCAAAGAAACACTTCAAATAAGTGAGAAGTTGCTATAAGTATTTTTTAAGTAATACATCTCTTAAAAAATGTAAGTCTTAAAACAAAATATCATGGTCTCCAAAACGATAAAATATGCTTTCAAAATTGTTTAAAGTTCAAACACAAAATAATCTCTTTCATCGCATCACACCTGAGTTGTTTCATTTAATTTTCAGAGCGATCCGAAACTCTGCCCTCATACGAAACAAGGCCGCAAGGTATACGAAATCTTTATATAATTTGCGGCCTTTTTTCTTACGAGGGCAGAACTTTCGTCCTTAAACTTTTCAGGTTACCGCAATGTCAATAGCAGCGCGGCATTATCAAAACACTCGGGTTCCAGCTGAACGGTCGGTTTCTCGCCACGGACTATTTGGTCCGCGGGCTTTGCCGACAGACAGGCAGACACAGACGGCAGACTCTTTGTCGGACCGCGCCATAATGGTCCGTGACAATGTTTCTGTTTTTACTTCTTAATTGGGGATAAGTATCCGGTTAAGTGTTTTTTTTTTGTTACTGTTGTAAGACATTTTGTTGAATGGATTGGGGGAGACAGATATAACTATTAAAAAGACAGGATTTTTGTCTGATTTGTAGAATAAAGGAAGCATATATTTACTCAATTATTATAAAATGCAGTATGTACTTGTTGGCAACTTTACCGACATAAATAGTTTTGTAGTAGCAACACTGTATATCGCTCTCTCTCTCTCTCTATTTTAACGTTGTATGGTGTGCTGTGTGATAAGAAGAATAAAATCAAACTACAGTCCACCAAGACACCTACAGTACTCCTAAAGTCAAATTTGAAAATCAATCTAAACAGAACCCACATGATTTGCTAGTCTGACTCTGATGCTTACTTTTTCATATTATTACAAAAATAGAAAATACTCGCTAACCACATTCTCACGGTCTCAGTTCACACGGACAGATATTTGGGTGACCACTGTGCTGGTAACACGTAGGTGCTACTGGTTTCACGCCCCGTTGGCTCTGCTCCCGCTACCAGAAACAGATCATAACAAAATCGATTTTTATTATTACGTCTCCACAAAAGAAGTCGGTAAGCACTCTATTTTTAGCCACAGGCTTTTTGTGCCTTTTGGTCAATGAACGTAAATTTGTTCTAGTCGATTTCAATTCGCGCACACTGTGCATGTAGTAGCAAAATCTGTACCAACTTGTTTATTTTTTATCTAATAGTAGATTTTACTGTTCTTCGGTTTTAAAATAAAGATTTTTTGCAAGTCTATTTACCTACGAGCTTTTTTATCTAATAGTAAGATATCCATTAAGCCTTCGCCAGCGCAAGAAAGATACCACGGGCACACAATTTTCATGAATATGTATCATTTGAGGATCGAACCGTAAAAAATATTTTTCTAATTACGAACTGGGAAGTAGCTACGTAAGAATATAAAAAATAGTCAGTTATAATAGTTTATTGTTAAAAACCTTTTAATCAGTAGGTTGTTGGCGATAAAGTCGTATTTTTACAAGAAAACTCATGTTTTTCTCATTACTTTAAATACTTATTTTGTCAAACACATATTTAATTAACAATAATTACTTACAAACATCCATTACATAAATTGCGTTATGTTAAACGTTTATAAAGACACAAAAAGTAGGACAGACATTCAGTCTTTATTAATTACTGAGCGTTTAATTAATAGTTTTAATTAATTAAATGTTAATATTAATTTGGGAGAGCGATGGCAGGGCTGCACTCAGGTTTGGGCGTAGGCCAGGAATGCCAAAGTCTCATTAGGAACAATTAGTATGGCATAAATTAGCCGACATTGTTGGGAAACGACGCGTTGGTTGTGTAATTACTGCACGCTATTATTGTCTATGGTTATTAATAAATAGTTGGATTAATAAGGAGACTGTAAACATAAATTAAGTATCTATGTCTTGTGTAGGTTGGCATGTAGCCAGCGTTTAGCATGTCGTTTATACTGAAGTTGTGGTGTTATATTTAGGACTAACTGGGTATCTGAATATGTATAAAATATATATAAAATGCAGCCTATACTTTAATTTAACATAGAAAATTAGAAAATTATTACTGTATCCAATATAAATTGAGAAACTACAGAGAAATTGATATAGAAAAGGTTGTCATAAAAGGCCACAAAACTTAATTAGCGGTATTCTTCGACATCAAAGATGGCGCCATCCACGCGCCGATACCTCATTTTGTACATTTGTCTGAAGCATTCTCAAACCATAGGCGCCCTAACTTTGGAATTCAAATACCCATAGACAGTGTATTCGAAAAATGTTCACGCAAGCACAAATCATAGGCGCCTGAAACGCCTATTACAAATTCAAGTTTCGGAGCCCACAGTGGTACAAAAACGCAAACGGCTGTACAAAAACGTTCCACGCGTGGTGTAGCACGAGCAGTTAGTGCAGTACCCGTGACAGTCTAATGACCGATGCTTATCGTCACTGAGCGAACCATGTCTGAATCTGAACCAATCTGAACCACTGGGTGAACAGGATCAATCAAATCAAATTGATGAATGATGCAAGGTAATAGATAGAGCAATTTAGGAATTTCCATTGAAACATTTTTTTGTAAATAATGACTGAGGCTAGAGATATAATTAGTTTATACGTATGACTCAATTTGCGAAGAAAATCATGTTACTCAAATTAATTAATAAATTATAACGAAAACATGTGGTGTTTTAACTTTTTTATTCTTCATTATCGTGTATAATCTAGTAGATATATTTAGAAAACCTTTATGAATTATGTATGTTACAGTAAGTACGCTATGACTTGATCGTTTACCATCTTGACGGGGGCATTTGGTTCGAGGCTATACTGAAATTTTCATTAAACAACTACATATGGAGGTAAATGCGTATGCGGTAGATGTGTATGTACGGATGTACACTTAATGCCTATGTTATATGTTAAGATCCGATCTAAGCGAAAATTACAGGTGTGGGTTAAGGTAAATCTTTGTTTAAATGCGCAATGCATAGCGCGTTACATTGCGAATTAGATTATTTTGTTTATAAGTTCTCTAATACATGTTCTTACACCGTAGGTAATATTTTGTCTTAAGAAGAAACCAATCAGTTTTTTACACAAACATGACGGAGCGAAATGCTCTCTTTGAAGTTTCAGTGAGCTGATAACGTTTTTTAAAGCCCATCCAGTTCCAAGTAGTCAAAACAAACCATTTGAATCCTCTCAAAGGCGAAGCCACTTGAGTTTATGGCGTTCTTTTATTTTATGCGTTATTTATTGGTTCTTGATGCGGCTAAAAAGGTCATCCGGGCTTACTGTGCAACAACATGTTCAGATTGTTCTCTAGATTTGTGCAGTCTCGAAGACAAAACTCTTTAAAAATCTTAAAAGTAAAAACTTTTATAATTCGTTTTCAGACGTCAACTTAGTAATTTAATTTTTCTTACGAGCGAAAAATCTATAGGTTTTAAAATTAATAACATATTTTAATCTAATATCACGATATATCTAAAATGTTGTATCGTGACTGTCATAAAACATTGCTAGGTATCTCTTTATTTGAAGCAATTAAATCGTTACTTAGCACAAAATAAGAGCTTCACTGATATTTGAAAACGTGCCAACTTTTATAATCAAATGACAAATTAATTGTCGTTTTTAATTTTCAGCGCACGTTCTTGTTAGTTTAAAAACGTAAACGCGTTTTAAACGTGCTTATATAAGCACTGTTTAAACTGAATCAATACGAGTGTTAATCACGAAAGTGATTAAGATAGAGTTAATGACTTTTACTAAGCTAATTTGGTTTTAGGTTTTGCCAATCATGCATTTATATTTTGATTTACCGTACAGTTAGAATTAGCGATTCAGGTTCTCTCTCCAAATTCTATCAACCATCTAATCCAGTACCGTTAAAAAAAGCTACTAAAACTGGTAGCGGCTTATAAATCACTGGGTGGCAATAATGTGGGCAGAGCCCCAGGGGACCGACGGCGGGATCGGCGCGGCGTGATCGGCGGCGCTGGTGGGGCCGGAGAAATGCACCGCCGACAACACTTCCTTTTGTCACGTAATTGTCCAAATTGTTATTAGCCAGAATAAAGACATATGGCTGTGGGAGAGAGACGAGAAGGGTCTGGGTGAGGATAAAGGAGCGCTGATAGATGTGTTAGTATTAGTGAGGTTGGTTTGTTTATTGCACGGAGTTTGTTGGATGAGAACTAAATTCCTAAGTTACTAGTAAATATTGAATTCAATTACTTTAAGGCGTAACACGCAGAAATGCATATTGATAAGTGATTAGTAAAAAAAACAAAGGTGATTGTGAAAGAAACAAATATCCTATTTGTCATTCGGTGTAAGCAAATTACCAGGCTAGACAGAGTTTTAACAAGGCGCACTTTTAAATATGTTACTTATCAACACCAAGTGTAACTGAACAGATTTTGGCTTCTTTTTATATTATAATACAGTTGGATTGCTCATTGTCTTTGTCTACAATAAGTATAATTTTATCTAATGCGCGATCTCATTGGGGCAATCTCCCAGTCCAATTTAAGATTTGTTGCCTTCTCGTCTCTGTATTTAGTAGCTGTGAATGAGATTGATATTTATAGACGGGATGAGAGATGATCTTTTAATAGTTGTAATTTTATATTATTCCTTTTTATTTTTGGGGTGGAGGTCTGAAGCAAAATGCTAGGGTTCATTAGAAGCCAATACCGTTCATTAAAAACAATTGAATATAATGGTGCTTTAAGAATAAACACTGAAGAAGACTAACTTAGCATCCATATCAAATGAAATTAAAACAAAATAAAAGTTTTAAAATCTTCTCAGCCTTTAAAAATATAAGTAAATAAAAAAGCAACGATGTTTTCTTAATAGATTTACGTGATCTCAAATTAAGTGCTCAAAAGGCGACATATTTGTCTTCAAATGTGGTCGTTTGCGTGCGGTCGTGCGTTCGCGCACCGGTACGATACATAATACGTCCCGCTCCCGCCACATGTGACAGTGAGATGACAACAAAACGCCCCGCGTATTGACAGATTTAGTGGGATTTTAATGCCACACAAAATCTTGACTCTGTGATTAAGAACAAAAAAAAAAAGAAGAAGCGATTAGTAGCAATTAGTCCAGTGGGTGCAATAAGTGCAGAATGATACCTAGGAAGTAACTGCAAATAGAATAATATAATAGTATATGCTGTTATAAAATAGGTACATGTCCATTAAGGCGGTTTTACTAATGAAACTGACAACTTTTATTTTACGACTTTACTAAAATAGATAAAAACATTTTTTTTGCTAAGGACTACGCAAAAAAATTTCCGACAAAAAGTGTAATTTTGTCTGTCAACTCCCGATTAAGCATCAGTGTGCAAGTACTTGAATTTGTCAAAACTATATGAACTTTTCAAAATTGCCGTTGAACAGTTTGCTTTGCATGTGTTGGAGATTGAAATATCGACTATGATAGCCGGGTGGTATCTCCAACTAGATGTGTGGTCTATCTAGCAAACTTTAAGAAGAGACAAGTTCACTGAGTGATTTGTTGCCAAATAAATATGCATTTCGCTTTTCAATTTGGCGCCATCGCTAGTCATAAACGTCTTCTTCATTATTCATCCTCGTTGAAATTATGTTTTTCACGAGTTTAGTATACGACACATGTATTCTTACATAGTGCCCATATTTTAAAAAAAACCAAGCGGATATTACAACAAATTAATTTAAACACATCAAGCATTAAGGTTCCATTGAACTGCTGTAATTCTTTTTTTATGTCAAATTACATATGTCAACTAATTTTGTCCCTCGCAAGCCCATTCGTTACCACTGTGCGTCACTAATTGAGACATATTATTGCTTGAACGTTCGGCTACATTTAACTCTGCTTTACTATTATATCTTGGCAGAGTGCAGAGATAATAATTGAATTATGTATGACTTTTTACGATTAATTAGTGATATGATTAAAAGGTATGAGATTTTAAGTAAATATGCGGAATTATCATGAAAGTAAATATACAGGAGAGTATATACGTAGTAATGTAAAAAGATTGAACATACAACTTTTTCTTGTCCGCGATTGGCTTACCAATATAGTTTTGACAAATTCAAGTTTTTATTTACCAGAGATTGGCCGACTTTAGATTCGGTCAATTAATCGATTCCAAAATTTTCCAATGATTTCACGTTGTTGCACGTGCACCAACAGGAATTTTCGCGTTTTATCTACCTAATCATTAGTTGTCTTAAGAGATGATTGGTTTTTAGTTTAAAGGTTAAGAAAGAAAATTGTATGATAAACATTCAAAACATATTATTTAAATAATTCTTAATAGTACCTAATGCAAGTAAAAAAAGAATATTTAGAGATTTGGCAGTTTATTATAATTTTTATTGTTAAACTATTAACTTAGGCATTTTTCCACGATAATTGCCCACTAGAATGGTCAATGACGACCATAAAAGTGGCCAAATACTTATAGTTGTGTAGTGTACGTCTCTAGTATTTTCCTACAGGGTATAACGAATTCGGTGTAGGACCCGTTCACTGGGGATTCTACTCATCGTACTGAACAACTTTTGTTCTACGACTTTGCTCAAATCACAAAAAAATTTTGTTACACCCTGTATTAACTTACAGAAAAATACTAAATATCTATACCTACATAAATTGTAGCACCAAAACAAAGATAAATAGCAAACGATTGTGCACGTACAAACTCTGCCGAGCCGACATAAAACAAACATCGTCAATCCTCAGCCGGAGCCCAGCGGTGGCGGCGCGACGTTCACTCAAAACAGTGGGAAACAATCGCTGTGGTAAGTCCGCAACTTGGCGGCAATTTAAACGTCCTCGCCGATTTAGATTTATTCGCTAAACACGCGGCGAGGCGAGATTTATTGCTAGGCCGTGGACCTGGAGTGGAGGCTGCGACTCCCCCTCCCCCCTCTTGGTACCTTGGATGCGGAACGAAGCTGCGCTCCTCGGGTGTAATTTACCTATCTATAGCTCTAATTTTGTCTTAGCGTTTTCGGAAGAAGCCCACTGTGCGCTTGAACTTAGTTAAGTAACAATAATCTAGGAAAAATCAAGAGTAAATACATATCCAAATATCGATATTTGAATAACATTTAGATAATTTAAAATCATATTTTGGAAATACGCTTGTAAGATCCATCAATCTTATTTAAAAACTCAAACAAATCGACTTCGGACACTACCATATAGATTTTTTGATGTCCCTTTAATAATTTTGTAGAGACGCTTAAAACAATATGCAGATAAATAGGTGATTAAGTGTTAATTCAACAATTAACACGACAAAATGAAACTTTAAATGAACGTAAAACATGTGTCGAACACCGATCTGACCTCGCAAACAGTTCCATTGGGTGGTAAGCTCTGGTGGACGCAAGTCATTTGTCAAGTTGTCACATCGTCCTGTTAGCTGAGGCAAGCCGGGTACTGACTGACCAAACAGGGCAACCATCTAGTGATGTGCTGATCTACAAAAAAGAAAATTTTCCCACTTCTCACTACTTCATCAGTGACAATAAAGAACAAGTGTCAAAAGGGTAAGACAATTTCTTACCCTACTAAAAATAATGATGAATTAAAATACTTTTTTAAACTAAATTCTCTTTTGCTTTGAATTATAAGTATTGTTGCATAGACAGAATAATGAGCTAGCTACGAAACAAATATTTCAGCTGCTGGATCAAAACTACTCTACATTATTTTATTTTTACAAAAGTAATCAATACTAATATTTTAGTATTGTTTTAATAACCACATTAAAATTTTGTGAACCAGAGAGAAAACTTAATCATTTTTAAAATTACATTAGTCTTTCGACTAACAAGTGGTAGTTTAAAAAAAAATAGAACAAAGACAAACATACTATTCGCGGGCCAAAATATTCAAAACTCTTATGTTTGCTAGAAGGTACTCAGTGAGTGATTGACGATTCCATCCCAGATATTACTTTTTTGTACGTTTACAAGTTTTAATTAATTACTGTAGCGGCACAGCACTATACCTATCTACTGACCAATATAAAGGGGCCATCATTCCCCATACCCCACAATCATAGGGCAAATACCCCGGGAGCTCTAATCGATTCGACCAAACAAATTGTCACTCGCTCGCTGATGAATTGATAATCGATATTTCCTAGCAACGAGTCGAGTTTGTTCACTCTACTTCTGTGAGTCAATGAGTTTTGCTTCGATGTGAGTCTATATTTTGATAGCTAAGTTAGTTTGTGTTATCATTTCTTTGTGGAGTTACAAATGTATTTAGAAAGACCTGAGATTACGACAGCTGCAAAGGAAGGTCGCAAGCGCAAGGTGTTCTAAATTTAATTTAAAACATTTGAAACGAAAAGAACATTTGATAGTCGTATAAACTTTTAAATAAAGGCAAATGCATATTCCGTTTAAAGTAACACATGAAAATGTCGCAATTCTAAACTAGTTACCCGATTATTTAACAGCCAAAGATATTCTGAAAAATAACTAAAGTCTCTTTGCTTTAAGTTCCTTGCCTGATTTGCCAATCAAGGCAATAAAAGCTTGACAACGCTAACTCCTCATCTCTTCAGAGAGACGGTCACGTCACCCGTGATTGCATGGGTGTCACGTACCGTCGCGAAAGTTCCCAGATCCCTTTAGCAGACAAATAACCAAGGGTGGGGCCTCCCCGAGTTAGGGTGACAATTTAAAAGGGGTTCGTGGCTTTTGGTACCCACTGGGCTTTAGTACCTCTGTATTTAAATATTGATAGAGTTGCGTTAAAGTGCCGCCATAAGATCAAAATACCGCAGAGTTCAAGCCTAACGATGTATACTATAAAAAATAAATATATTGTCGTTATTTTTTGCCCGAGTGACTTTAAAAGAATGTAATGGTTTTACTGAAGGTATGACTGTGATGGTAAAACATTGTTCAGTACGACGAAAAGGTGTCTTTAAGCATGAACTAGTGTATTCATTGTTTAAGAGGCCAATAAATAAAAAGAATAAAAAAAAGGCAGAGCCACTGTAGCATAATCTTAAAAATAACTAAGATTTGGTGCGAAAAGCCACTAGTTACTATAAACGCCATCAGTCCTCGGATCAGGGTGACAATTTAAAAGGATAACGCGACCCTCGAGCCTGACTTTACTACCAATTTGTTACAATTACTTGCGCGTTGGTTTCTCAACGAACAGAAATGGATTAACGTTCCAAATTTAAATTGAGTTCATGAGTGAATGATTCTTTAATTTAATGAATGAGTTGTTTTCTATGGAATGTTTTTGGACAGTTTAAAGATTTTCTTCTATTGAAAAACAACAATCATTTTGGCGCGACTGCGGTAGCGCAAAAGAAGGATTATGAATTTTACAGTGATATGTACAAGTATGTAAATGTGTAGATTTTCTCTTAATTTTATTGTCTTCGAGACAAAAGTGACATACGTTATTTGACCCAACTACGATAAAAACGGTTTATTCTGTAATCGAGTCATTTTTTTAGGTTGGCTTTTTATTGAAAATAAAAATAATAATTTGGTAAAGTTAACTGTACAATCTTGGTAATAATACCTACGTGTGTCAAATCAAAGTTATTAATTAATTAGCGGCAGAGTGATTAGCTTACCAATAAATTACACGATTACCGATGTTTTGACTAACGCAACACAGATGTGCCTAAAGCTATTAAAACGACCTTGCATTTCAGGATGTTTTATAATATTAATAATTAATTTACACTCAAGATAATTAGCAGTAAAAGTTTGCTCGAACATAACTGACACCGGTTAGTTGCACAGTGGTTTGTCTCTAGATTAGTTGGGCTGAAATTTCGACAAAGTGAAATTTCGTTAGCGTGCGTTAAGGGTACTGTGAAGGGGTGGGAGGGGGGCGGTTGTCACAGCGAGGGGCGTTTTCCATTTCACGCTCCGTTCGCCGTTGATGACACCGCATTCCGCCGAGCAAATGGCTCGACAAATGAAGTGAGGGCGCCGCCGGGGACACGCCCTGAAATGTCATAACTGTCACTACTGTCACAGGGTGGGTTCTCCCGCTCTTCGGTAACGAAGAAATCCTCGAAACTGACAAATTGATTCCCTTAAATAGGTCGAAAGATTTGGGTTGCGAAGTCGACATTCTAAGCGATGATTTTCTTTGAGTGTTTATTTAAGTAAATATCGTAAATACTTAAACAATGCTTGACACGTTTGGATATTTTCTAAAACGTGTGCTTTTGTGAAACATTCAACTGCAAATCGGTAATATTTAAGACCTCCCCAGTCACTTGGACCTGTCAAGGCATACATAAACAATGGGGAATAAATTAAAGAGTTTTGTCTCTGTTAATTACATATCACGGCTCAAGTGCGGGGTATCATTACTCCCCGTAATTACCGACACTTGCAGTCCGTTTAATTGTCGGTTGTAAACACTTTATAGCGAGAAATTCGAGCTTACAAACTATTTGTAATTATTTGAGGAGAAAGGAAATTAATTTTTCATAGAAGTCATGGAACTAGGTGTTTGTGATTGTAAAAAACAGTTACCCTACAGTTATTTATATTTATATTTCAGAAAACGCGTCAGAATATGTTTTTTCTTCAATAAGTGGTCATTGACCACTGTGCATTACACCGGCCACTTTGTCAACAAGTGCGTTACATTAAAAAAACTGAATGGAACTTCTATGATTGGAGGCAAGTTATTTAATGTGACGATTGGTCCGTATCGGGAGTGGAGTTGTTTTCTTGTACCTGTTTCCACGAGTCACGGACAGCCCGCGACAACTGTCCGATGCGGTGATATGAAAGTGCGACTGTAAAAAACCTATTTATTGTCCACTTGAGTATGCTATTGCCCTCATTGTGCACATGCTTTGGAAACTTCACAGGGTGTTCTTTAATAACTGTTGAGATTTTAAAATATTTGTACTTAAAATATGGATATGTTTCACGTAGAATTTAAATAAAAAAGAAACCAACATGTTTTAGAGCTTTTTTTATTTAACTATTTCAATTTTTTTAAGTAGACATAATAATTATTATTATTTCAACACAGTATATTTGTTCATCACAATATATTTGTTAGTAATCAGAAAGACAATAAGACTAGACTAGATATCATAGACTTCGGTACACATAGGTGGATGGGTACACTTAGCTATCAGAGTTGTGCATGAGAAATGGAAACAAAATTAAATTGTGAACATCCTATATACATTTTGATTATGAGTGGGCATCGCGGACGGATCTGTAGCCCGGCGGGGAGCGAATCCCGTGACGTCACGCGCAGGTGGCTACGCGCTATGACAATTTGAAAATGGAACGATGATATCGCTTGTCATTTCGCCGCATTCGTAACGCTGCCGCTTGGAATGGGGTTGATGAGAAAAGAGATTCCTTATCTATGGCTGTTTGTACCACTGTGCAGTTGGCTTTTTTGTGAAGACTGGCCACACTTTAAACTGAACTTTTAAACTGGCTGGCTGGACTAATTGTTCTCAAATTGTGAGTTTGCACTTTGCAAGAGAGTTCTACTTTTTCAATAATTTGGTCACAAAGAAGAAGATGGCTCAAACAAGCTAATTGTCAAACTGATGTGAACTTTGAGGCAGGTGTTACAATGGTTTCAATCTTTCTCATTGGGATTTCTATTTACCTAAGGTTTAACATCAGTCCTCTAGGCTGCTACTTCAATGGTTTTAAGTGAAAAGTTAAATAGTTCAGCTTATACACCTGTTTGGCACGAAACTGTGTTTTTCAGAGTCACAATGTCAAAATAGTTTTTTTTTTTAAATTCACTATTGGTAAGCCCTTGGCATCTTCTCTCACAAAAACATTACTTATATGGAAAATAAAAATAGAAAATTGTGGTAAACTTTCATCCGTGCGTAGGTATCAAGCAGTAAAGTAATTAACAACACTGTGCCGTGCATAATAAAAGCAAATACAAATACCGAAGAGAAATTGATCTCGGATCTCTGCAGTCGTATAAAAACTTTTTAATAACTGTAGGAATGAATGAATTGAAGAGGTTTCTAACAAATGAATTACATTTTTCTAATTCAACTAGCTTCTTAATAGAATCATTCACTTTTCTAGAACGGAAAAAATTTTGATTATGAAATAGTTACGAATATCTATCTTGATTATAGGTTTACTCGTGTGATTTTCGATGAATCATTTTTACTCGGCGAAAATTAGTCATTGTGTAGGTGCACTTTAAATTGTGTATTGCATAGTTGATTATTATCGGCGCTGATTGGTTGAAAGTTCATGAGCCTTTATTTATGGATAATGATGATTTGATTGTGCATAAAGATAGACAGAAAATAGGACGCGTAATAATTGTATCACATAAACTCTATCAGTTGATCTTTACGCCTACAATACAACCTTGTATTAACGGTAATTTAGATTAGAAATATCAATGTATTTTAAACAACTGAGGACTGTATATTAAAACTAAAGAGAAATTGGCTTGTTCAGCATTAATGTCACCTTGTTTACTTTATAGATTTTTAAGTTACATAATATCTCTAAGGAGTACCTATGTATCTCTATTTTATATATTTTATAGAAGGTAGGTTTATCTTTGCACGTTTACTTGACTATTTACTGTTTTACGTTTACTACTATTTTCTTCTGCAGCAACTTGGTACTTGAGCTAAGGGTAGGCATAGACACAGCGTCGCGTGACGCTCGGGCGGATGAGCCCAGCCGCGCGACCGCGCCAATAATCGCGCTATTGTGCGACCAGTGTTTAGTTATTGCACCATTTTCCGAACCACCGCGCCGACATATTGCTCTTTTGTCGCCAAACCCCCATTTCACGGCACAAAGCCGCCGAATCAATAAACGCCTTTTGTGTTGAGGTGTTTTGCGATAGTTTTATGTTTTTATGTCATTTGAGATTTGATAGTGGGGTTGGTTTACAGTAGGGTTTTATTTTTTCTGAGCTTCTTCAGTAGTTTACAATGAAAATAAATAAAAGAGAGCATGATCATCACACAATTGGATTTGGTGCTTACAAATTGTAATATTGAAGTTTAATAATTAGTTTATTTTTATTTACTTAGATGAATAATGTAAAAGTAAATGCATTTAATGCTATATACTTAAATAATGAAAAGGGTGAAAAAAAACTTCCCATAAAAATTGGCTGATCCGGTATCAGGATCGACTTGTTCGAAGTATTTTTTATCTTTGGGATAAGTTGTTAATTTTCATGAGAATAAGCTTCAGTTGGTTTAAAATAGTTTATTACAATTTAATGTCTCTTTAGTAAACAATGTATCAAAATCTATTAAATACTAGTTTTTTAAATCATCGTACTGTACACGAGTGCTAGAGATTAAATAAGTGCTTTTCTTTTTTTCTGGAACTGACAACTAAACTAAAAGTCTTAATACCAGTGTAATAAAAAATAAACATTACAGCCGGTCTCAAATGCACAAATGAATTTTGGGAAAATGCTCAATCGCGCGAGAGCGTACCAAATCGCCCCCGAGAGCGAGCTATAAAACATTAGCGCGGATTAGCGCTCTGTTTGCCGCCCGCCTAATTCCGGCAATATTATCTTTAACGGTTCGACAAAGCACTGCACCCTTTGAACTGAGTTTGATGCTGACGGGCCGTTATCGAGGCATTAAATTGTCTGTGAATATTCGATTTTGAGAAACCATCGGATGGCGAAGTTTGCTAAAAGTGGAGGAGTTTAGTTAGACAAAGGTTTGAATAAACTTTACATACTTTGTACATCCTGTTTGGCAATTTTTATGGAGAGTATTTTTTTGCGATTTGAGCAAGTTGTAGAACAAAAGTTGTTCAAAATATAAGTAGAATCCCCAGTTAATGGGTCTTACACCAATTATCGTATGTTACACCTTGTATAGTCCTACACTTGGGCATACCCAATTCACAATTTTATTCGCCAATGGAATGGACCTAAAGTCGCGGTATGTGGCATTAGTCAAGCAGCAATGGAAAACGCGATTTGCTTTACGACTTAGGACATTATTACACCTAATAATATGTGTGTTAAAAATGATTATGCCGAATTACCCAGAGGGGGGCTTGAAATTGAATTCTAAATAAATGCGTAATGGTTAATGTACTTTGTTAGAATTTGACTTGACCTTTACTAAAAAGAAAGTGTTAAGAAAGCGGGTGACAGAAATTACGAAAAATATAAGTAAAAATAAATACGTTTCATCTGAACTAATATTATAAATGTAAAAATGTGTTTGTTTGTCTGTACCCTCTTAATGATTGCACCTGTACCATTGTACTGAGTAGTGTGGGCCAGTTACCAGATGGACTATGTAGTCGTATAAGACGGAATAATACCTACTTGTTACGACTGTTACCTGCCTGTTACGACTAATGCTGAGTGGGGACCTTTTTAGTGTCACTATGCAGCACCTACATTTATTTTTAGCTTAAGAACGAATGTCTTACTTTAAGGTGTTGTGTTTTTACATTAAATAAAGAGTTTCTATTTCTATTTACATGATCCGGTGAAGTCGTGCTGAGTGATAATTCTATTATAGAGAGGGTTATGTATTCAATTTTGGGAATACTTATGATAGATAGACTGATATGATGCTAAAAACGATTAAGAAACTTATGAGTACAGATCAAGTAAAGTTTGGAGTGAAATCTATAGTTACCCCATATATCTGTACTTTCTGTGACGTCACACTGCGGCCATTTTGAAAACATTGTACACTAGAATCTAGATTTATGTACAATACAACCAAGCAGCATAAAATACTCAAGAATAATGTAAGTAAAGTAAGCTTAACCCCTCCGTTGTCGGTTGCGGAAACTAATTAGCATTGAAATGGCCGCGGGTGTCGCGTGTGTGCCGCTAGTTACTTAGGTACTAACTATCGCGCGGTCGAATCTCGCGCATTCTGCGACAAATCACCGGCATTACGAACTAGCCCTCATTAGCGGCCATATTTTAGTTCAAAGGGATTGCGTGACGTTTTTGGAACTATAATTTATTCTATTAAATACTTCGACAAAGTTGATTCAGTAAACATTTTAGGCCGTTACCTTGGCTCCTATAAAATTGCATTAAAAGATCTTTCAGCTGAGAATTATAAAACGGAAGCGTTCAGCAACCGAATATGCTTGAGCTAACTGAAGTTACCGAAAGTATTAGTATTAGTGTAATTAACGCGCCATATTGTTGGCGGGCAATAAACGGAACAACAGCGCATTGTGCGCCTCCCACTGTTACATAAAACTACTTTTTGTCGAGTCCTACTCAAATATTAGGCTGGACACACATTGCCGGTAAAAAAAGTTCAAGATAACGAGTCGCCGCGCCGCTGCCGCCGCTACCGGTCAAAAAGACCGCCCGTGCGCCGCCGGCCGAGGGGCGGAGCACGTCACGCACAAAACAAACTGAAGCGACACGCGTGCGACAAGGACGCCAACACGCGACACCCATGCGATAGACGAGCCCAGAATAGCCCGGTGATCGCGAACGAGGCTAATTTAAAACTGGAAAATAAATTGATGATCAACTCAAAACAAACAGACGGCCAACAAAAAAGGACGGCAACATACAAAGTCTTCATCAGCGAGCGAGCTAGAGCACTGGTGAACGCTCTTAATTTAAAAATTGAATGCTACCGTGATTCGACCGTTTGTTTTACGTGTGCCTAGAACAGGGTGATTAGTAAAAAATCTCATTTCCAATTTATTTTCGGAGATGATTTTGAAAATGAAAAAATAAAATAGAATGACTGTGCAAAATTAGGCAGCAGTCATAATGAATCAGTAGTGGTAGCGGTTATTAGCAAATTGAGGCCGTTATAGGTAACTAAATTAGTTTGATTCGAATATAATTAATAGTTCATATTATAATTAGAAATTAAAGTACCAAGTGAATAATGAAGTGAGTAATAGTAGAAGTTTAGAAAAAAATAAATTCACTTGCTTACCTTTAAAAGATAACTGTCGCTCAGTAGTAGTATGTAATGTAATGTATTTATGTATGTAATGTATGTAATTACCTACTTTTGAATTTGGACTAATTACCAAACTAGCCTATGATCCATACATTTACAAGAGGGTCAAGAGGCTTACGTGCACTGTAACAGTTACAAAGCATAAGATTTACTAAAAATAATAGCCTTGGCATTTATGCATACAACAAAATTAATTGTTCCAAAAAATAGTCTTACTTTAACCAAAGTACAAACAAAATCAAAATATAATGGCAGTTAATAAAATACCGATTATGGTCTACCACAGACTTCGTTACTTTATTAAACAAATAAAAAAACTGAAACATGTTTACATGAAGTGAACAAATAAAAACGTCTGTCGTTACTTAATCTATTTTTTGCGAAGCTTTAGATTTCATGACACCGCGTCCCATAACTTTTTCACTCTGTTTTTTGTCTCGCCTGTGGCGCCAATATTTTGACAGGCTGGTAAAATGCGCAACACTGAACAGAGACAAGAGAAAAGAGATCCTATATCTTTAAAGCAGACGGCCATGTTTCAATATTGTGAAATGTTTGTAATATCTGTAAGTGGGCGGGTAGATAAGGTGCTTTTGGTTTTAGCCGATTCTAAGGTGCTCGTTTCGTAATAGACGTGGCACTGATTTATAGTGAACAGAACAGATTATGTAGTTCTATCCGAGCAAGCAAATGACTGACTGAGTATCTACACTCAGTATAAATGGTTTAGTTAAATTTCAGTTTTAGATTTTGTAGTGTAACTACTTCTCATGAGCGGATACTAATGTAAGTAAATTGGGGAACAAACCCAATGTTGAAGTAATTGACCGAGATTGTTACTACTTATTTCTTTTTATTGTTTGTTTTGTATGTGTTATGTGTATTTGTATTGTAGTCAATAAAGAGTATTTTATTTGATTTGATTTGATTAACATCACAAACAAATTATGACACTGACAACTCTCCTCAAGTAAGGTGTAAATGTAAATTATCAAATGGCTCATCTTTTCTCTGAAATAGGTATGAAATTTTGCTAAATCTAAATTACTTTTATAACGATAATTATTTTATGATTTAATATTAAAATGAACAAAACTGGTAAAAAGGAACGATGCACTTATGAAACTGAGTATTCCTACCTACAGTATTTGTCGGTTGTCTACTTACTGTTCAAATCTATTTCTGACATAAAAAAATAAAATCGTTAATGTTTTAGAAGAAACAAATAAATTACAATCATACCATAGTTCACGGGTCAATTTAGAAAAAAAGGTCGGATGTCACATGATGCTGCCACTTGCCACCATAGAGTCGCGTCTTAACAATGTTTACTTTAGCAAAACAAAAGCTTGGCCACACACATATTGCACAATTTGACTAAAATCTTTTTTTCTGAAGCTCTAGGTACTGGCCGGTTGTTACCAGATGTTTGCAGTTATTCACAACTCCGCAGGGATAAAAAATAGATACATAAATAGCGAACTCACATGAGACCACGAAGATTGGACCTCCTAAGTTGTAAGATGTCAATAACAAAATTGTGATTTTGTTAGTGTAGATATTTCTTATACGTTTCGGAAAACTTTATAGAGTACTTAATAAACTACTCTAGAATACAGGTATAAAGAGAAAAAAAATATATTTCCTAGGAAAAATGTTTAAAAAAATATATAAAGTCGAGTTCATACAATCTTGAGGTTTTCTTGAGTCTAATTTGAATGTCTGTCACGAAAAATATTGAAAGCATCACTTAACATTACTTAGATATACAAATTCCAAAACTATCACAGACTATAAATATAAAGTCAGAGTAGTATTAAATATTCCTTCTTTTGTGAGCGATCAGAGTACAGAACGGGTACTAGTAGGTTGTACTCGTATAGGATCAGAGATTTCACAAAATATTTTCATTAACTTCGCGACACGTATCCATAACGTATATTGTAATCCATTTAAATCTAATACAATCGGCATTGGGGCTCCTAACAATCGTCATAAGATGAGAAAGGATTGACTTACACAATTTCGAGTTCACTAATGATTGGAGTTGAAATCTCTAGCAAATTGGTAATTTGACTCCGTGTGGTAACGGAACGCACCCCCTGGTAATACACATACGTAACTCATCTTGTACGAGTCTGTTAGGAAAAGGTCATATTAATTCAGGTAACTGGAATAAAGAATGAATGATTTGAGTTTTCCGAAAAGGACTTGTAAACTATTTAATGGTATCTCAAAAAAAAAATTAAAGACTTCGTCAAGTGTTTAAAGTTGTTAAGTCTCATATTCAAAGTACAGTGAGCAAAAATTAAAATAGTTCATTGAAAGTCAGATTAGTTTGCTACCTTAATCAAATTATCAAAAATCTCGTTTCGAAAGTAAGCAAAGTGAGAAAAATTTTCAAGCTCAAAAGAAACTCACAATTCAGTTTTAAAAAAAAAAATACTCAGGATCTACTTACTGTCTATTTTATTGCTTTTTCGCAAAAAAAACCGCTTCTGTGTTTTCTTTAAATTATTATCATTATGAAAATGAAACAATATCTGTTTTAAGTGTGTTAATATGATTTCACAGTCACGGCTTATCACCATGAGACCGGACATGGAATTTATTTTTATGAGTTCCAAAGCTATTAACACCCTATTGTTATTTTAGTACTATTTCGTAACTAATATGTATGTACTTACAGATTCTGCAAATAAATATTCATGTAACACAGTGTATGTAGGTTTCTGTTCTGTACGGTGCCAATGACGTGTAAACTTTTAATTTATGCAGAGTGTACTAATCACCTTAACACATTTTAACCTACGAATTTCCTGAAATCACAAAAATATTGGATTATCCGTACAAAATTTAAATGAAAAGTTAAATAATTTTTATTACGATTTCAACATAGTCGCTGAAAAAAAGTTGTTCTGTTGTATAGAATAATTAGTAATTAGCTAGAATAATTACTAATTGATTAAAACTGGTCAGTACGTAACATACGTATTTTTTAAATGTATTGATGTTACACCTTCTGTACTTTATCTTTTCTTTGTGCATACGCCATCGCTTTTATCTTATGGGTTTATTTTTTGCGTCTGTCTAATTAATTGTTTTCCAATGAAATAACAATAACACAAATTGAGGGGATTTAACTATCCTTCATTTGACCTTATTAAAACACACGTACTTGCATTTACCCATAAAAGCTTGCATGGAAGCAAACCCAAGACCCCCAGTAACCAAGGTGAGGTAACAAGTTCACGTATGCAAATTTCCTAATGAGGCACAGTAATGATCTTCTCCTATCAGGGCGTGTGGACTGAGTGACGAGAGAAAGCGATAAATATTGCCATAACTCACTTTAAAATAAACACAGGTTTCCAAACCAAACATTAAAGAAGAACTTCAAGGTTTAAACGAATAAATACATATACATTTAATTCAATATATGTACTTCCTACAACATTCTAGAAAAGAATATCAAGGTTTAACCTATTTATTAAATACACATCAGATTTTTGAGATCGATATTTTGTGTTATTCGTTGTGATCAGGCTTCTTATAAACTAATTATAGCAGCAAAAAATGTCTATCGAACAAGTTAAACTAGATAAAAAATCGCATTTAGCACTTGCCTATTTTGCTTTTGTAAAATTAATATCGTAAATTAAATCGTAAAATAATGTGTTTAAATAACTTCCGTTTATAAATTGTACCATAAGCACATACTCATAACAGTGATATTGAATCCTTACCGAGTTCATCTTCAAATTGATGGGAAACTCTCAGTTTTTGCGGGAAAGCGGGCATTAACCAAGCAGATTGGCTTCGTTAAGCTTAACCCTCATGATTCCTCGTATGAAGGTGAAGTATGGTTACTGGAAAGTACGTTGAGGTCTTATTATGATTTTGTTAGCTTTTGTTTGGTTATACCTACCTAAATTGTTTCTTGTTTTAGTAATGTTAATGGCCTTTCTGTACTATACAGGGTGTAACAGAAGTGTGTGACAATACTTCAAGGTTGGCTTTTACCCATCAAACTGAACAACTTTTGTTCTACAACTTTGTTGAAATCGCAAAATTTTTTTTGGACTTTTCATACAAATCGATCAGCTGGCGAACCAAGTTTGTATGAAAAGACCAAAAAAAATTTTGCGATTTCAACAAAGTTGTAGAACAAAAGTTGTTCAGTTTGATGGGTAAAAGCCAACCTTGAAGTATTGTCACACACTTCTGTTACACCCTGTATACGTATAATTATGACTAGTTATTCGGCGATTAGCGACAAACGGTAGATGACAGTCATGAAATTAAAGAGTCACCCTGAATGTATTTTTAGTTGAACTCATTTAGAACTAATAATTAGCAAAGACTTAAAGGTTCCTTTTAAATAGTTGTGTTCGTTGTACATGACACTTGCGTGACATTTGACACACTAAATGGAAGCCACGTTTAAAAAAGATAAAAACGTGTAAATGCTATTTATAAATAGCTCTAATTGTACACAGTAGTTTGACTTAAAAGACACTTGAAACGGATAACCATTTAATAGTATTAACTTGTATTTTTTTAAAATAAAAAATTATTAGTTTTGTTATAAATTTAATAAAGGACTTAAAATTTCTAGTTTATTATTTGACTTTATTACAAGGTGTAGAAAAGCACTATGGAAGGATTTTTATAATATCTCTATAAGTGGATGAAATGGGGTATTGAATTATGCCTGGGAATTTAATTTAGTTTTAGCCTACCTGATAGGACATTAGCCAATCTACTTATCTCCTATAGCAATTTAATTTACTCGTTCTGGGACACCCTGTATATTAAATAATATCTTCCAACTGTTAAATATTCCAAAATCAGACTATGTGCGTTACTTTTAATGCATTTTTATTAAAATTCTTTGTTTTTGATACAGGAATAGTGGCCATTTAGTATCATTTATTAATAAGATGATAAATATGTACCAAAATAATTATTTGTCATCAATCAACCTTTACCTAAAATGAATAACCAAAAACATATATTATTTTATCTCTCTCGTATTCTCTCATTTCCTAGTATGGACTTACTTATCTGCTACTCAATATTTCTTGATCGAAAAACCGTTCGTATAATCAGAATTATAACCCTCCTTTTTGCTTCGCCGTAGTCGGGTAAAAAACATATCGTATTACCGTGCGAGCCGTAAGCTTCCAACGAACTTATTAATAAAGTGCTGTTCTCCTGCACATTATAAACGAATTACGGTCAAAAAACATGCGACAACTAAATTACTAACACAATTATACAGTACAGAGTAGTTAAGTGGATAAAGAGACTGCTTCATTGCAGCCGGCCGCGTATGATCATGTTTGAAACTCTCAATCCAATCCAGGCCTACTTACTAAACTTTGTTGCCTTTACTTTAAAGACTATATTGCAACTTTAAATGGACTGGATCGACATAGAACTGCGTAATTGGTTGACGACGGTTTTGCTCACGTATAAGATAGCGATAATTTTGTATAATTTTAAGCCTTTTTAGGGTTCCGTAGCCAAATGGCAAAAAACGGAACCCTTATGGATTCGTCATATCTGTCTGTCTGTCTGTCTGTCTGTCTCTCTGTCTGTCCGTATGTCACAGCCACTTTTTTTCCGGAACTATAAGAACTATACTGTTGAAACTTGGTAAGTAGATGTATTTTGTGAACCGCATTAAGATTTTCACACAAAAATAGAAAAAAAACAATAAATTTTGGGGGCTCCCCATACTTAGAACTGAAACTCAAAAAAATTTTTTTCATCAAACCCATACGTGTGGGGTATCTATGGATAGGTCTTCAAAAATGATATTGAGGTTTCTAATATCATTTTCTTCTAAACTGAATAGTTTGCGCGAGAGACACTTCCAAAGTTGTAAAATGTGTGTCCCCCCCCCCGTAACTTCTAAAATAAGAGAATGATAAAACTAAAAAAAATATATGATGTACATTACCATGCAAACTTCCACCGAAAATTGGTTTGAACGATATCTAGTAAGTAGTTTTTTTTTAATACGTCATAAATCGTAATCCGCAATTTACCTTTCATTCAAGTTACAACGAACTACAAAAACTTTTATATTATGTTACTTGCTGCTACGGAACCCTTCATGGGCGAGTCCGACTCGCACTTGGCCGCTTTTTGTAAAATCAAAGTGTATTGTGGGCATGTCGTAATCACTTCATTTGCGTAAAATTTGTAGGTATTAATTATTATTTTGTGGGCCAAAGAATATATTTCTAAAGGAATTAGATTTACTCTTTATTTAAACACTTATCTCAGGATAAATCACATACGGTCATCTGGCTCTAAACTAGGATTCACTGTACTTATCTCATGAAACATTACCCGAGTTTGAAACAAGACATCGAACTCGGGTTTTTTCAGTAATGTCAAAGTGAACACTATATAAGGTTTCTTGACAAGTACGACAAGCACTAAAGTGATTATAATAGATAATATATCACTTTTTAACGAAATCAGTTAAAAATATTAAACGTATACAATTTTTAAACTTTTAGGAATTCTGGGTTCTAATGCCATATATGTATTACTGATTTCTAAAATCCATCTATCGTTTAAGTTTTAGTTTCAAACATACAAACAAACATGAGCTTACATATAAAATATTGTGCATAAAGAAATATTACCTTCCTTCTGACACAGTCGGGTGAAAAAAAAACGGTCTCTGTGGCACAAGTTACTCTGAGCCCGCATTACAAACGCAGTTATTATTATTCATAGAACAAGCTTTTTAGCTTTCAGTCGTTTGAACCAATTCTCGCGTTGTTTACTGCGGGCGCTAATAAGAAGTCTGTTTATGTCTGTCAGTTTGTCCGTAATGAAGGCATAGATAATTTTTACTGACCAAGACGTTTTAATTTCTAGCAACATTTAATTTCTTGCTATGTGTTCTACTCCTATTCATGTGATGGAAATAGAAACTTGCATACCTCCTCTTATTATTAGACGTCTGCAAATGGCAGAAAGATTTTGCTTAAAATTGCTAGCAGCAGAGAATTTGTTTGCTTTGAACAAACTTCTACCTCCTAGCACATATCAGTTAGGTATTATGGGTCCTTATGTTAATAGCACCCACATCTTATCAGGAAACTTACCAGAGCTACCAAGAATATTATTGCACTTGCAGTCACTGGCTTTTAATATTGACAAAAACAAATTCTGGCCTTTGTATAGAATAAGTTACAATGCTCTTGTCAATTTTGATGTTATTTTATCAAATGAGATAATTCAAGATAAATCTGAGTTATTGGATAACACCTTCTATAAAATTTATACTGATGGATCAAAATGTGAAGATAGGGTATCATCTGCCTTTTACGATTCACAAACTAAGTTTAGAAAATGTTTTAAGATTGATAAAAATGCAAGTATTTTTACGGCAGAGTGCTATGCTATCTATAAAGCTCTTTTATATATTAAAAATATTAATAGACTTCACTATATGATTTTGTCATATTCCAAGAGTGCCTTGCTCGCACTTAACAATAAGACCCTTAGATACAATCTTCATTACATAGTATACCAAATTAGACAATTACTGTATGAACTTAGCTGTAATCATAAAACAGTACAATTTCTGTGGGTACCTTCTCATTGTGGCATAACTGGAAATGAAGAAGCTGACCAAACTGCTCGTGGACCACATAATGAAGATGACACAACCCTGTTGAGAATTAATTTCACTGATTTTCATGCTGTACTAAAGGAGACCCTGAAATCAGTATTAATAGATTACTGGACTAAGATAGGTGAAGGAAAAGGAAAATGGTATGCTAAGATCCAAGGATGCCCGCCCGCCAAACCTTGGTACTATGGAAATAAAGATGTAAATTGCAGAAAATTCATAACTACAATTAACAGAATGAGATTTGGACATTGCCAAGTAAGAACTCACCTACACAGATTAAAATTAGTGGAAGACCCTAAGTGTTCAACCTGTAAACAAGACGAAGATCTAAACCACTTAGTTATGAACTGCCAACGATTTGGAGTTCAGAGACTTGTGCTAATAAGTGAACTTCAGGATATAGTGCAGGAGATTCCTCAGTGCTTAGAGGACTTACTCAGAGAACCCAAATTCTACGTGCCATTATATAAGTTTATCGTGAACACTGTTGACAAATTGTGAAGTTTCAGTTTTATACGACATAGACGTATGCTATGTGTGACAGACAGTGAAGTGTGATTGGAACGTGAACCAAACAGATGTAATTTTTTGTTGATGATTGGCTCAAAAGGACTCTGAATCCAGAGCCGTAAAAA
Organism: Coleophora deauratella; assembly: GCA_958295455.1. Taxonomy (NCBI): domain Eukaryota; kingdom Metazoa; phylum Arthropoda; class Insecta; order Lepidoptera; family Coleophoridae; genus Coleophora; species Coleophora deauratella. The sequence goes on along the minus strand of OY282410.1, from coordinate 7,840,433 downwards.
CATAAAAAAAAAAAAAAAGTTTTGTATAAGTATAAATGTAGTAAGTGCTAGCTGCCGCCTGTGACTTCAGTTGTTGACCACATAAGAAAGTTTTTAAGTCTTTTTTTAAATATTCTGAATAAGAACAAGTGAGCAGATCTTTATTTTGGAAATCTTATAAAGAAATGTCTGGTCAACCAAAAATTCAAAATCTTTAAATGAATTGGTCAATTTTGTAGTTTCACGTGGTGCACAATACCTATATCATTGATGTGAACTCAGTGGATTCAAGACTAGTCTTGAACTGAAATTTTGAACTTCAAAATTCATCAAATAACAATGGACTCTGGGACTATTACAGAGGACTCAATACAGTGTATCAGCGCAAAATCTATCAAGCTGTTTTTTGGTAAAAGAAACGGATCATACATACTTGTACATCCAAAAAAATATGACCCTCCAATTATGCCGTCGGGTGAGAAGACATGAACACCTTTCTTAATCGTTTGCATTTCTTACTTGTAACTTTGAAAGTAAGTATAAATTGTATTTCCTTTGGTCTGTGACTAATGAGATGGCATAATGTATAGATATCTCATTTAAACAGCTATAGATACGTACAATGTTGCAATAATTACCGTCTAGTTACGAGTGGTGCCGATAAAAGGCGTATTTATTAAGTCTGTATTGTAATTGTAACTCAATGGGTCTATAAATACTGGTATTATTGTCTTAGTTGTTTAGTGGGAAACGCTTGTTTAGAGATGTCCGTTTACGAAGAGTTAAAGATAGTATTTTTATGAGAGATGTGCGTGTTTTCTTGTGTTTTCCCAGATTACTTTAACCGCGATAACATATTTAATGTATGTATGGCTTTAAATAAATATGTTTGTATAGATGTTCTGATACTGATATTAGGCCCATTTTAAGGCAGTGCAGTGATCCCGTTGTTGGAGTTGGAGTGTTATTATTTTATTTTATTCTTCTTCTCATTAATATTTTTGTTAGAATTATTGAATTTGTTTATGTTTTTATAAGAGGCCTATTTTAGCTGACATTTAGCTTGGGTATCAAGCAATACTTTTTTCGGTTCTATGTAATTATGTATGTTATATCTGTTTTACCACCAGTAGCCAAAACGGCTTGAACGACTTAATAGATTTTGGAATGCAGAGTGTACCACTTGTCTTGATTTTCAGATTCACATAGGATACATTTTAATGTAGTCGGTTTTTTTATAAATTCGATTATTATACTGTATTATAATATCAAGATTTTATCACTTTACAGCTAATGTGAACTTTTAAGTTGAATACTTAGCGATTGCGGTAAGTATTAACTATTATGAACTATTGAGTCTAAAGATACATAAGTACCACATCTTTAGCGCTAGTATGTGCAATTATTAACGGTTCGCCAACGAGCGACCGCACGTACAAAGAACACTTACAAGGTACAGTCAGACACAGAAACGTTTTGTTACTTTAAATTGTGCCTACTTTAACAAGAATAAAATAGGTACAAGAATTAGGCACCGTTCCCATTGACAACCGCTACGGATATGGACGGTCCAGTCCCGTCAGTTTTCCAGACCTAATTCCACGGGAACGACTGGGTGAGTTGATTAGGTCGCCGCCGTTTTCTTTATCTTGTTCCTTCATTGTCGTTGCAGCTGTATTCGGCATGTAGCTGAACTAATAATAATAAATAATAATGAATATTGTGACGGTGTAGTATACTACCCATACAAGTCCATACGTATTTAGTCGTCCAACTTACAAGTCGTACGACCATTAGTCGTGCGTGTGAATGGAGCCTTACGTGATTTGCGATCTGAGTGCAGCTCTAGGCGGTCTCATTACAGTCACCTAACGATGTAATTGGCCATGTCGCTGCCAATGTAGGAAATTGGATGATTGGCGAATTGTCCGGCTGTCATGCCATCTAGAACAGGATGGAGCTCGTTCTGTGGCGGTAAATATGGGCCGTGATAAGTGACATTAGACATTGGTGGTGCTGTGCTAGAGGAATGAGAGTAGTACGCAACTGAGGGACAGTTGTACATAATTATTCACAGAATTTTCGAAAGACTGGTTTTAATTTTAATGTACTTAATTTCTACTTAATTTTAACTGACTGTCGCGGAGGAAGGTAATGTTTTTCGGGTTATTGTCTCTTTATACATGACTCTTTAAGTGCGAGGAGATACGATATCCTTAATATGTCACAAGGAGCTGTGTGGGATTTAAAATTAAATTTCAGGTTAGACATGATAATATGTACCTAACAAAATACCTAATATTAACTAAGTTTTTTTATTACTAAAGGCTCTACTTTTTATGACTAATAAATTAATACTTTCTAAAAATCTCTTACACGACTTTTGAAAACGTAATTAATGATTGAAATAACATCCCAAATAATACTTATATTTATTATTCAGAGCATTGCATTTTACCAGTTTAATTTATATGTAATCTGTGGTCTTATAGAAATAATGTAGCCTTTAAAAGAGGCTTAACCCCGATTTGATTTGATAATAACTAGTTATCATGAACCTATTATCGCCATAATCATAAGCTAATAAAGGTGGAGAACATTTAGCGCAAGAGCATGCAAAAACGGCTTTCTATTGAGATATTATTACAAGCACCAATTACTATGGATTAACAGTGCCTACACTATGGTGCAAGAGAAGTCAAGAGCGAATCGGTCTCAGGCGGCAAGTATTCTGTAGGTAGGTATATTAAATTTAGAATTATTTCGAAACTGTCGAACTAGTTAAATAGTAACTTAAACTTAAATATCCGACATACAGTAGAATGTGTCCCGTGTCAATCTGGACTTCAAGTCAAGAGGAACCTAACGATATCGTGAACAAAAAAATCCACGAAGTCGTTTTAACACCATGCATGAGGTTTTGCATATATAAAAAAATACTATTACCATGAACACTAAAAACTTTTCCCGGATATTTATTAATATATATTTATTTTACCGTTTAGTTACCCAACTCTCCGAAAGAAATCTTCAAAAATAAAATATGTAAATCAAAATAATTAATTTAAAAAAACAACATGTATACTAGTGCCATCTTTACTGGCTTTCCACTGACGGATCCCTTAGCATATTACTAAACATTAAAGAAGTGCTCTAAAAATCGGACTTATTCAAAGTAATCGTTTAAATAGTTTTACAATTTCCTTATTACTCTGGCCTCGGGCTAAAAACAAAATTATCGTTTTTAAACTAGCCCCAATCATGTCGTAATGTCTTTTAAATATGGTCAGGCGTTTGTCGGCGCGTTTGAACTCTGCGCGGGAGTGATTACCACGCCATTGTTTTACAGATATACCTACTAAGTAAGTATATTAGATATATTCGCATACCGAAGACATGTGTTTAGCTCTCAAGTAATCAGTCAAGTTATAAAGTTTTCCGTTTTTGTTTTTAGGTGCCTATCCTATTAGATTGTTTTATTGTCTGCGGGTTTAGGGGGAATTATCAATATGTTCGCTTATTTGTAGATATGTGATTCATAAGCAATTTGAAAGCTCAAAGGAAGGAAATGCCAAAACATTTAAACAAACATGGTTGACTGTCATTGCCATCTGATTGTCTTTGAAATAGTTATGAGGTCGCTGTAGGATCATGCTTGATAGTCAAATGTAAGTTATTGATTAAAAATTGATAAGATGTTATTTTTACATGTTTGGCCAATACCAATTAAACACACTTTACTGAAAGTTCAGTAGATAAACAGATATTTCGTTATTTTGTCGTTTTTTATTATTATTTTTGTACTTACTATTAAAAATGTTTATTAAATTCAATCATGGCGTCATTATAGAGCTAACAATAAAAAATACCACCACTTTAGTACATAAATGTGTGACTATAGTTTAAATTACAAATGTCATATTGTTACTTTCCACTTCAGGTAACCGCGTTCAATCTGCGGTTTTATTATGATGAAGAGCCATTCTCAAAAGTAATTTGATAAGAGCTATAAAAAAATATATCAAAATAATAAAGAATTTTTAATGTCAATGGATTTTTTTAACTGCCGGACGTCAGTTTATTGTGATAACACGACAAACGTTTTGATAGTCAGATTATAAAAAATGCGTCAACAAATAAATAACAGTCCTTTTGTATAATTTATCTGACTGTTCCTGAAAAAGAGTAATATTTTTCGGATGTTTGTATGAAAAAGGACATAATAGACATATACGTAGCAGTACGTCAATACATTTTGATTTTTAATTTAACGGGGCTAATAAAAGACCAGAATTCAGAAGCAACGTCGTGACATTTAAAATGAGCAGTAAACTTATCCCTACCCAAGCAAAATCTGTCATTATAAACACCGCTAACTTGCTCCCATTAATCACGCAAAAAAAATCCAACAATACGACGATTAACATACACTTAACCTATGGAACCAGTCGACTCGCAAAATTATAAACCTTGTATATATTTTTAACACATTATGCCAATAAATTAGTGCGCAAATGAGGCGGCTTTCCACTCAGATGTCGGATATTAAGTTTGGCTCGGTTAATTATGCTAATTCAGTTAATTTGGAAGGCTGCACTGCCTCTCGTGACGTAATCAAAGACTTCTCGCGGAATTACGAAGTGTGGCGCCGTGGACTGGTCCTCTATTATAACTGATTTATAAGAAAATTTAATATTTATCAAGTTAATTTTGGTAGAAAATCAATCAACAATAATAAAAAATAGCAAAATTTGTATTTGAATTCATTGACTGTGTAATATTCTTGAACTTTCTTAAAACTACATATACCTATATTATGTTTTTATTTACCTACATATATATTTACGTATCATGGTGCTTTCCTTACACATTTTTAAATACATTTACAATTTATAAAATGAAAGCTACTACCTATTGTTTAAGTACAATCCGGTCCAATAAAAGTAACGCAAATTTAGTTTTGATATTTATTGTTGTATTGTAACAGAATGGTGTGATAATACTTCAACGTGGGCTTTTACCCATCAAACTGAACAACTTTTGTTCTACAACTTTGTTGAAATCGTAAATAAATTTTCGGACTTTTCATACAAACTTGGTTCGCCAGCTGATCGATTTGTATAAAAAGTCCAAAAAAATATTGTGATTTGAACAAAGTTGTAGAATCAAAGTTGTCCAGTTTGATGGGTAAAAGCCCACCTTGAAGTATTATCACACCTTTCTGTTACACCCTGTATATACAAGATATTACATGTTGGTAGTTATACATATGTATATAATATATGCATATGATATCACACACCAAAGATATTGCCACGAAAAAATAACAATATTTGTCGCTACCTTAAAAAATAACAAAGCACGCAACTAATAAAAGTAATGAAATTTAAAAACTGTATTACACCTATAAAGTAGGCTGCCAATATATAGTACTTATAGATGCTGATATACATATAAGGGTGTCGGAATAGCAGACAAACCGCTCGCTCTAGCACTAAACTAAAGGGCAAAGCGTAGTGCGTATGCCCAAATCTTTCTTAATTTTTCTTACATCTGTGCTCAGAGCAGATACAGCTGTATAATATACGGTCCAGTCGGTCGTTTCGGACAGTTGTAAAATCGAAAGTGGGAGCCGCGTAGTCTCCGCCGCCAAGACGGGAGTAGGCAGTAGGGGCGCGGACCTCCTAATCGCACTTTAATAGCCGCGGCTGCGTCAAACAGATCGTGGTTTTACATTGCGCATGGTTTAGATGGATATTGTTAGATATGAGTAGTTAGTTGTCGAAGATTTTGGTAGTGTTGAAAAGTGCCTGTTTATATTTATTGGACACATATAATTAAGTGTTGGGACTGGAATCGTATATTTGAATTTAAATATTTGATTTTTGATTGTTGTTATTGCTGTTATTCTTCAATCTAAAAATGAAAACTTCAAGTTAAATTCAAAAATCAAATGTTTAAATTCAAAATATACAATTGCAGTCCCAATCCCAATACTTAATGACAAGTGTCCAATAAATCTAAACAGGCACTTTTCAACAATTCCAAAATCTTCGACAACTAGCTTCTCATATTATTACTGTTAATGAAAATGAAAATGAAAATGAAAATATTTTATTCGAAGTAGGTAGCAGTGTACACTTTTCGAACGTCATTCTTTTATCTACCTAATACGAGGTTCCTACCACTCGGAACTCGTATACCCACCGTTTCGGGAAGTGTTTGCGGAGTGAGAAGAAACGGCGGGCCCTAAAGAAACTCCCTCCAACACATATTTTTTTTTAAGTCTTATATTCTATTACACCTTAATGCTAGATCAATAAATGAATTATACAATGTCATGTCTGTAAATAAAATATACAAAAATAAGAATAAAGAAAGGATTCAAAAGAGATAAAAGTAAAAATTGTTTGTAGCTAATGACTAACAAATTCCAAAAAACCAATGACAAGAGCAGGCCAGTTCACACGGACAGCACCCGATCACGAGTATAACGCGAGAGTCAGCCATCGCTCCCCTCAACCATATTTGAGGGAAGGGAACGACCCGGCTCCCGATACGCCACCATCCGCACGAACATTTATTACGAACAGTTATTACTAACAGTCTTATACAGTGTTTTAAATAAATTCAGTAGTAACAAACCTAGATATATTTGAGAGTATTACATATATTATGTCATATCTTTCTTTGACATGCAAGCTACTTATTTACATAATTGATTAAGTTTGTTTTGTTTGTTTAAAAAACAACTTTTGACACCAAAAAGAGACACAATTTCTCGTATTAAATATATTATTATTAAATATTTGTGTAGTTGCCTAATTTTATCAACCGACTTCAAAAAAAGGAGGAGGTTCTCAATTCGTCGGAATCTTTTTTTTTTTTTTTTTTTTATGTATGTTCACCGATTACTCGAAGACGCCTGAACCGATTTCGAAAATTCTTTTTTTGTTTGAAAGGGTATACTTCACAGGTGGTCCCATATAAATTTTATCGAAATCAATTCAGCGGTTTTTGAGAAAATCAACAAAACATAGCAAAATTGGAGTTGTTGCGATTGAAGTCGGTTGTTTTTAACGTATTCAGCGTGGTCAATTATCTTAAACACCATAACTTCGACTGCATCTTTCTTCAGTGCTACGTAACTAATGTGAAACCGCCTCAGATGAGCTGGGTGTCGTGAATGGTCAGATACAATGGTGCTGTGGCAGCTATGAGCCGCCCGCGGGCTAATCACGCCTCGGAATGTCTTCAATGGGCCGCCACTCATTCAACAAATTACACCATATTCACCACAATGGGAACAATAAAAACTCTTTAAAGCTGATCTTTATGCTATCGCTACTGCGTACTTTATGGTAACCAATCCAATTCAATACAAAACTTAATTAACGCAAAATATAATGTCCCCGATATAATCCATTACTAATGAAATCGTTACCAATTTCAACAATGTGAAATTAATTTGTTTTGTTTCGCCTAGATTTCGATCGAACGCAAAGAACACAATTTCCAATTTTAAATTAAACTCGAAATTAGATCTGTGAATGAACGGATTCGTTTCCACTTTTGAATTTGATAAGAATTTGAATTTCATCTTGTAGAGGTTTTACTTTTTAATTTTCCAGCGAGGCGACTCTAACACCCGCTGTTCGTCATAACCGGCCGGTACGTGACCGCGGCAACTCTTTGATATCCAAACTTTTTTCTCAACCATTTACACGTTTTTTTCTTTAATTTATTTTTGTTATTGGCTACAATATTATCTGCCGGCTACCGGGCGCTGCAAAGGGCCGGTGCCAGATATAATTTGCTTTTATTTATGCAAAATAAAAACGATAACGTCGTAAAGATGTATTGGAAGGACGGGTGGGCTTGTTCGGGTTAGATTTAAAAAAAATAACTTTTTTAAATTATGTATAATAAAGGTGTTATGATTAGCTTCCATACTGCAGTTCCATTTTTGTATGAATCTTCGATATGTGATCAAAATAAGAAATATTGTACGATTAATTAAACTCGTAAGGTATTCTTGTTTATCTGCAGCGCTCGTTGATGTCTTTTGTACCAGCACCGTGCATCGCTTTCAAAAGAGTTCAACGCTCGATACAAGCATTTCTTTTTACTATAATTTTGTGCGAATTTGTAACTCTGTACTTACATTTAAATAGTTTTTTAGACTTCCGTAACCAGAGTGATAAGTCAAATTAACCCTATACGTAACCACGGGTGACGCTAAGTTCAACACCAGACAACAGATTAGATAATAGTTGACCAGGCAACTGTCGTCTGTCCTTTGAAACAGCATGGCGAATTTTGTCATAACATAAACAAAGAACACTCAATGTATATACTTGGAAGTATACCTAATATCAGCAGTAAAGCATTCATGTCGCATTCTTAGTAAAAGTTACGCAACGCGTGCAACAAAGACGGTCGCAAGTCGCAACAAAATGCTGAGAAAACGCATCAACATCACTATAAAATAGATTATAGATCTGTTTCTGAGTATTGTTGTCTTCGGAGCAATCGACATTCAAGATCCGACGTAACGTAAGTCATGTTACCGATTGTCCACGGTGGCAAGTGTTGACGTGTAGAGCGGCAAAAACGGACTAGAGCGAAATGCCAGTTTTCTCAGTAGTCCAAAGTGAAGTAATTATTTCTCATTAGAAAATAGGAATGGAACGTATTTCAACACAAATTTTTGTTTTTTGAAAATCAGAGGCAGTGCGTTCTATAACAATACGTCAACAAATTAAATGATTTAAAAGTATGCATTTCCTTTATAAACGGAAATTAAAGGTAGTCGTACTTTTTGAATGCTTTTTGAATATACGGAAACAAACCGATAAATGTGTGTCGTGTATTAACCGATTTTTTTAGTAGGAGGCAAAGCCCATTCACTTTGTGTTGTTGTATTGTGTGATGCAACATTCATTATGGCTGTACTTTTCTGCTTTAATGCTTAAAAAGGAGAATTAGATTTTTTCATTTCTGTTAGAAAAGTAAGCAGTTTTATCGAAATTTTTAAAATAAAGTAAATGTTAAATTGCGTAGGCATGTAAACTGTAGGTGGTCGAAATATTTTGATCTGTCTTTCCCTGCACAATGTGGAACAATGACCTATTATTATAAAACTACTACATAAAAATAATCTACATCTAAAACCGTACCAATTCGCATGACAATAAATAAGATGTTTAGAATACCTAAAAGCAGTTTACGATACGACTCTATCACCGTCCATCATTTCATTCCACATTCAAATTCAAAGCGATCTGAATTAACATTAATTTGTGCATCTACATTTTTTCACGACTCGACGCGAGAATGGCCTCCCGGTCCTCCGACGGAGGCTGCGCAGGCGACGCAGCTCAGAGGCTCGCGCTGAGTGCGAGCGAGAGGGCAAACGGGCGAGAGGGACGCAAACCGCGGCGGCTCAAAGCGAGCGGCGGACGCCAAAGGCGTCGGCGCGCGCGCTAATTGGAGACCGCGGAGACTTCAAAGCGAGCCGCCGGTACAACGTTTATATTAGGCAGGTACACTCATCCACACTTTAATTTAAACACTCCGAGCACCTTTCTTTGGAATTTTATTTTTCTTAGTTTTGAACTAAGGACGGTTTTCGCTTGAGGTGCCGTCGGAATATTGTTGGAGGCTGTACGTTGGCCGGGATTGATTAATTTCCCCGCGAGATCCGCGCTAGGCAATTAGTATGGCTTTGTGTGTGAGGTCACACTCTTGATACGGTTTTTATAGGTTCGTCTGGAATGCTAGCTCGGCCTCGGGTTACCTCTTTGTATGGATATTGTTTAATGTTCTCATTAAATGTACTTATATTATTCTTACCTAAAAAGCAAATGAGATCCTAGGTACCTGAATGGAATTGAAGTTGTTAGTTATTAACGATTTAGAAAAGGCGGTTTACATGGCACCTCCATCAAGTCAGGGCTTTAACAGAGAATTCATTAAAAAGACAACAGCTTGGTCGTGGTTATCGACCATACTGAATTGTAAAGCAAAAGTCTTTCTTTGCTTTTTACAGCCAATAAAGCCGCGACCACACACGAGAATCAAAATAGAATATTATACGTATAATCATGCATTTTACTGCATTGCGTCCATGAACTCGAGTATTTAGACACAAAACGGATCGTCACATGTGATCGGGCGTGTAACTCAGTTGTGGAGAACAAAGCCGCGGCGGCATTGTGGTGCGGGTTCGAATCCGCATTTACTCCACCGTGAAGTGTTGACACTAAGTCTGATTTCCTACCGATTCGACAGGCCTTCTCTCATCTAAACCGACCAGTTTAATTTTATCTTGCATTCTTGCTTAAAATTATAGGAGTAAGGCTCAAAAAGAAATGGCAGATCTTCGCTGTGTATTGGTCAGATGTTTCCTTTCGGGCCTTTTGATATAGACTCCGGATTAGTGTGGAAACAATGATTGGATTATAGTGTTGTAGCATCGGAGTTATATTTAGAAGGATAGCTTGAATTATAGGCTGTAAAGCGCGAGGTTTGACAGTTATCCGGTGTAACGAGTTCCAGAGCATTATAAAGTGATTGGCATTTTTTAAATCTTCACATGTTCTAGTTCAAAAACTTTAGCACTATTTTGAACGGCAGGATATTATAAAATAACTATAAAATAGGATGTGTCAAAACTCCGATCGACGGTAAAACTTGATATTTTGTTTAATAATATCACAGAGGAGAAATATAAAGAAAGAATTCAGAAGAATTTTGTGAATGAGTCATTAAAACAGCATGTAAGTACATATCCGAAGCAACATAATATCAGGTTCGTTCATACAAAAACTCGTATTACTCATCAAAAACAAAAAATAACTTCATCTCCGAAATACTACAGGTGTAACCAAAACGAACCGTTGTTTGATAAATTAAAACAACGCGGAAGAGACAGAGACGGTTAAATGTCTTGTATCTCGTTTTAAAAAATCATGGACTTTTGAAACTGAATAACATTTGTTCTACAAGTACGTAGTATTATTTTTCTTCTATGCTACGAGATTTTTAAAAAAATTGCAATAATATTACGTACTTGTGATTCAACCATACTGTCCATAGCAAGCGATCAGCTGATGAGATCATTTTAGCGAATAAATCCATTGTGTATACAGTAAACAGGGTGTAACAAAATAGGCGTAGAACCCATAAACTGGGGCTGGTATCAACCAGCTCTACAACTTTGATGATTGCTGCGAGCTGCGATTCAAGCAGTTCGAAGCAACAAAACTTGTTAAGTTTTACAAGTAGATCCATATTACAAGTTTTTTTCCACCATATAAACTTACCGTCTAAGGAAACATTCCAACAATCCTCCGGACGGAACGTTTAGCGCACGGGCGGCTCTAATTCGTAATGAGAGGCTGCGTACGCGCCGACGGTGTTAAAATAAGAGCACAATGCGGGCAGCGAGATGTAGATAACGAAATGGCTCAATCTTCCACTAGGGTGGCCGTAGGAGGCTACACAGGGTGAAGTAAAGTTGGTATGTGTATAGAACAAAACATAAGTAAAAAAACGCTTGGTTGCAAAACATGGTAAGTAGAGGAAAATATATATTAGTGTATACAGAAAATAAAGTTATACAGATAACTAGTGGTTATTAAAAAGATATCTCTTTGAGATTAATTTGAGTATATTTATTATATATTCCTGAGGAGCCAGAAAAAAAAAAGATTTTTATACAACGTAATTGATCAGCTATTAAGCCAATTTTGTATGGAAATAATAAAATTGTTTTGCGATATCAGCAAAGTTACAACTTTTAGTTAGCTCTACAGAGCCAAAGCCGATTATGCTCAATTTATGGATTCTACACTTATTTTGTTACACCCTATATACACAATGGACTTAGCGGCACAGTGATCATTAGCATCCTGACTTCTACACCGAACATCGTGGGTTTGATCCTCACCCAGAGTAAACTTTTGTGTGGAGGTACATCTATATTTATAAGTATGATCCTGTCTCTAGTTTCCAAAGTAAATGGAACCCTAGTTTTAGTCCAGATGTCCATATATTATTTGTTTCTGAAAATTACCGATCCTTAATTACCTAAATTGTTTGTTTATTTTTTAACTCCATTAACACAAAAAGCTTTAGTCGCTGAGCGACTGTGCCAGCTCTACAGTTTGGTTTCCCGACTATTTTCAACATCTTCAGCAAACTCTTACTCTCAGTTGACCTATGGAAGTTCTATCAACTACCCACTAATCACCGACTACAGAACGATTAGCACATCGCCAATTGTACTACAGTCGCTATGAGTATTATTATGCAGATGCCGGAAAACCGGTTGGCTGCGAGAGTATTCTACAATTAACTCCTTGAATCCCTCCCATTAGGTATTCTTCCAACAAAAATATGTCACTGCAAAGTCTATAATTGACTACGCTGAATACGTTAAAAACAACCGACTTCAATCGCAACAACTCCAATTTTGCTATGTTTTTGTTGATTTTCTCAAAAACCGCTGAATCGATTTCGATAAAATTTATATGGGACCACCTGTGAAGTATACCCTTTTAAACAAAAAGGAAATTTTCGAAATCGGTCCAGGCGTCTTCGAGTAATCGGTGAACATACATAAAAAAAAAAAAGATTCCAACGAATTGAGAACCTACTCCTTTTTTTGAAGTAGGTTGAAAAAGTATCGTTAAAAGAGTCCTCCTGACACAGGTTTATAAAAACCTAAAAGGAGGTCTCAACCTAGGTATATTACGAGACGATGTTACATGAATCCCAATAAACAATTTTGAGTTTTGATTTTTTTTAAGAGTTTTTCTGTCACAGAAACACGGAACTACGCACGTAAACCGCTACTGAATTGAGAAGTTTACCAACTGAGAAATTGCACCAACTGCTCATATTTTACTCTATCACTACAGAATAACTACACATTCTTTTTTACTCGTAGAACTCTTTGCTCTATGTTGTGTCCTGGCATGCCCACAATCTAGATTAACTAGTCGTGGACGTGGCATCAAAGCGTTTTGATAAGTATTGTACCAAATTTCACAGTGACGTTTTTAGAGCTGCATGTTATTTTTTTGAGAGATTCACCTTTGATATTTTTACTCAATTGTTTTCAAATAAGACCTCTGTCTGATATACAATCATTAAAACGAATTGTCCATAACAGCAACATATTTTAATTCTTTTTTATCTAGAGACTGTATGAGATTCTCCCATTTTAACTAAAGGTTCTGCAACACTGAACAAGCAATTCTTGGACCCCTATGGAATAAACCAGGCCATGTTGCCCGTACGCACATATGCTCTCCGATGCTCTCCGAAGTTACCCGACCTCCAGCACCGGTGGTCCCTCGGAACTAATTGGGCACCATTAACCTGGATATCGCCGACACTCGGACAGTTTAATGATAAGTAGGTCCGTAGTCCGTGCTCCAACATTCGGAGGTTTTAAAGCGATTACAAGCGTTACGTCGGTACATACTAATAACAAGTATGTCGTATTTCGATGACGTCCGTAGATGAGAGGCAGCAGGTAAGACCTGCTAAGAAGCTGGCAGTTTTGTAGAAGATGATGCTGTTTTTGGACTTTAAGGATAGGATATTATGATCAGTTGAGAAAGCTATGTTCTAAAATATTGCGAATACCTATGTTAGTATATGGGTATCCTAGTGGATATTTCATAAGTTCTGCTTAATGATGACCGATAGAGAAGAAAGGTTCTCGAGTGGCGGCCCGGAAAGTGTAGTATTTATTAGTCGGACCCCGACAGCTGAATTAGATCATAGTCAGGTTTGCAGGAAGCCGGTGCTAATAGGAAACTATGGGAGGGCCACTTTGTTATCGGACTATCGAGTGGACGTCTTCCGGCTGATACAATGATCAAACAGGTTTTTACACTCGGAAGTCTCACATTCCCAAGAAGTCCTTTCAACTATAGTGATATTTACGGGTTTATTAATCTAGTTACTCGTTGCACATAAAACGAGCGCAATGCCACCTCGGTTTTGCTTCGAGTTTAAATTTATACGAGCCAACCCGACATTGGACTCGACAAACAGCCACGGCGGGTTTAATTAACTCCGTCTATTATTACCTCTGATTACGGAGCTTAAGCTGTTTTAGTGCCACCGGTCGATTAGTCAACTTGGGATTAGAACAACAATGCCCTATTTATAACCGGCAGGGAGCAAATCGAGCCTTTATTACACTCCTGCGCATGTTAGGTGATTTGGTCACAGTTTTGTTTGGACACTGTCTTGAAAAACAAACTGCGAGTTCAGTATTATGAGGGGTTACAAAATAAATTACTTTCTCTTTTGAAAAATAATATTTTATTTTAGTGAAGTGAATGTCTTGGAAATTTTCAACTTAAATATTTTGTAGCAAGCAATAAGCTACAAAATATTTAAGTTAGTAAATAAATAAGTCCTATGGTATTTAAAACAGGAGATTTGTGTAAAAAATTAAGAAATCAAAGTATGATATGATACAAAACTAAAACATATCTTTCAACTACTTATGTCTTTATTGGTCTTCCAAACAAGTTAAGATAAAAAAATATATTTTTATGTGGTCAATTTTATAATTTAATAGACTTTATGACATAATCATACTATGACCAATATGAACTACTTCCAAGAATTCACAAGCAGTTCTGATCTGGGGAAAGGCGGCAGCAGCATAAGGCTTAGTTATAAAAGCTTGCAGGAAAACAGCTTACCCTTGAAAAATGGTTTAACAAACACAGTCATTGTTCTGGGATTACCACTCGTTTGGAGTGGCAGGTTTAAGAATGCGACGTCAATGCATTAATTGCATATTTTTAAATCAAAATGGATTTCAAAACTCATTATTTTGGTAGGCTCCCAGGTTGATTGTAAAGCTATTAGATAATAATAATATAATAATATCTGAGATAAATCACACATGATAATCTGGCCCCAAACTAGGATTCCCTGTATCTTGGGAACCAGAGACTGATATACATACACATACACTTTTAAATACATACATATATAGATATAATACACCCAGACTCAGAGCAAACAATTCTATTCATCACAGAAAAGTTTGCCCTGTGTGGGGATCGAACCCACGACTCTCGGATAAGAGGTCAGGATCGCTAACCACTTAACCACCGAGTCAGTCAAATTATTTAATCGTATAGATGTCGTAGGAAGTTTAACGCTTCTTTTAACTCCTTAAATCAATTTGGCTCCAGTTAGAATCGTAAATGTTTGTATGGTTTATTCCAATCAAAAAAAAGCAAAACGTAAACAAACTACTATGGATCTGACACATGTCAATGTCATCTGCATACTATGTTTGTTTACCTTTTGCTTTTATTGATTGGAATGAAGTATAGATTCGGCAAATCTGGCTTTAGAAGATGCTTTTATGAATATATGGGAAACATTAAAAAGTTAATATTTTTGAAAATTTCCAGATTCGGCAAATCTGATTTTTCAAAATGATTTTGTAAGGTAAATACAGGGTGAAGGTGACTTTTTACTCAGTGAAAATATGGGAAATATTTTTGTATGTTTCTAGATGAGGTAAATTCGACTTTTCAAGATGGTTAAGTACTCCAATAACTCAAATTCAGTTCCAAAAAAGTGGTTAAAAAAATTACACTCCCATGATATTCTTCTCTTCAAAGGTATATACTTAAAAAAAATATATTTTTGAAATGACATAAAAAACGAAATATAAGTTATACAAGAAGAAGAAAAAGACACGCAAATAATTTGTTATTTTACACTGCAAACCTAGCTATTATATTATAGAAGGAGGTACTCTGATATAAATCGTCATAGACAATTTAGGTGTCAAATATTTAAATTGGCCGCGACTTCCTCGTCGGTGATTGAATGCGGTTTCAACGCGGGCTTTACTCCACTGCGCCTGCGTGAGACTGCGATCTCGCAATAGGCAACTCTTGCGCATCCATTTGGGTAAACAGTTGATTCTAGCGACTAAATAATTTATGAGGTTTTATCTGAAGTAAGGAAGAATTAATCGATTAAGTGGTATCAAATCGATATGTAATTTTGAATTCAAAACATGATATTATACATGGCGAGCGAAAAATATGAGTGATATTCTACGACGCGATTCAGCTTGGCCTCTAAAATGTTGCATATTTCTTATAATATTTTGCTTTAATTCTTCGGTCGTCTGTAAATTAATCTTTAATTACATCGATCTAGTTTATTAAATTACTAAGTAAAAGTATATTAATACATACATACAAAAGTTTCATAACTCATTTTGATTAAGGTCAAAGAAATATTTTTGTTGCAAAAAAATAATTCAGCAAACATAAAATAAATTAACAAACAATAATTTTATTTAATTAAATAGTAAGAAACTTAACATTCAGATAGGTAAACAACTCATCGTATTAAATGCCTATGTTATGTGAAAATAAAATAATTAAACATTTGTTAACATTTACCAAATACGACTTCATTTTCCAACAATGTACTTACACAAAGAATCAATATTGCAAAACGAATTAACTCCGTAACAATTTTAGTTAAAACTTCATTACTGATTAGAGCTAGGCTGTGCTAATCTGTCAACATGTCACCGTCCGCCATTGTTCTAAATTCAAAACGGACCAATCAGAAGCGAGCGTAGCCGAGGCTATGCGCTGTGACATATTAGTCGTGTCGGCTCTATGTAAACATAATTCAATTAAGTAGATTGCTCGCGTGTATGGCTCGGCTTTGTATAGGTGTGTATGGAGCATGGGTTTACGTGAAGCTGTTATCGTCCGTAAAAAATTGGAGTTAATAGATTTGTTGTACTTTTGCTACAATAAACTCGTGTTATTGTTATTACTTTTAACGTTTATTTTCAGGCAACTCAGTAAAATATCCCGGAAACAGAGTTTTTACTCAGACAACTTTTACAGGGTGTTCTACTCAATGAAAGTGAACAATTTTTCTTATAGAACCTATTGAGAATTTGCAAATAAAAGTTGACGTTTCATACAAATTGATAGGCCAGTCAGGTAATTTTGTATAGAGAGAGTCCAAAGATTTTTTGAGTATTTAGTTTGGGTTCCTTTGTAAAAGTTGTTCGATTCCATGAGTGGACCCCACTGTTTGAAGTTTCTGGGAAATGGGCTTTATACAGCCTGTATACAAATGTATAAAATAATTCACATATAGGTACGTAAATACTATAAATATACTGCCTTGGTTGAGATATGTGGCAACATCTAAATCATCAACATATAAAGTAAACCTACATAGGTTATTACTATATTTTTAGAATAAATCATGGCCAATGAATATGGTTTTTGACCATTTTCTAGGGAAGAAATGGAGACTACATGTTTTTTTTGACATAGTGTTGATTCGCTCTCGCCGGGTGGGATACTCCAGTGATGATTGCAGGAATCTGTCTGATGGATGGACTAAGAATCGTGTTATGATAATCGATGGGTGAGAACTAAGCTGAATATTTAATGCCTTCCAGCTGAAATGTTGATAATGACTCAATTCCAGTTAAAGATGGCCGCCAGGTGTTCGAAAATCTTGCTAATCTTGATACTGGAGACACACAGTGCAAAGAATAGAACAGTTACTGAGTAAAGAGAGACGATGATAAAAACAAAAAAGCAGTGTATTCATTGGATGAAAATAATTAAGGGTCTGGCTTTTTCCTTCACATTCCACCTGGCCCGAAGACAGCCGCGAATCGCACCCCGCACACCGACATGAACATTCAAACAAATAAAAACACAAATACATACCTAGAATAAAAACTAATTACACAAATTATTTCAACATTCACTTTCATTATTGACGAAACCTTAATAGCGCGGCTGCCGCTGCACTTCGTGGATTAATGCACCTCTCTCACCGCACCGACCGACAGTTTCCACCGAGAGTTACAACAATTGCGTTTTTATTTATTATGAAAATTATAAAAGCTTAAATACAGCCTCCAATGAGGAGCGTTCACTTTCCAAAATTGTGAATATAATAATGATCCCGACTGTACATCACGACTTCGCGCGCACGCAACCGCATGCATTATTAAATGTTTTGTTAAATATAAATTAAATGAATTTATTGATAAAATAATGCGGCGATTATTATTTATTAAGGCCGATACCGTGCTGAAGTTACAAGAGAGAGTGTTCAGATGCATTACGGGTGGACAAAAGGTGGATTGTCGAATTAACAGCAGTGGAACTGTTCTAATTATGGTTTTCATCGGGGCTATATTGTGCAATATTCATGAAATACATACAAACAACACGCGGTCTGTTATGCAGTGTGTGTTTCGTATAATTTCGGTTATGACAATAAGTTATTGTCTTGGAAATGTTATCGAAAAGAATGCGAGTAAAGCCTCGCCGCCGCGCCGCCGTTGCCGCGTTTTACCTCTCATGCGAAAGGACTTTTTTTTACTTCGAGCGACTGAGGAGCAAGCGGCATGGCAGGCAGCGAGATACGTTGGAGTAAGAAAGTATTGTTATGGTCTTTTGAAGCGAACCTATCGATAGGTGATCTTATACCAATATCTAAAAAAATATAAAATAAATATTTGTGTGTCTCCGTCTGATGCTCTAGCTAGAGCCAAGACTACTGGACAGTTTTGTATAAAATTACTTGAACCAAAATGTTCTTGCAACTCGGGCTATAAAAGACCCTTGATAGTTTTTTTTTAATAAATTGATACACTTCTAAATGCATAAGGTATGTATAAAGTTTATATATAGGTTCTTACATACAAAATTAAGTGGTTGCCGCCCACCCTTCTTTTGGAACACCTTTTAGGTATATCGATCGTCCAATTACGATTAGCCACCTGACCGACTACCCCCAAACTAAAACACATAATTGCTTCAACCCTCGGAGCGCCAGTGCAAAAAATCAATCGATTCTAAAATCGATTACGCGTAATCTAAATCAACATCTATTAGGAGTTGATCGAAAAAAGTTAAAATATACTTATATGAATACGTTGCGCAAGAATACATTAAAGGTTATAAAATCGATAGTGAATATCCTGTCGTCTGCTTGCCTGCGCATTTGGGAATGAAAGCTTAAAAGCCTTTCTTTTATAGTTAGTTTTACTAATATAAGAATTTATATCATGTATATATCAATTCAGTGATAGTGGACTTATAACCAAACAAACTGGCATGACTGAATAAACAAATTGTACAGGGTTAAACGAAATAGGAGTAGGAGTTGTGAACTGAGGCTTTTACGTATCATTCAAATCTACAACTTTGTCTACGAGTTGAAAAAATGGACTCTATACAAAATTCGCCAAGTATGATGAGTATAGAAACGGATGAGTATATTTTGTTACACTTTGTGTACATGAAATTCTATGCCAAAAAGTTAAAATCAAAAATATTTTATTCAGTGTAACCATGTGTAATTACCTTTTTTATTTTTGTATTTAGCAAAGCTGAACAGACGCCTTTTTTTCAATTTCTTTCCTTTGATATCGTATGTAATAATGTCACATAATATTAAGAATATCTATAGAGCAAGTACTTTGCATGGTGAGCAAAACTACTTTGGACTGAAAGAGACACTTCCAACCCATCTCCACCTGGTTCCACAACGCTTGCGCACTAACCCAGCATTACCCGGCTGTAAGACACTATAAAGCTTAGTCACAGCCCAGCGATCTGTGGAGACCGCACCTCAATTTGCCTCCCAAATAACACCTCAAAGGGCCGACGGTTTATTTACAAAAACACCCGGGCCCCGGGGTGTCCAAATGTGGGGTTATTAAATAATGACCCGCTGCCGAACGGTTAATATTTTGTAGTTCGCTCGCTGAAGTGTGGTGCGAGCTTTTTTTAAGAGTATCTACCAGTACTGTATCAATAATATATTGTAGAATAAAATAGTTGTGAAGAAGATGGAAACTCTTTTGGAATGACGAGGAAACGAACTTCCAAAAAATTTGGGACTAAATAAAACTTTGGGACAAATCATAGTCACAATTCTAAGCAATCTGTCGTTTTGATTTTAGTTTGAAAATTACGTAGACTTTTTTTTTTGGTGAAATAATTTCAATACATTAATTGAATATGAACATAAACAATTAAGTAACAAAGTTAATAAGTACACCTAACATTATTGCAGATGGTATATGTACAGAAAATTTTTGCTGCCCTAAAACAGCGCACCCTTTTCAATCGAGCTTCGATTAATACTCCAAAAATTTCTGAACACCCTCTAACACAGATGGACAAAAGATATCGTCGGATGTAGTGGACTAATAATTAAATTAACTGAGCATCACCTGTCCCTCTTTGACATAATAGAGCCGATAGAGAGGCAAGAATGCACCTTGCACCTTTTGGGTCATTTAGTAATTTTGTTTGGGAACGAAATTGTTACGGGTGGTAAGCTTGATATTACAACAGATTTTTATGGTTTTAAGAATTTTTGAGCAAAGTGTAGGTCTAAAATGTGAGCTGTATTTGAAAGTATAAGGATTTAATTTTTTTAAATTAAAGAGTTTCAAACTCATATAAAATTACTAAACTCAATTAAATGGAGTTTCTAATAAAAGACATCAACGAGACACACAAATAAATATTTTTATGAACCATCCACAGAAAAGATATACCTAACATACCCAGACACAAAGCAAACAATTCTGCTCATCACAGAAATGTTTTCCCTGGGTGGGAATCGAACCCACGACTCTCGGATCACTAGTTAGGCAGAATCACTAACCACTGAGCTATCGAGTCAATCAAAAGTCTGAAGAGAATAATCGTATTTTATAAGTGCATATATTTTTTAAACCCATTCATCAGGTTTTTACGTTTTACATACATAATTGTTTGAAAGTACATAAGATGGGCAAATGTATTAAATCATGCAGTTCACTTAAAAAAAAAACACTAATTTACTAATTTCTTCGGCGAATTAAAAACTAAATAGCTTTAATACACCCCATCGTTCCCCGATATCTAATAAAGCGGCCTATTCACAATCAATTAGTCAGCGATTTCGTTATAAAACTTGCTCAGTTTGTGTAAAAGCACCCTTTATAATAGCAGGAGCGACTTTTTGCCTTGTCTGTTTTTTCTTTTCTTTTTTTTTTCTTCATAAAAGTGGCACTGCCATAGATAGAACGTGTCGGTTCTTACACCTTGGCGGACCCCACAGAAGGCCGCATAATTTGTAGGGGTATAAAATTAATATAATAATATGAATGCAGACGTGGTGATGTCTCTAGTCTTCGAGGCCGCTTTTTTATTGTTAGAGCAGCATTTTAGCGCTTCTCGTTACTTTAAGATTATGTATGGGAGAGGTAAAGAATAAAACGAGTTTTGTAATTAAGCTTTAATTTGAAGTGGCAAATGGCAATGGCCTATGAAGCTCGCATTGAAAGCTTGTTGGGGAAATAAGGTAATCGAGTGGTGAGAGACAAAAGACGTGTAGTGACGTCACGATCAGCTGAGTAGACAGAAAGCTGCTGGATGCATGCGTCTCAGTATTGTCACATTCAGACAAACAAACTGTTTTAATAAAATGTTTTTTTTTTTGCGATTTCAATGAGGTTTTAAAACAAAAATTATTCAGTTTCTTTAGTAGAGTATGTTTTTAAAATTTGGTGCAAGATTTCATTTTCACCCTGCATATATGTTATAATCAATAACGTATGTGTATTTAAACATGAAAATTATGGAAAAAATCATTAGTTTGTTAACTAATCCTTATATTTTTTGTAATGAAGATATCAAAATTAATGACATGTGCTTAAAACTTCAATTAGTTAGGTACATCGAAATAAATTGTGATTTTATCGGAAAACATTATAATTCAAATGACTATATTCTTATTATCCATTATATTCATCTCAATTGCTTATTATTATGTACTTTCAAATGATATATGAATGTCATATACATAAATTGTTCTGTCCTTGTAAGGTAGATACTAGCGAGGCACACGCGACTTTGTCCACCTCGTTTTAATATGAATTACATTGGAGCCGTTAAAACAGTGAGTATACATCCATCCGTTTAAAATATTCAATCAACCCTTATGTATAGCGTCAACATAAAATATCTGAAAATAAAAGCTGTGATCTTTTTCTACTCATATGAAACTGAACACTTTTTATACTAATTAATAAGCTGAACAACGTCTTCTATACCTTGGAGAAGACCGTTAATTTTAACACACAATAATAGTAAGAAGAAGCTTATTTCCTGATGTGAATAATTATTATGACTGACTCAGTGGCGCAGTGGTTAGGTTAGGTTGCTCTTGACTACTGATCCGAGAGTCGTGGGTTCGATCCCCAACCCAGGACAAACATTTCTGTGATGAGCAGATTTGTTTGCTCTGTGTCTGGGTGTATCATATCTATTTATGTATGTGTTTAAAAGTATATGTGTATTATTTTATATATCAGTCTCTGGTTCCCATATTACAGGGAATCCTAGTTTGGGGCCAGATGACCGTGCATGATTCATTCCTTCATTCATTTTCCTCAAAGAAAGTACTATGGGATTTCAAGTTTAAATTGTATACTGTCTGTTTGTCAGAAATCAAAAACTTTTTTATAATATAGGTACATAGGATTTTCAGATAATAACATGTTATTCCTAATGTCATCGGGAGCAAAAATAACTACATAATGTAGTCATTTAATAAAATAAGCAGCTATCATAGATTAATGTGTTAGATAATGTACACATTTTTATTACACTTGTAATGACAAAATTCTATAGCATGTTACAAATTACACTAAAGATTGTTCAAATCGACTAATCATTTTTATGTTCCTTTATTATGTTTTAGTTTTTTAGAACTGTATGTATATTAAATATGGTTCTAAACAAATTCTACGATTTTGAATAAATAGTGACGTATACGTGTAGAGGTATACTAACTGTTAAAAATAAATTTCGTAATTTTCACTCGAATAGAAAACAAAATTTCTTCAAACAACCTCGTATAAACATACTCTTTTTATTCATTAAAAATATTTATAAATCTCTTTTAACAAAAAATGCGTAATTTACATATGCCTCTATGGAAATCATTGCCACTGAACTATAATTATGTTCGTGATACCCACACATCCACGCACTCATTTATCTAATGCCTTGTAATAATCATATAGATATCCACAACAATAATGCCTAATACCCCGCCGCGATAGGGGATGTGGAAAAAATATTATTTCCGTTCAGAAAACAGAAGAAATTACTTCCTCAATCAAGCGCGCTGGCCGCCAAATGACAAATGACTGTTTGGCTTTTAACGTATTAATCCGAGCATATGGACCATAGACAATCACGCCTCTTTCTTACGCGTCTGCTTAAATTTAGAACTCTGTTTGATATCTTCTTTTGTGTCGGCAACAATAGACTTTTTTTGCAATGTTCATACAAATTGCGCTTACAGCGTTTTTTGTGGAAGGGCTCGTGAATGACTGCGTGTAACTTTGGGGTCTAAGAGCCCATTGATTTGTGATGTTGCTTTATTAAGTGGTTAATATTGTCCGTTGTGAGTTAATGGATGTTAATTTAAAATACATTTGTTGTGAATTATGAGGGAACCGTTACAATTTTTTTTGGTATTTCGTGAATTTTGTTAATGACGATGTGAAATCTATTGTATTCAATCTTTTATTTAATTAAAAAGTTGTATGCTGCATCTCAGTCGATAGAAAGTGACGATATTGATCAGGAATTGTACTTATGCCCATTCAACATTGTCTTAAATATATTATTAATTGATCTATTTATTTAAAATATAGGTTATACATTATGCCTAACTGTTCAGTGAGAATAAATATGCTATAATCGTATTATGGTACTTGTTTTCAAAACACAAATATATGTATCTATTTTATTATCAATTACTTTTCTTCCCTTTGTCATCGACCGCTTTTGCCATTTCACCTTACTTATTCTAAGGCGAACATAATTATGAAAAAAAAAAAACTTAAAATGACATTTAAAAAACTTGCTTACATAAACTATAATGACAGCCCTCGGCGCCGCGCATTTTCGTTCGGGAATCATTCAATTACGTCCACCGGCCTGTAATTTGACGTATCACAACCGCCAATTTTGGGTTTTGTACCCACCCTGTATCGATAACATAGGCTCTGAATTCCGGGCTTTGTGTGAGGACTTTATATACAGTTGTATCAGGTCAGATATGTCCGTTTGATATGTTCATATAAAATTGCCTTTGTCTTTTGTGATACATATTACCATTTGTTTTAAAATCAATAAATGCGCTTACTAAGTAAATATTGGCAACCCACCCAATATTTTTGAAAATAATCAACTTTATAGGGAGTGTAACAAAAAAGGCGTAAGCTCCGTCGACTGAGGTTTTTTTTACTTACCATACTGAATATTTTTTGTTCTATGTTTTTGCGAAAATGGCAAAAAAAAATCTCCATACAAAGGACTTTTTATGAAAATTGATCAGTTATTTGGGCAATTTTTAGGGTTTATTTTTAACTTTCTTATTGAGTGAAAAATTGTATACATATTGTAAAATTTAATAGTCTTTGCTTAATCAAAAAAGAGCTACTTATCTGTTTAAAGATGATAATTTTACAGCAAGACTTATATAATAAAAATTGAACAAATTAAAAATTTTATACCTGTTTGTGGCAGGTACATTAGCCTAGATTTTTCAGTAGGTATATAACTTATCATATTCAGGGTGTTGACATGTAACATGTATAGAACCGTTAACTGGGGTTTATACTCGTCATGATGAACAAAGTTTGTTCTACCTACAACGAAATTGCGTTCTACGTACAAAAAACATAGTATAGGAAGTTAAAAATATTTTATGCAAATTCACCACATATTCCATTATGAAATGACGCGTTCAATTTCACAACTGGAGCCTACCTTAATTTGCCTCTTTGTTACACCTGTATAGGTGACGCCTATTTTTTACTCATAATACCTATCTTTGAGTCTAGTACTTTTTAATTCATGTTACAATTTCTATAACATATATCTGTAAATAAATCTATAATATCAGTAGATTGCGCCAGCTCTACAAATCGACCATAGATTAAAATTTGGTAGACCCGTAAAGTAAATCACTGTGATTCACTCTACCCAATGTAGTTTAAGAGTCTTTCCAAAAAGTCTTTAAGATGCAGCAGCCCTGTGGCAAACCTCGTACTCTCCACAAATATTTCTCGTTATTATTATAGTACTTTAACTGCCTCCATAGCACAGTGGCTTTTCCGCTCGCTTAGCATCGGAGGTCGCGGTTCGATTCCCGCCGGGATCCAACCCGCAGAGAGGTCGAGGTCGCCTTCAGAGAGGGGCAGGGAGCGTTCAATATGTCGCAGGGATATGTACAGGCAAACATTTCTGTGACAAGAAGATTTGTTTGCTCTGTGTCTGGGTGTATTATATCTATACAGGGTGTAACAGAAGTGTGTGACAATACTTCAAGGTTGACTTTTACCCATCAAACTGAACAACTTTTGTTCTACAACTTTGTTGAAATCGCAAAATTTTTTTGGACTTTTCATACAAATCGATCAGCTGGCGAACCAAGTTTGTATGAAAAGTCCAAAAAATTTTTTGCGACACATGAATGAATTTGTCACACACTTCTGTTACACCTTGTATATGTCTGTATTTAAAAGTATATACATGTGTAAGTATATCAGTCTCTGGTTCCCAAGATACAGGGAATCCTAGTTTAGGGCCAAATGACCGTGTGTGATTTTTCCCGGTGCGATTTTATTATTTATCTGACTACTTACTCTGTGCTGGCAGGGTAGACGTACCTAGTCGTGGTTTCTTGACTTTCCTATTTTTTTCATATTCACGAACAACATCCGCATAAATTATTATTATATATATTATTATTATACAGATAACACAAAGTTAAAACAATACTTTAAAGTGGATTTCTATTCGTCGAATTGAGAAACTTTTATTCTATGACTGTCGGTAGAGAAATCCAAAATTTTTCTTTGGATTTTCCTTAACAAAGACATCAGCTGATTTTGCTGAGTTAAATTAAATGTTTTTTTTTTAATAGGTATTTCAACAACATATTGAAGTAGATCAAAACTTACGCAGTTTGAAAATTAAAGCATACCTTAAGTATTATTAAATAAAACGTATTTTTAACACAAATTTTGGCTCGCAGCTTAGGATATGCAATTTTACACCTAGTACAGTAAGTGGACCGGAGGCCGACGGTCGCGCGCAATTTGCGTCCAATGGGCGACAATTAGCGCAATTAATTAATTAATTCGCATAAACAATAAATTACTGTGCCATGTCAAAGTGACAAACTGTTTATAGGTACGTTTGAGTCTCTATCTAATCTATAAGAATAGCAATTGTCGTACCGTGTATATTGCTTACTATATGTATGTATATTTTTAGATGAATATATTGTTAAAAGGGCATTATTGAGATATTTGTATAGTAAAATAAAAATTAGGTAAATTGTATTTCAAATTAATATAAGTACTAAATAGCAAGTATCTAGTTATAGGTAGTTGGTTGATTTGGTTTAATGTAAAAGAAAATTCTTTTTAATAAGTTTTTCTGGAAACTGTTGTTAAAATGGCGTTTTAATATGTATTAAGAGACATGCATAGTATATTTTTTTAGTTTATAGTATATAGTATGATTTGTATTGATTTGTCAGGTAAAATTATGCTCAAGTAATGCGTTTAATTCGAAAAAAAGTTTATTTTAATGACGATTTCTAATAAGAATAAAACACTTCTTCAAAGAATTAAAGTTGATGGAATTTAATTAATGCTCTTGGGTTGATGGGCACTTATTCATACAAATTAACGCACAATTAAAGGGTTTATCCTCTAGGCCTTTTATGAGGATATTGTAGCCTGCAGTTAGTCTTACCTATACTCATGGACAAAAATATCGACTCAAGGTTTGTTGCACGACTTCAAAAAATAACTCAATCTAGCAAAAAAACACTAAACCAAAAGTACAAAAACTAAGTGTTTACTCTTTATGATTTAAGTTTGGTGGTTTTCTAGTTTTTTGTTTTTTGTATTTAGTAGTTTTGTAGACTGATTTTTTTTTGCAAAAGTCAGGCAACAGACTTTGAGTCGATTTTTAGTCCATCAGTGTAGTTATAAGGAAAAAATAAAAATGTAGACGAGACTTACCTCCACTTTCCGAGGTATTCGCTTCGAAGGTTTTGCTGGTCATGTGGAAGAGTGCGTCGAGGGGAGTGTGGGGAGCCGTGGAGCCTGGCTGCGGTGCCCGGCGCGGCTCCGAGCAGCAGTCGGAGGCTGAGGAGGAGCGCTCCGAAGCCGAGTCGCAGCATTCGGCTGGAGTTATATCTCGCGGTCGCAGAAGACCCAGGGCAGCCAACCTCCAGCGCTCCCCGTCTAACAGCGCAGCTCCCGCCAAGCGCTGCAGCCGCTGCAACCTCTCGAACCCAGACGCGTCCCATGGCCTCACAATGCGCGGCGGCGTCCGAGGACTATGCGACAAAATGTCCAATATCGAGAAACTCTTCACCCCTTCCCCTCTTCGGTCTTCAGCCGGCTCCGATGCCATCTTCAACCGCTTCAGCGGCCTGAAGTAGTCGTGCGGGGAGGGCGACCGCGACGGCGCCGGCGACGGCCGGCCGACACTGATATCGTCCTCGGAACAGCTGTGCCCGGACATCGACTCCTCCTCCATAGCTCACAGATCCATCACACAAAAGTCACAGTAACTCAGTTATAATCTGTTCCGTTGGTACTGATTCACGAGACACCGAAGTTAACACGGAATACGGCTGACGGGGCGACGCGCATCGGTCAACTGACGTGGACTGTGACAGCCCTGGGATGGGCTTTGTCGGTGGGCGTGGCTTCCATCGCGGCGACCAATAGCGGCGCGTGATGTTATTGCTGACGGGACGCGATTGGTGGGCGTACGCTAGCGAGGCGCGCCCGGCTGTCACACTTAGCTCTCCAATAAAACTTTTTAATCCGGCCCGGTTTGGGGGGCGAGATTCGTGGTGTGATTAATTTACCTTGGCTGGGAGGGGGGAGGGGGGCAGGCGGTTAATTACCGGGATGAAGACGCGGCTCTAACTACTTGGACGATCCATTATTTAGCGGCGATAAGGCCGACATTTGTCACAGAAGAAAGCGCCACTTTCCTACAACTGGTGCTTTCCTACGACGTTTACCTCAGTAATGGACA
The DNA here is from genome assembly GCA_958295455.1 of Coleophora deauratella. Lineage (NCBI taxonomy): Eukaryota > Metazoa > Arthropoda > Insecta > Lepidoptera > Coleophoridae > Coleophora > Coleophora deauratella. The sequence continues at coordinate 7,812,240 of OY282410.1, read as the reverse complement.
AAGCAAGTGAGACTATGATTTAAATAATTACGCCAGATAATGCGAGTTGGTGTCATTATGAGGTATTAAAGTGTGATTGTAATTATTTTCTCGTATTCCAACTTCTCATTTCATCAGTTATACTTATCTATACAAGGTGTAACTAAATTTAAGTTAGGACCCGTTGGCTTGGGATTTAATCTACCATAGGAAATGAAAATGCCAAAAAATTTTGGACTGTCCCTACAATATTGGTCAAATGCAGGTAGAACAATTTATACCCAGCTATGAAGAGGCCGATTTTTGCCATTTCTGTATAATCGTAGATCAGTTCTTCATTAAAGTGAGTAGAAGAACCCAATTAAAGATTTCTTATTATTCTTTTTATTTTGTTACTTTCTATTAATACCTTCTCAGTTCTACTCATTTCAGATTGTTAGTTCACATATCTAAATAATAATAATCCTATTATCCTATAAATGAAGTGAAATGAAGTCACATTTTTATATAAGTATTTTTTTTATTACTGTTAAGTATTGATAAAAATACTAAGGTCAAAAATTTATATACTCATCTTATTGTCTATCTTATTGCCTAGATTTCATTAAAAGATTGTTGTGACTACGGCTGAGACAGATTTGGTAATTTTGATAAATATTCTCATGGACAAAAAAAAACTACTCAAAGTTTCATGCACGACTTTTGGAAAATTAACGGAATCTATAGCTAAATAAAACTAAACCGAAAGTTCAAAAACTGTGTGTTTACTGTTTATGATTTTAGTTTGATGGTTTTCTAGTTTTTTGCTTTTAGTGTTTAGCAGTTTTGTAGACTGAGTTATTTTTTCAAAAGTCGAGCAACAAATCTTGAGTCGATTTTTTAGTCCACCAGTGTATAAAGGTTTTTTTTAACTGCGGATGTGAATATTCAATTATGAGAGTCAAATATTTTGTCTTACCTATTTGAACTAAACGATAAAAAAGAACGCATACGCGCATACAAATCTATTTTCAGATTCACAATTTTTGTATGGAGAGATATTTTGGGTGAGACGTCCAAAGAACTTGCATTCGGTACCTACCTATTTTTATCGTGATATTTTTTTTACAATTCATAAGTAGTTTTATATCTTCCATATACCTTACTAAATTGTGACATCTACCATGTAACGATAACTAACGTAGGGCTATGTACCAAATTAGTTATATTATATACATAATAATATAATTTATACTATTAAAAAAATTATAGTAGGTACTTATATAAAACCAGCTGAATGGATAGTTAACTGTATCAACAATAAAATATATTTCACTCAAATACCTCTTTAACGCAAACCCCAAGATGGACATGCCATTGGTGAAATGGCTTTAAGATGTAACAAAAAATCTAAGATGATTGATTGACTGAAAACCACGTTTTCCATCCTTTATTATTAGAAAGGCCTGTTTAATGGTTATAGAAGACAATTATTGTATGTGCTTATTTGTAAATTGTACAGCGGAGCAGTTTAAAAAATATTTATTTATTAATTCAGTTATTACAAGAAACATGGTAACTTTACAATATAAGGGTAATGTTAAAAGTCAAATACACTGGTGGGCTAAAAAATCGACTCAAGATTTGTTGCTCGACTTTTGAAAAAATAACTCAGTCTACAAAACTGCTAAACACTAAGAACAAAAAACTAGAAAACCAGCAAACTAAAATCATAAACAGTAAACAGACAGTTTTTGAACTTTTGGTTTAGTTTTTTATTGCTAGATTGAGTTAATTTTCCAAAAGTCGTGCAACAAACCTTGAGTCGTTTTTTTTTTGTCCATGAATATATTTTAAATGTTGGTATGATAAAATAAATAGAAAAATTAATTCTAACTGCTGTGCTGTAAAATTTACAAATCTGCACTTATGATGATTGTCTATAATTGCTTATATTATATTTTTAGTGCTTCGTTTTGATCTTGGCGTAAAAATTTCTGACATTTTATTCTTCTGGTCTGAATTTTACTTACTTATTATCACGTAGTTCTTTATTTTTAGATAGTATCCCCCTAAATCTAAGGAATATTTATGACTTTTGTCGGCCTGATATGACAATGTTCTAAATTTTAAAGCGACTAATATTCATTGATTTGCATTTCATTACGTAGGAAATAATAAAATATTTTTACCAAACAGATGTGTGACATAAAAAATGACACATGGAGATTATATTAAAATCACGAAAAACCTCAAAAAAATTGAAATTTGCGCTAAAACTAAAACGAACCACCCTAAACAGAAGAGTTTCTCTAATCGTGTATACAAATTCAAATATTCAAATATGGAACTGCGTTGCGGCTGTAAATTACTTCCCTAACGTTCGGCAGCCATTTTGGCTCTTTGTTTACATTCGGCGTTTCACGCTCCGTGGCTCGAGGGGAAGGAAGGTAATCTAATTTGACATTCAGGCCGCTTTTTATGGCCGCCACATTGTGTTATTAACGCAAAGTGGATAGGAGATTGACTAAATGTTGGGAGTCGAGGAAAAATGGGGATCCCTGCACTACACGCTACACACAATAAGAAACAATTTATTTTAACTGCGTTTGAAACACTCGGCAATTCTTTATTGAAGTAGAATATTTAATGGTATGTGTTTAAATAGAGTTACTTAACATTAAAACTCTTAATTCTTGAATTTTGATAATTTGACTATTATTCAACCTTCAATGGGAAATTGGCTTCTACTTACAGATCAACATATACTCATGGACAAAAAAATCAAATCAAGGTTTGTTACTTTGAAAAAATAACTCTATCTAGCAAAAAAAAAACACTATTAAAACAAAAGTTCAAAAACAGAGTGTTTACTCTTTATGATTTTAGTTTGGTGGTTTTCTAGTTTTTTGTATTTAAAGTTTTGTAGACTGAGTTTTTTTTTTTTACTTTGAGTCGATTTTTTATTCCACTAGTGTATTTTCTTAGTCAATGAGCATTCAAGTCCACATGAATACTCAGCTGCTCAAGTAAATAGTACGAAAGTTACACAAGCTTATTGTGGGATCATGGATGTTTCACTAGGAGAACTGGATTAAATCTTTAAATAATGACAAGCCTTGGACTATCTGTCTATGCTGTATGTATTATAAGTAATTTACAATTATATGTATCGAGTATATAATTACAATAATGGCTTAGCAACATTATAAATTCTAAAACATTCCAAAATACAATTTGTACAAGATATCTTGCGATTTATCATAATATACAATAATTATAAAAAAATACTATACAAGTAGTCAGATAAAAATCGCATGAACCACCAAAGGCAGCTTTAACAAAAACCAATTTGTATCGTACTAATAATTCTATGTCATTACCCGCCATTTTCCCTAACGGAATTGGCGCCATATTGCTACGCCTTTTCCCGCGCTCCGTGGCCTATCATGTCGATTTCCGGTATGTGTAGTTATGTAAATAACGCAATAGGTTATTGTTGTTTAGCGCTTTTTTGTTGTAAATTTATGTGATTTTGTTGTAGTTATAATCGGTCATAATTATATTATTATCAGCGAAATAATTTGGGTATAGTGTAAAAACATACCGATCTGTTTAAATAAATATTAAAGTATAGTTCATTCCAATCAAAAAAAAGCAAAACGTAAACAAACTTACTATGGAACTGACACATGTCAATGTCATCTGCATACTACGTTTGTTTACCTTTTGCTTTTTTTTTATTGAAATGAACTATAAGTGAGTTGTGTTAACTGGAAGACATTGCTATGCTTGATGAAACCTTGTAATACCAGACAGGAACTAACTTAAGCACCATGCCACAGATTAGATAATAGTACTACGTAACGCTTCGTCTGACGATACCGATCCGTAGTAAAGACATCAACGCGAGCGTCATTGCTGTGCATAATCCACTCATAAAATAAATAAGTATCGTAGTTAAAAAAAAACTAAAAAACACGCTTTTGTCACGTACTAAAATTTATAAAATAATTTTATAAAGTTTTATTTGTTACGATGCATTTTCCCTTGCAAATATTTAACGTCAATGTAAAGTAAACGCCAACGTATTAAGTATATTATTTTATTTAAATAATATTGATATTAAATAAATTATATCACCCAGAGCACCATTTCTATGTCTAATGTAACTTAGTCATAAAAATACATCAACGCGCTATATTGCTAATCTCCTAATGAGACAATGTCATAGAAAAAGTATCAGTGTGAGCATATTGCTACGCCTATGTAACATAGTGAGAGAAAAAAAAACAACCTGTATATTTAAAGAGGTATGTTAGTTGAACTATTAACTCTGTAAATAATTGAAAATAATTAATACATTCCGGTGCTTAAGTGAAGTGTTTACTTTAAAATGCTTTAGTGATAGTTGTACCTTATCTGCGTTTGCCTGCGTTAACATTTTTTTTTGTTTGGTTCTTTCCTGCTTTTGCAAGGAAAAGTCAAAGGCTTCTCTGGCCATACAGCCTATTCTTACGTAGTTTGATCTTCTCTAAATATTTTTCTATTTCATTTGAGTTCTCATTTATCAATTTCTATCGTCTTTAACTTTTTCTCTATTCTTCAACAAAATGATAGCACTTTTGATGAAGATTTCATGGACTTCTTGAGAGCACTCGAAACACAGTCTACACACTTTTATTTCATTATCCTACATATTAGACACTTAAATGGTACTTTATTGAACAATACACTATCAATATTATGCATTAAAAACCACGATATCTATTTTTTCGGATAATAAAAGAAAACTGACAAACTGTTGCTACGAGTTCCCGCCAAAAAGTCCTCCTGCGTTAACATTTGTCATGTAAAACTAAAGAGATGTTAATATACATTCGATAAAAAGTTTTCAGCACGTATAAAAGAACTAATACATAATCTGTGATTGTTATTTTTTTATCATGGAAGAAAGCTGATTAAATTGTAATATATTTAAAAAAATACTATTTGGTCCTTCCCAAATATTATTAATTATTATTATTTTATTAGTTGAAATACCCAAGTCAGTCGGCTTTATGTATTTCATCGTTTATATCCTTACATTTACAATTTAGTAAAATAACATAAACCGCAGTTGCATTACATATCATATTTACCATACTTATTACATTAGTAATAATTAAAACAAATTAAAAACAGTAAATTTTTGCCTTAATAATAAAATTCAAACTACCTTTTCTTGTTCTTCAAACTACATATAATAAGTACCATTTATTTGTATTAGCACTAGCCCCACACTAGACTCCCTATACCCGATAATTATACGTTTTTTGTATGGAAAATTGCAACTAAGTAAGTAGTAATTAGAAATGGTGTAAAATGTAGTGCTGAAAGTGCTGACTTCCTATCAGGAAGTCAGCTTAACCGGTTGTTTCCATTCCATCAACCACATTTAAGGGGCTTTTAGCGGATACTATAATATCTAAGTTTGTGATGGGTAATTAAAAATATATTTATTTAACCATTATATTTATAATTAGTGCTTTGTCGGTGACTTTGGTCTCGTAGATTTCGGTTACAGTTAAGGCCATTTGAAATTCCATGTTTCATAAAAAGTTCTAAAATCTATTCATAATATGTCAAAATATTACAGGTAAATTTAATATACAATATTAAAGTGACCTGTAATATTTGGACATATCTAACTTTATCTATAGATCTTATCTATTTTACTTACTTTCATAAAATCGGCATAATTTTTGGACGTTCCATTTTATAATATGAATTATGAAGTTGTCCTAACAACTGCTTTTGTATGAAGTATATAGTTTTTTAATGATTTCTGCAAATCTGTAGAACAAAAAAGATATTCAGTATTATCAGTAGAGCCCTCAATCAACATGTCCTACATATAATTAATTACAACCTCTATACTACCAACACCTTTTTTTTTAAATAATATATATGTACAGTACATTTTATGCCTTTTTTATAAAACGCTGCTGAACTCAATTGTTTGTCGCGACATTGCATTCGCCACTCGCTATTGCCTATTATACTTAATTGAGATCTTAGAACCACTTTATAATTGCCGACAGTCAGGTGTACTTTTATTCTGTAAGTTACGGGGTACTAATCGGTTTGCAAATGTAAATTTGTAACTGGTTCCGAGCTGCAGTATAGTAGTAGGTGTTGAGAAAAAAAAGGCCGCAAAGTATACGAAAACTAAACTCCATACACTTTGCGGTCTTCTTTCTTATGAGGGCAACCAGACTGTGGAATGAATTGTCGCCTGCGGTATTTCCGGACCGATACGACATTCAAACCTTCAAGAAAGGAGCGTACTCCCATATCAAAGGTCAGCAACGCACTTGTGACTCCTCTGGTGTTGCGGGTGTCTATGGGCGGCGGTAATCGCTTACCATCAGGTGGTCCGTCTGCTCGTTTGCCACCTCTGCCATAAAAAAGCATAGTTTTACATCTCCCTGCTGTGCTAAATTGTCCTCCAACCAAAGTTCAAAAATCCTTCACAAAACTTCATTTCGTAATTTATCACGAAATATTTACGATAATCTCATATCAGCGTTAATTTCTACCACACACGATGTTTCAACCCACCCGACGTAGCCGCCGCGCCGGCGCATGCGCCCGTTAATTAATTTACGACTCAGCACAAAACAGCCTCTTTCATTGAGCCTGGTATGTATGTCTTTATTGTGGAACTTCAACACGGCAATAGAAGCGCTTGTGTTGACTCAATCGGTAGATCGCTAGACTCTACCTACATCATAGACTAAAATGTAAGTATACGTATTATAAGGTAACTGCGTAAAGACACGTTCATCGGCATTAAAGATGGGGCCAGCTTGGTGGACACTAAGTGTAGTCAATACCCTGTCACTTATTCATATGAAAAAAAAACATACAGAGTCCTTGTAAAATACCTTTTTTTTTATTAACCGTTCTATCCACAAGGAATACACGGCGGTTGCCTAGTGTTGCACATATAACTATACTATTGAAATTTACACCTACGGAGGTGTGCAACGCGACCATCATACACATGTAGAAATCAGATGTACAGGTTTCCTCACGATGTTTTCCTTCACCGTTAAAGCAGTCGGTTTAAAAATGCACGTAAGTTTCGAAAAACTCACTTATGCACTGGCCACGATTTGAACCCACGACCTCTGGTTAGGAGGACGGAGCCACTACCCGTTGCGCCACCGACGCTTTTTTTTATAGGTAGGTATTTCATAAGGACCCTATATATTTGTTTTCATACAAAAGCGCCCGGGGAGTAATTGAGGATGGATAGTTATGTTTAGCTAAATTTCATTCTTGGTCATTAATTAAAGTTGCATATACAATTTTCAGCTAGCGCCATCTATTGAAAAATATTCATTAGTTTCTACATAAAAATAAGATTCTATCTAGCGCATTTTCATTTCGATGTGGTGGATGAATCTACAGAAGGCGGCCCCTTGCTTTACAAAAATCTCAAAGTTCCAGGACTCTTTGGTGAGAGTAGTTTTAACTCTAACAGCAGGATAGTCTAGTCTAGACTCACCCTTTACTATATTCTAAGTATAAGTAGTATGAGAACTTTTTCAAGAAAGTATTCGAAAGGGCAGGTCTATAAGTCTACAGTGAAACATCAATACATCACATCACTAAAATGTTTTTATTTAGTTAATTCGTAGATGTTCGGGTCTATGTACACTAGTCAGTACAGTCAAAGTCTTGAACCACCAGTACAGAGCGACCTCTCTTTGCAAGAAATTTTCTTCATAAAGCAGCTTAGCTTATGTTGGATGTGTTGCCCGCACACTATTGTTGACTTTACTAAATTAACACTTTATTGAGCACAAAAGATGAAATAAACGTACATCAAGATACTGAAATTCAATTTGTTATTATAAAAGAACATGAATTATTTTATAATACTTATTGTTTTTTTCGATAACGAGTGTCTTTGAGATCAATTCTGGGACCATATTCGATTTTTTCTCTTTATATTGAGGCATTATAGATACCTATAAATGAAGTATTTTTTGTTTCTTGATGTCAGTTCCATTTTCATTCCCATTTTTTAACTCATCTGAAAATAACGCTACATTCATTGTGTAGAGACTTTTTGATGGACTTTATCTAATAAATAACAAATGATTGTATTATTGGTCCTCTTTTAGTTACATTTAGTTAGAAAGACCCGGTGGAGTAGTGGTCAGCGGTCCTGCATGCACACCGAGCGCCATGGGTTCGATCTAAAGCAAACATTTGTGTGACGAACAGTTTTATTTGCTGTGTGTGAGCGTTTAACAGTACCTATGTAGTATAGGTATGTATATTTTAAAATTTTTGTACATACATACATCCGAAAGACGTCCACTGCTGGACAAAGGCCTCCCCCATGGATTTCCACACATCCTGCGCAGCCCGCATCCAGTGGACTTCTTTCGGCTGATGATGATGTAACATAAATGAGGCTCTGGTCAATATAGTACCTATCTACATGGAATCCTAGTTTGGAAATAGCGTGTGGGATTTTTCCCAAATATTTATCTTCTTTAGATTCTATCTTCAGATATTAGTGATCCAACAGTAAACAAATGCAACTCAGAAACGAGTCAACTAACATTTTTTGAGTCTATAATACCATCTGACGGTGTTCTTGGATGGTCATTATGACACGTCTCAATTTGGTTTCGACATAAATCGTAATAAGCAGGGCCGCTCTATGCGGGTGGCCGCCAGCGCGCTAAGGGCCTCACACATTAGTTATACACTAATTTTATGGGGTGAATCGGGTGGCTATTTAAATTGTTCAAAGGTTCTATACTATAAAAAAATAATGATATCCAGGGACAAATCACACATGGTCATCTGGCCTCAAACTAGGATTTCCTGTATTAAGACTGATACACATACACATAAACGTTTAAATAAATACATAATATATGGATGTAATACACCCAGACACACAGCAAACAAATCTTCTCATCACAGAAAACGTTGGCACTACTGGTTAAGAAACGCACCTGTGATACACGATTACGCTTACTGTGTTCTGTATAAAAAGTTTTTTTCTATTCTATTCTAACTGAGTAACAGCTCTGTCGATGCAACTAATTGTCGTAAATAAAACAGACCATTCATGAAGTTTCAGTCGTAACAGAAATTGGAACTATTCCATCCGTTTTATTTCACGTTTTATATCTATAAATATAGTTATAAAATCCTGCTTGATAACAAATACATGTCAAATACAATACTATAAAAGTATTATTATAACAAACCAACATTTTACTAATTTAAGTTAGATTTTAATTTAAACTCTTAGCTCCACCAAGTCCATTTTGGAATAATAGTTAATACAAAGTTATTACACTGGAAACACGTAAGTTTCATGATTTCTCAGAAAGTTGTTAGTCGAAGTAAATAGTAAAATATAAAGAGCCTAATAGAAAGACGAGCGTTCAGCGCACCCTTAACGACTCGGAGCCCACAGCAGAAATTCGACACGATCGTCAATCGCAGCCTACTCGTACTTACACTTAGTGTTATGTGAGAAACTTAAACAGACTAAATAGATATACGACCCGATGGAATTTAAGCTAAGAATTTTACTCAGAAACTTCCATTGTATAACTAATTATTATTAATAGGACTAAAATATAAGTTCAGAAATGAATAACAGGAAGTAACTTATAGTATTGAAATTAAATAAAAATATTTTATTCGAAGTAGGTATAGCAGTACACTTTTCGAACGTCATTCTTTTATCTACTTACTACTTAATACGAGGTTCCTACCACTCGGAACTCGTATACCTTAGTTGTAAGGAAACACGGTTTCGAATGTTATGTACTAATAGATAAAAGGGAGAATCTATTACACCACCGCCACCTAACCAAAAATAACGTAAACTTTTTTATTTCATCTAATTTTGACACCATCGCATTCAAGCAATCAGAAATATCATAATTCACTTCCGTTGGCTACTGAAATCGATTAGCCATAATTACAGGGTGTCCCGTTATTTAGGCCTATTCCCAAATCGCCCTAATTCACGCGTCACGTTTGACAGTTGGTTAGAGTTGCGCTCGGGAAGCCACAGTCCCGTTTAACCAATACTTTACTACTCCTAATGAGAAAATACACACCATCTGAGCCACGGCACTTGTAAACCTCATATTCATTTTCATACGAATGTAAAAATCTGTGTTAAAAATGGCAGATACTGTTGTGATTAACATGTGATTACCTTCAATTTTATTTTACGTTATTTCTAAATATCACACACCGGTATATCTGTTTATGAGCATATCCGTTGTATTCGTTGATTTTTATTTCTTCATATCACAAAACGTCTTGTTCTAACTAAAGCCTCCTCCCTCGATCGATCTTTAAACTGTCTGTTTCATTTACCATCTTTTTCTTTGTCATTCACGATACCAACTACCTTTCGTATGGTCTTTTGCACAAAAGTGCTTGATGTCCAATGTCCAGTCTATGTAATTCCTATTTTTAACCGACTTCAAAAAAAGGAGGAGGTTCTCAATTCGTCGGAATCTTTTTTTATGTATGTTCACCGATTACTCGAAGATGCCTGAACCGATTAGGGAAATTCTTTTTTTGTTTAAAAGGGTATACTTCACAGGAGATCCCATATACATTTTATCGAAATCTATTTAGCGGTTTTTGAGAAAATCAACAAAAACATAGCAAAATTGGAGTTGTTGCGATTGAAGTCAGTTGTTTTTAACGTATTCAGCGTGGTCAATTATAGCTAAAGATCATCCTTCCCGGACAGATAAACCACACAAGGGACTGGACCAATTCGTCATGCCATCTCCTTATAGATTTGTTGCGATTTGTTTAAAATATTCTACCGTGGTATCGTGGGTACCGTATTCTACAGTGGGTTTAATGGGACTCAGGCTTAACGGGACGAACCTGCGCGGCGGCCCATTCCTAAATCGCTCTAATTCCGATTCCGAGGTGGCCACTATGCAATTACGACACATCTCTATTTGTAGCACAATGTGTGGCCACTAATACGTTTGCTGATGATTACATGTTACCACGTCAAGGTGGGAAGTCGATTTTTTATACTGAGGAAACGTTTGTACCTTTTTCTCATTTTGTAACTATGAATGATAGAAATTGTTAGCAGTGTGTCAATTTTAATGACAGCCGGAGAATATTGCCTATCGCAAACAAAATTTCGTTAATCGAAGTTTGTATGTCTGCAAATGTGAACCAAAGACTTAAACTGAGGTTTATAGTTTCAGTATACCTCACGGTAAGGGTCGAGTTCATTTCAGTTTGTATATTATTCTATTTTTCTATTTGGCGTTCCACATCTCATTAAAGGAGTGATTTTGCCAATGTATATTGAAAGGCACGGCTCTAAGGGTGATGGGCACATAAAGACGCCCCACGTGGTGGTTTGCTGCTGGAACTCGAAAAACGGAGCTGTCTCCCGAGTTAATCCTCTTCTTATGACCGCTTATCTCTGAATCTAAATCACAGCTATTTCCCCATCACAAAAATAACCTTAAAACTACTTTAAAATGGAAATAATTGAAAAATTAACTCAGCAGATGTGTACTCGGTACAAAGTCCCGGCAACCAATCTTTGTATATTATGTGTCCGAGTGTAAAATATACATATTATGTCATCCTAATATTATTGTCAAAATTTGTTTGTTTCCTCTTGACACTTCAATACCTCTTGGCAGAATTTTTCATAGGTATACATGGAAAAGGTCGTCTTTTATCTATTCCTCATTCCTCAAGTGGTTCGCGATAGATTGCAAATAAGTATTTTTGATGGAAGTCGTGGGTAGCTAATTTGTTTACAAAAAATATCTGGTTCCTATAGTACAGATGGTACCAGGGAATCCTAGATTAAGAATATCATGCAGATGACCTATCTATAGCTGCATAATCTATGACTGAGACACGTACTCAATAGTCTACCAGTCAGTAAATAGTGTATAAAATACCGATTGATTGATTTACAAATATTGTTTAAACATTATATAAGTAAATAGTGCTGTACAAACATTGATATTTGAATTTCCAGTAGCCTTACACAGTAGCCGGTGCCAGAGTAGGCAAATTACGTAAAATTGCCTACTGTTGCAATTACTACCACTCGGGCTGATGGTTTTCCTGTAATAACTGCATTACACACCGAATGAATGCTGCGATTCGTTTTGAATGTGACTTACATACATATTGTATAGGAACCATAGATGAAAGAATAGGTAATACGGAACTTAAAAATATCTTTGTAGTAGGTAGGTACACATAATGGTGCCGATTCGGATTTCACGATTAAACTTATTTGACAGAGCTAAACTTAATTTAAGTGTTTGTCTTTTTCTCTTTGTATCGAAAACACAAGGATAGGATGCTTAAATTAAGTTTAGTCCTGTCAAATAAGTTTAATTGTAAACACCGAATCGACACCATTGGATTCAAAAACCTTAGGTAATGGTATTCTTTTTTCTCAATTACTAAACCTATTTGGTTTGAATGAAATCTATTTGTTTGCTTGAATATTATCGACTTGATAGTCCATGGTAGCTTTGGTTACGTTTGGGAACGTCCTATCTGTCATTAGAAAATAGTTTTTAGCTTGACCTAATTAATGCCAAGGCTTTATTACCCTATATAGGAAATACTAATAGAGAAAAAAATAATTCTATTCGATAGAAAAAACTGTAGATTAAAGACCTTTCCTAAACTCAAATCTCCACAGACATATTATGTTACAACTAGACAGAAGGATCCTCTAATTATTTACAAAAATTAAAAATTTAGCTATTTTCTTATTGCCTTTTCTATACAAAACACTAATACAAATCAAGGGTAACAATTTTAATACCTATAACAATTGTTGCAGTCAGTTAGGTTATCGAAGACTCTATCAACGTCCAATTGTCATCTCGTCAACCCATATTCGGGAGCAGTTGACAAGCGTGTCGTCACCCCAGCGTCATCATCTGCGTGTGACGTCCGACTTACTGTTGTTCTCATAACGAAGAAGGCCGCAAAGTATACAGGGTGTAACAAAATTGGTGTAGGACCCCTTAACTGGGGATTCTACTCATCGTACTGAACAACTTTTGTTCTACGACTTTGCTCAAATCGCAAAAAAATTTTGGACTCTCCATACAAAAATGGCAAATCAGTTGATCAATTTGTATGGAGAGTCCAAAAACAAAAATCGCAACAAAACGATTTGAGCAAAGTCATAGAACAAAAGTTGTTCAGTACGATGAGTAGAATCCCCAGTTAACGGGTCCTACACCAGTTTTTTTTTAATGTGATAGTGGCAAACGAGCAGACGGATCACCTGATGGTAAGCGGTTACCGCATTATTACAGTTTTGTTAGATCCTATATATATGGAAACTTCATATATTTTGCGGCCTTCTCTCTTATGAGGGCAGAATGTCGTCCGATGCGGCTAATAACGTCTATTGTTGACTCGCAGATGTTATTCTGATGAGTGACCATGCTTTAGGAGCTTTCGGAAACTTTTGTGTAGGGCTGTCGAAAAAGTTCAGTTGTGTGTTAGACTGGATTTGATATGACTTCCGAATATTTTTGTAACTTTGGGATGTTAATAAAGGTTTTATTATTCGTTTTGTGTCTTGATGTAGGATTTTACTGAAATAAAAATTTTACCTTCCTCCAAGTAATCTGTTTCAAATTTAGAACTTTTTGTTGTCCGCATAATATTCAGATATATTTAAGTACGGAATGAGATGACCTAATATTATGAAGTATTTAATGTAATGGATTTTAAGGCAATTTTACCTGATGATATTGAATAATGGTAAACTCACCGAACCCGAATCTATCTAAAATCGTAGTCACCCCAAACGCGACAATACGGTCCCATTTAATTATGTGTGACCGATATACTTTGGGATATTTACTGTCACCATTCATAAGGCCGGGAGTGATCGATCTAGAGCCAGGACTGTACGAGTCAATCACCAAGCCAAATGTTGTGGACGGAGAATCGAATTTTGCTTCGTCGAAAACGCTTCAACAAATGATTTAAGTTTCGACAAACATATAACGCTCATAAGTTGAAGCTGTTAGCTGTTCTTTTTCAGTTGCTATTTGTTTCAAAGAATAAGTAGTGTAACAAAGCTGGCTTTCGGCTAGCTCGTGCCTGACAGCTTTGCTATATTACCCTGCCTATGAAAAGCTGAGGGCTTTTATATTATAGAGGATTGTTGAAGGAAACACACGATAAATCTATAATAGCAATTTATTTAAGCAATGAGTGAACTTACAGGATACTGGCACTTCATTAGAACTATATTTATTCTATACTATCACTTACTTATCATACTCGCGTTATTACCGGGAACGAGGATTAACTATTCTATAAACACTTTAACGGTTACAAATATTTCTACTACGGACCCCACGGAACCCTAGATGATGCAGTCCGACTGCTGATCGTCTTGGGATTCCCTCAGGGCTGCGCGCGATGTGTCGCACCGCCCTTCGGGGTGGAGCTTTACGAGCTCAGCTACTTCTACGGAGCCAGTTCTAATCTGGCACGGAGGGTGGACCTAGTGTCCCCGCGAGTCCAGCCGGTATACAGAGTAGGCTGCGCGCTATGTGTCGCACCGCCACGTCGGTATACCGCTGGCGGATGGGCTACGAAGCCCAGGTGAGTTAACCTCGGAAACTGCGCGCAATGTGTCGCACCGCTTGACCGAGGGTTAACTCGGTGGAGTTAGCACCGGAGGCTGCGCGCTGTGTGTCGCACCGCCGCCGAGCACCAACTGACGAGGCTCGCCGCGCGGCGCCTTATATATGGTTGCGCGGCGAGCGGGTTGAGGTACGGGGGGAGATGCCCGCCCGTCTCTTACTTCCTCTATCCCCGCGATCATTCTAGATTCGCGTGTGAGGCGAACGCGGGCTTGTGACGTCATCATCGTCACATTCCCCTCCTTCCCGGGAGATTTTTGCGAAGCAAAAATCACCGTAAATACAAACTCTATTCAACAACAGAAATATCTCTAATCTTGACTATCATACATAGTTATGTTAGCTGATACTTTTCATACATTATGTTTTATTTTAATAGATATTTCTCTAATTATGCATATCGTACATATGTTAGCTGATACCTTTTACACATTATGTTTTCTTAGTATACGGTGGGTATTGCAATAACGACTATATTGATACCTTATTAGAATTCTTATAGGAACTAAAATTTGTTATGCTAGGTGATTGAATGGCCATTCAACACTAAAATAATAATTATTCATAACTGCATTAAGAAAGTAACACATTTTAAGAAAAGTAACTGATTTCCTTTTACACATAACAAAACACCAAAAATATTATTTAAATTTCAACAATCTACACTTTATATTAACTATTTTAATATTATAACTTATCTTACTTCTTAATATCTTTACTTCTGGAGACGTTTTAATTGGCGGCTCCTGTTCCTTCTCTTGCACGTGCGTCTCTTCTCCTTCTTCCTCCATGCTGCCTTAGCATCCTGCGATGGCGGCTGAGTGGAAGGCCCCGAGAGCGGGGGCGGCTTTGTAGGTCGCTGGGAGCGTCGGAGACTCGTACTAAGAGCGGCGGCGGCGGGAATGACGACGGCGGCGGATGATTAAGTTCATTTTTGGGATTTTAATAATTTTCCAAGTAAATTAATTTTGTAATAATTTTTTGTTTTATTTTCCTGAATGACCAGATTCGTTTAAGAATGGATTTAATCGATCACTGATCGAGAAGATTCTTATTCAATAGCAATAGTTGCTGATTTTAAATATAAACGGGAATTTGAAAATAATCGATCTTATGTATGGTGGATCGATGAAAATTTGGGTAATTTATACGTAACCTAGGGTTCCGTATGTTTCTTCGCTTTTATGTATGAATTCGTCGCCGTCTTGTATCATTCGTTACTGTTTTTGGATATGATAATAATGTTTATTCTGTATATTTTTTTATGTCTTTTATATGTGCCGTTACCGTTTTTCTAGGGTTGTCCCGTAATTGTAACAAGTATATTACGGGAGATTGTTGTCCCACTATTTTGTAGGGACCGGAATATTTTGGGGCTAGTTTCGCACAGAAATTCTTACTAGCCGAGGATAGAGGGAAATCTCTTTTTAGGACCAGTTTACCCATTTCTGGCTCCCATTCTCGTTTTGATTCATCGTAATATTTCTTTTGGCGGCGGGATGCGGTATTTTGGTTTTGCTTTACCAAATCGTATATCTCATTTAATTTAGTCTTCTTTTGTATGGCGGGTGTCGGGAAGGTATTTTTGTCTCCTGGTATTCTCAGTTCTCTTCCAAACATGAGGAATGCGGGTGTGTATTTTGTTGATTCTTGTACTGACGTGTTCAATGCAAAATTGAATTCAGTTAGGTACTCGTCCCACTTCTTGTGATTATTTGTGATATATGTTGATATCATGGTTTCCAACGTGCGGTTAACCCTTTCTGTGGGGTTTGCTTGTGGGGAGTACGGTGCGGTGAACTTTTGTTCTATTCCCAATTTCTTCAGTTCTTCTCTGAACTGTTTACTAGTAAATTGTTTTCCGTTATCTGAAAGCAGTACTTTGGGACAACCGTAGCGCATGACTATGCATTCCTTTAATGCTTTGAACACATTCACTGTTGTTGCTGTTCGCAATGGTTTTATTTCTGACCATTTTGAGAACGTATCGTGAAAGACAATTATCCAACAGAAACCTTTCGAAGATCTTGGTAGAGGTCCGATTAGATCAACTGATACGACTTGCCATGGTTCTTCTGAATTTTGAATATGCATCAAACCTGGTCTTCTTTCTTGAGACGGTTTGTGTTTTTGACAGTCTGTACATTTACTTATGTATTGAGACACGTCTCGGTACATCCCGGGCCAGTAGTACCTTTGTGCAATTCTTTTTAATGTTTTTGCTGTACCTAAGTGGCCTGCGTTTGGGACGTTATGGTTCTGTTCTAACACCTTCTTTCGTTCTTCTTTATTTACACAGAGTTTCCATTCTGTGTTCGGATCCAGTTTAACTCCATAAGCTGCATTGATTATTCTCTTGTATAAGTTATTATCTCTTATGCAATAATCAGTGCTTTTTGACGGATTTTGTTCTACTTCTATCTTTTTTCTATCATACCAATCGTGACTTTCTGTCACTGTGTTTACTGGATTTCTTGATAATGCGTCAGCAACTTTGTTCAATTTGCCGGTTCTGTATTTCACATCGAAATCATACTGTTGCAGTTCTAGTGCCCATCTCGCTAGACGTCCTGATGGATTCTTCATTTTGTTTAGCCATTTTAAAGCTTGATGGTCAGTAACTACTGTGAAATGGTAACCTTCTAAGAATCCTCGCATTTTTCTTATACCCCACACTACTGCTAAGCATTCCTTTTCTGAGGTACTGTATTTCGTTTCCGCTGTAGATAATGATCTACTGGCGTACAGTATAACTTTTTCTTGACCATTGATTTCTTGAGTTAGAACGGCTCCTAATCCTAAGTCGCTAGCATCTGTCTGCAACACGAATGGTTTCGTGAAATCCGGTCTGGTTAATATCGGTTCTTCTGTTAGTTTCTTTTTAATATTTTGAAAGGCTTTTTCTTGTTTTTCTCCCCATTTGAATTTTTCATCTTTTCTTAATAATTTTACTATTGGTGCTGTTATTTCTGCATAATTTTTGATAAATTTACGGTACCATGACGTCATGCCTATGAAACGTCTTACTTCTTTAATGTTGTTTGGAGGTTTTTGATCTCTTATTGATTTTATTTTTCCCTCATCCATTTTGATTCCTTCTTTTGTGACTATATGTCCTAAATATTCTATTTGTTGTTTACAAAATTCTGATTTTTGTTTATTTATTTCAAGTCTGGCTTCTCTAATTCTTCTAAATATTTCTTTCAAGTGTTTTAGGTGTTCTTCAAACGAGGCACTGCATATGATTATATCATCAAGGTAAGCGTATGCGTTAGGTTCTAATTCTGGTCCAATTACTGTGTCTAGTAATCGTTGAAATGTGGCACCTGCCGAATGTAAACCAAATGGCATTACCTTGAAGTGGTATAGTCCTCTACCAGGAACTGTAAATGCTGTTACTTTTTTACTATTTTCTTCTAACTTGACATTCCAATATCCGTTTTTAAGATCAATTTTTGAAAAGTACTTTCCGTTTCTTAGTTTTTCCAGTGTGTCATCAATTTGGGGTAAGGGGTAGGCATCTTTTTCCGATATCTCATTGACTTTTCTAAAGTCAATGCAAAATCGATACTCTCCGTTTCCTTTTTTGACCATCACTATTGGCGAACTATATGGGCTATTAGATTTTTCTATCACCCCATTTTTCAACATTTTTTCTATTTCTTCATCAATCTTTTCTTGTATTTTTGGGTTTCTTGGGAAGTATTTCTGTTTTATTGGTTCTTGGTGTTTTAACTTGATCTTATGTTTTATCCACGTATTTCCTTTTGGAGTTTTATCACATTTCTCAAATTCTTCGTTCAACAAATCTTGCAGTTGTTTCTGTTGACCTGTTGTCAGTCCAGTAGGTGTTATTTTCACATTTTCACTGGGATCTTTTTCGCTGTATTCTTTTGTCATTTCTTCCCATGACAGTTTGATTCCCGATCTACTGATAATATCCATTCCTAAGATAATGTCTACTGATAAAGGCAATAGGTAGATTGCATGTCTTACTCTCTTTCCATTTATTTCCATATCTACTAGAATACCTTTCTTTATCTTCACATTGGTTCCATCTGCCAAACTTATGTCTTTTTCTGCGTTTAATGGAGTTGATCCATTTTTCAGACAAGTCTCATATATTTCTTTGTTTACGTACGTGAGTGTCGAGCCTGTGTCAATGAGACCTCTAAAGGATTGATCCTGTATTTTCACCGGTACGAAGGGCCTATTATCCCATTCTCTTTTGTACTCTTTGGAGCCTGATAGTATTGCTTTGACTTTCTGCGAGTCGTTATGTCTTCGACAACAATTTTTACTTAATTTTCCAAGTTTTCCACAATAACTGCAAAATATTATTTGTCTTGTTCGACACTCTTTCGAATTATGTCCCTTCTTTCCACAATTCCAGCAGCATGTGTTGGGGTCATAGAACTTGTTGACCTTTGAAATTTGTTGGTTTATTTTTCCATTTTCTATTAGTTTTCTATTCTGGAACACACTTGTTGTGTTTCTAGATCTAAAAATATTTTCTTTTTCTTCTAAAATTTCTTCGTAATTGTTCGCTAGTTCTATCAATTCTCTGTAATTTTTAAAATCTTGTCTACGTATATATGACTTGTAATTTACGTTCATATTTGTATATATTCTTTCTAGCTTCTCAATTTCTGTCATTTTCCCAGATCTTCGCATAAGAGTTTGCAACTCTGTTATATAGTCGATGAACGTTTCTTTATATTTTTGTTTTCGACTAAATATTGCGTCTTCTAATTTTCTTTCATAATTTTTGGGAAAATAATATAGTTTGAACTCGTCTAGAAATTCTTTCCAGTTTGTCCATGATGAACTATTATTTCTGTACCACAATAATGCTTTCCCTCCGAGCAATTTGGGTATGCATTTTAGCACTTTTTCTTCGCTTATACCGCTAGCTTCTATTAATTCCTCTATTCTTTCTATAAATTCTACCGCATCCTGATTTACATTAAAAGTTATTTTCCATTCATTTATTTCTTTCCATACGTCAGTTTCTACGGATATGTCTTTGACACCCGCCATTTTGGTATCGTTTGATTCCATCGTTTCGTCTACTTCGTGCTCTCTTATATATTTTACAAGAATTTTCCTTAATTCCTCTACGGTTTTGCCTTCGAATTCCAGTTCCCTAATTTTTAAGGCAGCTATTAAGCCGTCTTTCCTAAGATCATATATCCACGAAGTTGACATGAATTTGTGATTTCTATTTTGTTCTCAACAATCAATCCTCTTATAATTTGTGTGAGTTTTAAAGTTGGGCGCCAATGTAACAAAGCTGGCTTTCGGCTAGCTCGTGCCTGACAGCTTTGCTATATTACCCTGCCTATGAAAAGCTGAGGGCTTTTATATTATAGAGGATTGTTGAAGGAAACACACGATAAATCTATAATAGCAATTTATTTAAGCAATGAGTGAACTTACAGGATACTGGCACTTCATTAGAACTATATTTATTCTATACTATCACTTACTTATCATACTCGCGTTATTACCGGGAACGAGGATTAACTATTCTATAAACACTTTAACGGTTACAAATATTTCTACTACGGACCCCACGGAACCCTAGATGATGCAGTCCGACTGCTGATCGTCTTGGGATTCCCTCAGGGCTGCGCGCGATGTGTCGCACCGCCCTTCGGGGTGGAGCTTTACGAGCTCAGCTACTTCTACGGAGCCAGTTCTAATCTGGCACGGAGGGTGGACCTAGTGTCCCCGCGAGTCCAGCCGGTATACAGAGTAGGCTGCGCGCTATGTGTCGCACCGCCACGTCGGTATACCGCTGGCGGATGGGCTACGAAGCCCAGGTGAGTTAACCTCGGAAACTGCGCGCAATGTGTCGCACCGCTTGACCGAGGGTTAACTCGGTGGAGTTAGCACCGGAGGCTGCGCGCTGTGTGTCGCACCGCCGCCGAGCACCAACTGACGAGGCTCGCCGCGCGGCGCCTTATATATGGTTGCGCGGCGAGCGGGTTGAGGTACGGGGGGAGATGCCCGCCCGTCTCTTACTTCCTCTATCCCCGCGATCATTCTAGATTCGCGTGTGAGGCGAACGCGGGCTTGTGACGTCATCATCGTCACAGTAGTTATATTATTCTCGTGTAACTGAAACTCTATGCTGCGGATATTTACCATGGTCATCACTTACCACCAAGTGAGATCATGATAAGGGCTTACCAGTTGTGGATAATGAATGAAAAAATATTTATTTGGAACTAAAAACTTACAATTTAGAAATTTGTGTTCGATAACAGCAGCATTAGCTTTTGCTGTGTCGCTGCAGTTAGCGCCCACCCCTGGTTATAGAGACATTCCGACTTATTTTTAATAAAGACAAAAAACACAAATCCAGTTTCCATCGTTCGATCTAAATAGTCGCTGCTACGGATGTAATAAATGTCAAATAACAATAAAAGTATAAATACGAATAAATAATATAAGTACCTATATCATAACATCACAAGAAATAAGTTTAGATCTATTCTTGATTGCTAAACTTACGTAAAATTTTAACTCTTCGATGTAACGTTATTCGAAACTGAACGGAACTCGTGTCGGCAGATCCATTGCACGGCCAGATTAGTCACACTTCAAATTGACAGTATTAAATGCTATTTTGTTGCTAATTTTGGTGTTACGGATGATGCCGATTTGCACTTTTCGTGTAAAGAGTATAATAATATGAACTGCAGACATCAGTTACGCTTCTTGGGTGTGAGCCCAGGGGATTTGACAGTTTATTAAATTATAATGAAGTCTATAAAACTATTAATGAGATGTGCTTTTATTTATTTTTTATTTATAATTGCTAAGCCACTGGCATCGTCCAGGCTGGTGGTATACGTAAATTTTGCGGAAAACGGAAGAGGTCTTGAGATTACGCAACGCAATGGTTTACTGGGTGGTAATGTATGGTCCATTAAACATTGTCTTTAGACATCTCTTTTACATTATATAGATACTTATTTTATACAATTTTAAATGAATAGATTACTTTTGAAACTGGTTTCGGAAAATCAACGTCATAATGTTTAGTAAGGTAAAAAGCCCTACTTAACGTTCCTAAACCTAATGTGTTACAACCTGTATATTTTTATGTATTATCCACAATTGATATTGGTAAGTCCCCAATCATATATAAGGTGCTACTTTATTAGTGCACGATATTTTAGTCAGTGCTCCTACTCCTGATTCTGATCAACTTTCCCCAAGAAACCCATTGTCAAATCGCAAAAAAATTTTTGGGCTCTTCATACTAATTTGGCCGCTCGGCTGATCGATTTGTATGAAGAGTCCAAAAAATTTTTTTCGATTTGACTATGGGTTTATTGGGGAAAGTTGATCAGAATCAGGAGTAGAAGCACTGACTAAAATATCGGGCACTAATAAAGTAGCACCTTATATTTTTTAAAGTTTACATTTTATATCAGTTTTCATTTACAATGTGTACCGTAGATAAATAACTAAATATTGTTAAATTTTACCATCTGGTTATCCCCTAAAGGCTGTGTGCTAATTTTCACATGGAACCACCAAAACTGATTCCGATATTGATGTTTCCCTTTAATGTTTGAGTCAACATTCAATCTGTGTCACTGAATAAATATTAATAGGAATACCTTTTAGCGCCTCTGTATAACAAACCCTTTTAATCATTTAACAAATATAAACTTTGCAGTTCCAAAACATAAAAGTGAACTTTAGCCCTCATATTTTAAGGGTTATATCAGCCGACGTGGGATTTGAGAGTTCACCCTGCAAATGCTATGGTCATCTGTCATCAACGCATGTCACATTTATGGCACAAAGGAGTTTGGGTCCATTTTTAATCAGCAGCTGTATTCTTCGACTATCTTGTTGACAATCTGTGTCGCGACAATTTTGGTAACGATGCACTTGTAAACCTCTTCGAGTTATTAAACAATATTTAAAAAGACAACGCTGTGAAAAATTGTCATGTCATAAGGTGCATAATAGTGACTTCGAGTTATTTTCTTTACTCAAATATTTTTAATTACAGTCACTCTCTTAAATAATTTTTAATCAGCCATCTGATTAAGATAATGTAACAAAAGGGTGTAGCAATAGCAATACTTTAAGTTGTGCTTCTAATCCTAAAACAAGCCAACGTTTAGTTCTACAAGATTGCTGTAATCTTAAAAAAAATTATAACCATCCATACAGACAGAGTTTCTCAATAAGCTAAGCAATCAATCTGTGCAATAGTGCAAAACTGTATTTGCGTTTTCATCAGTTGTGGAGCTATTCAGTTTAATAAATATAACCTTATACATACATATAAGTGCACCTTACAATGAAACTACAACTTTTTTTACACTTACAGCTTACAACTACAGCTTTTGCCTTTTCTTTTTAACCGACTTCAAAAAAAGGAGGAGGTACTCAATTCGTCGGAATCTTTTTTTTTATGTATGTTCACCGATTACTCGAAGGCGCCTGAACCGATTTGGAAAATTCTTTTTTTACAGCTGGTCCCATATAAATTTTATCGAAATAGATTCAGCGGTTTTTGAGAAAATCAACAAAAACATAGCAAAATTGGAGTTGTTGCGATTGAAGTCGGTTGTTTTTAACGTATTCAGCGTGGTCAATTATTCCGTAGAAAATTTTGATATCTTATACCCTATAGGTTTCATACCTATACACCACTTTTATGAAGTTTAGTTTTTATAGTTTTTAACGGCATTTCTGAAGACGTCAGAAAGGCTTTTTCACGAGCAATGAGAGCTTGTTTTCAGAAGAATATTTTTGTGAATGTGAAATACTTCTTGTTATTTGTCACGCCATACAATACAACTGTTATACTTTACCAATTTGTTGCGAGGCTGGAGCGTCATCTCGCCCGGCGGGAAGGCTTCGCGGGCGGCGCGGTGGCTGTGTCGCTCCTCTCATTACAGCACTCCTTAATTGCGCCGCGATGTGCTTCAAACGCGCCGCCCGCTTTCATCTCGCCGACAGGGTGCGGGCACGTTGCGAGCTTTGCGGTGAGCGGGGAAGTTTGTCGCTATGTTCTCCGAGGCGTTTCTGAACCTAGATATCATTTGAATATCAGTTAGGTTAGTGGACATGGTTCTGAAATGCGTAGCTACTAAATTAATATACCTATAGGGAGAATATTTCATTGTATTGTAAATATTGTGGGATTGCGTTATCTTGTAGAGGTGTTATCTATCTATAATATGTAAGACAGATAAGTAGAAGAAAAATACTTTATATGCAAGCACTAACCAAGCACTTACCAATTTTGTGATTAAAAAAAATAAAAACACGTGGACCGTCATTTAAACTTAAATGTTATATTAGTTTATTTATATTATGGCCGCATTTAATGTAGTAGCTCTTACAAAGATACTTATAAAAACTTCGGTAGACTAAAGAACCGACGTTCTAATATAGTATTTTCACTTCGACTTTAAGTCGAATTTTAAAGGATAGACTTAGTAGTACCAGTAGGCAAAGACTACAGAACCACAGATTAGATAAAACAATAGTAGACAGAACACGTGAAGCAGAAATCGCTAACAACCCATATCTTTCCCACCGCTGGGCAACGGGTCTCTTCACATAGCTCATGCAGGAAGGTTAGGCCATACTCCACACAAGGAGGCCAAGTCGGGATTAGTTATTCACCTTCACTACAAGTGTTTAATAAAACAGTTAATAAATGCTAGCACCACTTCATGTTCAAAATGCTTTTGCCTCTGATGATCTTTTGAGGCTTTCAGGATGCCGTTGGATGCATATTGCTTAAATTACTGCTTAATGGAAGTCTATTGAGGAGGCCTTGTTCTATAGTCGAAGTCTCTGGATACGGACACGCACGTCTCATCTGCATGAGATGATAATGATGATAAAACTTGTCACTGTAAACTCAGAACCGCTACCGCTACCGTTTGCGCTTGCGCACCATACCCGCACCATACAAAATAGAGCGGTCTCAGAGGTCTATGATAATTATGTTGATGAGAAACGTTTCAACTGTTGCCTAGCCTTCCACTTACGTGTTGCAACTAAGCTCAGGCTTTAACAGTCGTAAAACTAAGCCGCATACAATAAAACAACAGCATTAGGTAAATTTTAGAAAAGCTGTTCAATGAGGTTCTTGTCTTGGTTTTAGAATAGAATAGAATATACGTTTATTCCAGACACAGACAATAAGAAATTTACACAAGCTCACAAACAATATCTTATATAAGTACGAATAGGATATACTTACTTATATTTTAAAAAGAAGAAAAATACCTACATTTGAAAATGCAACTTAGTAATCTAAAACACTGCCGAATATGGGGATAAGTGATATAGTATTCGCTGTGTCTAATAAAAGTGTGACATGAAAATTGTACAACAGTGTAAGGTAACAACGACACAGTATGTTGTCAGTCTGTTATTTTAAACTGCCTCCAGCAATTCCTGCTACTTTGTCCACGTTATTTTGTACCCGCTTTCATACTTAAAAAGCGTGAAGATGAAAAACGATAATATATACTTATCTAAGTGAATCCTACACTTTGTTAACTAGCCTTCATTTTGCCTGATATATAATTTATATTGTAAGTTGAACATGTTATAAATTGGTATTATATAACTAATTTTACATGATAATATTAATTAAATGATAATGACAAATACTTATTGCAACTCTAATTATAGGCAGTCACATCATGCTCCAATGTTTTGTTTGTTTAAAGCATTTAGTAGTATTAATTATTTCGTTTAACTCGTTTTTTACCTAGAGTTCCTTCTATACGGATTAGGTGCACTCTTCGTTTCGGGAAGTGTTATGTAACAAATCTAACTAATCAAACCGAACACCCTGTATAAGGCCAGGCCCGGACCACACACAATCACATCTCCCATAGTCTGAAACCACCTCCCATGATAGATGGCGTATTAGCACCGTGCCGCATTGTATTCGTGCATAGAAAGTTAACACTTCTGTAACCATTCACTCTTTCCCTTTGATTGTGACAGAGGCGGTACGTTATGAAGATGATAAAGATGTTTAAATTGAATATTGTATTGGTGAAAATCACGTTTTTTTTAAAAGTAAAGAGATCAATAGAAGACAGTTATAAGTAAATTTAATAGTAAATTGGGGTTTTATGTAAAATTTGGCATGTTTTTTTTAATATATTTTTTTAAACATTTAATATCTACTATAAATAACTTTAAATTACAATATAATTTCACAAAAAAGGTACCAAAATAATAGACTTCTGTAAACCTATTTCATTTTTATATTGTTTATTGCCATGGTCTATGTTTAATACCATCAGGTGAGATGATGCCAAGGGCTTACCAATTGAAGGTAAAAAAAAAAAAAAAAAACTGAAAGTTGTGACGATGATGACGTCTCAAGCCCGCGTTCGCCTCACACGCGAATCTAGAATGATCGCGGGGATCGAGGAAGTAAGAGACGGGCGGGCATCTCCCCCCGTACCTCAACCCGCTCGCCGCGCAACCATATATAATATTCTCTCCGATCCTCCCCGTCCAAGCAACGTCCTAAGCCGAGGTCCGTGCCCACCTGGGCGCCCTTAGGCAGTTGCATCTTTTTGCTTAGGCTGAGTACCCTACGTACTCGCCTTCCCTGTCCGGTGAAGTTGTAAAGGCCCAACGGCCAACAACAAACATGTCCGTTCGAAAAAAAAAAAAAAAAAAAAAAAACCATATATAAGGCGCCGCGCGGCGAGCCTCGTCAGTTGGTGCTCGGCGGCGGTGCGACACACAGCGCGCAGCCTCCGGTGCTAACTCCACCGAGTTAACCCTCGGTCAAGCGGTGCGACACATTGCGCGCAGTTTCCGAGGTTAACTCACCTGGGCTTCGTAGCCCATCCGCCAGCGGTATACCGACGTGGCGGTGCGACACATAGCGCGCAGCCTACTCTGTATACCGGCTGGACTCGCGGGGACACTAGGTCCACCCTCCGTGCCAGATTAGAACTGGCTCCGTAGAAGTAGCTGAGCTCGTAAAGCTCCACCCCGAAGGGCGGTGCGACACATCGCGCGCAGCCCTGAGGGAATCCCAAGACGATCAGCAGTCGGACTGCATCATCTAGGGTTCCGTGGGGTCCGTAGTAGAAATATTTGTAACCGTTAAAGTGTTTATAGAATAGTTAATCCTCGTTCCCGGTAATAACGCGAGTATGATAAGTAAGTGATAGTATAGAATAAATATAGTTCTAATGAAGTGCCAGTATCCTGTAAGTTCACTCATTGCTTAAATAAATTGCTATTATAGATTTATCGTGTGTTTCCTTCAACAATCCTCTATAATATAAAAGCCCTCAGCTTTTCATAGGCAGGGTAATATAGCAAAGCTGTCAGGCACGAGCTAGCCGAAAGCCAGCTTTGTTACATTGGCGCCCAACTTTAAAACTCACACAAATTATAAGAGGATTGATTGTTGAGAACAAAATATAAATCATAAATTCATGTCAACATCGTGGATATATGATCTTAGGAAAGACGGCTTAATAGCTGCCTTTAAAATTAGGGAACTGGAATTCGAAGGCAAAACTGTAGAAGAATTAAGGAAAATTCTTGTGCAATATATAAGAGAGCACGAAGTAGACGAAACGATGGAATCAAACGATACCAAAATGGCGGGTGTCAAAGAAACCGACGTATGGAAAGAAATTAATGAATGGAAAATAACTTTCAATGTAAATCAGGATGCGGTAGAATTTATAGAAAGAATAGAAGAATTAATAGAAGCTAGCGGTATAAGCGAAGAAAAAGTGCTAAAATGCATACCCAAATTGCTCAGAGGGAAAGCATTATTGTGGTACAGAAATAATAGTTCATCATGGACAAACTGGAAAGAATTTCTAGACGAGTTCAAACTATATTATTACCCTAAAAATTATGAAGGAAAATTAGAAGACGCAATATTTAGTCGAAAACAAAAATATAAAGAAACGTTCATCGACTATATAACAGAGTTGCAAACTCTTATGCGAAGATCTGGGAAAATGACAGAAATTGAGAAGCTAGAAAGAATATATACAAATATGAACGTAAATTACAAGTCATATATACGTAGACAAGATTTTAAAAATTACAGAGAATTGATAGAACTAGCGAACAATTACGAAGAAATTTTAGAAGAAAAAGAAAAGATTTTTAGATCTAGAAACACAACAAGTGTGTTCCAGAATAGAAAACTAATAGGAAATGGAAAAATAAACCAACAAATTTCAAAGGTCAACAAGTTCTATGACCCCAACACATGCTGCTGGAATTGTGGAAAGAAGGGACATAATTCGAAAGAGTGTCGAACAAGACAAATAATATTTTGCAGTTATTGTGGAAAACTTGGAAAATTAAGTAAAAATTGTTGTCGAAGACATAACGACTCGCAGAAAGTCAAAGCAATACTATCAGGCTCCAAAGAGTACAAAAGAGAATGGGATAATAGGCCCTTTGTACCGGTGAAAATACAGGGTCAATCCTTTAGAGGTCTCATTGACACAGGCTCGACACTCACGTACGTAAACAAAGAAATATATGAGACGTGTCTGAAAAATGGATCAACTCCATTAAACGCAGAAAAAGACATAAGTTTGGCAGATGGAACCAATGTGAAGATAAAGAAAGGTATTCTAGTAGATATGGAAATAAATGGAAAGAGAGTAAGACATGCAATCTACCTATTACCTTTATCAGTAGACATTATCTTAGGAATGGATATTATCAGTAGATCGGGAATCAAACTGTCATGGGAAGAAATGACAAAAGAATACAGCGAAAAAGATCCCAGTGAAAATGTGAAAATAACACCTACTGGACTGACAACAGGTCAACAGAAACAACTGCAAGATTTGTTGAACGAAGAATTTGAGAAATGTGATAAAACTCCAAAAGGAAATACGTGGATAAAACATAAGATCAAGTTAAAACACCAAGAACCAATAAAACAGAAATACTTCCCAAGAAACCCAAAAATACAAGAAAAGATTGATGAAGAAATAGAAAAAATGTTGAAAAATGGGGTGATAGAAAAATCTAATAGCCCATATAGTTCGCCAATAGTGATGGTCAAAAAAGGAAACGGAGAGTATCGATTTTGCATTGACTTTAGAAAAGTCAATGAGATATCGGAAAAAGATGCCTACCCCTTACCCCAAATTGATGACACACTGGAAAAACTAAGAAACGGAAAGTACTTTTCAAAAATTGATCTTAAAAACGGATATTGGAATGTCAAGTTAGAAGAAAATAGTAAAAAAGTAACAGCATTTACAGTTCCTGGTAGAGGACTATACCACTTCAAGGTAATGCCATTTGGTTTACATTCGGCAGGTGCCACATTTCAACGATTACTAGACACAGTAATTGGACCAGAATTAGAACCTAACGCATACGCTTACCTTGATGATATAATCATATGCAGTGCCTCGTTTGAAGAACACCTAAAACACTTGAAAGAAATATTTAGAAGAATTAGAGAAGCCAGACTTGAAATAAATAAACAAAAATCAGAATTTTGTAAACAACAAATAGAATATTTAGGACATATAGTCACAAAAGAAGGAATCAAAATGGATGAGGGAAAAATAAAATCAATAAGAGATCAAAAACCTCCAAACAACATTAAAGAAGTAAGACGTTTCATAGGCATGACGTCATGGTACCGTAAATTTATCAAAAATTATGCAGAAATAACAGCACCAATAGTAAAATTATTAAGAAAAGATGAAAAATTCAAATGGGGAGAAAAACAAGAAAAAGCCTTTCAAAATATTAAAAATAAACTAACAGAAGAACCGATATTAACCAGACCGGATTTCACGAAACCATTCGTGTTGCAGACAGATGCTAGCGACTTAGGATTAGGAGCCGTTCTAACTCAAGAAATCAATGGTCAAGAAAAAGTTATACTGTACGCCAGTAGATCATTATCTACAGCGGAAACGAAATACAGTACCTCAGAAAAGGAATGCTTAGCAGTAGTGTGGGGTATAAGAAAAATGCGAGGATTCTTAGAAGGTTACCATTTCACAGTAGTTACTGACCATCAAGCTTTGAAATGGCTAAACAAAATGAAGAATCCATCAGGACGTCTAGCGAGATGGGCACTAGAACTGCAACAGTATGATTTCGATGTGAAATACAGAACCGGCAAATTGAACAAAGTTGCTGACGCATTATCAAGAAATCCAGTAAACGCAGTGACAGAAAGTCACGATTGGTATGATAGAAAAAAGATAGAAGTAGAACAAAATCCGTCAAAAAGCACCGAGTATTGCATAAGAGATAATAACTTATACAAGAGAATAATCAATGCAGCTTACGGAGTTAAACTGGATCCGAACACAGAATGGAAACTCTGTGTAAATAAAGAAGAACGAAAGAAGGTGTTAGAACAGAACCATAACGTCCCAAACGCAGGCCACTTAGGTACAGCAAAAACATTAAAAAGAATTGCACAAAGGTACTACTGGCCCGGGATATACCGTGACGTGTCTCAATACATAAGTAAATGTATAGACTGTCAAAAACACAAACCGTCTCAAGAAAAAAGACCAGGTTTGATGCATATTCAAAATTCAGAAGAACCATGGCAAGTCGTATCAGTTGATCTAATCGGACCTCTACCAAGATCTTCGAAAGGTTTCTGTTGGATAATTGTCTTTCACGATACGTTCTCAAAATGGTCAGAAATAAAACCATTACGAACAGCAACAACAGTGAATGTGTTCAAAGCATTAAAGGAATGCATAGTCATGCGCTACGGTTGTCCCAAAGTACTGCTTTCAGATAACGGAAAGCAATTTACTAGTAAACAGTTCAGAGAAGAACTGAAGAAATTGGGAATAGAACAAAAGTTCACCGCACCGTACTCCCCACAAGCAAACCCCACAGAAAGGGTTAACCGCACGTTGGAAACCATGATATCAACATATATCACAAATAATCACAAGAAGTGGGATGAGTACCTAACTGAATTCAATTTTGCATTGAACACGTCAGTACAAGAGTCAACAAAATACACACCCGCATTCCTCATGTTTGGAAAAGAACTGAGAATACCAGGAGACAAAAATACCTTCCCGACACCCGCCATACAAAAGAAGACTAAATTAAATGAGATATACGATTTGGTAAAGCAAAACCAAAATACCGCATCCCGCCGCCAAAAGAAATATTACGATGAATCAAAACGAGAATGGGAGCCAGAAATGGGTAAACTGGTCCTAAAAAGAGATTTCCGTCTATCCTCGGCTAGTAAGAATTTCTGTGCGAAACTAGCCCCAAAATATTGCGGTCCCTACAAAATAGTGGGACAACAATCTCCCGTAATATACTTGTTACAATTGCGGGACAACCCTAGAAAAACGGTAACGGCACATATAAAAGACATAAAAAAATATACAGAATAAACATTATTATCATATCCAAAAACAGTAACGAATGATACAAGACGGCGACGAATTCATACATAAAAGCGAAGAAACATACGGAACCCTAGGTTACGTATAAATTACCCAAATTTTCATCGATCCACCATACATAAGATCGATTATTTTCAAATTCCCGTTTATATTTAAAATCAGCAACTATTGCTATTGAATAAGAACCTTCTCGATCAGTGATCGATTAAATCCATTCTTAAACGAATCTGGTCATTCAGGAAAATAAAACAAAAAATTATTACAAAATTAATTTACAAAAAAGGGGGTACTTGGAAAACTATTAAAATCCCAAAAATGAACTTAATCATCCGCCGCCGTCGTCATTCCCGCCGCCGCCGCTCTTAGTACGAGTCTCCGACGCTCCCAGCGACCTACAAAGCCGCCCCCGCTCTTGGGGCCTTCCACTCAGCCGCCATCACTAGATGCCAAGGCAGCATGGAGGAAGAAGGAGAAGAGACAACGTGCAAGAGAAAGAACAGGAGCCGCCAATTAAAACGTCTCCAGAAGTAAAGATATTAAGAAGTAAGATAAGTTATAATATTAAAATAGTTAATATAAAGTGTAGATTGTTGAAATTTAAATAATATTTTTGGTGTTTTATTATGTGTAAAAGGAAATCAGTTGTACTTTTCTTAAAATGTGTTACTTTCTAAATGCAGTTATGAATAATTATTATTTTAGTGTTGAATGGCCATTCAACCACCTAGCATAACAAATTTTAGTTCCTATAAGAATTCTAATAAGGTATCAATATAGTCGTTATTGCAATACCCACCGTATACTAAGAAAACATAATGTGTAAAAGGTATCAGCTAACATATGTACGATATGCATAATTAGAGAAATATCTATTAAAATAAAACATAATGTATGAAAAGTATCAGCTAACATAACTATGTATGATAGTCAAGATTAGAGATATTTCTGTTGTTGAATAGAGTTTGTATTTACGGTGATTTTTGCTTCGCAAAAATCTCCCGGGAAGGAGGGGAATGTGACGATGATGACGTCTCAAGCCCGCGTTCGCCTCACACGCGAATCTAGAATGATCGCGGGGATCGAGGAAGTAAGAGACGGGCGGGCATCTCCCCCCGTACCTCAACCCGCTCGCCGCGCAACCATATATAAGGCGCCGCGCGGCGAGCCTCGTCAGTTGGTGCTCGGCGGCGGTGCGACACACAGCGCGCAGCCTCCGGTGCTAACTCCACCGAGTTAACCCTCGGTCAAGCGGTGCGACACATTGCGCGCAGTTTCCGAGGTTAACTCACCTGGGCTTCGTAGCCCATCCGCCAGCGGTATACCGACGTGGCGGTGCGACACATAGCGCGCAGCCTACTCTGTATACCGGCTGGACTCGCGGGGACACTAGGTCCACCCTCCGTGCCAGATTAGAACTGGCTCCGTAGAAGTAGCTGAGCTCGTAAAGCTCCACCCCGAAGGGCGGTGCGACACATCGCGCGCAGCCCTGAGGGAATCCCAAGACGATCAGCAGTCGGACTGCATCATCTAGGGTTCCGTGGGGTCCGTAGTAGAAATATTTGTAACCGTTAAAGTGTTTATAGAATAGTTAATCCTCGTTCCCGGTAATAACGCGAGTATGATAAGTAAGTGATAGTATAGAATAAATATAGTTCTAATGAAGTGCCAGTATCCTGTAAGTTCACTCATTGCTTAAATAAATTGCTATTATAGATTTATCGTGTGTTTCCTTCAACAATCCTCTATAATATAAAAGCCCTCAGCTTTTCATAGGCAGGGTAATATAGCAAAGCTGTCAGGCACGAGCTAGCCGAAAGCCAGCTTTGTTACAAAGTGATATGTATTTTTATATTTTAGAAGGTATGTTATTTATTATTACAATTCCTGAAACGTTGAGTATACAGGTTACGCATTGTAGAGACTTTAAATTAGGTAGATAAAAAAAAGACGAATAGAAGACGAAAATCATTTTGAGTTTAAGTTATATCAAATCGTTTAGAATATAACCTTAAAAGATCCGTAAGAATTAGGAATTCATTAATTAAATAAAAATAAATGTAAGAAAAACTGAAGACACAGTCAAGTTAAGCAACTCAATCAAATAATTATAACTGAGTTATCTACAAGCGTGAGACGAAACTCACTAAACTAAAACCCATAAATTGATATTACAAAACGGACTGATGGCTAATTGCGAAATTGCTGGTGTATGACTAAATGACTTAATGTCAGTTGCATTAGGACCAATATCGCTTGAACTTTAACTCCAATTTATGTTAATAATATATCCCCTCATTCATTTACCACGATAGCGTAGAGCTATAAATAAGGATTTTAGACTCTATCTGTTTACGTTAAAGTGAGGTTATCTGCAAAATGTATGCTGGTAATGGCTCACAAAAAGAAGTAAGGTAGGCCACAGAGTATCAGCATGGAGTATCAAATGGTTCCTATTAAATCTGTCTATTACCGCAATGATACTGCCCACAATTTGGTATCGTATTCGTATCGTATCGTAATGATACATTTAAACGCGAGCGCTATGTTATTTAGTATGGCTTACGAATGCGATGTGTGTTCATAGTTTTGATTATTTACTTGCATGTGAACTGAACTGATATAATGGAAATGGAAAATATTCATTTCAATAAAACGGTCGGTTGTTGTACAAATTATATGTATAGGCGGTACTTAAATTGATACAGCTTTTGTGTTTTACAGGATAATCTAAAGTGATCTATTTTATGTTTTTCATGTCACGTATGATAATATTGATAACTAACTTTTGACCGAGGCTCCGCCCGTGTGGATGTCGCTTTATGGTTATGACTGTCTCTGAGGGAGCGCAGTGCGCGAGCTGCAAGAGGCTTGCCAGCGTGAAACTGAGATTATTGGGGTAAAACTGTCCCAAGTTGGTCCCATAACCTACTTGCGAAGTTTCAATGAAATTACTGAAGTTATAGCAATAAATAGTGTGATTCCCGGGGGAAATCGATATTCTTAATAAAATGTAGCCCGAAATGACATACTTCCTAATTGCCACACCGTCAACTATCACTGTGCAAAAAAGGTGCAAGGTCGATTCGTTGCTCCGTTGCAACTTGAAAGACGTACAAACACATTTTAATTTCTCCCGTATTTAAGTAGGTATCCTACGGGAACCATGAATTTATCCGAAATAAAAAGCAGCCAATATATTAATCCAGCACATGCTCTATCTACCTACAAAATTTCATCCAAATCCGTTCAATAGTTTCGGCGTGAAAGCGGAACAAACAAACAAACATCCATACTTTCGAATTTATAATATTAGTGAGAAGACTTAAACTTCAGTATGTATAGTATGCGTTTAGGACTAAGGAGATTAATAGTAACACTCCTTATATATAACATACTTAAACTGCAGCATAGTATGCGTTTAGGACTCAGGAGAATATCAGTAACACTCCTTATAAAGTAGTCAAATTTCAGTATAGTATGCGTTTAGGACTAAGAAGATTGACAGTAACACTCCTTATAACAAACTTAAACTACAGTATAGTGTGCGATTAGGACTCAGGAGATTGATAGAAACACTCCTTATAAAATAAAAACTTCAGTATAGTATGCGTTTAGGACTCAGGAGATTGACAGTAACACTCCTTATAACAAACTTAAACTACAGTATAGGGTGCGATTAGGACTCAGGAGATTGACAGAAACACTCCTTTTAAAATACAAACTTCAGTATAGTATGCATTTAGGACTCAGGAGATTGACAGTGACACTCCTTTTAACATACTTAAACTACAGTATAGTATGCGTTAAGGACTCAGGAGATTGATAGTAACACCAGAGTAGAGAGAGTAGGTGATCTGCTCGCCGGTAGTAGACTATAATACTTATGTATATGGTGTTGTTGACCAAACACGCAGGGTTGTGCCTCACTGTAGAAGTGTATGTACTTACCTATTCCGGGTGATACAAAATGACCGACAAAGTTTTAACTGTGGCTTCTAATCATGAATTTAGAGAAATTTCCCTAAAAAACACCTATAAATACCAAAAAATCACTTCCCATACAAAATTCGTTAATCAGCTTACCAATTTTTATGAGATGGCAATTTTTTTTGGGATATGACTATGAGCTTATTATCGGGCAAGGTTTTAGGAGTAGAATACCTGCATAAAGTGCTACTTTATTAGTGCCCAATATTTTAGCGAGATTCAAAATCAGAAGTAAAAGTGCTTACTAAAATATCGGCTACTAATAATGTTAGTACCTTATACCTATTAATAATTATGTAATTTCATTTAAAAAAAACTGACTGACTCAATGGCTAGCGCTCTGTTGATCCGAGGGTCGTAGGTTCGATTCCCACCTTGGCACACATGTGTTTGCCCTGTGTCTGGGTGTATTTTAATGATATAATATTTACGTTGGTATTTAAAACGCATTAGTGTATATATGTATGTATGTTTATATAAAAAAAATGCCTGGAATAAAATAGTATTTTATTTTATTCATACAATAATTATCGACCAAAAGTGAAACCCACTATATTATGTCTTATAACTAATTAAAATTGAATCACATAGGTACATCATAGGTATCAAGGAGAACTACGAAGCCGTATATTTATTAGTAACTTACTAAACGCTCTTAGATCAGTGATCTCTGAGAATAACTATCGTCACAGAATACCCAATAGTACAAGTACTATAGTAAACTACGACAGACCGAGTAATAGAATATTTTTACCGTGTAACGTATTTCATACGATTTCTTATAGATAACATATAAATAGGTACGGTAAAATATAACAAGCGAGAAATCGTGTCGTCGCGACGTCGTGGGTGCGGCCGACGGCGTCGCAGCGGACAGCGTGCGGTACGGCCGGCAGATACTCATGTGACTAAGCTGCGC
Organism: Coleophora deauratella; assembly: GCA_958295455.1. Classification (NCBI taxonomy): domain Eukaryota; kingdom Metazoa; phylum Arthropoda; class Insecta; order Lepidoptera; family Coleophoridae; genus Coleophora; species Coleophora deauratella. Next base: position 7,776,199 of record OY282410.1, on the reverse strand, counting down.
GGCGGCGCGGCGTTGCAGCAGCTCTCGGTCGGCACACGGCGCATGCGCGGCGCGGCCCGCGGCCGTCTGCGTGATTCTAGATGCGTCATGTAGACCGGGAGCTTACTGCATTTTATCAGTCACACACATCATTGCGTATTTGTATTGTATTTTGTATGGTACTAACCATTATAATAATTAACTGATTGTTAAACAGCAGATACATACAAATACATAAAGATATAGGTCATTTCAATCAAATGGTACCTAAATAAACTTAGTAGGCAACTGAAGTTGACATGTGTCAGTTCCATAGTAAGTTTGATTTTTACCTTTTGCTTTTTCTTGATTGGAACAAGGTATATCAAGGCTATTTATTAGTCGGGTCTAACGTGACAACTTTTGTTGTAACACTTTTTAAATAAATGATACAAAAATTGACTTGTAGGTCAAATCAGAAAAAAGAAACGTGGTAGGTAACCCAAAAATAGCAAATCCGAGAATAATGAGCTGTACCACCGCACGAAGGAAAGGAACGACAGGCTTAGAAAAAGTTTGTGAAAATAATCAGAATAAGAGCGATTCAATTAAAAGGAGCTAGTATTTAAATTATATTATTATTATTGCGCAGTGGCGATTTGATAGCAATAAAAAAATCTTAAGTTCAGACTGTATTTATATTAAATGAAAAATTAAAGCCCCCTGGCTCCTGGTCTATAATCATTGTAAAATTACCTCGATAAAGCCCATCAATTAAAAGTTTAAACAGAGATAAATTGATAATAGTGATCAAAAATATACAGGTGACTGCCACATACCCAAATGCTAACCTCTTAACTGGTGATTTTACTTATGAACTGAACAACTTTTGTTCTAGAACTTTGCTTAAATTGCATAATCTTTTTGGTTTCTTATTATGAACTACGCTCAATAAGCTGATCGATTTGTATGAAAAGCATAGAAAAAAATGTGATTTGTCCAAAGTTATATAGAACAAGTTTTTCAGTTTCAAGAGTGGAATCACCAGTTAAGAGATGTGCAGGTATTACTAATCACTTGTAGGTATACTGTAAATGTTCCTCCGTGAGTTACCAAAGAATGGAATAAGTGGCTTTAATATTTTGTTTTTTCAATATCATATCAGTCGGTATCTTGAATAACGACAATTCTGGATTTGAATTCCAGAAACACAACAATATTTTCGCTTTGTAGATGCAGTCATTTTTTTTACACGCGATGGCGTCGATGTCGTGTCGTGTCAAGAGACGGCAAGTGACTAACACGTCACGTCACTCAGCCGCGGTGCAGCCCCAACAGTTTCACCTCGGTCACCTCGGCATTTTCTGCTTTTGTGTGCGTAGACGGCGGTGCCTACTGGCGCGCACACATACAAGCCGCGCGATGTACCATTGTATGAAGATAACCTACTATTTATACTATGGTAACACTCCTTATAACATACTTAAATTACAGTATAGTATGCATTGAGGACTCAGGAGATTGTTAGTAACACTCCTTATAACATACTTATACTACAGTATAGTTTGCGTTAAGGACTCAGGGGATTGATAGTAACACTCCTTATAACATACTTAAATCACAGTATAGTATGAATTTAGGACTCAGGATATTGTTAGTAACACTCCTTATAACATACTTATACTACAGTTTTGTATGCGTTTAGGACTTAGGAGAATATCAGTGAAACTCCTTATAACTAAGTCAAACTTCAGTATAGTATGCGTTTAGGACTCAGGAGATAGAAAGTGACACTCCTTTTAACATACTTAAACTACAGTATAGTATGCGTTAAGGACTTAGGAGATTGATAGTAGCACTCCTTATAACATACTTAAACTACAGTATAGTATGCGTTAAGGACTCAGGGGATTGATAGTAATACTCCTTATAACATACTTAAACTACAGTATAGTATGCGTTTAGGACTCAGGAGATTGACAGTAAAACTCCTTATAACATACTTAAACTACAGTACAGTATGCGTTTAGGACTCAGGAGATTGTTACTAACACTCCTTATAAAATACTTCAACTTCAGTATAGTATGCGTTAAGGTCTCAGGAGATTGATTGTAACACTCCTTGTGACATACTTAAACTGCAGTATAGTATGCATTTAGGACTCAGGAGATTGTTAGTAACGCAAACTTCAGTATAGTATGCGTTTAGGACTCAGGAGATTGACAGTGACACTCCTTTTAACATACTTAAACTACAGTATATTATGCGTTAAGGACTCAGGAGATTGATAGTAACACTCCTTATAACATACTTAAATCACAGTATAGTATGCATTGAGGACTCAGGAGATTGTTAGTAACACTCCTTATAACATACTTAAACTACAGTATAGTATGAATTTAGGAATCAGGAGATTGATTGGAACACTCCTTGGGACATATTTTAACTTCAGTATAGTATACGTTTAGGACTCAGGAGATTGATAGTAACACTCCTTATGACATATTTAAACTTCAGTCTCGTATGCGCTTAGGACTCAGGGGATTGACAGTGACACTCCTTATAACATACTTAAACTACAGTATAGTATGCGTTTAGGACTCAGGAGATTGTTTGTAACACTCCTTGTGACGAATTTAAACTTCAGTCTAGTATACGCTTAGGACTCAGGGGATTGATAGTAACACTCCTTATAACATACTTAAACTACAGTATAGTATGAATTTAGGAATCAGGAGATTGATTGTAACACTCCTTGGGAAATATTTAAACTTCAGTATAGTATACGTTTAGGACTCAGGAGATTGATAGTAACACTCCTTATAACATAATTAAACTTCAATATAGTATGCGTTAACGACTCAGGAGATTTATTGTAACACTCCTTGTGACATATTTAAACTTCAATCTAGTATGCGCTTAGGACTCAGGGGATTGATAGTAACATACTATATGCGTTTAGGACTCAGGAGATTGACAGTAAAACTCCTTATAACATACTTAAACTACAGTACAGTATGCGTTTAGGACTCAGGAGATTGTTACTAACACTCCTTATAACATACTTCAACATCAGTATAGTATGCGTTAACGTCTCAGGAGATTGATTGTAACACTCCTTGTGACATACTTATACTGCAGTATAGTATGCATTTAGGACTCAGGAGATTGTTAGTAACGCTCCTTAAAACATACTTAAACTACAGTATAGTATGCGTTTTGGACTCAGGACAATATCAGTGAGACTCCTTATAACTTGGTCAAACTTCAGTATAGTATGCGTTTAGGACTCAGGAGATTGACAGTGACACTCCTTATAACATACTTATACTACAGTATAATTTGCGTTAAGGACTAAGGAGATTGATAGTAACACTCCTTATAACATACTTAAATAACAGTATAGTATGCATTTAGGACTCAGGATATTGTTAGTAACACTCCTTATAACATACTTAAACTACAGTTTTGTATGCGTTTAGGACTTAGGAGAATATCAGTGAGACTCCTTATAACTAAGTCAAACTTCAGTATAGTATGCATTTAGGACTCAGGAGATTGTTAGTAACGCTCCTTAAAACATACTTAAAATACAGTATAGTATGCGTTTTGGACTCAGGAGAATATCAGTGAGACTCCTTATAACTTGGTCAAACTTCAGTATAGTATGCGTTTAGGACTCAGGAGATTGACAGTGACACTTCTTATAACATACTTAAACTACAGTATAGTATGCGTTAAGGACTCAGGAGATTGATAGTAACACTCCTTATAACATACTTAAATTACAGTATAGTATGCATTGAGGACTCAGGCGATTGTTAGTAACACTCCTTATAACATACTTAAACTACAGTATAGTATGCGTTAAGGACTCAGGAGATTGATATTAACACTCCTTATAACATACTTAAACTACAGTATTGTATGCGTTTAGGACTTAGGAGAATATCAGTGAGACTCCTTATAACTAAGTCAAACTTCAGTATAGTATGCATTTAGGACTCAGGAGATTGACAGTGACACTCCTTTTAACATACTTAAACTACAGTATAGTATGCGTTAAGGACTCAGGAGATTGATAGTAACACTCCTTATAACATACTTAAATTACAGTATAGTATGCATTTAGGAATCAAGAGATTGTTAGTAACGCTCCTTAAAACATACTTAAACTACAGTATAGTATGCGTTTTGGACTCAGGAGAATATCAGTGAGACTCCTTATAACTTGGTCAAACTTCAGTATAATATGCGCTTAGGACTCAGGGGATTGATAGTAACACTCCTTATAACATACTTAAACTACAGTATAGTATGCGTTTAGGACTCAGGAGATTGACAGTAAAACTCCTTATAACATAATTAAACTACAGTACAGTATGCGTTTAGGACTCAGGAGATTGTTACTAACACTCCTTATAACATACTTCAACTTCAGTATAGTATGCGTTAAGGTCTCAGGAGATTGATTGTAACACTCCTTGTGACATACTTAAACTGCAGTATAGTATGCATTTAGGACTCAGGAGATTGTTAGTAACGCTCCTTAAAACATACTTAAACTACAGTATAGTATGCGTTTTGGACTCAGGAGAATATCAGTGAGACTCCTTATAACTTGGTCAAACTTCAGTATAGTATGCGTTTAGGACTCAGGAGATTGACAGTGACACTCCTTTTAACATACTTAAACTACAGTATATTATGCGTTAAGGACTCAGGAGATTGATAGTAACACTCCTTATAACATACTTAAATTACAGTATAGTATGCATTGAGGACTCAGGAGATTCTCAGTAACAATCCTTATAACATACTTAAACTACAGTATAGTATGCGTTATGGACTCAGGAGATTGATAGTAACACTCCTTATAACATACTTAAACTACAGTATAGTATGAATTTAGGAATCAGGAGATTGATTGGAACACTCCTTGGGACATATTAAAACTTCAGTATAGTATACGTTTAGGACTCAGGAGATTGATAGTAACACTCCTTATGATATATTTAAACTTCAGTCTCGTATGCGCTTAGGACTCAGGGGATTGATAGTGACACTCCTTATAACATACTTAAACTACAGTATAGTATGCGTTTAGGACTCAGGAGATTGATTGTAACACTCCTTGTGACGAATTTAAACTTCAGTCTAGTATACGCTTAGGACTCAGGGGATTGATAGTAACACTCTTTATAACATACTTAAACTACAGTATAGTATGAATTTAGGAATCAGGAGATTGATTGTAACACTCCTTGGGACATATTTAAACTTCAGTATAGTATACGTTTAGGACTCAGGAGATTGATAGTAATACTCCTTATAACATAATTAAACTTCAATATAGTATGCGTTAACGACTCAGGAGATTTATTGTAACACTCCTTGTGCCATATTTAAACTTCAATCTAGTATGCGCTTAGGACTCAGGGGATTGATAGTAACACTCCTTATAACATACTTAATTTACAGTATAGTATGCGTTTAGGACTCAAGAGATTGACAGTAAAACTCCTTATAACATACTTAAACTACAGTACAGTATGCGTTTAGGACTCAGGAGATTGTTACTAACACTCCATATAACATACTTCAACTTCAGTATAGTATGCATTTAGGACTCAGGAGATTGTTAGTAACGCTCCTTAAAACATAATTAAACTACAGTATAGTATGCGTAAAGGACTCAGTAGATTGATATTAACACTCCTTATAACATACTTAAATTACAGTATAGTATGCATTGAGGACTCAGGAGACTGTTAGTAACACTCCTTATAACATACTTATACTACAGTATAGTTTGCGTTAAGGACTCAGAAGATTGATAGTAACACTCCTTATAACATACTTAAATCACAGTATAGTATGCATTTAGGACTCAGGATATTGTTAGTAACACTCCTTATAACATACTTAAACTACAGTTTTGTATGCGTTTAGGACTTAGGAGAATATCAGTGAGACAATATAGTATGCGTTAACGACTCAGGAGATTTATTGTAACACTCCTTGTGCCATATTTAAACTTCAATCTAGTATGCGCTTAGGACTCAGGAGATTGATAGTAACACTCCTTATAACATACTTAAACTACAGTATAGTATGAATTTAGGAATCAGGAGATTGATTGGAACACTCCTTGGGACATATTAAAACTTCAGTATAGTATACGTTTAGGACTCAGGAGATTGATAGTAACACTCCTTATGACATATTTAAACTTCAGTCTCGTATGCGCTTAGGACTCAGGGGATTGATAGTGACACTCCTTATAACATACTTAAACTACAGTATAGTATGCGTTTAGGACTCAGGAGATTGATTGTAACACTCCTTGTGACGAATTTAAACTTCAGTCTAGTATACGCTTAGGACTCAGGGGATTGATAGTAACACTCTTTATAACATACTTAAACTACAGTATAGTATGAATTTAGGAATCAGGAGATTGATTGTAACACTCCTTGGGACATATTTAAACTTCAGTATAGTATACGTTTAGGACTCAGGAGATTGATAGTAATACTCCTTATAACATAATTAAACTTCAATATAGTATGCGTTAACGACTCAGGAGATTTATTGTAACACTCCTTGTGCCATATTTAAACTTCAATCTAGTATGCGCTTAGGACTCAGGGGATTGATAGTAACACTCCTTATAACATACTTAATTTACAGTATAGTATGCGTTTAGGACTCAGGAGATTGACAGTAAAACTCCTTATAACATACTTAAACTACAGTACAGTATGCGTTTAGGACTCAGGAGATTGTTACTAACACTCCATATAACATACTTCAACTTCAGTATAGTATGCATTTAGGACTCAGGAGATTGTTAGTAACGCTCCTTAAAACATAATTAAACTACAGTATAGTATGCGTAAAGGACTCAGTAGATTGATATTAACACTCCTTATAACATACTTAAATTACAGTATAGTATGCATTGAGGACTCAGGAGACTGTTAGTAACACTCCTTATAACATACTTATACTACAGTATAGTTTGCGTTAAGGACTCAGAAGATTGATAGTAACACTCCTTATAACATACTTAAATCACAGTATAGTATGCATTTAGGACTCAGGATATTGTTAGTAACACTCCTTATAACATACTTAAACTACAGTTTTGTATGCGTTTAGGACTTAGGAGAATATCAGTGAGACTCCTTATAACTAAGTCCAACTTCAATATAGTATGCGTTTAGGACTCAGGAGATAGACAGTGACACTCCTTTTAACATACTTAAACTACAGTATAGTATGCGTTAAGGACTTAGGAGATTGATAGTAGCACTCCTTATAACATACTTAAACTACAGTATAGTATGCGTTAAGGACTCAGGGGATTGATAGTAATACTCCTTATAACATACTTAAACTACAGTACAGTATGCGTTTAGGACTCAGGAGATTGTTACTAACATTCCTTATAACATACTTCAACTTCAGTATAGTATGCGTTAAGGTCTCAGGAGATTGATTGTAATACTCCTTGTGACACACTTAAACTGCAGTATAGTATGCATTTAGGACTCAGGAGATTGTTAGTAACGCTCCTTAAAACATACTTAAACTACAGTATAGTATGCGTTTTGGACTCAGGAGAATATCAGTGAGACTCCTTATAACTTGGTCAAACTTCAGTATAGTATGCGTTTAGGACTCAGGATATTGACAGTAACACTCCTTTTAACGTACTTAAACTACAGTATATTATGCGTTAAGGACTCAGGAGATTGATAGTAACACTCCTTATAACATAATTAAACTTCAATATAGTATGCGTTTACGATTCAGGAATTTATTGTAACACTCCTTGTGACATATTTAAACTTCAATCTAGTATGCGCTTAGGACTCAGGGGATTGATAGTAACACTCCTTATAACATACTTAAACTACAGTATAGTATGCGTTTAGGACTCAGGAGATTGACAGTAAAACTCCTTATAACATACTTAAACTACAGTACAGTATGCGTTTAGGACTCAGGAGATTGTTACTAACACTCCTTATAACATACTTCAACTTCAGTATAGTATGCGTTAAGGTCTCAGGAGATTGATTGTAACACTCCTTGTGACATACTTAAACTGCAGTATAGTATGCATTTAGGACTCAGGAGATTGTTAGTAACGCTCCTTAAAACATACTTAAACTACAGTATAGTATGCGTTTTGGACTCAGGAGAATATCAGTGAGACTCCTTATAACTTGGTCAAACTTCAGTATAGTATGCGTTTAGGACTCAGGAGATTGACAGTGACACTCCTTTTAACATACTTAAACTACAGTATATTATGCGTTAAGGACTCAGGAGATTGATAGTAACACTCCTTATAACATACTTAAATTACAGTATAGTATGCATTGAGGACTCAGGAGATTCTCAGTAACAATCCTTATAACATACTTAAACTACAGTATAGTATGCGTTATGGACTCAGGAGATTGATAGTAACACGCCTTATAACATACTTAAATCACAGTATAGTATGCATTGAGGACTCACGAGATTGTTAGTAACACTCCTTATAACATACTTAAACTACAGTATAGTATGAATTTAGGAATCAGGAGATTGATTGGAACACTCCTTGGGACATATTTAAACTTCAGTATAGTATACGTTTAGGACTCAGGAGATTGATAGTAACACTCATTATGACATATTTAAACTTCAGTCTCGTATGCGCTTAGGACTCAGGCGATTGATAGTAACACTCCTTATAACATACTTAAACTACAGTATAGTATGCGTTTAGGACTCAGGAGATTGATTGTAACACTCCTTGTGACGAATTTTAACTTCAGTCTAGTATACGCTTAGGACTAAGGGGATTGATAGTAACACTCCTTATAACATACTTAAACTACAGTATAGTTTGAATTTAGGAATCAGGAGATTGATTGTAACACTCCTTGGGACATATTTAAACTTCAGTATAGTATACGTTTAAGACTCAGGAGATTGATAGTAACACTCCTTATAACATAATTAAACTTCAATATAGTATGCGTTTAGGACTCAGGAGATTGACAGTAAAACTCCTTATAACATACTTAAACTACAGTACAGTATGCGTTTAGGACTCAGGAGATTGTTATTAACACTCCTTATAACTTACTTCAACTTCAGTATAGTATGCGTTAAGATCTCAGGAGATTGATTGTAACACTGCTTGTGACATACTTAAACTGCAGTATAGTATGCATTTTGGACTCAGGAGATTGTTAGTAACGCTCCTTAAAACATACTTAAACTACAGTATAGTATGCGTTTTGAACTTAGGAGAATATCAGTGAGACTCCTTATAACTTGGTCAAACTTCAGTATAGTATGCGCTTAGGACTCAGGAGATTGACAGTGACACTTCTTATAACATACTTAAACTACAGTATAGTATGCGTTAAGGACTCAGGAGATTGATAGTAACACTCCTTATAACATACTTAAATTACAGTATAGTATGCATTGAGGACTCAGGAGATTGTTAGTAACACTCCTTATAACATACTTAAACTACAGTATAGTATGCGTTAAGGACTCAGGAGATTGATATTAACACTCCTTATAACATACTTAAATCACAGTGTAGTTTGCATTGAGGACTCAGGAGATTGTTAGTAACACTCCTTATAACATACTTAAACTACAGTATTGTATGCGTTTAGGACTTAGGAGAATATCAGTGAGACTCCATATAACTAAGTCAAACTTCAGTATAGTATGCATTTAGGACTCAGGAGATTGACAGTGACACTCCTTTTAACATACTTAAACTACAGTATAGTATGCGTTAAGGACTCAGGAGATTGATAATGACACTCCTTATAACATACTTAAATTACAGTATAGTATGCATTGAGGACTCAGAAGACTGTTAGTAACACTCCTTATAACATACTAATACTACAGTATAGTTTGCGTTTAGGACTCAGGAGATTGACAGTAAAACTCCTTATAACATACTTAAACTACAGTACAGTATGCGTTTAGGACTCAGGAGATTGTTACTAACACTCCTTATAACATACTTCAACTTCAGTATAGTATGCGTTAAGGTCTCAGGAGATTGATTGTAACACTCCTTGTGACATACTTAAACTGCAGTATAGTATGCATTTAGGACTCAGGAGATTGTTAGTAACGCTCCTTAAAACATACTTAAACTACAGTATAGTATGCGTTTTGGACTCAGGAGAATATCAGTGAGACTCCTTATAACTTGGTCAAACTTCAGTATAGTATGCGTTTAGGACTCAGGAGATTGACAGTGACACTCCTTATAACATACTTATACTACAGTATAATTTGCGTTAAGGACTAAGGAGATTGATAGTAACACTCCTTATAACATACTTAAATAACAGTATAGTATGCATTTAGGACTCAGGATATTGTTAGTAACACTCCTTATAACATACTTAAACTACAGTTTTGTATGCGTTTAGGACTTAGGAGTGAATAATACGCCAGTTACTTGGTACTCGTTAATTAGCAAACTGAAGTTAGGCGCGAGGCCACAACAGAGCGATACACATATCTATAGGTACCTATACATCACCTCCACCCTTAATTATAAACTTATTTAATAAACACTAAACTATTTTGTTACAAAGCAGTTAACAAAAATAAACATATTTTTCTCAAACAAAATTTGTTTCTCATAGAAAATAAACAAACAAAAAGAAAAAAAACTATGTTATTTATTTAACAATAAAAGCAAGTTGACTCTATAGGACTTTGTATATTTATTGTTATTATTAAAATAAACTTAGATTTCTATAAAAATGAAATCCTTTATTATTTTCCCATTCTCTTGTTAATACTGTTTATTTACCTTTACACTTAACAGACTTATATTTCAAATTATATTATCAAACAGGCTATGTGGTTATTTCTAGTACTTACTAATTATTTTAAAAGTTTTGTTTTGTAACTGAGATAACAGTATGACAGTATAATAAAAGAATATACAATATAAAAAAAAAATGGTATTATTTCTTATTCTAATAACCATATCTTTCCGGAGGTTTTCTACTTCTCAAAGGGTAATGACGTGCTTCACCGGATTGGGAAAAAGGACTGGTAATGTCCGGTGGAATTTCGTTCCCTGATACTATCGAACTACTCGAAAATGAGGGAGCGTTCGTTTGCGGACCTTGAGCTTCACCTAGACTACCGCCCGCGGCCGCCCCCGCAACCGCGCCGCTCTCGCCCGCCGGCCGCTCCGACTCACGCCTCTCCGGTATACATTGGGGAGGATGTACATCTGGGAACCAGATAGGGCTTGTCTTTTCTGGTAATGGCCTTGAATCGAGCTTCAATTGGTCGATGTGCCTGTGTATCGCTGTGCCTTCTAGTGATTTAATGCTATAGTCTGAATGACCCAATACATCTAATACTGAACCTTCGAGCCACTTACGGGAATCACGGTAACTCCGATACCAAACCCGGTCCCCGACTTGGAGCGCGCGGCGCGCGCCGCCGGATCTCTGCTGACGCTGCTGGTGCTCGCTCACCTTGTCCTCCCTAGCGGGTTTCAATTTGTCTAATCTAGTTCGTAAACATCTACCTTGTAATAATTTGGCCGGACTTTCCCCTGTCGCACTATGTTCTGTAGTTCTATAAATTAACAAGAAACGCTGAAGAGCTAAATCTACGTCAATTCCTTGCACCAGCGCTTTTTTAATTACTCTTTTGCATATCTTGACTGCATTTTCTGCCGCTCCGTTCGAGGATGGGTGGTATGGCGCGGAGTACAAGTGTTCGATTCCGTTATCTAATAAAAACCTATTAAACTCTTCACTACAAAAGGGAGGGCCATTGTCACTTACGACTTGTTTGGGTAACCCAAACCGAGCCCATATTTCTCTAATTTTAGAAATCACCGCCGAGGCGGAAGTGGATCCCATTTTGCATATTTCAATCCATTTAGAATGCGAGTCCACCATCACTAAATATTTACTACCTGCAAACGGACCCAAGAAATCGAGGTGAACTCTCGTCCAAGGCCGCAGCGGCCAGGGCCACGGCACGGGCGCCTGGTGCGGCGGCGCCGGCGCCACCTCCGCGCACACGGCGCACTCGCGGCACGCCCGCTCCACCGCCTCGTCTATGCCCGGCCACCACACGTAGCTCCGTGCTAAACTCTTTGTTTTAACCATCCCCATATGAGTATCATGCAATTCATTTATAATCTTACTCCGACAGCTGCTCGGAATTATCAACCTATGGCCCCACATTACACAGCCTAATTCCTCGTAAAGTTCTTTTTTCCTATTGAAATAAGGCTGTAATTCTTTAATTTCGTTATCTGTTGGCCAGCCGTCCCTAATGTAACTCAATATACGACTTAAAAGTGGATCCCTCCTGGTCTCTGCTTTAATATTTTCATTATTTAGAAGCAAAGCCTCACTTGCAAAATGTAAATACGTTTGCTCTGGCTCCTCCTCCTCCTTACCATCAGTTTTTCGTTCTTTATACCCTTCCACCAAGCGAGATAGTGCATCAGCTGTATTAGCACTCGTATTCACGTATTCAATTGAAAAATCGTAAGCGGACAGTATTAGCGCCCATCGCTGCAATCTAGACGTAGTCATGTTAGGTATACCCAATTCAGACCCGAATATACTAACTAAGGGCTTGTGATCCGTTCTTAGTGTGAAACGCCTACCATATAGGTATTGATGGAACTTCTTGACTGCAAAGATAATAGCCAAAGCTTCCCTATGTATCTGGCTGTAGTGGTGCTCGGCGGGCGAGAGCGCGCGCGAGGCGTAGGCGACGGCGCGCTCGCGGCCGGCGGCGTCGCGCTGCGCCAGCACGGCGCCCACGCCGCGCGCCGACGCGTCGCACGTGAGCACCACCTCGCGGCCCTCGTCCGCGTCGTAGTGTACCAGTACCTCACTACTCGCTAACATATTTTTAACATTTTTAAACGCCCGAGCTTGCTCCTCGCCCCAGTACCAGTGCTTGCCCTTTTTAAGTAAATCGTAAAGAGGTGCTATGGTGTAACTTAAATTTTTAATAAACTTCCCATAAAAATTAACCATCCCTAAAAATGATCTTAATTCTGAAACGTTCCTGGGAGCAGATATATTTAAAATTGGTTTTATTTTCTCCTGATCGGCACAGACTCCCTGCCCATTTATTATGAAACCCAGATACTTTACTTCATTCGCTATGAATTTACATTTTTGTTTTTTAATTTTTAAGCCGTTATCATTTAATATTTTTAATACTGTATTTAAGGTTTTTATATGTGACTCCAGAGACTCTGAATATATGAGAATATCGTCTAAGAATACTGTTGTGTTAGGTACTTTTTCTAATAATTTTGCCATTATTCTCTGAAAAATCCCCGGGCTCGAGGACAAACCATAAACCAGTCTGTTATACCTAAACAAACCCCTATGCGTGTTTATTACCGTTAATTCCTTTGTATTATCAAGTAATATTTGATTATATGCCTGTGAGAGATCTAGTTTCGTATAGTACCTACTACCGTTCAGTTTAGAAAATAAATCATCAATTTTTGGCACAGGATACTTATCGACCATCAAAACTCGATTCAAAGTTACTTTATAATCAGCACATATACGCAGAGCCCCATCAGGTTTATGAACAATTACCAGCGGAGTGGCCCAGTCGGAGCAGTCAACGGGCTCGATGACGCCTGCCGCCAGCATGGCGTCCAGCTCGGCGTCGACGCGCGCGCGCAGCGCGTAGGGCAGCGGCCGCGCGCGGCAGAACACGGGCTCCGCTCCAGGCCGCAGTCGTAGGCTGGCCGTGCCCCCGGTGAAGCACCCCAGTCCTTCGCTGAATAACTCTTTATACCTGGAAATACATTCGTTAACTATATCATTTCTATTATTTTGATTGACATTCTCTAATAAAACATTATGAATAGGCACTGATGGAATGGATATATCTAACTCTGCCAACCACTGACGTCCAAGTAAGTTAGTAGTGCCGTCCTTAAATATATACAAATCCAGTTTCTTATGGAAATCATTATATTTTACTTCGACTTCAATCAACCCTACCGGCCTTACTTTACTACCATTGTAAAACTTAACACACAGGTCACATGGTTGTAATGGAAATTCATTGAAATATTCCTTATATGTATTATAATTAATACAAGATATCTAATGGTGAGCCTGTATCAATTTCCATTAAGAGATTTACATTGTTAACATTTAACTTAATGCTCACCGGTTTGTATTGACTTAACGACATCTGGTACATAGGTTCCTCGCCGTCATCCTCTTCCTCTTGTACCAAATCCTGTTCGTACTGTTCCTCGATCCAATGCGCTTCCGTTTGGCGCGAATGACCCGGTGCCGATGTCCTGGCGGCCGGCCTCCAGCGGCCGCCGCGCGCGCGCCACGCGGTGCCTCCGCCGCGCCGGTTGTTCCCGCCTCCGCGGCCTCGCGTCGCCATCACACGGCCATCAACCGCGCCCGCCCCACATACTCTTCTTAAGTGCCCTACTTGACCACAACGACTGCACTCATATGTACGAAACTTACACTCTTTTATTGAATGATAATAATCTCCGCAAGCCGTACATCCTTTGATCTGCATGCGATTAAGCGAAGAATCTCCGTTCAACATCATTGCTGAACTGCGGCGATTGTTTCCAGTTGCCAAGGATCCTGGCAAGAAACTGCTGGTACCAACTCCGGTGCCACCCGCGGCGTAGTCGCTCATGTCCACCGCCGCCGCATCGCGCTCCGCCGCCTCCATTGAGTTTGCTAACGTCACCGCCTTTTGAAAAGATATGTCCTTTTCAGCAAATAGCCTCTGTCTTATATTCTCATAGCGAATTCCACAAGTAAACTGGTCTCTGAGATTTTCATCAAGGTTCGAACCAAATTCACAATTACGAGATAATTTTCTTAGTTCTGCCACATAACCTGCAATCGTTTCACCGCCATTTTGACGTCTTTGTCGAAAACGGTACCTTTCCGCCAAGATAGAAGTTGCTGGTTGTAAATGGTCACGCATTAATTTTACAGCTTGTATGTAGGTTAGTTCCGATGGTTTTTAGGGCTCGATAAAGTAAGCAGAAGTTCATATGCCGATTCGCCCATGCACGCAATCAATGTCGGAAGCCGCATGTCCTCTTCCACGTCATTTACTTTAAAATACATGTCTAATCGATCACAATAACTCTGCCAATTACTGTCCTTCACATTAAATTCGTTTATTTTCATTTTAATTGATAGATTGACACTGTAGTGCACAAAAATAATTATTTTTCTCGTCGCCACTGAATAATACGCCAGTTACTTGGTACTCGTTAATTAGCAAACTGAAGTTAGGCGCGAGGCCACAACAGAGCGATACACATATCTATAGGTACCTATACATCAAGGAGAATATCAGTGAGACTCCTTATAACTAAGTCAAACTTCAGTATAGTATGCATTTAGGACTCAGGAGATTGTTAGTAACGCTCCTTAAAACATACTTAAACTACAGTATAGTATGCGTTTTGGACTCAGGAGAATATCAGTGAGACTCCTTATAACTTGGTCAAACTTCAGTATAGTATGCGTTTAGGACTCAGGAGATTGACAGTGACACTTCTTATAACATACTTAAACTACAGTATAGTATGCGTTAAGGACTCAGGAGATTGATAGTAACACTCCTTATAACATACTTAAATTACAGTATAGTATGCGTTGAGGACTCAGGCGATTGTTAGTAACACTCCTTATAACATACTTAAACTACAGTATAGTATGCGTTAAGGACTCAGGAGATTGATATTAACACTCCTTATAACATACTTAAACTACAGTATTGTATGCGTTTAGGACTTAGGAGAATATCAGTGAGACTCCTTATAACTAAGTCAAACTTCAGTATAGTATGCATTTAGGACTCAGGAGATTGACAGTGACACTCCTTTTAACATACTTAAACTACAGTATAGTATGCGTTAAGGACTCAGGAGATTGATAGTAACACTGCTTATAACATACTTAAATTACAGTATAGTATGCATTTAGGACTCAAGAGATTGTTAGTAACGCTCCTTAAAACATACTTAAACTACAGTATAGTATGCGTTTTGGACTCAGGAGAATATCAGTGAGACTCCTTATAACTTGGTCAAACTTCAGTATAGTATGCGTTTAGGACTCAGGAGATTGACAGTGACACTCCTTTTAACATACTTAAACTACAGTATATTATGCGTTAAGGACTCAGGAGATTGATAGTAACACTCCTTATAACATACTTAAATTACAGTATAGTATGCATTGAGGACTCAGGAGATTCTCAGTAACAATCCTTATAACATACTTAAACTACAGTATAGTATGCGTTATGGACTCAGGAGATTGATAGTAACACTCCTTATAACATACTTAAACTACAGTATAGTATGAATTTATGAATCAGGAGATTGATTGGAACACTCCTTGGGACATATTAAAACTTCAGTATAGTATACGTTTAGGACTCAGGAGATTGATAGTAACACTCCTTATGACATATTTAAACTTCAGTCTCGTATGCGCTTAGGACTCAGGGGATTGATAGTGACACTCCTTATAACATACTTAAACTACAGTATAGTATGCGTTTAGGACTCAGGAGATTGATTGTAACACTCCTTGTGACGAATTTAAACTTCAGTCTAGTATACGCTTAGGACTCAGGGGATTGATAGTAACACTCTTTATAACATACTTAAACTACAGTATAGTATGAATTTAGGAATCAGGAGATTGATTGTAACACTCCTTGGGACATATTTAAACTTCAGTATAGTATACGTTTAGGACTCAGGAGATTGATAGTAATACTCCTTATAACATAATTAAACTTCAATATAGTATGCGTTAACGACTCAGGAGGTTTATTGTAACACTCCTTGTGCCATATTTAAACTTCAATCTAGTATGCGCTTAGGACTCAGGGGATTGATAGTAACACTCCTTATAACATACTTAATTTACAGTATAGTATGCGTTTAGGACTCAGGAGATTGACAGTAAAACTCCTTATAACATACTTAAACTACAGTACATTATGCGTTTAGGACTCAGGAGATTGTTACTAACACTCCATATAACATACTTCAACTTCAGTATAGTATGCATTTAGGACTCAGGAGATTGTTAGTAACGCTCCTTAAAACATAATTAAACTACAGTATAGTATGCGTAAAGGACTCAGGAGATTGATATTAACACTCCTTATAACATACTTAAATTACAGTATAGTATGCATTGAGGACTCAGGAGACTGTTAGTAACACTCCTTATAACATACTTATACTACAGTATAGTTTGCGTTAAGGACTCAGAAGATTGATAGTAACACTCCTTATAACATACTTAAATCACAGTATAGTATGCATTTAGGACTCAGGATATTGTTAGTAACACTCCTTATAACATACTTAAACTACAGTTTTGTATGCGTTTAGGACTTAGGAGAATATCAGTGAGACTCCTTATAACTAAGTCAAACTTCAGTAAAGTATGCGTTTAGGACTCAGGAGATAGACAGTGACACTCCTTTTAACATACTTAAACTACAGTATAGTATGCGTTAAGGACTTAGGAGATTGATAGTAGCACTCCTTATAACATACTTAAACTACAGTATAGTATGCGTTAAGGACTCAGGGGATTGATAGTAATACTCCTTATAACATACTTAAACTAAAGTATAGTATGCGTTTAGGACTCAGGAGATTGACAGTAAAACTCCTTATAACATACTTAAACTACAGTACAGTATGCGTTTAGGACTCAGGAGATTGTTACTAACATTCCTTATAACATACTTCAACTTCAGTATAGTATGCGTTAAGGTCTCAGGAGATTGATTGTAACACTCCTTGTGACACACTTAAACTGCAGTATAGTATGCATTTAGGACTCAGGAGATTGTTAGTTACGCTCCTTAAAACATACTTAAACTACAGTATAGTATGCGTTTTGGACTCAGGAGAATATCAGTGAGACTCCTTATAACTTGGTCAAACTTCAGTATAGTATGCGTTTAGGACTCAGGATATTGACAGTAACACTCCTTTTAACGTACTTAAACTACAGTATATTATGCGTTAAGGACTCAGGAGATTGATAGTAACACTCCTTATAACATAATTAAACTTCAATATAGTATGCGTTTACGATTCAGGAATTAATTGTAACACTCCTTGTGACATATTTAAACTTCAATCTAGTATGCGCTTAGGACTCAGGGGATTGATAGTAACACTCCTTATAACATACTTAAACTACAGTATAGTATGCGTTTAGGACTCAGGAGATTGACAGTAAAACTCCTTATAACATACTTAAACTACAGTACAGTATGCGTTTAGGACTCAGGAGATTGTTACTAACACTCCTTATAACATACTTCAACTTCATCTATAGTATGAATTTAGGAATCAGGAGATTGATTGGAACACTCCTTGGGACATATTTAAACTTCAGTATAGTATACGTTTAGGACTCAGGAGATTGATAGTATAGTATGCATAAACTGCAGTATAGTATGAATTTTGGACTCAGGAGATTGTTAGTAACGCTCCTTAAAACATACTTAAACTACAGTATAGTATGCGTTTTGAACTTAGGAGAATATCAGTGAGACTCCTTTTAACTTGGTCAAACTTCAGTATAGTATGCGCTTAGGACTCAGGAGATTGACAGTGACACTTCTTATAACATACTT
Source organism: Coleophora deauratella (assembly GCA_958295455.1). Lineage (NCBI taxonomy): Eukaryota > Metazoa > Arthropoda > Insecta > Lepidoptera > Coleophoridae > Coleophora > Coleophora deauratella. The sequence goes on along the minus strand of OY282410.1, from coordinate 7,757,490 downwards.
AAACTACAGTATAGTATGCGTTAAGGAATCAGGAGATTGATAGTAACACTCCTTATAACATACTTAAATTACAGTATAGTATGCATTGAGGACTCAGGAGATTGTTAGTAACACTCCTTATAACATACTTAAACTACAGTATAGTATGCGTTAAGGACTCAGGAGATTGATATTAACACTCCTTATGACATACTTAAATCACAGTGTAGTTTGCATTGAGGACTCAGGAGATTGTTAGTAACACTCCTTATAACATACTTAAACTACAGTATTGTATGCGTTTAGGACTTAGGAGAATATCAGTGAGACTCCATTTAACTAAGTCAAACTTCAGTATAGTATGCATTTAGGACTCAGGAGATTGACAGTGACACTCCTTTTAACATACTTAAACTACAGTATAGTACGCGTTAAGGACTCAGGAGATTGATAATGACACTCCTTATAACATACTTAAATTACAGTATAGTATGCATTGAGGACTCAGAAGACTGTTAGTAACACTCCTTATAACATACTAATACTACAGTATAGTTTGCGTTTAGGACTCAGGAGATTGACAGTAAAACTCCTTATAACATACTTAAACTACAGTACAGTATGCGTTTAGGACTCAGGAGATTGTTACTAACACTCCTTATAACATACTTCAACTTCAGTATAGTATGCGTTAAGGTCTCAGGAGATTGATTGTAACACTCCTTGTGACATACTTAAACTGCAGTATAGTATGCATTTAGGACTCAGGAGATTGTTAGTAACGCTCCTTAAAACATACTTAAACTACAGTATAGTATGCGTTTTGGACTCAGGAGAATATCAGTGAGACTCCTTATAACTTGGTCAAACTTCAGTATAGTATGCGTTTAGGACTCAGGAGATTGACAGTGACACTCCTTTTAACATACTTAAACTACAGTATATTATGCGTTAAGGACTCAGGAGATTGATAGTAACACTCCTTATAACATAATTAAACTACAGTTTTGTATGCGTTTAGGACTTAGGAAAATATCAGTGAGACACCTTATAACTAAGTCAAACTTCAGTATAGTATGCGTTTAGGACTCAGGAGATAGACAGTGACACTCCTTTTAACATACTTAAACTACAGTATAGTATGCGTTAAGGACTTAGGAGATTGATAGTAGCACTCCTTATAACATACTTAAATCACAGTATAGTATGCATTTAGGACTCAGGATATTGTTAGTAACACTCCTTATAACATACTTAAACTACAGTTTTGTATGCGTTTAGGACTTAGGAGAATATCAGTGAGACTCCTTATAACTAAGTCAAACTTCAGTATAGTATGCGTTTAGGACTCAGGAGATAGACAGTGACACTCCTTTTATCATACTTAAACTACAGTATAGTATGCGTTAAGGACTTAGGAGATTGATAGTAGCACTCCTTATAACATACTTAAACTACAGTATAGTATGCGTTAAGGACTCAGGGGATTGATAGTAATACTCCTTATAACATACTTAAACTAAAGTATAGTATGCGTTTAGGACTCAGGAGATTGACAGTAAAACTCCTTATAACATACTTAAACTACAGTACAGTATGCGTTTAGGACTCAGGAGATTGTTACTAACACTCCTTATAACATACTTCAACTTCAGTATAGTATGCATTTAGGACTCAGGAGATTGTTAGTAACGCTCCTTAAAACATACTTAAACTACAGTATAGTATGCGTTTTGGACTCAGGAGAATATCAGTGAGACTCCTTATAACTTGGTCAAACTTCAGTAAAGTATGCGTTTAGGACTCAGGAGATTGACAGTAACACTCCTTTTAACATACTTAAACTACAGTATATTATGCGTTAAGGACTCAGGAGATTGATAGTAACACTCCTTATAACATAATTAAACTTCAATATAGTATGCGTTTACGATTCAGGAATTTATTGTAACACTCCTTGTGACATATTTAAACTTCAATCTAGTATGCGCTTAGGACTCAGGGAATTGATAGTAACACTCCTTATAACATACTTAAACTACAGTATAGTATGCGTTTAGGGCTCAGGAGATTGACAGTAAAACTCCTTATAACATACTTAAACTACAGTACAGTATGCGTTTAGGACTCAGGAGATTGTTACTAACACTCCTTAGAACATACTTCAACTTCAGTATAGTATGCGTTAAGGTCTCAGGAGATTGATTGTAACACTCCTTGTGACATACTTAAACTGCAGTATAGTATGCATTTAGGACTCAGGAGATTGTTAGTAACGCTCCTTAAAACATACTTAAACTACAGTATAGTATGCGTTTTGGACTCAGGAGAATATCAGTGAGACTCCTTATAACTTGGTCAAACTTCAGTATAGTATGCGTTTAGGACTCAGGAGATTGACAGTGACACTCCTTTTAACATACTTAAACTACAGTATATTATGCGTTAAGGACTCAGGAGATTGATAGTAACACTCCTTATAACATAATTAAATTACAGTATAGTATGCATTGAGGACTCAGGAGATTGTTAATAACACTCCTTATAACATACTTAAACTACAGTATAGTATGCGTTATGGACTCAGGAGATTGATAGTAACACGCCTTATAACATACTTAAATCACAGTATAGTATGCATTGAGGACTCACGAGATTGTTAGTAACACTCCTTATAACATACTTAAACTACAGTATATTATGCGTTAAGGACTCAGGAGATTGATAGTAACACTCCTTATAACATAATTAAACTACAGTTTTGTATGCGTTTAGGACTTAGGAAAATATCAGTGAGACACCTTATAACTAAGTCAAACTTCAGTATAGTATGCGTTTAGGACTCAGGAGATAGACAGTGACACTCCTTTTAACATACTTAAACTACAGTATAGTATGCGTTAAGGACTTAGGAGATTGATAGTAGCACTCCTTATAACATACTTAAACTACAGTACAGTATGCGTTTAGGACTCAGGAGATTGACAGTGACACCCCTTATAACATACTTAAGTCACAGTATAGTATGCATTTAGGACTCAGGATATTGTTAGTAACACTCCTTATAACATACTTAAACTACAGTTTGTACAGCTTATTACTTGGTCAAACTTCAGTATAGTATGCGCTTAGGACTCAGGAGATTGACAGTGACACTTCTTATAACATACTTAAACTACAGTATAGTATGCGTTAAGGACTCAGGAGATTGATAGTAACACTCCTTATAACATACTTAAACTACAGTATAGTATGCGTTAAGGACTCAGGAGATTGATATTAACACTCCTTATAACATACTTAAATCACAGTGTAGTATGCATTGAGGACTCAGGAGATTGTTAGTAACACTCCTTATAACATACTTAAACTACAGTATAGTATGCGTTTAGGACTCAGGAGATTGACGGTAACACTCATTATAATATACATAAACTACAGTATAGTATGCGTTTAGGACTCAGGAGATTGAGAGTAACACTCCTTATAACATACTTAAACTACAGTATAGTATGCGTTTTGGACTCAGGAGATTGACGGTAACACTCCTTATAACATACTTAAACTACAGTATAGTATGCGTTTAGGACTCGGGAGATTTATTGTAACACTCCTTGTCACATATTCAAACTTAAGTATAGTATTCGTTTAGGACTCAGGAGATTGAGAGTAACACTCCTTATAACATACTTAAACTACAGTATAGTATTTTATTTTATTTTTATTTTATTCTTCTAGCATACTTTACAGCATTACTACATTTGGATTTGATTATCTTATTAAAATAAATTAAAGCCAGTTACAAAGTATGACATTCTAAAATAACATTACTGAATGAGAGAAAAGAAAAAGAAAAAGCCAAACTATGAAAAGGTTGATAACCAAAAAATTTTATTCAACTTTCTATCTGCGTCTTCCGATTATGTATGTTTGTGTATTGGTGAGAGAGAGTGTGTGTATTTGTGAGTGTGTGAGTGCTTGAGAGGATGATGGATCGAGAGAACTGACTATATTATTAAGGAACTTACCTCGCGAAACAGATAATATGTCGGTTTTGGCAAACTGCTTATTAAAGGATAAGACCATGTGATGAACTGTAGAGTTTTGCGCGTAGTTCGTGTGCGGTAGCCGGAATAAAGAAGTTGTGGGTTACGGGTGCGTTTGGGATGAGCCTTTAGTCCAATCCGTGCCAAGAGATCAGGGCAGTCAATGTGTCCATTTAGGGTATCTAAAAGTAGTCGCATGTCCGCTGTAAGTCGACGGTTCACTAATGACATTATTTTATGCTGTTTTAAGCCGTTCTCGTAGCTGACAGGGCACTTTCCGAGTTTCCTATTAAGTCGGCGAATGAAGGTAACCTGGATTGATTCGATCTGCTGTCTATACGTTAAATAGACAGGAGACCATATAGGTGAGGCGTACTCTAATATACTATTTACATATGCAAAGTATAAAGCTTTGATGGAGCGTGTTGTCGTAAAGGGTTTGGTGATTCTGTGAATGAATCCCATCATTTTATTTGCCTTATTACAGATGTGATTGTAATGTGCAGTGAACAAGAGTTTTTCATCCAAGATGACTCCCAGGTCTTTTATATGCTGAACTCTAGGAACATTAATGCCATCGATGTTATAATCATGAGTTACCTTAGAGCTGTTTCTAGAGTAGCTGATGACTTGGCACTTTTTAATGTTTAAGTCCAACATATTGTGTACGCAATATTTACTAAATCTGTTAAGGTCCTCCTGCAACTGAGAACAGTCTGAAGTATTACGAATTGTATGAAATATTTTCATATCATCGGCATAAGTTAGGATCCTAGCATAAAGAAAGCAAGAAGACACATCGTTTAAATATGCGTTAAACAGGAGTGGTACCAAATGTGACCCCTGAGGGACTCCGGAAGGAATAGTACGAAATTCGGAGATGTGACTTCCCAGCCTAATTGCCTGACGTCGAATTCGTATATATGAGTTGAACCAGTTAAGGAAGCCGCCGTGTACACCAACGTCAGAAAGTTTATTAATTAGAATGTCGTGATTAATACGATCGAAGCATATAGAATAGTCAGTGTACACGGCATCAACCTGGATTCTTCTTTCCATACTTGACGTAAGGAAATCTGTAAAGATCGCCAGATTAGTCAAAGTAGACCGCTTTCGCATAAAGCCATGCTGAGTGTCAGGGATGCTTTTGCTTATTACCTGATATATCTGATCCAGAACTATGCTCTCGAATAGCTTGCTGAACACAGAGAGTATAGAAATCAGCCTATAGTTTTCCAACTGCTCCTTAGAGCCGCTCTTGTGTATTGGTGTGATATATGCCTCTTTCCACTTTGCGGGGAAAAGGCAATCCTTGATGGACCGCTCGAATAACATAGATAAAGGCAAAGCTAGTTCATCGGCGCTTGCGTTTAGGACTCAGGACATTGACGGTAACACTCCTTATAACATACATAAACTACAGTATAGTATGCGTTTAGGACTCAAGAGATTGAGAGTAACACTCCTTATAACATACTTAAACTACAGTATAGTATGCGTTTAGGACTCAGGAGATTGACAGTAACACTCATTTTAACATACTTAAACTACAGTAAAGTATGCGTTTTGGACTCAGGAGAATATAACTCCTTATGATGTAGTCAAACTTCAGTATAGTATGCGTTTAGGACTCAGGACATTGATAGTAACACTTCTTATGACATAATGAAACTACAGTATAATATGCGTTTAAGACTCAGGAGATTGAGAGTAACCTATTGTAACATACTTAGACTTCAGTATAGTATTCGTTTAGGACTTAGGAGATTGACAGTAACAGTCATTATAACATACTTTAACTACAGTATAGTATGCGTTTAGGACTCAGGAGATTGATAGTAATACTGCTTATAACATAATTAAACTTCAATATAGTATGCGTTTAGGACTCAGGAGATTGTTAGTAATACTCCTTATAACATACTAAATCTACAGTAAAGTATGTGTTTAGGACTCAGGAGATTGATAGTAACACTTCTTATGACATAATGAAACTACAGTATAATATGCGTTTAAGACTCAGGAGATTGAGAGCAACACACCTTGTAACATACTTAGACTTCAATATAGTATTCGTTTAGGACTTAGGAGATTGACAGTAACACTCCTTATAACATACTTAAACTACAGTATAGTATGCGTTTAGGACTCAGGAGATTGCTAGTAACACTCCTTATAACATACTCAAACTTCATTATAGTATGCGTTTAGGACTCAGGAGATTGATAGAAGCATTCCTTATAACATATTTAAACTTCAGTATAGTATGCGTTTAGGACTCAGGACATTGATAATAACACTCCTTATAACATACCTAGCTTCCGCCTGCGACTTCGTCTGCGTGGACTTCAGAATGTGTCCAGCCTTTCAATAAATAAAATAAAAAAGCGGCCAAGTGCGAGTCGGACTCGCCCATGAAGGGTTCCGTAGCAGCAAGTAACATAATATAAGTTTTCGTAGTTCGTTTTAACTTGAATGAAAGGTAAATTGCGGTTTACGATTTATGACGTATAAAAAAAAACTACTTACTAGATATCGTTCAAACCAATTTTCGGTGGAAGTTTGCATGGTAATGTACATCACATATTTTTTTTAGTTTTATCATTTTCTTATTTTAGAAGTTACGGGGGGGGACGACACACACTTTACAACTTTGGAAGTGTCTCTCGCGCAAACTATTCAGTTTAGAAGAAACTGATATTAGAAACCTCAATATCATTTTTGAAGACCTATCCATAGATACCCCACACGTATGGGTTTGATTAAAAAAATTTTTTTTGAGTTTCAGTTCTAAGTATGGGGAGCCCCCAAAATTTATAGTTTTTTTTCTATTTTTGTGTGAAAATCTTAATGCGGTTCACAAAATACATCTACTTACCAAGTTTCAACAGTATAGTTCTTATAGTTTCGGAAAAAAAGTGGCTGTGACATACGGACAGACAGACAGACAGACAGACAGACAGATTAGTCAGAGTAGACCGCTTTCGCATAAAGCCAGACATGACGAATCCATAAGGGTTCCGTTTTTTGCCATTTGGCTACGGAACCCTAAAAAGAAAGAAAATCTAAAGATAGCGCCATGTAGTGACGAAGTGGAAAGTTTTAGTTTTTAAGCATTCCTACGGGAACCCTTAAGTTTTCCGGGATAAAAAGTATCCTATGTGTAAGCTGAGTGCTTTATCTGTTTACCTACCAAAATTCATCCAAATCCGCTCAGTAGTTTCGGCGTGAAAGCGGAACAAACAAACAAACAAACAAACTGACAAACCAACAAACATCCATACTTTCGCATTTATAATATTAGTGAGATGAGATGAGATGAGATGAGATTAGACGTGGACGCCGACCTTATATTTGCCGGCGGTGGCGCGCCGGCCTAAATTGGTCGGCGTGGTGGCGCCGCGCCGCGGCGTGGCGTAATTTTTTATTTTTAAGAATGGTAGTAAGAAAGGCACATTTTTCTACGTATATTAATAAAAAAAGCTTTAATTGCGAATTGAAAAGGTATATAAAAATAATAATTCATCTTCAGCAAAAGAATTCTACAATTTGATACGCCAACTAGTCTTGCGCTGCCCGTATCCTGCGGCCCGCAACCTTTACCAGTTGTCGCGGCAGTCTACCGAGTGAGAGATCTGCCTATGCTGCGTCTTCCAGTGCGTGATCACCATTCGAGAACTTTGATATCCCTTACGGTCATCTGTTATATAAGTTTTGTGTTCTGCGCACTGCACTGCCACTGCACAGCGATTCCATGAACTGTGACGGTTAGTTTAGCTCTCCTCCGTATCTTTTCATTTCTGATTCGATCACGTATAGAATTTCCGATCATAGCTTGCTCCATCGTCGTCATTTGGGTGACCTTGACCTTGAGCCTTCTAATGAGGCTCATAGTAAGCGACTATGCCTCAGTTCCAAATGTTATTTACTGGAAATACACACTGATCAACTTATCGACAATTTGGTTTTGAAACAGTGCAGTATTTCGGGTGTTTCGAACCTGAAGATAGTGCAAACCATCCCAAACGTGGCCTAGCCGAGATATTTTTCTCAAAGTTGGAGCTATATCATATCATATCATAGTGGCATTTTACTAAAACAGTTCAATAACTTCGTAGTTAATTTGGTACCATTGGAGAGACTGTAACACAGTCCAAGTCTCGATTGAATGAAAGGCTTTTTCATAGTCCACATTCTATAAACGTGAAGCATAGCGGCCGATTACGCCTTTCATTTTTTTGTGTTGGCTTCAATGTAGAAATTAGGTCTATGGTACTAAAATCTTTTCGGAAACCCTGGAAATTCTTATGAATTTCCTTGAATTTCTTATAACAAGCGTCCAGACGATTCGTGATGACTCTCAAAAACTAAAAAAGTGATGTGGGTCTGTAGGGTCTCACAATCAGCAGCTCAGCTGGGTCGTTACCATTTTTGAAGAAGTGCACCACCGCAAATTAAACCGTTCTATCCACAAGGTACAGACGGCGGTTGCCTAGTGTTGCACTTAGCATCACCCGCAGTCACGTGTAGGGCATTTAGATTTACACCTATGGACGTGTGCAACGCGACCATCATACACATCTAGAAATTAGATGTGCAGGTTTCCTCACGATGTTTTCCTTCACTGTTAAAGCAGTCGGTATGAGAATGCACGTAAGTTTCGAAAAACTCATTGGTGCATTGGCCAGGATTTGAATTCACGACCCCTGGTTAGGAGGTCGCAGTTACTACCGCTTAGCCACCGACACTTTTGTGTTTTGTGGTAGGCGTTCGTAATGAAATTAAACAACTTCTGAAGAGCTTCATTTACATTCAGAAGCTCAGCCGTAACTCCATCGTCCATCACCCAATGCCTTATTGTTCTTAAGCTGTTTAAGATCTATTCTAACCTCGTTTAGGCGGATGTCCGAAATATCTCGGTTATAGTGACTATGTTGGATCGATTTAAAGTTAACTTAATCTTTGAAATCGGGTTATGCCAGGTATCTCCAACATTTTTGTGTAATAAGGGCAAATAGAACTTACATACTCGTTGGTGCGGTCTGAAAAAAGCCACACGAGTTGTATTTTGTATCTCCATGCATGAATCAATTTCTTTCTATGTTTGCATCTGCAATCTGCTCTAATTGATATGAGGCTCTAATTGATATGATATGATATGAGATGAGACGAGACGAGACGAGACGAGACGAGACGAGACGAGATGAGATGAGATGAGTTTAGTGCAACTTTAGGCAACTATTTCGTCCATTTTTTTGTATAACGCAGTTAATTGTGACACGTGATTAGATAGGGAGAGATAATTCAGTGTTTTTTTTATTTGTGTGTTGGGTACAGAATATTGTTAACAAATTTTGTGCAATCTACATAAATTAACAGCAGTTGCAAATACCATTATTAGTTACTATTGCCACTTTGATAGATGGTCCTAAAGTCCCGATCCCTATAGACAAAGAGAGCTGAAGTGTCAACGGCCGAACTGATAAGTTGAAAATCGATGGTAAATAAAGTAAGGTTCTCGTCTCGGACACCCAGTAGCATGAGGCGTAGACGAAGCTGTTTGTCGCGCCAAATGCGAAAGACAGCTCAGTTTCTGAGTGACCCCTTAAAATTTCAAACGCACTTTTGTTAACAGGGGCGCGGGGTTTCAGAAAATCTCGTGGGTGCCCACAGTGGCGGCCCTAGCAATTTTTTTAGGTGGTGCGAGATCTAATGGTGGTGCTTCGATGCGTTTATTTATTTGCTCATAATTATGCTCTTGTACAAAGCTTAGACAAAACCGAGCATAAATTAAGTATTTTCATGGCAAAAAATGGAACTTGAGCTTTTGATCGGGATCATGTAGCCCAGTGTTAAGAGTATTTGATGCCCTTAGAAATCCACGTCTGTAGGTCCTGCGCCTTTATGCACTAGTGAAATCCACTATAGACTGGGTGCAAAATAAGGAGAAATGGCGGGAGTGAGAGGTATGTTACGAAGATCAGTTGCGTACCCAGATTTCAAAACAAAAAGGCGGGGCTTATTTTTTTTGGATATTTTTGAATTGTTGTGGGCTAATCGTACGCAGCCAGGGTATACATAATATGCCTATATGTATGAGTTTGTTCATTTATCTTATAAAGCCCTTCAAATTGATGGAATTTTGTAAACAGTTTGAGGTATATTTTGCAATTCTGGTACATAAAAAACCCGAGGAAAGCGAGCGCGAAAATTTATCTTAAGAAGTTAACGCATATTGGATCTTCAAGACATTTTTTTTTCGGTGCCCTGAGACATGATGCCCTAAGCGATTATTTAATATGCTTATCAGACTATGATTGAGAAAAAATATAAATAAAATAGTCTGGGTTTGTAAGCAAGGTACCTTGTTTCGTTTTTAATTAATATCCTAGTTAGTAGGTGCTAGGTTTGGTACTCCATATAATGTATATTAGTTAACATAAAAAGTTTCATTAAAACCGTTAAAACTATTTTTAAGGACAATTACATCCAAAAACATCGGTTTGTATGCGTGGTACCTTAATTCGATTTTTTCGGATCAACCAACTAAACAGTAGATCGTAAAAAACAAATTGTAGTATTTTTACTACGTTTCAACCAAAACCATAAGAGCCATTTTTGGAAAAAAAAAGATCAGCCTATTACAAATTATGTTAAAAAAAAACGAAATTAACGCTCCTTTATATAATGTCCCTCAAAGTATGTAATTCACTAGGCAGCAGGATTTATTGTCGTATACATACATACAAAACTACGCGAGCGAAGCGAGCGCGAATATGTTTTATTATGAAAACAAAGACGATAATTACGATTACGATTTAAAAAGTTTAAAGTTAATTTTACGCCCTTATTTGCGTATTTCCCTAAAGTAGTGCAAGTGACTGTAGTGTTAAGAATGAAGCGAGCGCGGAAATTATAAATGACCTCAAATTAGTAGCAGAACTTTAAAAAAGACATAGTAATCTAATCACTGATCAGTTTTATGTATATTCTCGTGAGTGTTTGCACCCACTGTTTAAGTCTCGTGTGTGCCCAAGCCCCCGAGCACCCACGTAGTCGGCGCCTCTGTTTGTTAACACCCTGTATGTAGGTTACATAAGAAAAGTTGTTCAGTTTCATCAGTGGAACACCCTGTTAAAGTTTCCGGGAGTATTTTTTTACACCCTTTACAAGTAACTACTAAGTATTTTTTTGGCCGCGGAATAATTGTGCTTATACTGTTTGTCATATTAAATATATTTTTTATGTTTTTTCCTTAAATACTATTGATTACATCGACTTAACCGTGACTACTGTTTTGCCTATTTTTGCTCGGCGCGCTCCTAATGGATGCTTTAATTTCGTCATCTTTGCATCCATTTCATTCATATGCACTCAACTCATACTTATTTTCATACTTATTTGAATCGGTATCTTTCGTGAAGTTCTCCAAGCTTATTAAGGCCCTTTATTACTCATTAGTTTCAAAACGTATGTTAATCCATTTAAGATGCGCATCTGTTCTTATTTATCTAGATAACTAGCTGTTGCCTGCGATATTTTTCGTGTGCTTTTTAAACTTTCATTTGAATAACATGCTTCAAATTTTGCGCAAGTTACTGGAGGTTACAATATTTTCATATGAGGGCACCCGACTGGGGTCAAACGTTAAAGGAACTTATTTGATTAGGGAGTCGGATTTTATTAATAATATAGCGACTAGTAGGTATCTACGACTTTTAATGAAAACCAAAATACATTCTTAGACTAACTTGTAAAATAATCTACAAAAGGGTCAATTGCTGCAGTGCTTCATTGCAATGAAATACTATGAAACAGACAGTCAAACCCTCACATTCATAATACATACAAGCGAGAATTATCCGTGGAATCTGGTGACTAATGCGATCATTCGGGCCCGCCCGTCACGGCGTGCGCGGGGAAGCGATTAGCCATCAGCCATCGTTTAAGGGAGGACACACACGTCTGTCGGTGTAATCGAGCATGCCAGACTTCCAGTAATTAGATGTTGGCTATAAATAAACACTTCTACTTGCAGTCGGCGCGGTTTACTCCAGTTTCCCAATAGTTTTTGGAGGAATATAAGTTTTTGACTTTCAATATAAATTTTTGGACTGTGAAATTGTATGTGCCTATTGAATTGATATTGAAGAGTGACGGCATTAAACAGATAGCCGAAAAAACAGTGGACAAGGCTAGCAAGGGATCGAAAATGATGACCTGAAAAAAGGAACTCTATGACCTGGACCTACGTTACGAACACTTCCTGAATCGTTGTATGTCGTGGTCAAATTATAGGGGCCATATCGTCGAGGAGCTCCGACAAAAGAGAGTTAAATGGAGGCCGGCTTCGTGGAGCTCCTTTAACGGTAACACAAGCTGGTTAATACCTAACCTTACCTAAACTAGTTTTTTCGGAGCTACTAATTTCATGATCTGGCCACAACATATACAAGTTCTGAGTAGTAACAACTTCGTATAAGATAGAAACAAACGAAGATTTGAAAGATTTCTCAAATACGAATCTGACAATACACACACAAACGCACATGTGCCTACGGTTGGTTGAATACAACGACTAACAAATTATGTAGTAATTAAATCGGTAGACATGAAAACAAATGTGTCCCGCTCTTTAATTTGCGTTTCAACGTTCGTCTCAAACGAGACCCAACATCTGCGTCTGCGACTCGACTTGTGTGACTTATTAGAAATAAACATAGTATGGGAGATTTGAGATAGCTTCGAGGTGAAGATTTCTATCTTTATGTATGGCTCTGTAATCTGTAAGGCATTTTAAGTATACGGCGTAAATCTAAGTTTATCTTTCGGAATTCCGCGTTACTGTGAAATCGACAATCGCTAGGTATAATTAAATAAAAGCAGACCTACATTTACTTTAGATAATCTGGATCTTTACAGGAGCTGCCTTAACAAGAATATTGAACATTTTTTTTTACTATTCATACAATGTGATCACGTTAACATCTAATATGTATCGTGAGTCAAATTGAATCAGATTTTGCGTAATGACGTCTTTTCTTGGCGATTTCTTGGAAGTAAATTTAATGATTCCTAATGAATGCGTTAATTGCTCACTTAACCACGTTCGTGACAATGTTCGCGCGATCGAAAATTATAACACCGAATGTCGCATTTCTTAAACTTATTATTATTATTATCGTACGGCCTTTCGAAAGGAAACCTGCGTTATTATAAATTTATATCTAAATTCTGTGCCAGTCTACAGCCGCCGGACTGAGCTCGTTGAGCTCCATGACACCTCAAAGCGCCTGGTCGGGCACTCCTCGACAATATGCTCGACTGTTTGTTGCGGCGCGCCACAGTCGCATGCCGGAGACTCTCTAAACCCCCACTTGTAAATGAAAATGAAAATGAAAAAAATTGTAAAGGTGATAATTGCAGCGAGCGGTTCCTGTCCGAATACAATACCTATAGAAATTCCTCGTTGGACACTTAGACAATATTACCTACAAATATTTATTTTATTCCAACTTTTCCATACAGAAATCCAATTCCTACATCATACTTTTATACATTTCACTAATTTATTAATTGTCATGTTTGTTTTTGTATGCGTTTCAAAATAAATCTTTGTTCTTTTCATACAAATTAGACTAATGCAGATTGACGATTTGCATGAAAACTCCATTTATTCCTAATTTAGGTGCTATTAAGAATAATGAACCATCATAGGCCTTATACGTCTGTACGGATAATGCATACACAATACAAACTGTTTATAATTGACCACGCTGAATACGTTAAAAACAACCGACCTCAGTCGCAACAACTCCAATTATGCTATGTTTATGTTGATTTTCTCAAAAACCGCTGAATTGATTTCGATAAAATTTATATGGGACCACCTGCCTGTGAAGTATAACCTTTTAAACAAAAAAAAATCCAAATCGGTTCTAGCGTCTTCGAGTAATCGGTGAACATACATAAAAAAAAAGATTCCGACGAATTGAGAACCTTCTCCTTTTCTTGAAGTCGGTTAAAAAGGAGGATCGCTATTAAATTAAGACCTCATATTTGTATAATAGAATATTGTATAAAGTTTCTACACTACAAAAATATAAATGATATTTTTTTGATCCACATTAATTGGTAAGCCCTTTGCATTATCTTACCTGATGATAAGTGATGATGTCAAAAGATCCAGGCGGGCTTACCAAGCCTCCTCAACGCAGTGGGGTATAGGTATCTAAATATAAAACTGTAAATAAACATAATGAAATAAAAATTAAAAGAGGCTTCATATGAAGATGCCGCTCTACAACATTACTCGTATGACTATCCAACTACCTAAACTATACAAGTATCTAAAAATCATCAAAACATTAGTACTAGGAAGCTTTTCTTTAAAGTCACTTTACAATTGGCCATAGTTATGCCATAACGATCCAACTGATTTAAAGTAGGTAAGAGAAAATGTACTTTATGTCTGTGACATAAAGTACATTATTTCTCGCTTACTACAGCCAATTATTAATTAAAATTAGCTATAATATTTATTGGAGCTTTCGCATCCAAGCATATCATTGAAACGACCACGTAATGCGAATGTTCTAAAAACGGTATTTGATTATTTGTGAGAAACCTTCACCGCCGTTGGATTAATGAGCCTTAATTACTTTAACCGACTAATTGCGACTCTAAACTGCAATTGAAAATTCGCGCTGAACACTAAAAGTTAATATGGACATCATCTGCTAAGTACTCGGGCAAATGTTAAATTAATTTTCCTGTTAAAGAACACATATATGCATCAGGCAGTTTGGTAAGAAAGCTAATCGCTGGCGGTCCTAATACTTTCTTTAGCTATTATTCGGGAGTACTAAAAAATGTTATTAGAAGCCGTGAAAGATTTAGAATTTGGATTATGAGCTAAAAGATTTCATGTACCAAAATATATATCGATACTTCTTGGCTCAAAGGGCGAATACGCCTAAGTTCTATTTAGCGTAAAGCCCTTTGAACCCAGAAGTATCGATATCAAAACTCGGCAGTGTATAACAAAATTAAGCTTTTATTAAGTAGGCAGACCACGCAGTTATATTAGTACTGTAAACAGTCTATCATTCCCCGTCCCTTAAGGTGATATCTCCCCTGGTGTCAAGTGTTGAGCACCAGGCGCACAATATACTTACAGGTGTTAAAAAAGTGAGTTTATGATTTTTAAGGGTTACTCAGAATCATGTATAGAATACAGGAAAAATATTTAAAAAAACCTATCTTCAATTATTTTTTTCAGTTTCCTATACAAATTCTTGATTCACTATTCCGAAAAAAATATGAATCCGATTTTTTCAGTATTTTTCTTTTATTCTATACCTACTTGATCCTAACTAATCCCTTAAAAGAATGATGGCGAGGTGCCATGTATTTTGGGACCCAGTCTTTTCATCAACGTTCTTTAATGATACATGGTATTTCTGGAATATTGAATTACAAATAACAAAAAAGTAAATTGTGTGTTTATTGCACAAGTTGGGAGAACTTTGAAATAGCGATAAACGGACTTTTTTAACATTCTGTTATCCACTTACGCGTGTAAACACGTCATTTTGTTTATGTCGTATAGTAACAGGCATTTATAACAACACCACAGTTGGTTGAGTGTCCGGAGTATGCCACTAAGCTATTTAATTTTCAATGACGTATACAGGATGTAAATGGAACGCTCTTAAACCTTAAAGTTCCCGAAAGTTAAGGTTTCTTTTTACACCCTGTATAAATGTGCTTATAATAGGTATTTTTATATGGTTTCTAAGAAAACAAATGCCATCGATTACGTTTCCAAAAAATTTAAAAAGGTAAACTATTGCTGTGTTAAGAATTGTGGTGTGGATAGATAAATCATACCAATATTAATTTATTAATGCCCTTGATAACCAAATTATGAGTATAATTACTATAAGTAAGGTATTTAATCAGTGCCCTCTGTGCCCTTGCTATCCTAAATGGATATCTCTAGGCTAATTAAGTAAGCCGGGATGCGCGCGCGACGTTTTGCGCTGATCACTTCAGCCGTAAATCAGGCGGCTACAGTGCGCTTGCCCGATGTTGTGGTAGTGCCAGCAAAACACGCCTTAAAAATCTCATAGTAATTAAAGCTACCTAAGTTTGTTTTCTTTTAGACTATGATTTTGGGGGAAAGTTGATGCGATATTGACTTTCGATGCTGGTCACTATAGATTCCATCGATTTACTACTATTTAGTGCTGAGGGGTTCGTCCATGGAATACGAAAGGTCTTTTGTTTTGGTCAAGACACAACGCACTTAGGCAGTGTAACTGTTTAAGACAGAAGGAGAAGAGTTGAACATACGTTCTAACCTAAACAAGCTTGTAACGTAAATATCTAATGATAACTAGGTACTTATACTGCGTACATTCACAAAGCTCAGAGTAACTAATATAATAACTCACTAGTATCAGCTAATATTACAGGTAAGCTATTAAGATTAAATTAATATTTTCGCATTAGCAAGTAATTCGACATGCATATTTTCATGCTGACGGTACCTATTCCGTTTCAGTATTCAGCGATAAGTTGGCAAAACTGTCACGATATTGGATATAGGGACGGACGAACAGACAGGGAATATATGTATACGTCGTCGTAATCTCGATCGCTTCCAGTTAGTGTTCTATTTACGTTGTGTTTTTCTGATGGTTATCAATTATCATATCCTAGTTATTATAAGTACAAGTCGTCTGTTTACGTATAGTTCATAATATATAAAAAATAAAAAAATAATAAATTAAAAAACGGCCAAGTACGAGTCGGACTCGTGCATCGAGGGTTCCGTATAAATTCATAATCACACAGGTCTTAAACTACATATCAAATTCTCAGGCTTGCAATCCCTTAAATCTGTGAAAAAATCAAACTTCTATGCGAACGCAATAAAGAGATCGGAGACGGCCGTTTATGTCACATATTTTGACACTCGCATGGGAATCAAAACCTAAGTACCTATATGGTACTTCCGGTTGACCTAGAATCATGAAACGCAAAGAACAATGCTTATAGCTCAAGTAAAGGGAAAAGTCCGAAAACCATAAATTAGTTACATCACAAATAGGTATCCAAAGAGTCGATCAAATTGTAGGTATGCAAAACCCAATTTTTTTATTATTATTTAGGTAGGTATTATATGGCGTGCCGACAAAATTCCAACTTGTTAATTCTATAAGCTACGTCTTCTGTGGATCTCCTTATTTCGGATTCGATCTCTTAAAGAAATTCCAAACATAAATGCGACTGAGCCTTTGGATTAGGCCAATGAGTTAGCGGCCATGAGTATCACGTGGTTCACTGTTGGTAACACACGTTGATTATAAATATGTAAACTTTTATCTATAGGCACTGAGGAACAATTATGGACGAGTTTCTCAAAGGTAAAAGGTAGTTACCTAATTGCTGGAGGCTAATGTAAACGACGCGACGAATAATCAGTGTTGGTTGGGTGAGTGCGCGTGGGCAGTCAGTGCATTGAGTGCGTCAATTCGCGCGCTCGTTTGTCACTCAGCGCCGTCAATGAGGCTGCATTGGCGCTGCTGGCGCAAAGCCAACAGTTACTTTATAAATCTATTTATTGCTAAACCTGCCTGTCTTTTTGATCTAGGTTTTAGACACGATCGTGGTAGGTCGAAGATAACTTCATTGATTTGGAATTTGTAGAAATTAGTTTGGGATCATTATTTAAAATGTAATTCTTTGATTGGTATATTCGATTGTAATACTGAGTGCCCGATTGTATATACCTACCAACCATTTTTTTAAATGTTTCTGTCTTGAATTTATTTTTCGAGTAGTGTAGTTTTGTAATCAAACCAGCATGTTATCAGGTAGGCATACGCCATCTAGCGTTGAGTAGCCACATTAACGCTTTAAACGCCATCTCTTGTCGAGGCGTCGAAGCTTTGACACAACGAGTAAACGAGTGTACTAAATTATTTTGACATTTGACCGATCGATAACAATGCAACCATATTTGAGAGGTTATGGATTTTCAAGACAATGATTTGATAAACGTACTTTTTAATTTTGCCATATTATTTGTTATTTCGATTGACATTTTTGACGTTCCTTCGGCCAGTCTAGCTAGACCATTTCGTTAGAACGTGTATCGGAGCGGGAATGTAGAAATCTCGTTTGTTGATTTCAAGTGATTGTACCTGAGCGATACGCGGCCTTATAAATAATAATCACCGATCACGATGCCGCCAAGTAGCCTACGTGTTGTGTACGCGTTCGCCAGAGAAATGCACCCGAAGACAAACGATATTTTCATACAGTACGGAACCGCTGGCTTCCGCACCAAGTAAGTCTAAAATTCCATAGAACACCAAAGGGTTTTCCCTTTCTTACTATTGTGAACAGGTCTTGCTATTTGCATATTCTATTTTCGACACAAGACAACCTGTAGGTATGTCACGTCGACAGAAATTCTCGGAGGAATGTTGCAATGATCACTCGCACCTTTCGGTCCACTTCCAGTGTGACTCACCGAGATCAATTTATATTAAATTTATAACGGGAAGTCGTCCGTCAGGCATGGTCGTTGACTCCAAATTGTTTATTTATATGGCAAAACAATGGGAGAGATATCTTCCAAGGGAAAATAGGCTGAATTTATGCAAAATTCTTTGACAGTTCTATACATATAAGTTTAGCTAAGTAGGTAGATGGATCATACTATTTACCTGTTTTTTAATGATGCAGTGTAATGAATCAGACCTTGAATTATTCATAACATGCACTCGCAGAAATTAAATAGTGACTAATAAACTAACAATTCCAAGGTATTAATTAATACATGATACTTATTTTGCAAGATATTAAAATATCCTGGCCATTATGACCCTGAAACCAAAATAGTGAAAGTCCTCAAAAGTTTCCGTAGTAGGTACCTATTGAATAACTATAAACAATATTCAACATAGTGATTAAAAACAGCAAAATGAGTCAACAAACTCTAAAAAAACATCATTGATAACTTTCAAACTATGTATTATAAAAATGAAATATATTTCTACTCCCACAGACCATATTCCCACAATATATCATTCATACATATATTGTAAAGAAAACTATAAATAAAATAAACGTCTTTGATCATAATTTCAAAATGGTGGGTGTATGTTAAAAATATGGATTCTGGCTCCGTGCCAGGCCTCTCAGAACTCACTTAATATTTATTGCTAAACCATTTACTACAATAATATTGATAGTTTCTCAAAAATGTTAAAATGAAATATCATACAAACAAAATTTACATATGCACTTAAACTGCTGCTTCTAGAATGCAATAATATTTTGCTTTTTGAATATTTTTGAACTCACAAAATAGGATATGTAATATAATATGATGTTGTTTTTTAAAATGAAACATAGATGAGCAAAAAGTAAGAAACCAGATTTCAGCCACAAATCTAATTAAGACGAGATAACTTGGCAACATTAATTAAAAATGCAGGCATGTTTGTTAATGTCTGAACCTTGTGCACTGAATTTTAAACATACATATTGTCTTAGAAACAGCTATGTTTTAGCCATATAATGGACTATCCATCTTTATCTGCTTTGTCAGTCTTTTGTTTCTAGGTATTAGGCTAATAATAAATAATAATAATAATAAGGACGGGCTGGTTTCCGCAACCAGGCGACAGGTGCGCCCATTTTGCGTGATTCGGCTGGCCTCACTGCCAGCCCAGCTCCTCCAGGAAGCCCAGTAGCCCCCGCAGGTTGCCGATGACTTCCGGGAGTGTCCTCGGGTCCTTGAGGTGTTTGACCCTGTATGAAGCTACCTCTTTGCATTCCAAAAGAATGTGAGCAGCTGTCTCTTCGGTCTCCATGCATGCTCGGCACAGGGGACTGTCGGTGATACCTAGAGTGAACAGGTGTTTGTTGAAGTAACCGTGGCCAGTGATGACTGCTGTTACCTTCCGGAGCTGGAGTCTCCCTAAGCTCAGGAGTTTTCTGGACAGGCTAGAGTTGGTCGTCGGTAGTGCTTGTCTAGCCTGTCTGCAGGTCTCCAGTTCTGTCCAATACCGATTGTGTTCTGACCTTGTGCGTTGACGCAGGGTTGTTTTTAGCCACCCAGTGGGTAGGGGTATGATAGGTTCAGGTCCCACAGCAATTATGTCCGACCCTCTCCTCGCCAGTTCATCTGCCGCGTCGTTACCGCGTGAGTTGCTGTGTCCCTTAATCCATTGCAGAGTTACGTCGCTGTGGTAACATACTTCTGTCAATCTTTGGTGACACTCGTAAACTAGCCCCGAAGTGATGATGTTACTTTGAAGAGCCTGTAGGACTGACCGACTGTCAGAGAGAATACGGATAGGATAGCCCCTTACTCCTCTGGCGGCGATTGCATTACTAGCCATGATGATGCCCATACACTCCGCCTGAAAGACCGTGTTGTACACACCAAGTGGAGTTGCTATTGTTATGTTTAAGTCCTCTGAGAAGACACCGCATCCGGTTCCCGAGCCTGTTTTGGAACCATCGGTGAAAATCTAGAGGTCCCTCAGGTTCTGTCCTTCGTAGGGGTCTTCGAAGAGTTGTATTTTATATTTCTATTAGGTATTAGGCTATAAATTATATTGTATTATAATAATTCTTGAGGAAAATTTTAAATATATATTTAAGTTATATTAATGTCTTGCCTAAAATAATTATAGGTATAGACAGAAATAAGGAAACAGTACAAACAGATAAGACATTCTTATCACTGTGGTGTGTATTAACAATATTTAGTTTAATAGTTTGTCTTGTAGATAAGAGTGTATACATGTAGTATTGAATTTATAGTATGGTTTTAATTCGCAATGCAAAACATTTGATTTATTTTATTTGGTATGAGGATTTGTGAATGAAAGCTTTGTATATAAGAGATTGCTAACAACAAAAATACCATCTCATGCATCTCAAAATTATTCTGCTTTTAGAGTTCTCGACCCAAATTAGGGTCACCCCATAGTAAACCTAAGATAAGATCTCTTTGTCTGAATGTTGGTCAAGGGGCTGTATCATATAGGAATGTGTTTTTAGGGTTCCGTAGCCAAATGGCAAAAACGAAACCCTTATGGATTCGTCATGTCTGTCTGTCTGTCTGTTTGTCCGTCCATATGTCACAGCCACTTTTTTCCGAAACTATAAGAACTATACTGTTGAAACTTGGTAAGTAAATGTATTATGTAAACCGCATTAAGATTTTCACACAAAAATAGAAAAAAACTATAAATTTTGGGGGTTCCCCATACTTAGAACTGAAACTCAAAAATTTTTTTTTATCAAACCCATACGTGTGGGGTATCTATGGATAGGTCTTCAAAAATGATATTGAGGTTTCTAATCCAAAGTGGTAAAATGTGTCCCCCCCCTGTAACATCTTAAATAAAAGAATGATAAAACTAAAAAAATATATGATGTACATTACCATGGAAACTTCCACCGAAAATTGGTTTGAACGAGGTCTAGTAAGTAGTTTTTTTTTAATACGTCATAAATCGTAAACCGCAATTTACCTACAACGAGCTACAAGAACTTTTATATTATGTTACTTGCTGCTACGGAAACCTTCATGGGCGAGTCCGACTCGCACTTTGCCGCTTTTTTTTTTAAATTGTTATAATAAGTAGCCAATTAAATTTCCATACTTAACTTCTATAATGAGCCATGACAAATAGTAAAACAAAAGCATGGTGCGTAAGATGCGCTGATGCACACAGTGACAACTAATAGTGTGCAAATTTAATCGATTTATTTTGCACCAAAAATTTTAAAATAAATAACTACATTTTTTTAATACATAATATTAACAGAGAAGAGTAGTACTAGTTGTTGAAAGTTTTATGTAATATCTATAAGATAATAACAAGTTTTCCTCTTCCTCCACCCTCTTCCATCCTCTTCAGTCTATTGTTAATCTTATTATTGTCAATACTGAATAATGTCACATTTTTTTTTCTATTTTTAACCGACTTCAAAAAAAAGGAAGAGGTTCTCAATTCGTCGGAATCTTTTTTTTTTTTTTATGTATGTTCACCGATTACTCGAAGACGCCTGAACCGATTTGGAAAATTATTTTTTTTGTTTAACCGGGTATACTTCACAGGTGGTCCCATATAAATTTTATCGAAATCGATTCAGCGGTTTTTGAGAAAATCAACAAAATCATAGCAAAATTGGAGTTGTTGCGATTGAAGTCGGTTGTTTTTAACGTATTCAGCGTGGTCATCACAAATACATAGGTTTATTCATTATTTTTAAAATGACTGTACAGTTAAAGTTGATTGAACTCATAAACTTTTACAAACATCGTATAAACTATCTGTGTACATTCACGAAAAATGCGCGTGTATTATTGTAACACTGGCCACTGCCATTAAACTAGATGAGGCATGTCGACAAATATATGTCAAATTAAAAATAATTAATGTTTGTTTCAGAGCCAGCCTCTTGGAGCATGTCGTGTATCGGATGGGACTGTTGGCCGTGATCCGTTCCAGGGTGAAGAACGGTGAGTCTGGTCTTGAGTCTGGTCTGGCTTAGATAAATAAAAGAAAACACTTTTCTTTATATGAGGTTGAAGGCGAATTAGTTGTATGGATGGTATCCTTTGTGACGTTTTTACATACAAAATACATACAGTATGTATGATGTTGATGATGTCAAGAGTTTCCCCTAAAGGTAACTGGTTTCCAAGGTCAGTAACATTGAGTCTGGTCACATCTTGAATATTGCAAACAAATTAAAAACAATGTAGGTAATACCACAGGTAGCGGTGGAGTTTGAAATATGATATAACTTATAACCCTTGACACTATATTCTCTCATTAATAAGTACCAGATAACTACATTGGTTACCCAAATAGTTACTAGCAAAGTAAAGAGTGAAGCTTGACTAAGGGTGACATTTACAAAACGTAAGGAGGCAGGCAAACACAGCGCTTTTTTACTATTTTTCATATAGGAGGTCAAGTCACGCATTATAGCATGGTGCCAGTGTCCGCGATGCTTCCGTTGAACACTCATTGCATGAGTTGCAATATCAAGGGTTACCCTGTTGGCGACTGTGTATGCATTAGAGTCACATAAGGGATTCAAAAATGTATTGTACAATCCCCACAGCTGAACACTGTAAACTATTCGTTGACTACTTCTAGATAAGCAGATGTTGTTTGTTAGGTTTCATTTAGTAGACATTCCCTATTTTTTTGTCACATGTAAAAATCAAAATAATATGAACTTTGAACATGATTCAAGTACCACAATTTAGTAATTTAATTTTTCATTTCTTTTGACTTATTTCCAGGTCGCGCAATAGGCATAATGATAACCGCCTCCCACAATCTGGAGCCCGACAATGGAGTGAAGCTGATCGACCCTGACGGCGAGATGCTGGAGCAGAGCTGGGAGGAGATAGCCACCACGTTGGCCAATGTCAGGTTAGTGATCAGTGGACCTGTGATTTACCCTGTGTTCTTAAAGAGGTAACCAACAAAAAGGTGGATAGGCTGGAAAATGAACAACTTTGTTCTACAACTTTGCTGAAAAAGCAAGTAAATCTTTGGACGATCTCTTTTTGGTCTCTCTCTCGCTTGCTGGAAAGATCCGGTTCAGGTTCGTTAGCACAAGCCACGAAACACACACATTTCTATTCTATTCTTCTATTTGGCATTCCACATCTCATAAGGAGCGTGATTTTGCCAATATCAAGTGAAAAATGGGAGAATCTTCGAAAAAAAAAATGGCGAAACGCCAATGTCAAGTGAAAGACGCGGCTCTGAGGGTGATGGGCACTTAAAGACGCTCCACGTGGTGGTTTGTTGTTGGAACTCGGAAAACGGAGCTGTCTCCCGAGTTAATCCTCTTCTTATGACCGTTTATCACTGAATCGGAATCACAGCTATTTCCCTATTACAAAAATAACGTTGAGACTACTCTAAAACGGAAATAATTAAAAAAATAACTCAGCAGACGTGTGCTCGGTACAAGTTCCAGCAACCAACCATCACACACACATTTGTATATGTACAAACGTCAATGACGCGAGAGTTTGTTGCTGTATCGTGTTTTGCTATAAGTTGTAACGATGTAGCTAATGTGATAGACTTTGATTATTTCAGTAAATAATCAAAGGTGATAGAATTCTACACAGAGTGTAACAAAAAGATGTCGCACTATTTAATTATTTATTTAATTAATTGAAATAATTTATTTCACTAATCTAAGCTAAGTTTACTAACAAAAGGTGGATCTATGTAATCTGTCAAATTAAATAAATAATAATAATACTTTCCGGTCGGCCTTTACTCATGAAAGTGAACAGGTTTTGTGCAAAAAAAAAATGCCTTTTCATACAAATCCCAAACAAAAGTCAAAGAGAAAGACAGTCTGCACTTCAAAATAGACATAAATACACCCGAAAAATATGTATAACTCTTCTTTGAAAGTGAACAAGTTTTGTGCTAAAAATTTGGGACTTTTCATACAAATCCCAAAAAAGGACATTCTTCAGTTTAAAACAGGCATAAATACACCCGAAAAACATTACTCTCTCTTTAAAACGGTCGGGTAAAAAAGTTAGATGATTAATAATTTAGAGCTGGAGTAAAGCCAGAAGATTGCTAGTTTATGTGTCTCTGGTATTGTGAATCATCTCTGGCCAATGACCTTTAATAGTTGTTTGATGACGTCAAACCGTGACGAAGTTTCTTTGCGGGGGACGCCGTGTCTTCTAAAATACTTAGTCATTGGTGGTCTATGAACAGTACAGGTGTCGGCATGAGTTATGAGTAAGAGTGATCTTGACCCCACCCCAGAACCACAGATTGGATAATAGTACTGCAGGTATATAGTACGCGTCCTTGAGGAAGTGACGGAGGCCTGCCGGAACCTCCAACATATCTACTCGCGTTATGATCGCCTGGTACTACTAGATTAATAATATGATGTTGTATACGCGTCAATGTGTTGCATGGCTTGCTAAGCAACTGACAGCGGATCTTATCCGCTGGGGTAAATAAAACTGTTATTAAGGGTTACAAATTGTCTAACAGATAAACAATTTTTTTCTGTTAAATTCTGTTACAAATTTCAATTATGTTATTATAATTCCATCTTTGTATACTTAAATTCTATGCACAATAAATTATCTGATCTTATCAATCTTAGCAAATTCATAGAACAAGAGTTGTCCAGTTTCATGGATATAATCATCGCCTAATAATTTCGGGTGAATTTACAAATAAACTTGTATGAGGCGATTTGCTTACAAAGACAAGACAAAAGGGCTGCCCAAAGCTACTGTAATTATTATATTATTATTCTTATTTTTACGTTGCAGCGACAATGACTTGGAATCTACGACCGAGCAGGTGATCAAGCAGGTTGGTGCCGACATGACCTTGAAAGCTACCGTCTGCATAGGCATGGACACCAGGTAATTACATACCATCACCAGGTAGGTACTTTTCATCGAACTTAAGAAAGATACTAGCTATTATTGGCCTTACTGTCATTTGTTTCAATGTAATATGTTTACTTTTAATAAGTGGCTGTTTTTATCCTGAATAAAATAAAATTTAAAGATAACAGTTATAATAAATAAATTATAATTACATTATAATTACAATTATATTACAGATAAATTATAATTATTTCATTTTTCAATGTTACTCACGTTGTGCCTCTGCTTCTTGCCTTTTTTCCGGACTACGGGTTGTCTGGAAGAAATCGCTTTTAGCGATAAGACCGCCCAGATTGTCGATTTATTTCTTTTTATTGTGTTATTATATGTTTGTATGTTTCTTGTATGACAATAAAGAGTATTTGATTGATTTGATTGATTGAACAGTGACAAAGCACTGAAGTTTGAAAGAAACCTATACATAGCTGTGTATACTGAGCTGTTGGCCCCAGATTAGATCGCCAGTCCACTTGGTGGGGGGAGGGGGGGGGGGGCTTCCAACGCTACGTCTTCCGGCGCTTGATAGTATTTTTTTATCCTGACAACAGGATATAGCCTATTGTAAGTTTCGTAAGTGTAGAAATAGACTCTTGTCAGGTAAATCTTATCTTGGTTCTGGAACGGGACCCGAACGAGATATGTAGAATGAGCTGTCGGGTCTCAGACTTGGGGGTCGGGGACCCCAAAGTTACGGCTTTCGGTCCACAGTCACCAATATTGAACCACAAGTAAACGATTAGTCTATTAAGCTAACAATAATACTCTAATATCAATATTGCTTTGTCCACCCCAGGTACACAAGTCCCCGCCTGGCCGCGGCCGCGGTTCACGGCGTAATGGCGCTTAAAGGCACAGCGCGGGAGTTCGGCATCATGACCACCCCTATGCTGCACTACTGCGTCAAGTGCCGCAACGATAATAGCTACGGCATCCCCACTGAGGAAGGTGAGGGATAGCGATAGCACCTGTCTCTTTTACTCTTACCGTAGTAACAGTAGGAAGAAGAACTAGGCATAGTCCAGGAGTTCGGCATCATGACTACCCCCCTGTTGCACTACTGCGTCAAGTGCCGCAACGAAAACAGCTACGGCATCCCCCCTGAGGAGGGTAAGGGATAGCGATAGCATCTGTCTCTTTTACTCGTACCGTAGTAACAGAAGGAAGAAGAACAAGACAGCGTGGGAATTCGGCATCATGACCACCCCCATGCTGCACTACTGCGTCAAGCGCCGCAACGACAACAGCTACGGCATCCTAACGGAGGAGGGTAAAGGATAGCGATAGCATCTGTCTCTTTTACTCGTACCGTAGTGACAGTGTAAGAAGAAGAAAGAAAATATAATTATAAATTGATTTAGGTAATCATTTTCTGTAAATATACATTACATAATCTTACTTAAATAAAAGAAATATGTATAAGAAAATAGGAGAAGAAGTATAGAAGATTGATATCCACTTAGCGCAATTATGAGCATCATTTATTTAGCAGCATTCTGTAAGCTTCTCTGTTTAACAATTTGAAAGATGTCTTCCAGTAGACAGTTATCATGAGGTAAGCATTGTTTTCTATAGGAAGATGGATAAAGTTGATGCAGCCACAGATTTTATAATACTAACGTACAGATACCTCATGTCATACAACGAAATGCGACAGATCAGATAATTTGTAGTAATTGATAATAAAGTACATTATCGGCCTTTGTCATACTTTTTGGTTATTACAATAATCAAAACATTTATTTTTAGCAACTTAATGGTTTTTTTCTTCGTGTTGCATGAACTTCGATTACAAATCGATACTTGTCGTGCCATCTATTGACATTTTAATGAACTAAGGTTTTCGTTGTATGCAATGAGACCCCGTGATGCAGCTATGTGAATCGAAGAAAGAAGAATATGTACCAGCTATCTAAATTAATCTATTTATCCTGTTTCATCATCTTGTTTAATGTCGTGCAATAAAGCGTTTTCCGAATTTAACCTAAAACACAATATCCTTTCTCCACCAGGTTACTATGAGAAGATAGTTGGTGCTTTCAAGGCCATCCGCCAGAAGCTGCCAGTTTTCGGCAACTACAGCACCACACTCCACGTCGACGGAGCCAACGGCGTGGGCGGGAAGAAACTGAATATCATCAGGAAGACCCTTGACGGAGAATTGGATCTGGTGTTGCACAACCTTGGCGGGAACGGGGGAAAGCTTAATCTCAACGTAAGTGTGATTGATTATTAATTTTTACCCACGACGGAACGGAGAAGGTTCATGCTTTTGACCTGTCATACCATTTATGATCACAATAGGTTTATGTGTTTGACCTACCATACCAATTATGTTCAGAAATAGCTGAATCGACTTTGATGCATTTTCTTTATATGAAAGCTGTCGGCGGTTCTTAGCAAGGTTTAATAAAAAAATGGTTCAGGAAATCCGAAGATATTCAGTTTTTTCGAAGGCAGGTTTCCGTGCCACAGGTGAGGCGCCAGGATTTGAGATTTTCATAAATTTTTGTCCTGGAGCCGACGTTGGCGGAGTGGGGGCACGAATTGTCCAAGAATTGCGAGCAGCCAATAGGTTAACATCTGTCGAGTCCGCTAGTTTAATATATTGTATTTTTTTCATCGACAGTGCGGCGCAGACTTCGTGAAAGTATCTCAGAAGCCGCCGGTGGGCGTGGAGCACGTGCCGTTCCAGAGAGTCGCCTCGCTCGACGGAGACGGCGACCGCATTGTCTACTACTATCTCGATGACAAGTTAGTGCTGACTGTGTTCCCTATAAATATGGTACTAAATATCAAAATTCAAATTGCTCTATTGGAACATAAACAGTTGTTACAAAAATTTTGTGTACGATACTAGCTGCATTACCTACACATTATCATCTAACACCAGCCAAAAGAGGTCCACTGCTGGACAATGGCCTCCCCAAGGATTTCCACGCCGATCGGTCCCGCATCCTGTGGCTTCCCGCAACCTTCAGGTTATCGGTCCACCGAGTGAGAGGCCTTCCTACGCTACATATTCCGTTGCGTGGTCGCCACTCGAGAACTTTTATGCTCCAACGGCCATCTGTTCTACGCGCTATGTGCTCGCCCACTACCACTTCAGTTTAGTTATGTCGGTTACTTTAGTTCTGCTACGTATATTTCTGATTCGAACGTAACCAAATCTATTGATATAAGCGATATCTATTGATTAAAAAAAACTGTAACTGTATTTTTTTTTTGGATACAGAGTACAAATCCTACATAGGTGGCTAAACTTCGCCTTACAAAGAAGACAAATCTAGTGCTATTGACTTACTTATTAGTGAAAACGTAACTCTATCTTTGGTGTCGTCCAGCCGGGTAATTAAATAGATACATACATACAAAATACATAATTTCCTTAAAATCTCACTTCCTCTGTCACAGGGAGCAAATGCACTTACTAGACGGGGACCGCATTGCGACGCTGCTAGCGAGCTACATTACGTCACTGCTGACGTCAGCAGCTGCCTCTGACCTGAGCCTGGGTTTGGTGCAGACAGCATACGCCAATGGAGCTTCCACGAACTACATCACTAAGGAGCTGGTGAGAGACAAATATATGCCAGTTTGTGTAGGTGTGAGAGGGATGGCTAGCTATGTTCCAGATAGGTTAGGTTTTGTTCAATATGTAACTAACAGATACAGTTATATCGCCGACAAGCGGCAAATGCAGAAACCATCAATAAATCAATCAATCACTTTGCGAACTTTGTATGAAAGTTTTTATTTGCTCCAACTGTATAGGTCCCTTGGGGAAAGTTTTTCAATCTCATGAGTATGATAACCTTATTAGGCCATTTATTCCCGTTCAACTAGTCCGTGTATTCCCATTCAACTAGATCATACATTTCCATCATTTCCATCCAACTAGTCCATATATTCCCATTCAGCAAGATCTTGTATTCCCATTCACTATACCGTGTATTCCCATTCACAAAACCGTGTATTCCTATTCACTAGACTGTGTATTCCCATTCAACTAGACCGGGTATTCCCATTCACTAGACTGTGTATTCCCATTCAACTAGAACGTGTATTTCCATTCAGCAGGACAGTGTATTCCCATTCACTAGAACTTGTATCCACATTCAACTAGACCGTGTATTTCCATTCAGCAGGACAGTGTATTCCCATTCAATAGAACTTGTATTCACATTCAACTAGACCGTGTATTCCCATTCAGCAGGACAGTGTATTCCCATTCACTAAAACTTGTATTCACATTCACTAGACCGCGTATTCCCATTCACTAGAACTTGTATTCACATTCAACTAGACCGTGTATTCCTATTCAACTAGACCTTGTATTCCCATTCACTAGTCGGTCTATTCCAGAAAATCCCGGTGACGTGCGTGAAGACCGGCGTCAAACACCTGCATCACGCGGCTTTGTCGTACGACATCGGCATTTACTTCGAGGCAAACGGCCACGGCACCGTCGTCTATAGCGACCGTGCCAAGAAGACTATCAAGAGGATTGCGGAGGATGGGTAACGTTGTTCTTCTCTTATTTAAGAACTGCACTCTCCGTTGTAGTTCACACCACTCATTCCTATTCAAGGCTTTCTCCTTGACTTCTCTTATGGGTTAACGGCAGTAGTTAGTCATTGACACCCTATTCCATTATTGCTGCAGCGAGCCAGAACAGCGCAAATCAGCGCAACTGTTACTCGACTTCATCAATATGACCAACGAGACTGTCGGCGACGCCATATCGGACCTCTTTCTGGTGGAGACTGTCCTGTGTGCGACCGGGCGGGATATCGTACAGTGGGAGAAGGACTATACGGACTTGCCGTGTCGGCAGCATAAAGTCAGCGTGCAGGTGAGTGATGGGGGTTTATTCGACGTTTATTTATTAGGTTTATAACCAACAGCATAAATACATCGCACTTTTAAATCAAAACATCGCTGCTAATCAAGAGTAGTGACACAAAACCAAATAGTACGTTTTTGAGTTATGAATACCACCGTGTTCAAAATAAAAACAAATTATTTTAGATAAGCAGCGAGATGTGAAAGAAAGCAAAATTAGATGTCACCCTAATTATAGGCGACGACAACATAATTTTTTTTTTTAATTTCATAAAATTATTTGAGAATTTATATCTATATTTATTTCAATAAAGAACGAAAGATTCTACGTTTGACTCATTCTATTTTTGACAGATTTTTCTTTGAATGGGTTCTGCTTTCGACAGATTAGTTTCAGATTATGGTCAGTTAAAAAATTTGGACATCTCGTATCATGGAAAGTCGAAATAGCAGATTATTACAACTTTTTTTTTATGTATAAATTATGTATATCAAGCCACTTCAGTGTTGCCATTCCCCATTTGTTACTTTGTTGTTATATAAAATCTAAAATATTTTAAATTACAATTTTTAAAGAGAGATAAAATAAAGGGGAGTGCCAATATTGTTTTGGCTTATACTACTATCCGGGAGTTGACAGCATTAAAATTAAATTGCAAAATATTATTGACTAAATAGCTTTTTAATTGAAATTATTGAAAAACTTATTCACTTTAACTTATATTGCATTTTCAATTTTTAATTTATAAAAATTACCTAATAAGTATGCAAACTACTATTTTGAACAATGACGTCATCGTACAAAATTTCAAACATTTGTAGAACAAAATGCCGTTTTTGACATTTGATAAAAAGTAACTCAAATGACTAGCAGTCAACTACCGGATTGTATTTTTTTTTAAATATAATAATAACAAATACAGTTACATCTATAAAACAGAGGACTTTTACAAAGCACACGTATTTCAAAACATGTTTGGAATAACATCCAACGTCCTACCCCAGGACCGCAACGTGATTTCGACGACTGATGCTGAAAGGCGATGCACGTCTCCCGAGGGTCTGCAGACCAGGATCGAGGAACTGGTGGCTAACTACAAGGACGGACGGGCCTTCGTGCGGCCCTCAGGCACTGAAGACGTTGTGAGGGTGTACGCTGAGGCCCATGACCAGATTGTGAGTGTTCATTGACCAATTTACCATTTTTATGGTGTTTTACTTCAAATATAAGATAGCTTGTGGTGAGTGCTTGATTAAATGAAAACTCTTTTTAAACTACAGACCAATGAAAACTTTTTGAAGGTCCGACAATTCGAAACAAAACAAACAATCGATGAATAAGAACTATACACTTAGGGACAAAGTGCCCGATCAGCCCGAGTTCCAGCACACATGTTGTGGTTTCGTCCCTTTCTAACCAAGTATTTTTACTTATCTTAAAAATGTAAAGTCCTACAAGCTGTAGTTTAAGCGTATTCAAATAAATTAGGACCGTTTTTCGTAGCGCTAACTTCCGCTATTATAAGCAACTAAAAGAAAATCTAAACAAAACTTAGACCTCAAGCATAGTCATCTTTTATTTATTACACAGGTATGCACATTGCATGGCAATTTTTTATAGTGCCTCTAATGGTAACAGCAATATTGACTATTTACCGTTATTTTGCCGTCAGTTGGTCCGTCTCTTATCTATCACAGAGCTCTTTCTTACAATGAAACCCATCCACGGTGTTACCTAGTCTGTAGCCAGTTACCTTACGTAAAACCGCACTGAGCCACGACGAATAATCGTTTATAACTTTGTTTCTTTTTGCAGTCTGCAGACAAATTGGCGACCGAAGTAGCGCAAGCTGTTTTCGACTTAGCCGGTGGCGTCGGCGACCGGCCGCTTTTACCCCAGTAGACCTTACTTGAAGATACCTGTGTTGTGGTGGGAAGATACTTGTATGATCTGACTGAGCGATGTGTGAGTTAAAATCTAGCAATTACGAAGTGTCACTACAATTACTGACATGACATTGGCAGAATTCTTATTAGAGACGCCATAAGGTAAAACAGAGTGAGAGGGGGAATGTTACTGACAAGTTCTCCCGCTAGAGGCGCCACTGTGCTATAACGTTAACAAAATTTTGACTGTTGTGAAAATAATAAATTCTAGCAATTACGAAGTGTCACTACCATTACTGACATGACATTGGCAGAATTCTTATTAGAGACGCCATAAGGTATAACAGTGAGAGGGGGAATGTTACTGACAAGTTCTCCCGCTAGAGGCGCCACTGTGCTATAACGTTAGCAAAATGTTGACTGTTGTGAAAATAATAAATATGCTGTGTTGTTTTTATTTTGCGCGCTTATTCTTGACGTGACACGGCGCAGTGAGTTTTAACCTCGTAAGGCACAACGCCTTTTTTTTTAGGACATAGGTTTAGTAGTAATTCAGTCACAACTACCTAGAATTTGAACTGATTTTTGAACTCGTATTACGACTTGAATATTGGCTCCATTTCTGAATGAACCATATTTGAGTTCAAGCGTTAGGGTAATTTTTTTAGGCCGTTGGGCCGCAATGACTACCTGCCTAAATTTAGCTTGGGCCTTACGAGGTTTATGACTTGAGATTAGTTTGGCCTAAGGAAGCTGTAGAGGTGTTAAAGTGCCTTTTGGCAAACTATGATAATGAATTGATATCGTGTCTTCTGTAAATATACGCGCGGTGAACTCCAACCAAATGCCGCTAAACATTTTGCTATTTATACATACAACAGAAAAAGTACTATATTCAATTTCTTTAGGTATTTACATAAATGTAAACAATCTTGATACGTTTGTTTATTGATTCATTCATCCTCAAACTTGCTTATTTAATAGAAATGCAAAAGAAATTTAGTACCTATCTACGTTTGTAAGAAATATAATTTTAAAATGCACATTTCAATAGAAATACATGTCAAGTTTGTTTACGTTTTGATAAATAACTAAAGAAATGGGGTATAGTCGGTATACCTCTACGAGAGTGCACGAAAACATTGATACGTAGTTGGCTGATAAGATCTCAGTCTAACATCGCATATTGTTATTTTTTATCTCACCTTATACAGGTTGTTACCAAAAGTTCTGGTGAATATTTAATGTGGCCTTTCTCTTTTGAAACTTTAAAACTTTTGTTCTAATAAATTGTGATTATAGTCCCAAAGGACGGTGCTATAGTTTTTGTGTAGCGCCGTCTCTGTCTATAGGGATTATTTCGGGAACGGCACATGAGTAGTCGCGACAAACTAAGGAGTCGGGAAATACGCAAAATACACATTTCGATTTAAGATCTCTTTGGTGGAAGGAAGCAAGGCGCGAAGGGCGTGCGCGCTGATTGGCTCGCTAGCTGTCAGTGAGCTGTCACTTATTCTCCGCCTCCCGCACGTCACCACACGTCGCGTGACTTCTAAGTACTTTCGCGCACAAATATATTGTTTCTCGTACTTTTTCGAATTGAAAACTTAATTTTGTTGTTGTCGCTAGTTGAATTCTATTCTATTCTATTTATGTATAATGCTTTATAGCGCAAAAATGATTTCGTTTCACCAACAGATTCACTTTAATGTTTTACTTCCGTGGTTTTACTAAATTATTTTGTACGCCAATATGTGTATCTATGGCGTGATAGCTCGTTTCTGAAAAGTGTAAAAAATTCTACGCACGGCGCTTCTTAACTTGCTAGGTTTAATATGGAACATAAGAAAAAGATATTGAGATTACTAAATAAATAAATTAGGCAAAATTTTTTTATGTAAAAAAGTTGTTTTCGAAAATAACAATAA